>OX596380.1:12521331-13268223 GCA_951394425.1 Tipula unca
CACGCATGGCGCGCGTTTAATTTTCATTTTAATACTTTTGTGTTACGCTAAATAAAGACAGACTATACAAGAACCGAACGAGTTTTAAAATAAATACTGAGGCCAAGAAGGAAGAAGCAGGGATGGGCGTTTAAACGTCATCTATTATTTCCTACCCGTAGACAACGTCAATAATGTAGACAATTAAGACAAAATAAATAACCTGCTACATTTTAGCGTTTGAACTCGAATGAACCAGTTATAATAATTTAAAACTTTTCTAACCTAACTTAATTTTTTGAGAGGATAAGTTAGATTAAAATGCATTGAATGATATTTTAAAACTCTCACCGTTCGTATCGTATTGTTATCATTAAGTAATCTGGTTACCGTAGTTTAGAACTAATTTACAAAATCACACTATGAATTGTTTACATTATTGACGAGTTTTGTCTACACAGTTTTTCAGCTTGTAGTAGCCACTAACAATTTACTTGTAATCAATAATGCAGTACGTTACTGTACTATACAGAGAAAAGTCAATAGCTCTGCTTCGTATACTAGTAAAAACTAAACGGATCGAAATTTGTTTCCTTTATCCTTTACACTTGCACATTCTTACAGGTAATAGGACCTTACACCTAGAGTTTCTGCTCGAGAAATTTCATCTCGAGAATCTCGTGAAAATTTTCAAAATTTTTACTCTCGAAATATAAATTTTCGAGATTCCCATTTCTCGAGAAATCGTCATACCAGTGCTAGCCTGGTTTATCTCCAAAGTTCAATTTTTTGAGTTAGTAATTGATTCTTACTACACTCAATACTCTTTTTTCGATTTTTTAATCCATTTTGTTGTATCTCCTCTCCTTAACGAGATATTCAGTAGTACATTTAGGGTAACCACCAGAAACAACGAAAGTTAAAAATTTGTTTTAGTGGTGTATTATGCAATTGAACAAAATAGGATTAAATAATTTGAAAGTTATTTTGTTCAATCTCCTTCGTCAGCTAAGGAAATTTCGAAAGAATTAATGAAACGTATGGAAAGTGGAACAATTTTACATAATCGAAAATTTAATTTCATATTGGTGTAAGTCCACCTAAATATTTTTACTGGCTGGAGATACACTATTTTGCACCTGAAAGGCCTTTACATTTTCCAATTTTCCTGAAAGATAGTGTGTCTCCGGATAAAAATTAGGTTTGATGAGAATAGAAGGTTCATGCCCTCCTTAGAAGCCCATTGAAATGGCTACCAGTAAAATTCGATCGTTTGATTTGAATTACGAAACAGACATTGTTTCTATCACAAGTGATGGAGCCAATTTATAATGTTGAAATATGGGGAGGTTGTCGCCGGCTTTGCAATAACTGTGCTATAACCACGCAATTCAAATTCACTTTTCGGTTATGAAAGTTTTCCACGAAACAAAAGTTTTTTCGTGTAACAACTTAAGCGATGAGGTTAAGAATGAGGATTCTGATAATGATGGTTTTGAGTCAGATGATTTAATTGAGAATGAATTTGTTGCAGATAACATTCAAATTAGTTGTAGTCTGCAGATTAAACAAACAATAATAAAAATAAGGGGATTTGTAAAATTATTGAAAAACTCTCCGGTTCGAAATTTCTGGCGCGAACGAATTACAGTTGTTGTTAAATTGTAAGACCAGAGAGATTAAATCGAAAGTATGATTGAGCGTTTTTTAAAATTTAAACCACCAATTTTAAAAACGTTAAGTGATCGCAATCTTGGGCGTCTATGGTATCCCAAAACTTATGATGTCGTGGCCTCTAATATATTTAATAATCTAACGCCAGTTAAAACATCTGAAGAGGCATTAAGCAGTCTAGATGCGTCATTACTCTCTGTGGAAGGTATTTTAAAACTTTTGTTCCTCAACATCAAATATGCTCAAGCTTCTCCTCCCGAATGATGGTATCATTACTACATACTTTGGTTGCCATGATTGATGTTAGCAGGTCATCGAAGAGAAGCCATTTTGATGCGGTACCTATTCGAATTTGTTTAGAACATTCAAATTTGGGTCACGTCACACACGCCAAACCGTTATTTCCTATTATAAAAAAGAGAATTAGAATTAGAAATCCAGAAATATCCTCAAATTGCTCAAGTTCAAACAAAATTTATAATTTTTCAAATATTGCTTAAATCATTTAAGGTTGCGTAACAAATCTACTCGAAATACTCTTAAAATTATATTTAAAATTTGATTCAAGGCCATGCTGGAATTTTACTTAAAAAATCCACTCAACATAATTTATAAGCTCATAATTCATTGACTCAAATTCTTATACCTTAAATTATAATTCAAAATCTATATGCGCACTCAAATAACACAACATATTTTTTTCAACCAATGTTTGATTTTTAACTCAATTTAAAATTTAAAGTGCACTCAAATTTCGTTGAAAACTTACTTTATTTTTTCAGATGAAAAACCATTAAAGATTTTTGCTCAAATTCATACTAGAATTCTATTCTGGAATTTCACTAAAGCAAACGACTCAAAAAATTCAAATTTATGATATAAATTGGACTCAAATAATCTATAAATCGCGCTTTAAAATTTTACTCAACTTCATGGTACAAAATGTACACTAAATTTTACTAAAAAATACCACTCAAAATATATAACTCAAAGTTTACTGAATCACTATGAAATATAACAAAAACGTCTGCAATACGCATTATTTAACTCATCTCCTTAATACAATTCTACCTTGAATTTCACTTAAAAAAATTCACTCAAAGTATATAATTTAACATCTACTAAAATTCAAAAAAATTTGAACAGCGGGCTATTTTCCTCCTCCCTTGATTTCAAGCAGTGTTTTTCGTATGCTGATTTCCCCTCGGTAACTTTTTTCATGTGCTCGGTGTTCTGGGCAACCGTTATAGAGCAAATTTATAGCCTCATGTGGATCTAGTCCTTGACACGATACCTAACGCCTACGTCTACATTGTCTATACATTGTCTTTGATATCTAAATTGTCTACGATGTCTACGAGTTGCGGACACGTCAAGAAATTAATAGCAGAAGCGTTTCTTTAGGATAAGATTATAACTTACATTGAAAATAATTCGTACATCTCTGATGATAACACACACATTCGAGTTCAGGAAGGCTATGAGCTACTGAGTTATTAAAAAATTAAATCGTTTAGATAAACAGATCTTTGTCCGCTAAACGTGCGAGTCTGCTCTTTGACCAAGTTTTGACAAAGTTTAGTGAATGTCTTGTGATGGATGACGAATCGTACATAAAGTTAAATTTGAAACAGATTTGCAGGTCACAATATGCATGTCGCCAAAAAAAGTGGCAATGCGCTCCCAGGTGCTTGTGATATTCTCCACAGTAGCGTCAAATGTGTACATGAAACAATGGGTACAGAAACGTATTTTGATTATAAATCGTTAACACGATTCACCAGTAAAGTTTTGATAACCGACTGATTTATAGCAACCAATTCAACGCGATATAACAATTCATCGCGGCAGGAATTAATTGCAAGCTATTCATCGCGAATCATAATGGGAATTCAGCGCGGCAATTAATTATTAAATTACCATAAAATTAGACATGTTGGATGGAAACTGGAACAAGGTGATTTCTTGACAGTTTGGATGGAAATAAGTGATTTTTAATTTGAATAAAGTGGGATTAAATATTTTTTGCACATCGATAGAAACAGAATTTAACAATGAATTTTGAGATTATCCGTTAACCGATTATGATGTAGTTCGACTTGTTCGGTTGAAATCAAAATTCTGACATCATTATCGAGATAAGTTTTAGAAAATGAATTAAATAGTTTTGGGATGTAGCTTTCACTGATTAAAATTATATTTCTCACGTTAACAAACTTCATTCAAATTCAACCTAATTCCAAAATCAGCGTTGATACCATCAAATTCATTAGAATTCCAGCACAAACTAATGAAAGCCATTACATATCTTCAAACTTAATCGAGTACTTAAAGCTTTTAAAAACGTATTCAAATTTAACACAATTTTCATTCAAAAGTAGATCAATTAATGATTTCCATCAATAAACAATATTTTAGTGTTTGCAATGAAAATTATTTGGGATATTGTCTACGGAATTGAATAGGTTAACTACTGTTTTGGCGGTAATCATTATTCACAGTTGCCTAAATATTCATTCCAAATTGGATAATTGGTTTTATTAAAAGAACTCTTAAAAATCAATCAATTTTCATTAAATGTTTAGCAAACTTAATCAAATTGTAAATTGAATTATCCTCATTCAAATTTGTATCCAGTTCTACCAACATTCAAATAAATTTTAAAGATGGAATTTTATTCAAATAGTCTGATGCCATCTACATGTTTGAATCAATTTTTTACTTAAAATTAAATAAATTCTTATTTATTATTTCAAACTCAGCTCTTTTCAAACTAACTCAATTGTGTTAAAATATGTAATCAATTTTTAGCTGATATTTTCAAGGGTTTTGACTATGTAAATTCCATTTACTTTTTTTAAATTTGATGTACAACTACTTTCAAATTAAATTTCAAATTTTACTCAAGTTTTCCTCAAATTTATTTCAATTAGTTTTCAAAATACTATTCATGCGAAGATTCAGCTATTAAACTTGATTCAATTCGGAATTAATTGGCAATTAAATTGAACACATTCAAGAATCAACTTAATAATAATACTCAAACATTGACTTAATTATGATTAATAAATTAATAATTTTTTTCAATCAAATTCTCATCAAACTGTACTGTTGTTTTTAGTCAAATAATTTTTTGTATGTCAATGCTCCCATTAAACATAAAAAAAAATGGAAATTGTTTAAAATTTGGCTCGGAGTATTTGGTGTCTGGAAAACAAATCAAGATCAGGGCTAAAGTATGAGTTATAAATACATATATTTGTACTAAAAGGTTCAAATGCGACATTTTCTAATAGTTAATCGAATAACATTAAATGGTATGGAATTTTGCCACTAGGCTAGATAACACCATTTTGTAAGGTATAATGGGTATCGTGAAAGTCCGAATTTGTTGTACAATCAAATAAGTTAAAATGTTAAAATTCTAAAATAAGCTGGCCCCAAAGTTTTTGAATATAGAACAAATTTTATAATATTGTCTTAAAGCTTCAAAAGTGTGTGAGCCAGGCTCAGATTTATTGATAATGAAAGCTTTTTGTAGTTGATTGAACTCTACATATTTTTGTCTTAGTTCGTTCATTAAAACTAGATCCAACTTCCACAAGCTTTTACCAATACTCTTTTGTTCTAAAATAAGCTAACACCAAAGCTTTTATATTTTGGACAAATTTGGATGAATGGGTCTCAAAACTATAATATTGTGTTAAAGGTTCAAATGCTTGTGAGTCACGATCAGGGTTACTGATAATGAAAGCTTTTTATACTCGGTTGAACTATATATATTTTTGTCACAGTCATTTCATTAAAACTAGATCAAATTTCCACAAGATTTTAACAACATTTTTTAATTCTAAAATATGCTAACACAAAAGCTTTGGAATTTTGAACAAATTTGGATGGAAGTTAGCCTTAAACTATAATAGTGTGTTAATGGTTAAAAATCTTGTGAGTGAGGCTCAGAGACCCACCAAAAAAATTTGGGATTGGCTGCCTCTAAAATTGTATTCGAAAATTAAAATCTACTAAAAATTAAAGAATATATCAAAATTTTACAATTTAACTAAGAATTTAAGAAGTTTTGTAATAATTAAAATGAAAATTTCAAATATCTTTTAAAAATTCAAGGCATTTACTAAAATTTGAGTGATTTTCTGAAAATTGTTAACTATTGTTAAATTCTAATGAAAATTTAAAATTTGTAAAATATTTCAAAACTCTAGTTAACAGTTAAAATTTTTTTTAACAATTTTAGTTTTTCCAAAGCTGAGTTAATATTTCGATTTTAAATTGAAAATTGTTAACGTCAAATTTAATCGTAATGGGAAATTTAGAATTTTCAGAAAATGGAAATGTAGAATACCAAATTTTTTTTGTAACTTGTTATGCCATGACGAGATGAACAACGTTTGAATCAAAAGTACATGTACATCTTAATGATTACCTTATAGTAGCAGGGGTTACTGCTCGTTTTGTTTATACAAAATATATTTAAAAGTATTTAAATTAATTTTGAAAAAAAAATCAATTAATTAGTCTCGTAATAATTCAAGCCTATGATGAACAAATCATATGTTTTAACGTAAGACCCAGTACCCAATAGTTAATTTATCTGGGTTGCGACTTTAAATTAGTCGATGAGTAGACTAACAATGTGTAGACTTAAATTATATTTTAGTTCGAAACAGACAAGGAAGACTGCGATTAATTTCTGAGTAAACTGAGCACCAGGAATTCAAGGGTTTCGTGAGTTCGGGATCCAAACAGTAATTTCAAAAAAAAAAAAACTATAACCACCCTAGAGATTTGTGTACTTCATTTGAATTGTAACACGAAAAAAAAATTAAAGTTAGATTGCCAAACAAATTTATTTATAATTTAAGCCGCTTTCCAAATTCAACAATATAACTCCATTCGACTTACTTTTAAATTCAATATAAACAATAAAAAAAATTGTAAAAATTGTAAATATAGCTGTGCGTGTGGTATTAAGCATGAATAAACAAAATTTTATAAAAAATAAAAAAATCTCAAATAAATTTTAAGTTTTGACTAATTCAGAGACTATTAAATTTAAAACCATATTTAATCGTAACAATATAAAAATAAATAAAATTCCCGCATAAAACAAATAAATAAACAAAAAAAAATTAAAAATGATTAAAAACGATTAAAAGTAAATTTGTGATTGTAATCGTATAAAATTTTTAAAATTATAAACAATATGTAAATAATATTATTTAAAATATTAATAATTTATTTAAAAAAGTAATAAATAATGTTGGTTCTGTGATTAATTTCTATATACATAATATATAAAAAAAAATTAAAAATAAAATAAATGATCGCATTAAAATAATAATAAAAAAATTTTTATATAAAAATATTTTTAACACAAAAAATAAAAATGCAATATAAATAAACAATTTAATCTTATACATATATATATATATATATATATATATATATATATATATATATATATATATATATATATATATATATATATATATATATATATATAATAAATATATGTATAATTTCATTTATATAACACTATAAATATTACATAAAACAATAAAATTATTAATTAAATAATAAATAAAACTTTTAAAACATCATAAATCGTCTTATATTTATATAGCATATTAAAACAATAAAATTGTACATATATAAATATATAGTAAACAATAATTATTAACTTAAATTTTTATTAATTTATAATACAATATATAATTAATTTAAATTAATTAATTAATTTATATAAAAAAAATAAAAAAAAGCGATACTATATAATTGATGTTTTTATTGTTAAATTTTCTTAATAATAAAATAAAATTATAATGAAATATTAAATTATTATTAATTATAAATTAAAAATTAAAAAAATTATTAATTTAATATTAAAAATAAATATTATAAATATAAAAAAAATAAAAAATGAGATTATTATTAAATTTAAAATTATGGTAATAGTAAATAATTTTAATGAAAAACAAATGAAACTGAGAAAAGAAAATGAAATCAATAAAAATGAAAAAAATTGATCAATTTAATAGAAAATTTGAGTTTTATTTATTTCGTGTGTGTGCTTGATACGAAACGTCGCAACAATATGTAAGTATTTAAAAAAGGTCTTGCTTACTATAAAATGAGATTTGTTATAAGCGGTAAGTAAGTATCATACTTAGGGTCTGAGAAGTAGAGCAAAAACCATATTTTTTTTATTAAAATTTGTTTATGTATTTATACATCCAAATTGTATTTTTACGCATTGATTTGAAATTACAATTTTTACCGATACACCCGTTTAATTCTCCGAAAGTCTGATTTTATTCTATTTTCTTTATAAATAATGTGTGTGGTATTTGGATTTAAACAACTATGCAAAATTGTCATTATGTTAAAAAACAGGTCCGATATTTTAGAAATATTTATTAAAAATAAACCTTAAAATTATTGCAATTTAAAACTTTTTACTGGTTACCAAACTCCAGTATTATAAAACATTTTAACATTTTTAACATTTAAAAAAAAATTTATAAATTCCCAAATCAATTCAAAATTCAAAGGATCCCCAAAAATTTGCAAAATTTTTACTTTTATAGTTACAAAAAATTTTTAAAAACGGAAAGGTTTGGTATTTATGAGAAATTAAAATTTAAAAATTATCCTGAACATGTATTGTACTCTTTAAATTTGCTTTAAATTATCTTCTACAAAAAATGTGATAATGTTATAAAATGTGATAAATTATTTCAAATTAATTATCTTAAATTATCTTAAATTATCTTAATTGTTATATTTAAAATGTAAATGAAATTTAAAAACAACATAAATGTTTTATATTTAACACGTTAACAATTTTAGATTTTTTTTTAAAAATTTTAAATTCCTTAAGATTACAAAACAAAATCTAAATATATTGGTTGGATGGTTGAATGGAAATTCTAAAATTAAACGTTTAAATCTGTGAATGTTAAAGTTAATTTAATATTTTTGTTTTTAAGCCCAATTGTAAAAATTTACTTAACTACGTTATTAAAAATAGTACAGAGTTTCCTTCGAATTTAGAAAATTTTATCAAATTATGTATTCTTAAAAATCCAAGTTCATTTTCCTTTCCAGACCTTAAAAAATGTTAAGTCCTGTGTTAAATTTTTTATAAATTTAAATTTAAATTTATAAAAATTATTTTTTTATTTTCTAAGAACATTTTATAACTCTAAAAAGTAGTTTTAAATGTTCTTCCAAAAAATTAATATGGTTCCTTGTTTCCAACTATTAACAATTCAAATCTAAATTTAACTAAATAATAATTTAAAAAAATTAAAAATCTAACCTTCTTCAAAATATAAAAAGTCAGTAAATGTTAAATTTAAAATAAAATAAACTCGGCTAGAGCTATTTAAAAATTGTCTTAATTATTTTAGATCTGGAATCGGAATTCAACAAATATACAAATTATTTTTAATAAAATTCTATTTAAAATAAAGAAATAAAAATAATTTAAACATAATTATATTTCTCAATTTAGAAAATTCTGAAATTCATCGTCATTCTGTAAATTTTAAAATCACATTAATCTGGAAAACCGTAGAATTTGGTAATTTAAATTCACATTAACATTAGAGATCAATGTTACCCTTAAAATCTAATTAAATCTCCTAAAAATTTACTAAATCTTATTATACAAAAACAACTTAAAAATAAAACTTAAGAAATAAAATTGAAAACCAAACAAGAATTTGGAAATTCTGGTAATTATTTCTTAACATAATCAAATTTTTTAGTTGGCACAGTTAAATTTAACTTAATTTTTCCTTTAATTCTCAAAACTATCGTACAAATTTATAAATTCAACTCGAAATTTGTTTTTCTATTTTTTTAATCTATAAAAAGCATTAAGAATTAATGTTTCTTAGAATTTATAATCATTTTCGATATTTTACGAGCTAAATTAAGTTTAAAGATACATTTTTGAGTTTATAAAATCGAAGGTGTTAAATTGGATAATTTAATTTAAGTCAATTGGATAAATCGATAATATTATGAATTCATGCAATTAAAATTTCAAATATTTTAAAATTTTATAAATAATACTATTTTGTTAATTTTTAAAATTATATATGCATAACCATAAAATTAAGTAAATTAAATTTCACTTAAAACTTTAAAAATGATGAAATACAATTTAATTCCTTCATTTCTTAAATATTCGAAACAAGTTTAACTTGTGTTATTTCTAATAAATATATTCAATTATTTAAAATCTAGAAGTTAATTAAAAAAAAATTCTTTCTAAATTTACAACATTACATATTTGACTTAATAAAATTTCCATGACATTAAAATTTAGTTATTTAATGTGACCTTTAAAATCTTTTAAATCACTTCAAAATTAAAAAAAAAATTATTATACAAATACAAAAATACAAATTAATAGAACATAAACATAAAAACCTAAAAATTATAGAAATTAAGTTCTAATATTTTCCTTAAATCCTTTTATTTTATAATTTACCAAAATTATTTTTAAAACAAAATTTAGTTTTCCAAAACATTGTAAACAAATTTTAAATTAAAAAAAAACTCCAATTCGTAGTTTGCTTTTCTAGATAATGAATCTTCAAAAAAACTATGATTTAAAGTTTGTTAGAACTTATAACTTTTATCGCTATTTGAGAAATAAATTAAGTTTAAAGCTAAACTTTTAATAAAAAAATAGAAGTTTAAAATTTTTAAAATTTTCTAATCCGGATATTGAATTGATTGAGTAATAGATTAACGAATTAATTAGAAAAAAATTAAATTCATCTTTTTTTCTATCTTTGTTTTCAAAGATCAAATAAATATTTTTTATAGTCTTGCAGACCTCAATAGGATACACTTGATTATGTTTTTGGTGGTCCTCGCATATTCACTGTTCAGTAGTTTTTTATAAAACTGCCGAAGAAAATTCAAAGTTTATAATTTAATAATTTAATTTAAGGAACTTGTCGTGGTGGAGTATATTAAATAAGCGAAATATGGTTATGGTATCCGAAATTTTGAAATTAAAATAATAATTTTTTAAATTTTAAATTTGTATATTTTTAATTTTTAAACTCATTAAATTTCACCTATATATTCAATTTAACTCTAAAAAGTTTCTTAAATTTTCTAAATATTTTATAATAAATCAAAATTGGGCAAAATAAATTTAAATATGTTAAAGTTCAATAATTATGTATTTACAAAATTCTGAAATTTATGAAAAGTAAATGGTTGCTTTGATTTTTGAATAAATTATATAAAATGCAAAAATTTTAATTCCGATAACTTTAATTTAATAAGGATTTCCGAAAACTGTACAATTTTTTAAAACTTAAATTAGTACAAAATTTTTTTTAAATATATTGGTTCGACTGTTTCAGGGTTGTAAAATAACTAATTCAGGGTTAAAATCCTTTAGCCGCAAAAAAAATTAAATTAGGGAAACCTAATTTTTTGGTCTAAATTTTGTTTAAAAATATTTTTAAAGAATTGCAAATTTTTAGAACATTTTCTAAAATTATTAATTATAATAATTAAAAATCTGTAGCTAGAATAAAACTGATGTTCTCAGACTTTCTTAAAATTCTGCCATTGGCAGGCTAATAATATGGCAGTATAATATCAACTATGTATTATTAGGCCCTAATGAAGACCTTTACTTGGTCAATATGAGGAAACCTATTATGATGCGATTTCAATTGTCAACAATTGTATTCGGTGAAAAACAATTGCTGCGGGTAACACTCAAACAGAAATAACACTAAACACAACTCACGATAGTCATTCGAATGATATAAAATTACCAAACACCACTATACAGCCATTTTCTTTACAGCCAGCTTAAAAGATTTGGCCAAAGAGAACCTGATGTTTTAACTGTTTGAGTAGCAAACATCATATATACAGAGCTGCTCCTCTAATCGAAGATGCCAACAATGCAGAAGAAAATATCACACGTTACTTCATATGGCATATAATTCTGAATCCACTTAAAAATTCAATCAACCCACCAACTGCAGTGGAACTTATCTCAGCACATCGTTTGCAAACCACTACAAATCATATAATCCTGCCTACAACCTTAGTCAATGTTCTAAATTTCTCTGGGAACACAAGTGTGTATCGCTCGTTGTTAGATTCAGCTTAGGAAGTTACAGTGTGGGATCCACAAAGGACTTAGTCACGGTGATCGCACGACCAAAACATTCCATTTAGTCACGGTGATCGCACGACCAAAATTTTCACCATTTTTGTAATGATTTTAACAATTTCAATGCGTTGTTGAAGCGTGTACCGTATACCATTTTTAGTAATGGCGTAGTTTTTACTTGTCAAATGTCAAAAGATGACAGCTTCAAAATTGACAGCTGCCCAAATAGCAGGCTATTCAAAATGAAACCTCTTATTGGAAAACTCTTTTTTATCAGTTATGTATGATTTCAGAGTTTTATAATATTGTTTCGGAAGTTCTCGCTTCATCTTGAACTCCAATCCTTTGTCCCAAACTCGGTTAAATGCTTGCGCTACATCCAGGAAAACGCTTGAACATATTTTTTAGTTTCTAGTATACGTTCTATAATATCTATGATTCAATATCAATATGGACTTGTTTTAAAGTCGAGTTGTTTTCTCTGAATCCAAACTGGTGGTGAGAAATGACATTACTGTCCACCATTGTGGGTTGTATTCTCTTTCGGAGCAATTTTTCAAAAATCTTGGATATGATTGGGAGTATGGAGGATTTGAATGATTTTTTATGATTTGTCCAGTTATGAGGTCGCACCCAGGAGATTTTTTCTTGTTTAAATTTTGAATTTCCTGTTCTAGCTCTTGTAGAGATACAGTTTGTATTTCAAAGTCATCAGATCGTACTTCCATCCTCATTTCTAATTGATGCCGTCAAATGTGTTGGTCTCTTAAGTACTTTCGTTGCTTTCCGTAAGGAATATTCAGTATCTTTTTGGCTTGTAAGTGACGACAAATATGTACTTATTGATTCATTCTTAACTGTTCTGATCAGAGATTTAAACTTGTAACATAGGTTATTAAGGACGGTTTTATTTTCTTTGGCTCGATTTATTTGCCAAGACTTTCGAGTTTTACGTTTCTTTGCCGTAAGCTCTCTTTCTTCAAGTAGATAGTTTTTACAGTTGACGTTACTTGCGTATTTGAAACATGTACTTTGCCACGCAGCTTGTTGTATCTTTTTTATTAGCCTTTCTACTTCCTTTTCGACTTGTATGATGTTCCTAATTGGTACTTGAAGATTGATGTTTTGTTCTAATAATTCTCGAACATTTTTCCAATTATGGTATTTTTATTAGACAGTCTTGTGTGATTTCTTTTTTAATTATATTGTTTCACTAACCATCATAATAACAGGCAGGAGAGTGGTCCTAAGTAAGCTACTCATTATTTCCAAAACGAATATAGTTATCTGATACCTTTTGTTACATAACAGTTTAAAAGGTCGGGTGTTCTGTTTAAATCTGTTGGCCAGTAAGTTGGTGAGCCACCAAATTGAAAGTCACATTTTAATTTGTTTTCCTGCTTCAAACAATTCTCTCCCTTTTAGTGTGGTAATTCTTGAGCCCCGCAGTATGTGTTTTTTACCTTTAAGTTGCCATCAATGGTAAAAAAACCTCCCATGGTGTTAAAAAGTTCATCATAATCGTCTCTTTTCAGATTATATCGCTGATTGGGTCCTTCAAATGCATCAAAATGATCCGGATTTTCATTGATAAATCATCTTCAGTGATGAGGCCCATTGTCACCTCGGAGGCTACGTTAATAAGCAGAATTGTCGCAATTCGGGCTCAGAAAATCCAAGAATGAAAAGCCTCTCCATCTTCAACGTGTCACTGTTTGGTGCGGTTTGAGTTGGCGGTGTGATTGGACCATAATTTTTCGAAAATGAGGCTGGTGCAACTGCTACGATGAATGGATTGCGCTACTGAGCTGAGATTTATGATTTTTTATGACCGGAATTGGAAGATATTGATGTGAACGATGTTTATTTTCAGCAAGACGGCGCTACGTGCCACACAAGCAACGAAACAATCGCAATTTTACAAAAAAAGTTTCCTGACCGTGTTATTTCCCGAAGATCTGATCACATTTGGCCACCGAGATCTTGTAATTTAACACCTTTACACTTTTTTCTTTGGGGCCTCGTGAAAGATAATATCTATGCCAATGCTCCATTGATTTCTCTTAAAAAATACTAATTTTTTTAAATATCAAAATGAAACCTCTTATTTGAAACCCTTTATTTACTCTATACAAGAGATGTACCAAATACAAAAGGAACAAACAGGATACTGCAATCGTAGCAATTGGACATAGCATAGAAGAGTCAACTGAAATCCATACACGTCAACTTCACTAACAAAAAAGTTAACTTTATACCAATCCCTCTGAATTCTCACAGCAAATCCCGTATGCAAAAACAGGCCAACACTTGATGCTAAACTCAAGTGGAAAGAGCACGTGAAAAAGGAAAAAGAAGAGCTAAACATCAAATACAGGAAAACGTACTGGCTCTTAGGTAGAAAATCCAAGCTAACAGTACATAATAAACTGATATTATATAGGCAGATACTTAAACCTGTATGGACATATGGTATACAATTGTGGGGTTGTACCAAGAAGAGCAACGTTGATATAATTCGAACCTTTCAAAACAAAGTTTTACGTGGCATTGTGAACGCACCATGGAACATTACAAACTTTAACCTTCATAAGGATCTAAAGATGGAGTACGTTACTGAAAGTATCAAGGACCATCCAAAGAAACATGTACAGCGACTCGGTCAACATCAAAATTCAGATATGCGCCGTATGCTGGCCATCACAGACCCAATCAGACGGCTTCGAAAGACGAAGCCTACAGATTTAGGGAAGTTAATGTAATCGTATAATCAGTTTACATATGGGGTTGTGGTAAGGCACTGCACTGCGATCAGTTTTGTGGTCCATTTACGGACAAAAAACATTATTTTTTAAATACTATAATACGACTTTACGGTATATAAAAATGTTGTCCATTAAAGCTTTACACATACATATATAGTAATAAATTCGCTCAGTCTTTTAACAATGAAATCCAATGATCATATATCACGTAATTAAAATACTTTCCATAGCAGCATCGAAACATGAACCACTGTTCACTATTTATTTATGGCTGAAAACGATTTCCATTATACAGTTTTTTTTTTTTTAAATCGAGAATTTCGTTTTGGTAAAAAGTAACACCAAACCAACAAAACCCAAAGAACAATAATCCATATATAATATAGAGTCTAATCTCAGATAAGACATTCAGAATATGTATGTATAAGAAAAGCATACAAAAAAAAAATCTAGACCAGTATACAATAGAACAACGTTAATATATAAATTTTGTATTTTTACGTGTTTTAGCTATATACTAGTATATAACTATATAGAACATACATATATAATTTGGAATGCAATTTCAAACACGAATAGAATGAATTTACAGTTTTTATTCGGAAAAGCGAAATATATACATTTCCGTGAAATTTATTAGCCGAATGGAGTGCACCAAAATACTAGTGGAACAACAATAAAATTCCACAAAACATATTCTCCATATCCATATGTACATCGATATCAACCATAGAAGGAACATAATAAAATCTTTAATTTTACTCTATACACAGTTAAATTGAACCATCTGGATATACATACATATGTATGTACGATAATCTCGTCTAAACATCATAAAGTTTATATAATGTCTAAGTACATATGTACTGTGTAAACCAATTTAAAATTCATCATTCCGATACATTGTATCCCCAACATAAAAGCTATAATAACATCTAGTTTTGGATTTTGTCGTTTAATTTACGAAAAATAAAAACGTATTTGTGCTTTTTCTTAAGTACATACAGAGTTAAGGAAAACAGAAATAAGAAGAAGAATTTCACAATTATTGGCTTTGCTGAAATGAATAAAAAATGTTGAATACTTTGAACAGAAATTCCTATATAGTTCGTTCTTTACATAATCTAAAAAAGCAATTGAAGCAAAAACTATACTTTGTTATTATGCTGGATATTATACAGTACAGGAAGTAATCTAAAAAATTAGCGATTCCATTGACTTATTAAAAAAAAAAGTTCAAATTTTTTTGATTCCAAATTTTAGTCGACTTTTTCAAGCACTCACATAGTAAAACAGGCGAAAAATTGACTTGCATCAGTAATAGAAATTTGTTCGTGTGTTTTACTATGTAAGCCCTTGCCAAGGTCAACTAAATTTAAGAATCGTAATTTTACTTTTCTAAACTACCAGTTTTTATAAATAATATTTTCTTGGACATTTAATGGCATTTGATCAAAAAGAAAGGTAGCCATATCCATTTTTTATATCCAATTTCCAGGTCGTTCTTCATTTCTGGTAATGTCGCCGTTATCTGTAGACTTGGCCAGGTTAAATCTGTTAAGGTAAGGTATCTGGTAAGTCTGTCCCTATCGCTTGGAGCTCCTCATATAATTATTAAAATTGTATATCTGCGTTGCATAAAATGTTTAAAATGACTGCAGGCTGTTGAACCTTGAAACCTGAATCTACCTTCTACTTATAACGGTATCACACATTCGTTTAAATGCGTTGGTATCGTGTTCAAATTGCGATTATGTCCTAGTTTCATCGGCTAGTGTTCCAGTGTCCCCTCAAAGTAACCACATTCACAAGTGCCGCTTTCTATTATAATCATTTTATGAAAGTTAGGTTCGGCTAGGCTAGGGTGGCCATTCTAATGGACTAGTATAGACACAATTTGGTTAATAGCTGTACCACATTTAAGTTACCTCCTCTTCACTCGTTGAACCATCCTGAGCTTACTAAGAAGCGTTTAAGGCCTTTGACATCGACCTTACTTGGATCCGTCAAGTTGTCCAAATGCGCAGACATGCGCAGAGCAGATGAAGCACATTGATTTCCTCCTCCTCCTCCTCACCACAGCTACGGCAGAAATCTTGGGCGGGGACACCTAGTCTGCTTGCATGTACCCCAGCTCCCACGACTATATCAATATAATGCCGTAAAGCGATATCAATTGGCCGGTCTGGACCGGCAAAGTCTAGCCCAGATTTGCATTGTTATTACACACGAACTAGAGGATCGAGAAGGTGCAAAGAACAGCCTGCAAGCTTATAAGCGGGGCGCTGAGGACAACACCAATACGTGCCTTGGAGGTTATGTTTCACCTTCTTCCCGTCGATATTTATGGTAAGCAGATGGTGGCGATTATGGTCGTATCTCAGTGGAAATGTTTTCAGACAGGACAATCGACGATAATTAGATCGCTAGAAGGACCCGGTGAATCTGGGCTACGTTACACCAACATTATATGCTTCGAGAAAAGGTTCCGAGCTACCTGCCCCTCAAGAGAATCTTAAAGAGCGTGTCTCTGATCACTGCAGCAGCGTTTACCAAGCAGAGGTGATAGTGATTGAGGAGGTCCTGAATTGGTTGAGACATAATGTGGTATCCTCGATTGATATCGCAATTTATGTGGACAGTCGCTGTATTAAGTTTCTTTGAAATCTAGGGTGGCGTTTGGTTGCCACTTGTCTCTGAACGAGATGAAGACGAGGAGGAAGAGACGGTAGTCCATCTACTTTGCTCATGTCCGGCTTTCGCACACAAAAGACATACATATATGGGTAGATTCTTAATGGACAGCCTCTCAGATCTCGAAAACTGTAAGGTGCGAGGTAAGTAGCTCAAACTGGTTCACATAAGGGTATTAGGGAAGTAAGATCCTGTGGTATCACACCGTCATCGGTCTAAGTGTGTCGTAGCAGCCACTCAACCTAACCTAACTTACCCTACATACGAACTAGCGTTAGACGATCTGTCGTTCGTTTCTTTTATCTTCCTCCTGAAACAGCCGTTTACAGGAAGCAACCGGTATCTTGATATCGCCTGCTTTGTGATATAAGGCGTGCTGTGACCTTGCGGGCCAGTTCATCTGCCTTTTCATTCCATATGGTCTTGAAGGCTCTGGCACCCACGTCAAGCGGATGTTGAACTGATCAGCCATCTCATTTAAAGATACCAGACAGTTTAAGGCTTCTAGGCTGGACCTTCGGCGTAATTGAATCGTTTTATTAGCACCCTAGCTGTCCGCAAAAATGCGAATATCCATCTTAGATATTACGTTATACTTCAAGCAGTCCTTAAATTATTGCAATAAGTTCAGCTTGAAAAACACTGCCAAACTCGGGAAGACAAAGAGAGAGGTTAACCACTACTGCCTCAAAAAATACCACACAGTCAACCTCTATGTTTTTTTTGAGCAATGCCGCGAAGAAACTTAGAGGCTCATTGTCGTCACCGACTCATTCACTAAGTCCTCTCTGGTGGGAAACTTAGTTTTGTAGTCGGTAGTTTAAGGCTTACCCCTGTTACACATGATAGATGAGTATCATGCTGTTACAGGTTCAGATAGATATGGATTTGAGCCAAAAGGCTGTGCAAGATGCAAGCTTCACCGCTTGGGTAGGTATGCCCCTGAGGGCCCCACTTTTACACAAGCAAGCGGGTCCTTGGACTTTCATTAATAGTTTTAGTTTAGCCATAATTCTTAACGCTGGCCACCAAACGACACCCCATACAGTAGTATAGATATGACCATTAAAATGTAGAGCCAGTGTACTATGTGGAGCTACATATGAGATATTTCATTCTATCCGCAAAGCTCAAGCGAGTACCATTTAGTATTAGCGGGTCCCATTGAGGAAGTTTGTGCTTCATTTTTCATTCTATGAAAGTAAGAAGCTATTTTGCCGTAGCCCGTGATCATCCCTGTCAACGGTGCTTTTAAGGCTAGCTTTTTCTCCATTTTGCTCCTCAATGTTTGGCAAGAAACTAAAAGTTGGCCGTTCATCGAGGTGGTCAACCTGTTTATTTTAAGTTTTCATTTGCTATGAGGCTTAAAGCTCAAAACTCTCTTTCGCAGTTAGCTTATTTGCTTCCTTGCCTTACACCCTGTATAGCTCCATGCCAGTTTGAAATGATTTGAACAAGTTTTCCCCATTTGAACCTTTCTTATCATTCTAATATCGCCGCTTTCCATGTTTATCTATTTAGTGAGCTCAGTTTTCGCTTATTTGATTGCGTAGAATTTGAATTGCCGTAGCTCACGTGTTGCCTTCTCCTTAGCTCAGTCCTTGTAATCCCAAGCAAAATACCCTCTTTTGAGCTGAATAATGTCCTTCGATGGGAACAATTCATTTGGGATGCCATAGTGTACCTTGATTTACGCCCGGCGGAGGGTAGATGCAGATTGTAATGCCTGCGCCATAAGTCAACCATTACTATGACGTGCTGCGTTTTTTTTTGTTTGGTTTGTATTTAGTTTTGTATATGAAGTCCTGCGGGCTACCTTTATTTACATGATTAGTGATAACAGGGGCCATTCTATCAGATAAAAAACGGTTATAAATTTGCTGGGCAATAAAAATTCCTTAGATCTTTTATGATGTTCGGTCTCCACAGATTACCGAAAGCTCCAGATACATCTAGAAAAACTAGTAGAGTGTTTTTTTGCTCACAATCCCATTGTTCATGAACCTGTCAATTTCTTAAGTAGGTAACCAAAGACTAGCAACAACATGATAGGCCGATAGGGTTTCAGTCATATTCTTTCATAATGATTACCAGTTTGCCATTAATTCCAAGCTTTTGGAAACATTCCTTAATTTATGAACTTTCCTTGATTTCCTTATTATTGGATCTATTTCCTTTTGATAGAGCTTGCCTATAGTTTTTAACGTGTTTTACTTTTGCTGGTCAGCTCATTAGACCATCGTGACAATTTTGTTTTGCTTTACCTCAAAGACTCAATTTAAAATTGCGTTTTAAATCTTTGATTTTGAGCTCACCATTACTTTGCGAGAGTTATAATTTCATGCAGTTTACTTTTCATGTCATCGCTATTTACATAAAAGTACTCTTTATTTGCATTTTGTTTCACAAAGCCAGTTTTTGACAGTAGGTCTTTCTGAGTACTTCACCGGATTTTAGTGTTGCCGCTATATATATGTTCATTCTGCTAGTCGAACTTTCAGGATCACTAACTCATGGCACAAGTTGAGTCTCTAATAGAACAGAAGCAGTCCTGGAGTCAACCTCGAGAGCTCAAATTACCTTTGTGGCGCTGTTATTATCTGCTGGTTGCCACAGGCACTTCATTTTTGCTGTCTGTATGAACTCTCTTGTGTACAGATACCCCAGGTGTTGGTTCCTGCATTGTGTTTAGTAGTATAGATTTCGTTGCCTCCTCTTTAGCTCGTAAAGGTACACAGTTGAGAATGACAGAGAAGTCGTCCAATAGTCTCGTTTCGTTTGAATGTTTGTAATAATGTTTCAGACAATACTAATTATTTTTACCTCGAGCGGACCCCCTGATAACGCACTAGGAAGCAGTAATACCATCACCACATGAATAATAAAAAAGAGAATTCAAACTCAAACTTGAGAATTTCATTATTTCATATCCCGCAACATGATTTCATTTAATCAAATAAAAATACCGCAGTCGACTGCTGTTGTGGTAAGTTTTTCAATCGAGTTGTTTGCGAGAGTTAAAAATATAAATACCAACAAAATGTATAAACAAAATTCATCTATATTCATGACAAACCGTGGGCAATATATTACGTACAATATATCGACACACACACAACAAGCATATATCCGCAATCTGTGTGCTCAATCAATCTTTATTAAATCACGAAAAATATTTCTCTCATTATTATTGATTTTCCGCACTCAAGACGTATAATTTATTTAAATTCCATATCAAAATTATCTTTCTCCAGCTCCCTCTATATATAGGCTATATACATATGTATGTGTGTAGCAGCGCCTCAAAGCATCTCGTATAATATCTTTGATTGATTTTCATAAATTACTGCGTTAGCCCAAAAGTTTTGCTGCCGTGTGTATTTATCATGTGCTACTGGTTTCTATGTATGTCTGTATGTGTGTGTATGTTTATATATATATACATATATATATATATATATATATATATATATATATATATATATATATATATATATATATATATATATATATATATATATATATATATATATATATATATATATTAGGAATTTTCTAGATTATTTATGATCGAAAATATTCACCACAGCGGATAGCAGATGAAAACCCACACCAAAAAGACTAAAAAATATATATATTTTGATAAGAAATCGGAGCAAAAAACTGTTATTAGCCGAAAATATGATAACACCACCGCACCACCAAATACACACACACACATATTATTGTGTTTGCCTTCTTGATTTTTTGTTTTCGACCAGATTGTTAATAAAAACTTTATTCTTAAAGACGTATACGATATATTATCTTTCAAAAAGTTTTTTGGTTGTTGTGATGTTTCGTAGAGACAAAACCAAATTTTTTGTTAGTTATGTGGCCCCAAATTGTTTTGGACGCGCCTACATATAAATAAATACAAAAGTGAGGTGCTATGCTGCAGGCATAGTTAATTTAAGGATTTGCAATTATGCATATAAATTAATAATACAACCAAACAGCTTAAAATTTTAAAGTCTAGCCGCGCACATAATCCAATTTTTATATTTCTCGTATTTCCCTGTATACAATAAAGCGCATTTTATTATTGTTGTATGCACATAAAGTTTCTATAAAGCTTGTAAAATAATGAATTCAAAATATTTAATTGAAAACAGTATTCTTGTTTCATAAAGTTTTACTGTTTCCTAGTTGCGCGCATCAAGTATAAAGTTGTTAAAGAAATAAAAAATTTATTAAATTAATAAAATTATACGAATGCATAAGAAAGTGTTAATGAATTTGGAAAAAGTGTGCACTTAAACGATACAATTGTGTTTTAGTGTAATTTTCTACACTTTTTAACACTTTTTGTGTTTACACTATTGCCACATAATTTATTATGGCCAGAGATGGAAGCGGGTGCCAGGACATCCCCAAAAAAGTGTAAATCTACAATTTTTTAACAACACTTTTCTGTACTTTTTGTATTAAAAACCACTTAGACTACAAAATCTTTAAATATTATGCTATGACCATTTTATTTTGATTGTATACCTACTTATGATTCATCATGTTGTGTCCTAATCAAAACTACTTAGCAAAACAAACTTTTATTTCATTTTACGTTTATAAATATGTCTACCACTATAAACTCTTCTTATGTCATATTACGATACACTGAATTTTGAACGTGATATTCTAGAACGAGGAAAAAAATCAATTGACATTTGATACCAAAACGTGCATCCCTTATTTATTTTTGTCGTTGCTGTTATTGTTGTGTGGTATATACACAAAATGAAAACATTGAAATATACTTTGGGTGTTTGTTATATAACTAAAGGAAAAAGTGGAAAATTACCAACCTTTAAAGAACATCAATATTCATTATTTATAATATATGTTTGTGTGTGTATGTGTAAATATATAATACACATATTATATGTGTCGAAATGGACCAAATGCATACAAAAAGTAAAAATTGGATTTGTCAGAAAAAAACCCATTATTAATGGACTATTTATGTAAACTATTACTCGAAATAACTCATTTGGAAAAACATTCATGATTTGGAATTCGTATCGTACATATATGTACAGAAGAAAGTTGTAAGAAATCAGATCCCGTAAATCTACATTAAAATGTGTTACATATCCAAAATAAATTATTTAATTTTCTTATTTCTACATTTCTACACAGGTTCAATCGAATTATTTCAGTCGCTCTGTATTATATATAGTTTAATGATTTGCTATACTCGTTTATAACCCGTACATATTGAATTCTTATGTACATAATATATAGAACAATTTTTTTCAGGTATACAATGTAATAAAAGCACTATCAAAGAAAATAAATAAATTAACTACAAGAACCAATAAGGTAAATCGTACAGTCGACTAAAAAAATGTCGACTATGTCAAAATTGGACTCAGATTATTACGAATTGGTTTTGTCTCTCCATACGTTCCACAAGCTAAACCGAAAGTTAATTCAATATTAAATACGTTAAGATAGCTAATAAGTGACTAAATTAACTTTGATTTATGTCGCTACCATGCGGGGTTCAATTGTCTTAATGGCAAACAATTAATCAAATCTTAAAATAGATCCCACAAAGTATATAAAATTTATAAGTCACTGCTACAGGGCAGATACCTCTCAGTAACAAATAAAAGTAAAAAAAAAAACAATTGGACACTATGCATGTCTTACGGGAATGAAATTTGAAATACAAATATTTAAGTTCACAATCTAACACTAAATCTTCTGTATTTAGTTACAACAAAAGAGAATTATTGGAAGATCAAACATATTAAGTTCCACAGTGAGTATTGTGAGTACAGCCAAGTAATATATTTGAATTGATTTGTCACCAATGATAAAAAACAAAAATGAATCGTCTACGGTGTATAACAAAAGGGATAAATTGGACGGTTATAAATATAGGATCCACACGCTAACCCAAAAGACAAATCAATATGAATTACGGTAGGATAGCCTATACTAAGGGCTACTATGTAAAATTTTAAAATAGATTTCACAAATAAATGATCTATCATCATTTGCCCTGCAAAAAAAAATATTTCCAACATAATATGTTCCACACTTTTATTTTCTACAAACCAACAAACAAACATAAACAAAAACTGTAAGATTATATTTGGTTTGCTGTTTCGTCAAACACGTTTGACACGTTTCAGTAAACAAATATCTTAATCACAAATACCTAAGCCCTCTGAAAAGATTGAATTGGTAAATATGTAACCAAAATTTCAATTAATGTTCCACAAAATTTAGGCTTCAAACAAGTAAAATGATAAAAGGATATCAAAGTCATATAAATCCATATATTTATGTTCCACATTCCAACAGAAGCTGAATTAATTGTAAGTAGGACGGATTGATTTTAAACAAAGGTTGACATTTTTTTTTTTTAAACTAAAAACTTAATAAACAGATCCCACAAACATTAAAACGATCGTATTAACTGTATTATTACCGATCAGTAAACAAGCAGATCGCATTATATGCCCTCCAATTAATACGGTTGGCTATTTCGCCAAACTTTAAAGGAAAATCAAGCAAATATTGGGAACTCGGTTCCACATTTTATAAGCACTAATTTCTTGTAAAGAAGCCCTTGTTCAAACTTTTCATTATATTCCATAAATTTTAGTTTGGAATCCCGAACATATGTACTTTAAAAGTAGAACATTAATAGATTGAACTATGAGCATACATAATTGGTAGTAATACAGTTAATATTATCCTTTTAATGTTTGTGGGATCTGTTTATTAAGTAATTAGCTTTTTTTATATTGCACCTTGGCTTAAAATCAATAAATTTTGAATATAACTAAGTGACTTTCTATTTTCATTCACATCAGTAAACAAATAGATCTCATTATTTGAAAACATAATATGTTCCACACTTATTTTCTGCAAACCAACAAACAAACGAAAATTATAAGATTATGATCTTACAATTTTCGTTTGTTTGTTGGTTTGCAGAAAATAAGTGTGGAACATATTATGTTTTCAAATAATGAAATCTATTTGTTTACTGATGTGTTTTGATTCGCTGGTTCGTCAAACTTTAAAGGAAAATCAAGAGAATAATACGAACCCAGAGGTTATGTTCCATATTTTATTAGCCCCAATTTTTGGTGGAGAAGTCGTAGTTCAGCGGTTACGTTTTTGGTAATAAACACAACCTTATATCATTATACGTTTTAAAAATTTTACTTACGAATCCCGAATGTTTTTTTCAGACATAGTTGGTTTTGTAGAAATAACTTGGATAGCAGAACATTTATAAATGGAACTATGAGAGTTCGCTACAGGATACCTCTTAGTAAAGAAATATTTTAATCACCTGTTACAACATTATTTAACCAACATTTCGATTTACATTTCTCTAATTTTAGGCTACAAACTGCGATTTGAAAGTAATTTATTTATGGTCCACATTCTAACACAAAGTGACTTCAACAAATTATGTTCCACACTTATTTTTTTTAAATTGACAAAGCGCTTTTATCGATAATTCGTCGAAATTTAAAAAAAAATCAAGCGAAGGTTAAAAACCAAGGGAACATGTTCCACATTTTATTAGGAGCATTAATTACACCGGAGTCATTGACCTACTTCCGGGTTTATTGATTTACTTCTGGTTGGGATCGTTGACAGATTTATCGAGTTATTTTTAAACCTGATTTAAAACCTGAATAAATAATGAGAGGAACATAAATTATTTTAATGAAATTAGGAAATGTAAAATTCATTAATAGTTTAAATCATTTTCCAATGAGTCTGTCCAAATTACCGAAGGCAATTGATTTGCTAAACATTTATAAAAAAGGCTATTTGCGTCATCTATTTAATACGACAGGGAAGGCAAATGATATCATCGTTCTCCCTGATGAAAAGTGTTATAGCCTTGATACAATGAAAGCTATACATCGTGAAGCGTTTCTTAAATGTAAAAACAGACGCATAATTATGGCTTAAGCATGTGTTGCATTTGGAAAAATTTTGCTTGAACAGAGTAATATATGTCCGTTTAGTCCGACGAAACTTTCTAAAGGTATAAACCCTATTTGTATAATACCCAAGAATCGTTACAGAAATACTGACAATCAATCAGAAGTGGCTATGCAATGGAGGTTATGGGAGGAAATAAAACGCGAAATTGTTATAATTCACAGCTCTAAACAGAAGGAAATAGTGTTACATATGGGGTTAAGGTTGACGAATATTGTTCATCTACTAATGAGGTTTTCGAATTTCACGGTCGTTTGGTTATGAAGTGCTAGAAATGTGGGAGTGTGGTTTTTATAGACAAATGAAAAATAATAAAAAGATGGATAATTTAAAACCCAGCAACTGCTCCACTCAAGATAAATAAGAAGAAAATATTGAACATTTTTTGCGTAGAGAAGAAATACAATTAGAATTTACTGAAATTATTAACAATTCAGAGTTGAGGTCTATGGCTAAATTAATATTGAACTCATTTTGGGGTAAATTTGGGCAAAGAAAAAATCAGCTGAAATCAACAATAGTAAATCAACCTGCTGAATTGTATTCTTTCCACATTAACCTATCTGTTGTAGTTACACATATAGTTACAATAGATGAAGAAACTGTAGTAGTTAACTGGGAGTGTAAGGCAGAAGCTGCTGATTCTTTAACCACTGTAAACTTCTGCAAAACTATATAGCTATTTAGAGAAACTGGGTGACAGAGTATTATACTATGATACTGATTTTGTAATATATGTCAGCAGAGATGGAGAATATGTGGGAGATATGACAAGTGAACTAGAGTCATATGGACTCGGAAGTTATATTACAGAATTTGTTCAATTCCAATATTCCACTATTCCCTTGGCCCTCTCTGATTAGAGCAATTTGGTATTGTTTGAAACAAACATATAACCAAAATTTAAATTTATGTCCCACAAATTATAGGCTTCAAACTAGCAAAATGATAAACGAACAAAATAAATAATAAATTATGAGAATAACATCGAACAATCAATCCAACAAAAATTAATTATGTGGGATTAATAGATTTTAGGCAAAATATTAAAAAAAAAACTAAACACTTAACTAAGATCCCAGACATATTAAAACGATCGTATTAACTGTGTTATAATATGATATCATCATTTGCCCTCCAATTAATTCGGTTGGATTTTTGAAAAAAATTGTTTTCAACATATGTTCCACATTTAGTTTCTGTAAACCAACAAACAAACATAAACGACATAAACGAAAATTGTAAGATTATATTTTATTCATTATTTTGCCAAACTCTAAATTAAAATCAAACAAATGACGCGAACCCAGAGAACATGTTCCACATTTAATACGCCATAATTTTTTGTGGAGAAGTCGTAGTTCAACGGTTATTTTATTAATAATCATAACTTTATCATTACGCTCTTCAAATTTTACTGTCGAATTCCGAACATATGTCCCACACATTTTATTATTATTATTTTTTCAGAAATGGTCGCTTTTCTAGAAGGTGCTTTGAAAGTAGAATATAAATTTTAATTTTATTTATTATCTACTAAATGTATTGTGGAAACGACAGTGATATATTTATGTTCCAGAATCCAACCTAATGCAGGATTTATTGATTATAAGCAAAAATTGTAAATAATTTAAAAAATGCTGAAAACATAATATAGGTCCCACAAAGTATAAATAGCAACAAATTGATCTCGTCTTTGCCCTCTATTTTGATTTGGTTTTGAAAAAAATAATTGATTTTCAACTATTATGTTCCACACTTATTTTCTGTAAATTAACAAACAGACTTACGGATACAGAGAACATGTTCCTCATTTTTTAAGCAGATTGTTGTAAAAATTTTTTTTACTTCGAAATTTAAATCAATTACTGGTTTACATATTATCAGAATTTAAATTAATTTAAAAAGAACGATGTTAGTGTATTTTACTGACAAAAACTCGTACGCAGTAAATTTATATGTTGTACTTGTTTGTAGGTACATAGCAAGTTACCATCCAAAAAACGATATTTTTCAAAAAAAACAGAGAAATCTGAGAAATTTGCATTCTTCATCAAATTTATGTAATTATACAGACGGGTGAATAAAACTCTAGACATGAAATTAATTCGTGGAATTAAATGAATTTCAAGCGCACAATAATGTTCATAATATACAAATCGAAAATAATTGATTTTGTACTCTTTTTTTTTTGTGTTCCATTCAATTGATTGATTTAAAAAAGTTTAAAAATATTTTTATTTTTTTTTTGTTGCTTTATCGCTATAATTGGATTAAATCGTAATTAATTAAGCGAATTGTATGAAGGAACGTTATTTGCATATATACATATGTATGTACATACATAAATAATTATACAAAACATGATGTATCTGAAGTGCGATTAAAAAATGTATGTATCTGATGTGCGCTGGAATAACTCAATCTGAAGGGTAACCCCTGCTTATAGACATACTCGTATATGTTATATATAAAATTCTAATTTAACTAATAAGAAATTTTCAATTTCCAAGTACTAATGACTCAAAGGTAATAAACAATTTATTTTGTGCATGTTTGGATATAAAAATGTGGTACCTAAAGGCAAAATTCCGTAAAAGTATATGACAAAAAAACTTTTGATTAAATTAAATTCCAATAATTCATGTATACCTTTATACGAACAAATGTACATATACAGCATAAAACATAGCAAAATGGCATACACAATTTAATTCTAGAATATAAAAATTTAGGTTCAGTACTATAACAAGAAAATAATGAAATCTTATATACATATATACATACATACATATTCTAACCTCAAAATAAGGAAAAATAATCGGAAACAATTTTTCTTAATTCAAGACATACAAACAACAACACTATATACCTATTTTATGTGCTAAAATATATAAACGACTTTGTAAATAATTTTTCCGCTTAAGCTGAGGCAAGAAATTGATTTACATCAAGAAACGTCATAATTTTATTACTAACATTACATTGTATATGTGTATATGCGCACTGTGCGGGAAATTTGAACGGAAATTATTCGTTAGTTTATTCGTTTAATAAAAATGCTAATATAAAATGATTTTAATAGATTTATCTTATGCTCGCAGAACTATCTAAAACAACGGAAGTTATAAGATGTGAAGCTTTAAATATTTTGTTTTATTTTCCGTTGGTAGTATTACCGCAGTGCATATCCGGCAGCAAATCATTTATTTTTTGATTATGACATTTATTTTCACTTTGATATAATATGTTGAATAGTTAAAGAGTGATTTTAAGACATCTAGCAAGTTATGTAGGGACGCTCTAATACTTATAAAATTATGATGTGTCCAGGATTTTTTGATTACAATTTAACAGATGCTTTATTTTGTGGAAATGGTAGATATTTTCGTAAATTTTAAACTAATCTCTAAAGCTTTCTTAATAAATCACTGATGCTTGATCAAGTTATTCTCTTAAATGGTAGATTGAGGAACAACAGTTTCGGGTATATACTGAAATGTATTAACTGTTCTAATTCACTATCAAAAGCTCATTAAACCAAATTATTTATTTATTTCGAATATTAAAAAAGCTCGTTAGTTGCTCATACTACTTTCAAACTCAAACAATCGTGGAAGTTAAATTTAATTAATAGCTTCGTCAAACGTCTAGTGAAGTGAGTAGCCGTTAAAATTTAAATAACCCTCGCTCGTTACTGTCTCCAAATTTTCTGCTAGAAACAGGTATCTACAGAAGTTTATTTATAGTAGTAGTTTATTATTAAAAGCTTATTTAAAAGCTGATTAATCTCGTTAACGTTCGGAAAGCTTGCAAATTAATTTCAACCTCAAACAATCGGGGAAGGTAAACTTAGTTAAAATCTTTAACACGTCTAGTGAATTGAGTAGTGGTCAAAATTTAAGTAAAACTTTTAATGAAAACAAATTGTGAGTTCTAAAGCTATTTTGATCAGTAACTGACGCTTACTAAATTTATTCCCTTAGCAAGTAAATTTTTAGTAGAATCAGATATCAATTCATTGAAATCAATTAATTTTTGTAATTTATTGTCATAAGCTCATTAAAAAAATTTATTTAAGCGAATATTTTGTTATTTTGAAACTCCAACTATTTTGACATTTTCAGTTCAAAAGATTTCTTTATCAATGGCTGACGCTTAGTAAAGTTGTTCTCTTGTTTATTATGAAAAGATCATTAAAAATTTGATTAATTGTTTTAACGTTCAAAAAACACGTTAATCACTAAATAATTTTCCACCTCAAACAATCGGGGAAGGTAAATTTAGGTAAAAGTTTTGACAAACATCTAGTGAACTGAGTAGTTGTCAAAATGTAAGCAAAACTATTGTTGTAAGGTTGTCCCTGTCTCTAAATTTTCTGCTCACAGTACTAAGATTTTAAGTTCAAAAGCTTTTTTGATCAATAACAGACGCTTACTAAAGTTGTTTGCTTAAATGTTAGAGTTTTAATTGAATCATATATCTACTGAAATCAATATATTGTTGTAATCTATTATCAAAAGCTCATTAAACATTTCATTCAATTATTTTGAAATTTTCAAAAAGCTCGTTAATTTCTAAGCAAGTTTTAACCTTAAGCAATCGGAAATATTACATTTTGTTAAAAACTTTGATAAACGACCATAAATTGAAGAGTTGTTAGGGATTAAGTAAAACTATTGTTGAAATATACAACTTTTCCTTTTACAATATACAACTTTTTTGAAATTTTCAGTTCAAAAGCTTTCTTGATCAATGACTGACGCTGACTTAAGTTGTTTTCTTAAATGGTAGACTTTTAATAGAAACAGGTATCTAATGAAGTTTATTTGTTGTTGTAATTTATTAGGAAAAGCTCATTAAAAATTTGATTTATTTTTTTAACGTTCAAAAAGCTCGTAAATCACTAAATTAATTTCCAACTAAAACAATTGGGGAAGCCAAATTTAGTTAATAGTTTTGACAAACCTGTCTCCAAATTGTCTGCTCACAGTACTACAATTTTAAGTTCAAAAGCTTTCTTGATCAATAACAGACGCTTACTAAAGTTTATCTCTTTAAAATGTTAGATTGTTAATAGAATCTATTTATTTGCCAATATCCTTTTAACCTTTTGGCAAACGTTTAATGAAATGAGTAGTTGTACGAAATTAAGTAAAATTATTTTTGAAAGCTTGTCTTTTCCAATTATTTGAAATTTTCAGTTCAAAAGCATTCTTGGCAACTAAGACTTACTGAAGTTGTTCTCTTTAGAGGTAGTTTTGTAAGTGTCTAGTGAAGTGAGAAGTAGTCAGAATTTTTGTAAAATTCACCAAAAACCAGACAGCTTTTTAGTAACAAACACACTGATAGCTGTCTGGTTTTTGGTGAATTTTACAAAAATTCTGACTACTCCTCACTTCACTAGACACTTACAAAACTACCTCTAAAGAGAACAACTTCAGTAAGTCTTAGTTGCCAAGAATTTCACTAAATCCAATCTAAGCAATTTCTGTTTCTGAACAATGTTTAAAATCGTTTATTTTATTATTGAAAAGCTCGATTAAAAGCTTATAGTTTTTGTAAAACTTATTTTATTGGACTAAATGAAGTATTTTTAAAAGGTAATTTGACAGCTTTTTAATTTATTTTGAAGCGTCCAATTATATGTTGAAAGCTCAGTCTTTTAGATTAAACATATTATATATTTTCAAAAGCTTGTTTGTTTTAAAATATGTTTGCTTATAATAAATCAAAAATCATTAAAACTTTTCGAGAATTTCCAATTCAAAGTCTTTAAACTTCTGATTCAGTAATCGTATACGTTTTAGGTAATCATAAAAGCAATTTAGACATCGATGGTAGATTGTAAGTTGTAGATTGGAAACGATTTCTAATAGCAAGCTTGTAAAAATAATGTCAAAGCTCACAATCATTTTTTTTATTGTTTTTAGAGTTAATAATTACATATAAAGTTCTCTAACCGTTAAATGCGGTCATATATGTGCAATTTCTTAAGTCAATAAGTAGTTACCAGAATTTAAGTAAACCTCATTCTTAGCACAAAACTTATTAGAAAGCTATTTAGTGGAATAACCAGGAAAATAAAATTTTTATTTTCAATTTTGAAGTTTAAATGGCGTCCAACGCACACAATAATTATAATGTATATTAATTTAAATTATTTAATATTTATATTAATTTAAACATTTGTTAAAAGCTCTTGCAATCTTAAATAAAAAGGATTAAAGGTAAAAATTTACAAAACTAACACAGTGAGACTTGAGACTCTCAGTTTTCTAAAGCTTCCAATGAAGTAAAGCTTTTATAAGTTAAAGCTCTATAATTTATGAAGAAAGCAGCTATTTTATATTTTGAAATTAAAAGATTATCAAACTAAAAATAGCTATCACTAAAATGACATTTGCATTTCCGGCAGAACACATAAGTTGTACTAACTATGGACCGACCATAATTTAAATAACAATAATACATAGTTTCAACTCGTCCCATCCAATTAAGAAAATAAAATTGTTTGTTTACATTCCAAAAAGAACACCTTTAATTGTGTTAATCTTATTAATTTACATCTGTTTACTTTATCATGCAACACTATGTCCTATATATACAGTGTTTATACAGATATATAATTTTATGTGAACACGTGTAAACCTCTATATACATATATACCACTCTCGTATACACTACTATAACGAAATAAACAAACAAGCTTTTGTTATTCTAATTAATTTGAAACCATAGTAGAAATATATGTAAATTTGTCCAGTATGGTAAATGACCTCTCTAGAATTACTCTACACACACACAAAATTTACAATTTAGATGGTAAACCAAAATGACGAGTAAACAGAACTATATCTAGATAAATATTTTGTTGTATTATAGTTTTATGTTCAATATTAAAAAAGGTGTAGATGTATAACGAATAGATATAAAGTAGGTAAAATTATAATTTCCCAAAAGGAATGGACCAGGTAATTTTTAGGTTCTTGTATAATTTCTGTTACACACACTTTTTTTTTGAATTTTTTGTTTTGGCATGATATGTGCACAACATAAAATTAGGTGTACTGCGGATCGCAAATTATACGTCAAAATATAAACTGTACGGATAAAACACATTAATGTACTTAACAGTTTTTTTTTTGTGGCCATAACAATTTTTTTCGAAGCACGCAGTATTCTCTACTGACTGAGTTTTTTGTTGTTTTATTTTTGTGATTTTTGCTTAAAATTTATAAAACGTATCTTTTAATGTATATATATATATATACATATATAGGGATCGGGAAAAGTTTTGTGTGTGTTGGCGACTTGTTCATCTTCCACTTCTATCATAAAACACAAAATGTAACAGAGTTTTCTTATTTATTGTTGTTGTGCTTTTCGTTTTAATTCCAGTAAAATGAATATTTTATATGGCTAGAGTGAAGCAAAAAAGGACACAACGAAATTTTATTTTGGTCTAGGGATTTGTGCAATGCAATTTTCATTGTATGTACAAGTATATAGGACATGCGGTAATCTTTTGTAATTCGATAAAATGTTGTTTTTGCCAGCACAAAAAAAGTTTTTCAAGTTTTACGGAACGAAACAATGAGAACAACAACGTCTCACTTGAGATGGTGGTATAATTTGGAGAATTTCCGTTTGTTTTCACTTCATAATAATTTTAGGCCAAATTGTGATAGTCATTTGTCGTTTGGACACTGCTGAGAATTCATTTTGATTAGACATAAATCATTTTGAGAGATTTGGAATTGAATATTTTTATGGTTTATTTAAAACAATTTCTTCCTATAAAGTGTCACCTTTAAATTTTTTAAATTTTAGTTGTTTCTGCGTATATTTGTCTGATCTTTATGTATTTTTGAATAAAAGTTTTTGTTGGATATAGAACATTTTATTTGGTTTCAATAAAATAAATTTTAATTACACTAAATGTATCATCATGTATCAGAAGCCCAATCATTGATTAAGTCAAAGTTTTAAATTTTTTTCAATGAGCTTTTCCATTAGTTTTAACAAGTTTTCCAAATACTAATTCTATTTCGTAACCTTCTCAATTCAAAGGTACAAATTTAGTCATTCATTTAACACTTTCTGCTATATTTCAGTATAATTAAGACAATAGAGCTTTTAGCCGAAGTCTCAAAAGTTGGCAATATTTTTATTTAATTAAAATTATGAAATAATAATTTTATTTAAATGTATTTTAAGAGAGTCGGAAAAATTTGGATATTTGAATTCTATAAACTATACAAGATGTTGAACTTCGAAGCTTTCAATTATAAATATTAGTGAAAATATTTAACTTAAAAAAAAATTGATTTAAAAATTAATCATTAAATTGAATTATAAATTTAAGCTTATTTCATCTGTAATAATAATTGTATTTTATATGATTTTCTATTAGCATCAAAAAGCTCAATGTAATATTTTTAAAGTAAACCAATTTTACGGCCTTTTTTCTTTTAAGAAGTGCAAATTCTTAAATTTTTAAATCTACATACAATTAAAAATATAAAAAAAATTTAAAACAATGCAACACAGATTAACAGATTTAAAATAACAAGAAAGCTTTTGATGAAAATGCGAACGAATTAAACTTTATAATACACTTTACAATAAACTTTAAAAATCTTGAATTTCATGATTCAAACTTATGAAAAATGATCAAGCTTTGAAATTTAATTAAATATAATAGGGTTATTTTAAAGTAAAAGCTTCAAAACTTTATACAAAAAGTCAAATATCAGTTAGGCTGAAGCTTAATATGATTTATTTTCGTTACTTCTATCAATGAGATGTAGAACAATTTACAACTTTGCTTTCGTAGAACACAATTATAAATTTAGTATGAACACACTGAATTTTTGTCAACTATTAAGCTTTTAAATAAATTACGTTGTCATTTGTTTTGCGATATCCTATTTAACAAGCACAATAAAATAAGTTTTATTGCTATTGCAGTTTTTGGAAGTTCTAACAAATATAGTGCCTTCGTAATTAAATAATTACACGAACTTTTCAATTTAAAAAAAATAGTTTTCCATTAACAAACAATGCAACTACGTCTACCTACAAACTCTGGTTATTAAATGTTTGAATTAATAAACTTAAAATTGGTTAAGCTCAAATTTGAGTTTCACATCACAAATATATCGTAATATTTTAACAATACACCTTTCTCAAATAATTTCTAAGTTAAATTTAAGTGTACTTTGTAAACAGTTACAATTCCGGTTTTGAGCTTTTTAAAATAATGTATAAGCCTAGAACGACTAATAAAATGAAAAGCTCGTATATTTTGAAAATGTTCAATTACAATAAGATAAGTAAGTGTCACAGCGTTAAACCATGGTGTGAAATGCAAACATCCATAAAATGTTTGTTAAAGCTCATTTATATTGATATAATTTAGTTAAAAGCTGTAAAATACGATACGGTAGTCGTTGTAAAAATATGTTATTGTTATTAAACAAGTACAGTTTTTGATCTGAAAAATAACAGACCGTGACAAAGCTTCTTTCGATAAAAAGCCAGTAACAATTAATCGTAAATAAACTTTACAGTGGGTGGTTTCGTTTTAGTGCTTTCGAAGTTATTGAAAGCACTAATTAATATTTTTAAAAATATTTGTTATTTTCGATTTGGTTTCAGAAAAATAATTTTTAATTAAGTGTAGAAGCTCAATTAACGATTTAGTCAAATTTTTTTTTTTTTTTTATAAACTTTTCTACAATTTTAATTAATTCTCAAACACTAGTTAAAAATCAATAAACTGTATAAATAGTGCAATGCTTTCAGTAAGCCGGCCTAAGCTAAATGAAAAATGAGCTTTTGAAAAAAGGTTTTTTATTAAATTGTAGTTCACTGATTTAATAAGTTAAACGGGATTTTAAAAGCAAGAATTCACCTAACATTTGTTCTGGTCTAAATTTGATTTCTTATTTATGAAAGCTTTGAACTAATTTAAATATAATCAACAAGATTGTATAGCTATATAATTCAAAGATACAAATTTAGTCGATTTTAAACACTTTCTGCAATACTTGAATATAATTAGTGCATTAGAGCTTTTAACAATATTTTTATTTAATTAAAAGTTAGAAATAAAATTTTTATTTAATATGTTTTGAGAGACCCGGATAAAAGTTTAGCTTTGACTTCTATAAACTGTAAAAGCTTATGAACTTCGGAGCTTTTTTTTTTAAATTAATTTTTTTAAATAAATTTAATTTAGTAACTCTAGCATTAAACCTTTGTAAAATTTGGATTGATTATAATTTTATCTTTTTAAGGTCACACACAAAACTTCAGTCGTTAAACTATAGGAATTTTTGTGATTCTGAATTAAATATTTTAAGTAGCATTTCAATAGTTTACCACAATCCAGAGTTTTGTTTGATTTTAAGCTTATTTCATCTGTAAGGTTGCTATTAACATCAAAGATGGAGGAGCACACGACGGCACTACGGTCTTGATCAAACGAAGAATAAAGCATTATGAACTCCACAAATATCATCAAGATCACACCCAAGCTTAGAGGAATGGTCTGGAAATTGTGTAATATCGGCTGTTTACTGTCCACCATGACTATAATTCTAAACATCTGCAATGAGAATCGGATTAACAACACCTAAAGGATAGCAACTTATCTTCTGGACACTCAACTTACTGGCCATCAGATAGAAATAAAATACCTAATTTAATAGATTTTTGTATAACAAAATGGAATTGCACACACCAATGCTCAGGTAGAAGATTGCTATAACTTATCAATAATAATAACTATGAGTACCCGAGCCTTAAAAGCAGAACCACCTCAACGTCTAACAAACAAATTAACTAAATGGGCTCTATATAGAAATATAGTCGAAGAAAATTGCCAATCAAGATGTTGATCGGCGCCGAATGATTTAACATATATATTAGAAATAGCAGCAAAATAGGCTACCCCTGATATTAACAACTCTAAAAAGGTTAATAAAACTTCACCTAATATACTCCAGTTAATCCAAAAAAAGGCTATGGCAGGATGTATGTGAAGTTAGCCCAATTTTCATCCCAAAAAAATGCGATGGCAACACTAAATATAACTGTCGTGACAGTTTTTACTCTCAGCCCAGAAAAAATTACTGTCACGATAGTTTTTATTAAGTCAGCCCAAAAAAAAACTGTCGCGATACTAAAAAAACTATCATTACATACGATTTATTACTCTCAGCCCAAAAAAAAAATCAATGAATTAAAATGAAAATTATGAGCACTCAAATAATTAGTTAAGTTTTATTCCGTTTCGAAATTATTCGAGTACTGCCGTAGAATTTATTAACGGTTTTATGGAGCAGATATACCATAGAACCTATTTGAATAATCAAATATGGGGGAATCGGAGTTTTGGGGGGTCTACAATACCATTATATAACTACTATCACGGTTCAATGGAATATTTAATTAAGTTTTATTTGATTATTGAAATAGATTCTATGGTATATCTGCTTCTTAAATCCGTTAATAAATTCTACGGCAGTACTCGAATAATTTCGAAACCGAATAAAACTTAATTAAATATTCCATTGGATCGTGATAGTAGTTATATAATGGTATTGTAGACCCCCCAGAACTCCGATTCCCCCATATTTGATTATTGAAATAGATTCTATGGTATATCTGCTTCTTAAATCCGTTAATAAATTCTACGGCAGTACTCGAATAATTTCGAAACGGAATAAAACTTAATTAAATATTCCATTGGATCGTGATAGTAGTTATATAATGGTATTGTAGACCCCCCAGAACTCCGATTCCCCCATATTTGATTATTGAAATAGATTCTATGGTATATCTGCTTCTTAAATCCGTTAATAAATTCTACGGCAGTACTCGAATAATTTCGAAACGGAATAAAACTTAATTAAATATTCCATTGGATCGTGATAGTAGTTATATAATGGTATTGTAGACCCCCCAGAACTCCGATTCCCCCATATTTGATTATTGAAATAGATTCTATGGTATATATGCTTCTTAAATCCGTTAATAAATTCTACGGCAGTACTCGAATAATTTCGAAACGGAATAAAACTTAATTAAATATTCCATTGGATCGTGATAGTAGTTATATAATGGTATTGTAGACCCCCAGAACTCCGATTCCCCCATATATGATTATTGAAATAGATTCTTTGGTATATCTACTCCATAAATTCGTTAATAAATTCTACGGCAGTACTCGAATAATTTCGAAACCGAATAAAACTTAATTAAATATTCCATTGGATCGTGATAGTAGTTATATAATGGTATTGTAGACCCCCCAGAACTCCGATTCCCCCATATTTGATTATTGAAATAGATTCTATGGTATATCTGCTTCTTAAATCCGTTAATAAATTCTACGGCAGTACTCGAATAATTTCGAAACCGAATAAAACTTAATTAAATATTCCATTGGATCGTGATAGTAGTTATATAATGGTATTGTAGACCCCCCAGAACTCCGATTCCCCCATATTTGATTATTGAAATAGATTCTATGGTATATCTGCTTCTTAAATTCGTTAAGAATTTTACAGCAATTCTTGAATAATTTCAAATCGAAATCTAATTATTGTAACGCTTTTAAGTTTAATTTAAATTCTCTTCTTTTATTTAAAAGTAGTATTATTTTTTTTGCATTAACATTTTTGTTTTATTTTTTATTAAAAATTTTGATGGAAGTATTTTTTCTTCATATAAATTATGTTTTTTAAATTTTATCTGTCGTGATAGTTTATTATTTCGTAATATTTTTTTTGGTATTGCCAGTGTTTAAAATCGCTATTTTTTGGGATAGAATTTTGGGCCATCTTCACATGGGTATGGCAGGAGCAAAAATGTCCATTACTAAAATAGAAATTGAATAGGGCTATTAAAGCCCCTAACCGAGCATTGAGAGAAGAAACATACTCAGGAATCCAGAGTTACCTTACTGAACTCACAGCGACCGAGAAGACAGATTATTCACTATGGAACGCAACAAAAAAACTAAAGAGGCCAACATTATTGAATGATCAGAGAACTACCTGATAAATGCACAAAACTCATAATTTATATCTTAAATGATGCGATGTGGGTATTTCCCTAAATGGAAGATATCGCTAATTACAATGACTCCAAAGCCTGGAAAAGACGAAACACAAGTCCCATCGTACAGGCCAATAGGTTTTCTTCCGATGATTTCTAAACTTTTTGAAAAAATAGTATTACAAAAATTAAAACCAATATTATCTGAGACCAACTTGGTACTGTACAGCAGGTGCATAGAGTTGTTAACATAGTTAAATTTGCATTAGAAGGAAAGAAATATTTTTTTTCAGTTTTCCTAGACATTGCGCAAGCCTTCGACAAAGTATGGCATTAGGGCCTTATATTTAAAATTGAAAGTCGTCTGCCAAAAAAATGTCATGCAGTCCTTGAAAACTACTTGTTTCAAAGAAAATACCAGCTTAAACTCAATTCAGCCATTACTGAACTAATTGACATAATTGCAGGAGTTCCATAAGGCATGGTACTTGGACCAGTATTGTATTTGCTGTATACTGCCGATCTCACAACAACATTTCCAGATGACACAGTTATCGTGTTTTCAAACAAAAATCCTCAAACTGCATCAAGAGGATTGCAAGATCACTTGAGAATTGGCAACGAACGTGGCGGATAAAATCGAATGAAAAGCGTACATGTCCAGCGATGAAATTAAACAATGTCAACATCCCTCAACAAGAACGATTCAAGAATAAAGCCATTGGCAGTTTAAAAAAAAATAAAAAATCTGCATACAGATAGAAATAAAGAAAATTTTAAGAACTAGATAACTTATTCAAATACACATAGATTTTAAAATAAATTTTTGCTAAAAGCTATAAAAGCTTATTCTAATATGTAATTTTTTTATAATTCAATGAACTTAAAAATCTTGTATTTCGTGATTCTACCTTTTGAAAATTATTCATAATCAACAAATTTCAGAGCTTAGCTAAAATAATTTCAAAATACTTCAGAACTATATGATATTGTTAAAAAGTTATTAAATAAAATAAGTCTATACAACTTTCTATCTTTTTATTAGTTATAACAGCGTAATTTGAAATTAAAAGCTTCTAAACTATATATTAAAATAATAATACCAGTTAAACAAAAGCTCGTTAAATTATGATTTAGTTTCGATATTTTTGCAAGTTTTAGAAGTTTTAAAACTAATTAAAAAATTAAGCTTTCGTATATACATAATTAAAAATAATTAAACGAGCTTTTCACTATCATAAAATACTAGTTGAAGACCATCTAATAATACACGTCTAGTTCGGCCCACGAACTATTTACATAGGAGAATACAGAAAGCTCCAATCTATAAATATATATATATGTTTTGTACGTTTTTAAAGCTTACTAGCTTACTCTCATTAACTAGACGTGTTTTAATTATACAAATGTCTCATAGCTTAAATATACTTAGTTTGGGTAAAGTAAATTTAAAGTTTATTAAAAATATAACAAATAATCGAACAATTTCGATTGTCTAACAAATTAGGAATTTTAAAATACCACGAATCCAGAATCTAATCAATTAGAAATGTATTTCGTTTGTGTAATTATTTTATTTAATTTTATCAAAAAGCTCGCGGGGCTCAATATCACAAATATATCATTAAATTTCAACCTTATTTTAAACACAATTAATTTAATTTTTCGAGTTTGAGGTTTTAATAAGAATTGCAAGTTTAATATAAGCTTAATATGACTGTTAAATATAAAGCTCGAATACATTGGAATTTTTAAAACACACACTTATCTTAAGTGATACAGATTTAGCTATGATAATTGCAAAATTTTTTTAAACCACAAATATATGTAAAGTTTATAAAGCTCATTTATAATTCTATTACAAAATTTTGATGGGAATGTGTACGGATAACGAGATAAATTTGTTAAAAGCTCTAAAATACGATAGCTAATGTTATTGCACAAATAAATTTTTGTTATTAAATAAAATAAGTGTCTAAAGCTTGCTAATATATATAAAAATATTAATATCAGTCAAAATCTCGTTAAACTATGATTTAATTTCGATATTTTTATCCAATAAGCTTTAGAACAATTGTAATATATAAATTTAGTATGACACTGACCATTGGTAAACTGTTAAGCTTAAATATATTACTTTAAATAAAATTTAGTGAATAAACATTTAATTAAAATTTAGTGCTTTTGTAGGTTTTTCCAGTTCTAATACTAATTAAAAAATAAAGCTTGTGTATTTTAATAATTATAAATAATTAAACGAGCTTTTCATTTTCGAAAAATACTAGTTGAAGACCATCTAAGAACACATGTTAAGTTCTGCCTACGAACTATTTCCTTAAGAGAATACAGAAAGCTCCGATCTTTAAATATATAATTTTTTTTGTACAATTTTAAAGCTTACTATGAACTAGACATGTGTTAATTATACAAATGTGCCATAATTTAAATTAATTATTAAAATTAAAAAGCTCATCGTTTTAAAAATAACCAATAAACGAAACATTTAATTTTAAAAACACGGAGGGCCATAGAATAATGAAGCTTTACCACAAGCTATTAAAGCTGCTGTAAGATATTTTTGATCATTACTTTTAAAAAAGTTCGATGGTCTAACAAATTAGAAAATTGTCAATTTAAAATGTTTTCATTTGTGTAATAATTATATTTTATTTATGAAAAAGCTCGCGTAACGATATAATTTTTTTAAAAGCTCAAAAATACGATGTGGTGATGTTATTGCACAAATAAATTCCGATTTTTAAATAAAATAAGGCTTTCTATCTTTCTATAATAAGGAGAGTAATTTGAAATCAAAAGCTTCTAAACTGTATATAAAAAATATTAATATAAGTTAATTAATCGTAATTAATAAAATTAAAAAGCTCATCGTTTTTAAAGCTCAAATATACTTAGTTTGGGTAAAGTAAATTTAGTAGAGCTTATTAAAATCATAACAAATAATCGAACAATTTTATTTTGATTGCACTGAGGGCCACAGAAAATTGGTCATGAAGCTTTACCACAATCTAAATTTTAAATGTATTTCATTTGTGTAATTTCACAAATTTCACAAATATATAGTTAAATTTCAACACCCCTATTTCAAAATAATAATCAATTTAATTTTTTGGATTTGAGCTTTTGATAAGAATTGCAAGTTTAATATAAGCTTAATATGACTGTTAAAATATAAAGCTCGAATATATTAGATTTTTTAAAACACACACTTATCTTAAGTGGTACATATTAAACTATGGTAATTGCAAAATTAGTTTGAAAGCACAAATATATAAAAAGTTCAGTAAAGTTCATTTATTATTCTATAATAAAATTTTGATGAAAATTCTGGTTATGCAGAATGTGTACGGATAACAATATAATTTTGTTAAAAGCTCAAAAATACGATACAAAAACAAGCTCGTGATGAAGCTTTTGTCCATAAAAATTTTTACTGACGATTGTATCGTTTTAGTGCTTTTTTAGTGCAAAACTCTATAAATACTTAACGAAATCTATGCTGAAACTGAAATAACATTTTTAACATTCCCCAATTAATTGCATGACAAAACGTCGCATGGCACAACAAACCGTCGAACAAAACCGCCAGATGACAATGCCAAAATTGAATAATTAGAAAATCAAATTAAAAAAATTAGATAAATGTAATTTTGTTGCTGTTAATTTGACAGCTGTAAGACAAAAGAAAAAAACATTCTTTTTCGTTTCTTTTTTTTTTCAAATTACACCATCATCAGTTATTTATTTCGACACACGATCTAGGTACGGTGTCAGCACATAATTGGAAAATCTAAAAATATTGTCTCTCATATTGACAGATGCTGGTGTGAAAAAATAGTATATAAAAAAAAAAAATTCAAAATCATTGAACTCATCATCGATGACGATTAACTATATATACTCTCTCGAAGATAAAGGTGTAACAGGTTGAAATGTTTTATTTACGTCAAATCGTTTTTCATATTTTTTGCTATCTGTTGTATATAGGTATGTATATAGTATTTCTTATCGGTGTAGGAGTAAAAATCTTGTGCTTTTTTCTAAAAAAAAATAAAATAAAAAATTGGGAAACCATTTTTTTCGTGTTCGTGCGTTATACAAAATCTCGACGAGATAATATTTTGGTACGTATAAACGAACGAATTAAAGTTTTGTGCAATTACGCGAAGCACCCAAACAGATAACAACGAAAGACCTAAGATATTTTTTTACAGAGTTGTATATGTTTTATCATCCTGAAATTATAAAAAAAAAAAAAAAAAATAAAACTTTAATGTGATTTAATTCGTCTTATATAACTTCATCTTAACATTTTTTATTTTATTTTAATAATTCAAAGCACAAAATAAAAAATAAGTTAGTTCGTGACAAGAGATAAGTTGAAATAATGATAAATTTAACACAATTTTTTTTGGGCTTAATTAAGTTTCATCTTTTTCCATCCGCAGCAATGAAAGTTTTCTTGAATATAATTTATGATAATTAAGAGTTGGAATCTGTTTTTTTCGAGTAAAGTTGAGCGATGCATGATATAAATGTACCTAGGTGCGCACTATATTCGTGTGTACATACCCAAAATATTATATTTTTTTTAGAGCACAGTTTTTTTGTTAGCTTTTCGATGAGATAAAACAAACGAAAATATAGTTTTCACGTTTTCACGTATCTGTAAGTATTAAATAAACAAAAACATTTTATTCCACCCATGCAAGTTCCGTAAAATTTATTGACTTATTTCAGTTTTAGTTTTGTGTAAGCATTTTTTTTGTGTGGTACAATTCTGAATTATTAAAAAAATATAGTAAATATACACCGCAAAAGTGTTTAGAACAACAAAAAAAAAAAAAATATATATATATATATATATATATATATATATATATATATATATATATATATATATATATATATATATATTTGACACTTTAGGTGTCATTCCTAAATATTGAGTTTTATTTTTTTTTTTTTGGAGGAGGAGGGTAGGATTACATTTTTTGTCGTATGTACTGTATTTGGCCCTAGTTAACGTAAACAAAACGCAATGTTTTTTTTAGGTTAACAAACAATACATTCCCGGGATGGTATGTATACACAAATGATTCACATAGTATGGCGGTTTAAATATTTTATATGCATGTGGTATAATGTACGCTTTTGTTATTTTAGTGAGTAAAAAACTGTTCTCTTATAAATATATTAGTTGAGGCTTCTCGCGTATAACTTATACGTATAAATTACCTATTATATGGCCAGGTATACATATATATGACAGCACTATAAAATTACAAAGTTTATTTGTATTCGATACGCTTAAGGACAAAACACAATATTGGTCTCTCTTATACGAGCATATACGGCTACCAGATAAAAGTTTTGATTATGTTTTTGTATATATGTATGATCCGTTTAGAATCTCAATCCCATGAATTTTTTAATCTAATCTGTGAGAGACAAACAACAGTATTATTCAATTACCAATTTCAAAACAATCATTAACTCGTATAAAGTCTGGAGGCCACAAAGCTGATGGTCATGATCAACATACCGATACCAGCTTTACGAATAATCTCACATCTGAAATTAAATTGCCATCGTTGACCAAAAAATAGGCAATCAATTTATGATAATTATATTTTCGTCAACAGTGCGTGAAACGACTCGCTCTCTAAATGAAGGTAAAATCTTTTAGATTTTTTGTTAACTCGTGTCGATGGTTTTACTGAAGTTAAATCCACAGTCAAGAAACCAGACAATAAATTGGACCAGTTGCCGAAAGTCTTAGATGTTGAATCAACGTCATCACCCTGCATAATATGTAACGCGCAGCTTCATTGTCTGATGAATGCGGCTTAAATTAATAACATTGGCTGACCGAAGAAGTTTCCTTATAGAAAATTAGCAATGCTTCAAACGTTCAGAACCCGGAAAACATGCCATGTTTGTGGACACCGGCATCCCACTGTGGTTCATTTTGTTCCTGAAGACAACACAATTCATAGAAGTTGACTAACTTCAACTAAACCAACACCTACCGCTGCCTCTACCAAAGCATGCTATACCCCAGTCTGTTGTGAGTGCAAATGCCATACTACAGAATATAGCATCTAAAAAGCGATTGCAATCAAACACTAAGCTGCAGATGGAATGCGTTTAAAATTTACGCAAGACGTATTAAATTGATCTCAGAGAACATCAACCGGATAATCAATAAATAACGAACTACCTGTCGATCAAACAGTACAACAGACCATATTCGATATTTTATTAAGATACCGAAGAAAATGTTCTGGCAAGTAATGATTCGAAGAAAGTGGATTCTTCGAAGAAAATCTCCGAATCTTCAGCAACAATACTGCCGATTGCTTACAGTCACATACGGAACTTCATCCGCACCATTTATGGTAACATATTCGATAAACTCCCTCGCTAATAAATCGCATGTTGATGATTTGATTACCGGGTTGAGCACACTTAGCGATGCGTTAACACTACGGAATGAATTGATCAACATTCTTAACTCGGTAGGATTTAAACTCAGGAAATGTTCAACAAATCGGATTAAATAGTAGACGCAGATTGCTAATCCAAAGTTCAAGGTTTATTTGCCAGGTTGTATTGCAACAACAAAACTAAGTTTCCTCTCCGAATCATCCCGGGTTTATGACCCGTTGGAATGACTACCCCCCATCACGAAAAATATTAGGGTGATGTTCCAAAAATTATACCTCGAGGCACTGGAATGGGTTAATAAGTTGCTTGACTCATGTAGAATGAAATGGATTCAGTGCAATTGCGGACCTGAAAATCGCAAGATAGTTGTATTCGACTGACACACTGAAATACTGTATTTTCATATAGTAACTTCATCACGGGAAGTTCGTATTAATAACAGCGAAGACCAGTGTCACGCCTATTAAAAATGTGGCCATCCCCAAATTGGAGCTGTGTTTAAATTTTAGAATTAAACCAAAACAATTACAAGCACTGATGAATCTTTATAGTGTTAGACTGGCCCTTCCGACCAACAAAAAATCGGAAAACCTATATTGCAAACCGAACGAGACTGATTCTATTCTCAACGAAATGAATGGTACGTGAATGGTCGTGGGGTATTCTCAAATAAACTCAAAACTGACGTATTGTGGTGGAAGGATCCACAATCACCATAGTTAGACCCTAAGTCGTTTCGTTTAGACGGAATGGTAACAGCTTGGACCTACATACTCCAATGTGTGAAATCCCAAGCAGTTCGAGCGGATATCCCAGCAGTTCAGATACGCTGTCTAGAAAAAAAAGCTGTATATGCTGGTATATCACAGTTGTTTCAATCCAAACAAACAAATCGTATTAAGAAGACAATCTTTGAAATGTTATCGTTTAAAAAAAAAAGTTCAAAGTTGGCTAATGAGCCAATTACTGTCATCTCGGGTCAACTTCATCAGGCCGTTTATTCAAAGTAGAATTGCTGGCTGGACCATACCATATAAAGGCTCATTAAATGAGGAGTTCGAAGATCATTAAGAGGTGCCTCTGCATTTTCACTTGTTTCACATAGCCACGCTATCCACGGCGAGTTGGTGACCACTTAGGTTGGTCAAATAATTTATCATAACATTACGAAGATTCCGAAGTATGGACATCTTCTTCGAGAATGTCACTAATTTCCGAGGAGCTATCAGCCACCTACAGGATTTGACAGATCTGTTTCATTCGAAAACGGCACAAAATGACACCATACCACCAGCCATGAAATCAACGAAAGTCCATTTCAAAAGGGTTACCGGAGAAGCAATATTATTTATCAAGCGTTCCTCACTTTGCTGAAACAAGTTGAAGTCATACTCATAAATGAATTCTGATACATAATCTATAGTACTATTTTCCGATGTGTGTGATCGACACGCCATCTGTGTTAATTATAAGGAACAATATTTTTCGAAAGTGCACACTTGCATCAAAATGTCTATTTTGGCAGACTCTTTCTCATGAATTTGTTAAATTACAAATAATTCGTACAGACTCTTTATTCATCTTGGGATACTATTCGGAGGTTCCGCCAATTTGAGGTTCCATATTATACTTCCTATCTAATCCAAAAAAAATATGTTATGAATTTAAGCTTCTGTACGACCTGTTAGTTAAAAATCCTTTAGTAAGATATATGCTCTCAAAAAGGTTTCACATGAAGAATACGGATTGTCAAGAAATAATGATAAATGCGAACAATTTTTGGCTTAGGTCCGCTATAAATGATAAGATGCCGCGCTTCGGAAGTGCGATAAAGGATAAAGATTCAATTATATTTTTATAAATTTGATATTTTATTTAAATTTGAGTTGCTTGCATCGACGGCGGTTCAATCGATTTATGCGGTAGTTGAGACACAACTCGCTATACTCTCGTTCTTGTCAGTACAATTTTTAGGAATCACGCACAGTCTAGGAAAACTATTCGACTTTTGAGCGGAAGATGTTACAAATAGGGATAAACAGTTACCTATGAAGCGATTTTGAATATTGTACATTCAGATCACGGACCACCCACCCACTTTTTTCAAAAATTTAGCGCACTGCCTAAATGCCAGTTTTGAAATTTCGTAACGTTCTCCTCTCGCAATCTCCTTAGGAAATCTGTTAACTTTCAACAATTGTGGTATAATCAACCATTTTCAAATTGTCGATGAAATTTTATGTAGCTCCCTAATCTGGAGCCGATAACTCCAGCACTCAATGGCACAAATGGGCCAACCGTGATTTTTTGGCCCAAGAGATTATTTTAAATTTTCTCGGGATGAAAGTCTGGGATAACTTCTAGGTGGTCTGTTCCACGTGGTTACAAAACTAAAACATCTTTTTGGGGGAACAAAAACGGTGTACAAACAGGGTTCTAGTTGTTGTTCCTGAGAATCACTATAAAGAAAACGGTTGTAGTTGGTCCATTAACTTAGGACAGATGCGTTTTTTTAATAAGTTGGCTTACTTTTGAAGAACCCTGTCAATAGTCCTCTATAAATTCATCAATTTTTGTGCAGAAGCATTTTATCACAAACTCAATGATCACTGAAATATCAACATAATTATCAGAGATATCAGAATAAAAACTTTGCTAATCGCAGTAGCTGTTCAAAACGATCGCCATTTTCAAGCCTCAAACCTTCGAACAAAGCTTGCTAGAACTTTTTCTAAATCAGGATCGGTTTTCAAAAATTTATTTTATTCTTTGTTTCATATTTTCTCAACTACTAGATCAGTCAACAGATTAAAATCTACACAGTTCAAATCTGGCGATCTCTATCTTCACAATTATGAAAGGCGCCCGCCATATGTCCACACTGGACAACATCGCTTTTTCTGTTCACTACTCAAATTTTAAAAAATTAACAGCCTTGGATTCATCAAAATCGCCGCCATCAGTAGATTACCAATTCATTTTTAATCTTCATTTCTAATTTTGGAAATTACTATATAGCATACACTTCTACTGCTTGACTAGCATATCACATGCACTATTAAGTGTCAGAAACAATTGCAATCTAACGCAATTATTTAGAACAGCTATCGCGATAGCTAAATTAAGAAAATGTTAAGTTTATTGATTATTATCGACTGGATGCCGAAATGAGATATTCAAGGTCACTGAAGGTCACCGAACAAATTTTCTTCTTCCGTGTGGCAAATTTGATATAAATGAGTATTTTCTCTGTTTCTCTAACTATTATTATGTTTCTCTAACTATTATGTTGCTAAATCAACTTTTATAACAATCCACCCATCCAAGATAATGTTATTCATAACCACATTAAAAATCATTTTGAACAATTGTATGTGAATGCTTTTACATCTAGGTTTACTAAAAGTTTTTCTGATCAAGCTTTTATGATAAAATACAAATTATTTGAAGAACCAGTTGGGCGAGATTACACAAGAATAATGAGCTTTGGTAACAGTTTGTCGAACTTTATTTGCAAACAAAAAAATTACAAAAACCTTTTAATCTCCATTATACTAGAACGGTGCAATCTTAAAACACAATAGCACAAGCTACTTATTATAAACTTCCAACAATAAATAAACTTCAGGTAAATTAAGTAAAGCGCGAACTAAAATGACAGCGTCGACAACAACAACAAAACGAGATAGTAGCAATAAACTATATACTAACGTCATGTCAAAAGAAATAACTATCCACCAAAACTACAGTCAAACACCAAACAATAAACTTACAGTTTACATTAAAAAAAAAATGAAGCTCAAAAAGCACAAAAACCGGAAAATTCGAAATGACAAACTACCAACAACAAAAGAAGTACGAGGCGAAGTACAAAAAACTTTTAACTACATATATATGAACAAAAGAGATGAGCGCATAAAGAAAAATTTCTTAAATAATCCTTATCTTTGTTATCAATTTTATTTTTATGATTTTTGTTTTGGATTCAGCTGAATTTCATCTTAATATTTTCGTCGAGAACAAATACGTATTACATACATACATACACAAGAAAGTTTTTTTTTATGTTTTATTCATAACTTGTAGGTTCGAGCGAGATGAGAATTATACATAACCTCAAATATTTGAATAATTTTAACAATTTTCCTTATATGTATGTATGTATGTATGCGAACACAAGAAAACTTCGGTTTTGTCTTATTATTTTGATGCTGGTTATATAGATTGAAATTGTTTATATGGATTTAGAAGAAGTTATTACGAATATTTGGTTTGTGATATAAAAATAAAAAGCTCACAAAAAAAGTCTATTGTGTGAATGCGACATGGAGTGGGTGGGGGGAGGTATTTTGTTTGATTAACTTAAAATGAGGAAGGAAAATATCAACCTTTTTTTTAGTGCGAGGGATATCCCTGTTATATTATTTCCTTAAGACATTTTCATCACATTTTCGGTGTGTTCGGGGAATTTGGGATGGGTGTGTGCGGTAAAATTATCATAATATGCACTATAAAAATATTGATATCAGTATCATGCTATACAAAAAAATAGGTTTGGTGCATAACATTATTTTCTATATGTGCGGAATCAATAATTTTTACGGTTTATGTGGATGATATGAACTTATCAAAATATAGTTTTACTACAATGTTTATGCCAGACATACCAAAATATGATAATTAATTTAGATTTATACGTTGTACATACATATATTGCTTGATAGATGTTTAGGTTTTATCTGTGTATATGCGGGATGGAATGGAACATCGGAAATATATTCGACAGCGTCCAGCAGTTTGTGTTGGTTACAGAATGACAGGACTCTAGTTTTGTGTTCTCTTTAAATGTATTGCTTTTTGTCCCGTAGGAGGTTTTACCCTAAAACTTTCAAGAAGCGTCTGGTCCACAGGAGGTGCGGCTTCAAACAGCGCTTGTTTTTCATGTAAGAGGCGACTGATTTTACTTGTCAGGATGTATAAAATACTAGAGGAAGGATACTTTGAACAAAAACCCAACGATGAGCCTGAATACAGGAATTTGTATGGCCAGTACCGGTGACATTCGGGAGTGCCAATTGTGCTCCCAGTCGTCGAAATCAATCGACCGCAATGTCTCCGCAGTGGTGTGCTTGGCTGCTGGGACAGATATTACTTAATACAAGCTTAACAAAAGATGATGACTATGATCCTTTTCATAGAGGTAACAAAATATTAAGATCACCTTCTATTAAAAAAACGGGTTCTATAGGATATATTCAATGCACTCCAGAGTAGGACTTTGGTCAATCGCAATCGAAATTACTGAGAAAATCATTCAAGGAAGCATACTCGTCATTTCAAAAATAATAATAAAAATTATTGGAACGATATAGTTTTACAAATAACATGCCCGCGCAGCCGGTGAAATCCAAACATGATGGATAACCCTTTCGTTAGCGAAACATGGTGTTAAAATACCATCAACATCAAGCCAACCTATGTCGTGTAGATAAAAGTCACTAACAATGATAAGTTGATCGTTAGGACATACTAAAGGCTGCAAAACTGGGTCAGAAAAGTTGATGATCATGTTGTAATAATCCAATTAGTCGGATCAATAGAGAGCGTATACAGCAACGGCAATGATCGATGATGAATTAAGTTAAATGCAGAGACATTTAATGCTAGTAAGGTAGTATATGAGTTGGAACAAAGAAATGTTGTGGTTACTCAGACATCACCACCGTCAGTTCATCGGATCAAGCTTCAAAAAATTATATGAGAATATCCGCACTGGGCAAAGGCAAAGGAAGAAAATCTATACTCCAACAGAGAACATACAACACCTAAATTCACTTAAAATACGGCAGAGAAGGTAATTTGGTCGAATCGAATTTATTGCCGATTACTTTATGAAAATGATAATACTATGCTTGAAAGTACGCTGCATAAAATGAAGGATATAAAGTTTCTGTGCTCACTACAGTTTGCAACTTACAGTGGCAAATATATCTATTGTGTTGCTCAACTCGAAAAGCTGTACAAAAATATGAAGGAAGTCTGATTAATGGATAAAAAGTTATAAATGAACACAATAAAAATTAACAGCCCATCCTCAATGGTTAACGAGAATTACATCCAAGTTAAAGCTCGTTATCTTTTTGTTTAAGGCAACCACCAACCTAACGATCAAAAAATGTTTCCTCATATCTTCTTTTAGTTAAAAGTAAAAGTATTTTGATTGGGGTGGCTCTGTAAATCATCATTTTGTTTTGAAAGCTCGATTTATTTCTCTATAAAATTAGAATGACATTTGCAAATTAATATATTATACTACAAAACTAAACTTTGAGAGCTTTTACTATACAATCAGAGCTTTAAAGAAATGTTAAAACAAGTAATTAAAATATCTAGCATTAAATGAATTCATATGCATTTAATTAGTGGAAGCTTTTAAATATAACGTAATTTTTTATAGAAGACGAAAGCTTTGATCTATCCTTTTGTCGACATTAAATTTCACCGAGCATTTTTTAAGAAATCAATCGGAATATATAACTTTAGAACGTTATTAGTCAAAAGCTTCTTTTAAAACTAAAAAGAGTATCTAGACAAAAATTGATCCCAATAATAAAAGCTCGATGTATTCCTCCAATGAATTAGAATAACCTTCACAAAATTCCCTAACTAACAGATTTGAAGAAATACTCGTGTTTATAAAGATTTTCAAAACTGCCTGACTAAACTTTTACATTACAAATCTTTTGACAAATATGTCAACATTTAATTAAAATAACTAGAATTAAATAAACTAATTCATTTTTCATAATGAGACCTTTTTCGTAATCAGCTTAAACTTAAAAGCTCATTAGTAAGGATCATAAGCTTCTATAGAAAATTGACTAGACTTTGGAGAGTTTTTAAAAAAGCAATAAATATACTGTTTAGGTAACTGAACACTTTTGAAGGAACAGAAATGGCATAAAGCTTTCTAACTCATTCTAAAAAAAGTGTTATGAGCTTTATTAAGAATCATAATCTTCTAATCTGTAACTATAAACATATAGATACTATTTTATTAAAAGTTTATATATAAGAGAACTGTATTACTTAATGAAAGTTTATCGACATTGAAAAATAGGTTACAGAATAACAAATTCTAAATTATTTAGAGATTTGCAAACGATTATAGGTAAAAAAATATCTGCGAGCTTTCAATATTTCAAAATATTCTGGGAGCTTTTTAAATAAAAAATTATGAAATTGCAAAAAAAACTGTTGTAAAATGGTGCATTTGTAATAAAACCTAGTTTTTCAATTGTAAGTAAAAGCTTTTATTATTTAAACTAACATTTGAAGTTTCAGCTAATGAGAATAGTTCTCCTCCTCCACGAACTAACAGATTTTTCCCAGATTACACCACAACAGAAGTGATAACTTGGAATTGTTTGCCAGTAGAATACCGACATTCCTATTATGCAGAGGCAAGAAAGGGAGTCTATGGTGCTGCGAAATGGATGATTATTGAGCTGACTAGTATCCAAAAATCGAGGTGGAGGTTTTCAAATCTCCAAAGACAGACTCAGAAGACGCCAAATGTTCAACTTTGAGAAGATTTATTTTAATTATTATTTTATTTTTTTCGTTCTTTGTGATAATTTAATTTTTTATTCGATTTCATAATACATAATTCCTTCATCAGTTATAAACTATTATTACATATATGATGCTGAACCATGTAAACGTATCTGAAAATAAATTCAATAGCAATTTTAACTGCATAGCTAAGCTTCCATCAGTAAGTATAATTAGTTTAACTGAATTTTACCAATTTCTTCCAGTTTTCATTGTAAGCAACAGAACTGGAATCCAAACATCAATTGTTCCGAATTTTTTCTGACAATTCTAATATGAGACCATCACAGTAGAAAATTATTGGTGTATGCCTAGGTCTATTCTAATGCTTCCCTTTTAGATTTTAAAAGAAAATCGCTTTCAGGAACTACAGACAGCATCGGCCAGTGGGTCTTAAACCAAACTGAGCTACATTTTAATATTGGATGGAACGAATGAAAATAAATGGGCCAGAATTATAGATATAGGTACAATCAAAATTGGCCTGCAATGCAGTAGTTATTAGTCTATTAGTCTAAACAAAATAAGAATTGAGAAATTCATTTTCAAAAATAATTCACAAAAACTCTTCTATTAAACTTTTACCATTCGGCTTAAAAATGCATATACTATATGTATACTTATCAAAAACTACTGTACTCTAACTGTAGCATCGCTTGAGTAGAAGAAATACAAAAATATCTAAATTTGACGATACCAAATTTTAGCCGACCTTTCCAAGTATGTATTCACATAGTAAAATACAAAAATTATCTTGTATCAACGTTACACTATTTTTCGTGTGTTTTACTACGTGGGTGCCAGAAACGGCTGACTAAAATTTGTTATTGAAAATTGATTTTTCTAGTTACTGGAATTCAGCCTGGGTGAAGTCTGGCCTGGGGCCAAAATACATCATCATCAAATAAGTAATTACGATGGAAGAAAATTCCTGACCTAAGGCACGAGCCTGGAATCCTGCGAAACCAAGTAACCCCAAGGAGATCCTGGATATGCTACAAATCAGCAATTCGGATCTGGGAACACCACTTGGAAAATTGCCAAGTTAGAGGAGGTGAAAGCGAAAGCAGATCACAGATCGGCCGTTATCATCCTCAACTGAGACTCCTTGAGTGCTCTGCAAAGGAGACTTGATCAGCTACGGTTTTAGAGCTGGGGCATCTGCAGCAGGTGTGGATACCACATGTGGAGTCCCGAATGGTGTTGGTAACCCAGATGTCCAGAGCATCCCTGAAGATGCTCAGGAAACATTATCCGTTAAGTCGGAGCTGTCGAGATCGATGGGGCTGCAATGTGCCCTCCAAATGGACGACTCGCTGTCAGATTGTGGAGGTAAACACTATCTATTGCTTAAGCCCCTGCAGATCAACCTCTATCACTGGAAATCTACATAGGTGGCCGTTGTGTTCAAAATGGAACATAAGTCCATCGATGTGGTTCTGGTCCTGGAACCTTGGGTCAACCCACATAACTACCAAATATAAAATATTGTACGCGAAAAATAAAGGTAACATATATGTACGTCCTGCATGCTCGCTAGAAATAATTTATATATTTTTATACTTCTAAATTACAGCAACACTGATGTAGTGGGGACTAGTATCGAGATGGCTGGCCAATAGGTTGGGCAGTGCAATAGCAGAGGCTTAAAGACGAAAAGTAGGAGTCAACATGGGCAGTGGCGTTAATGCGCTTCAATCAATTTGGAGAAGTACAAATATCAACAGACGAGGTGGTAAGTACTAACCTAAATATATGTAATATCGTTACCATGCTTGGTAACTTATTACCGGTATTTGTTCCAAACCCACCTGCTTTGGGTAAGTGTCGGCCATCCTGGTGGTCGGGAGAACTCCTAGGTACTCGTACGATATGCAGGAGACACTTCAAGAAAGCGAGGAACTGCAGATTAGGACTGCTAGAAAGAAGTCTTCAAAAGTTACAAGTACGAGCTACGAACAGCCAAAACAAGAGATCTACTGTGGTAATATACCTTCCACCTCGAGTTATCTACAACGACCAGATGGTTCATGGACTACGGGTAGTGCGGAATCCTTGGAGCCACTACTAGAAACGCATTTCCCGGAGTGCTCGGTACTTACACCGTAAGTCATATAGTAAATAGGCAGAAAATCTTATGGGCAATAAACAGTTTTAAGCTATACAAGTCGGCAGGACTTGATGGCATTATCCCTGCAGTTAAACCGCGCTTCCTGAAACTACCGATTTCGCTATCCCTTTGCCATCTGTTGAGGTGGGCTCAAATGTGGTACAACTACGAACCAATTTTTTGTCTATGCTAGTCCATTAGGACGGCCACCCTTAGCCGGCCCTAGTACAGAATTGTAATATATTTATCAAAATTTCAAAATGTCAGTTGTAATAGCAGCAACTTTGTGAGACGATTTCAATGATTTACTTAACCATGCTACAGTAAACAGCATAGTTGACATTTTTAATCGTGCGGTTAATTAATATGAATATGTTGAAAAACTGTCGTAACATTTCATTTCACTGGAGACATCTGGAATACATACATATACATGTATGTACATATATGAAACCATTATTTATATACCATCCAGTGTACTTTTATTATTTATTTGCGCAAACATATAAAGTTTTTTAATTGTTTATTTGTTTATAATAATTATTATTACGTACAAATATCATAAATTGTAGGAGCAGTCAATTAGTCAGTACCTCTAGAGGTTATAACATCATATTGCGGTATACATATCATAATATTAATTATCATCATCATCATCATCATCATTATTGTAACATAATATATTAATATACATTACATGTAACATATAATATGTACATGTACTATAAGCGATAGATATATGTGTATATGTATAAATGTTTTGCTAATAATTACTGTCATAATTAAATTCAACTACTTATAGTTTCCGTTACCACACCAAAACTCAAAAGCTTTCTTATCGTACCCGCACGTATAACAACAATAATATTTTATTATGTTTTATTAATTATTTTATCATATATCAAACTTGTGTTACATAATTCACTGTACCTACACATATAATTTGAAAAACTTTTGAAAGTTTATACGTCTTGTTGTTGTTGTCAAAATATTATTTTAATATTTTGTAATATTAAAAATAATTAAAAAAAAGTTTTTATTTTTTTAGTTACAAATTTTTAATTTAATTTTTTTTTTGTTTATACAAAAGCTAACAATTTGTGCTTTTTTTTGTATTCATAATTTATTAATTTAATTTTGATGTACATAATATGTACTTTTTATTGAAATACATAATAACAACGACAAACAACAACAAAACATGTTGTCTAATTTTAATAAAATAATTAAATTTTGCAATTACGTATAGAGGGATGCGAAAAAGCTTTTGATGTATAATAACATGTAACTGTACCGTACCTATCGAAATGAAAAAACTGTAAGGGCCCTCTGTCCATATATACGTACATTTAAAATTTCAATAATTAAATTTTATATTAAACTAGCGGGCTATAGCCGCGACGCCTCCAGGGACATTTAATAAAATGTTGAAATCGTAATTTTGTGTTAATATAAAAAATTAATTAAATAGATGAGTTCGCAGGAAAGACATTATACAAATATTCAATTCATTTTGAGTCATTTTATTGATTTTGTTCACAGGCCAGATATAGCTGCCCATGTGAGATGAATGGATTCTCCAAATTTAATCCACAGACTTGCAACGATTGACCTTGTGCTTTGTTGATAGTTATTGCGAAAGCGAGTTGCACCGGGAACTGCAAACCGTTGAATTCGAATGGCATATCTGTCGGAATCATTGGGATACTTGACAACAGTACGTCTTCACCTTTGAATTTTCCAGTCAAAATTGTTGCCTCGATAACATTGTTCATCATTTTCTTGACTAAGAGTCTGGTTCTGTTGCAAAGTCATGGTGGATTTATGTTTCGAAGAAGAATGATGGATACGCCAATTTGCAATGTAAGAACGGGCGGTGGTATGCCTGGCAAATCAAGCGAATTCAAGAATTCAATTGGATAGTTGACAAATTCGTCTTGATTCACCACAGTATCGATGGACTTATATGTTGTCGTTTCGCCGGGTATTCCATTCTGGATAGTGAAGTTGATGGTATTGACACCGATGTTTTTGGCCACTAATATAGTACGCGTACTGAGCCACAGATGATTTTTGTAGTTCTGTGCAATGTTTGGGAAAACTTTTTGCACCAATGCGTCTATTCTTTCTGTGATCTTACAGTATAACCGGCAGTGTTTGTCGAAAATCACCAGACAATAAAATGAGTGCACCACCGAAGATCCGTGCGTTTGCTCTCAAATCTCGCAGTCTGGTACGATCAAGCGACATTGTACATTCGTCCCATATGATAATTTGACACGTTTGGAGTACTTTGCCCATTCCAGAGTTTTTGCTCATGTTGACTGTTGGTGCCTCAGTGTTTTGTAAATTCAACGGCAGTTTCAATGCAGAATGGGCTGTTCGGCCACCATCCAAAAGAGTTTGCCGCAATTCCAGATGATACAATGATACTGGTTGCCTAAATTAGTGAAAGAAGAAAAGTCTTACCTGTACCCCTGGGCACATCTATGAAAAACAGTCCACCGCTTTGTTCTATGGTTGCACTCATTATTCTGTCATACGCAATGCATTGTTCTGGAACCAACTGCGGAAGATTTGTCATCTGGGAACAAATGTCCCCAGTTCGTCAGAATCAAAGTGTGTTTCTCGTTGCAAATCACGATCGAAAAGGTCGTTCGCAAATCGGTTCGGAGCAGGCATTCCCAGTTGCACCAGGGCCTTGTTAGCGAATGCCAAACATATGTCTTCAATCAAAATCAATGCCTCATTATACAAGTTTGGTGTGAATTGAATGTCCGGATTTTGATTCACAGCGCGCAAACGAATATCTTCACTCATGTAGTCCTTGTATTTTTTCCAAATATCTTTTGGGAAGCAGGTTGTTAATATTATAGCAAATAAAGTGCGTATTTGCTGTTGTCAAGCAGTATTCGATGCCTCAGCGCGAGTGTAATGTCCCAATGTGCATCATTCTCAAGAAGATTTAGTTCCTGGCAAGCTTGGCGATAAGTGAGGTCGGTCCACGTACATTGGTTAACAGCAATCGCAGATAGAAGCATTCTGTAATGTTCGGGTGAACAGATCGGGTGACCCAATGCATTACTGTAATACAAATTGGGATGTCCTTCAACTGCTTTACCTTGTTTGCGACGTTGAAACTTTTTAGCCGATCCATTCCATGTGTAGAATTTCGATACTTCAGAATAAAGTAGAGTCTTTGCAAAAATATCATCTTGGCACAATGAGTAAAATGCATTTAAAGATGTTGTCGAATCATTCTATGCGAAAAAACATGATCAGTGATTCGAAGAAGATCCTCCTTGACACCAACCAGTTCCTCCGCTAGAAGAGTGATTCTATTCAATATAATGTAGGACAGTAACTTTTATGCTGTGAAAAGGAGAGCTATACCGCGATAATTCTCATACTTCAAGCGGTCTCCCTTCTTGAAGATAGGGTACATCACGGCCACTTTCCATTCGTCAGGCACTACTGCGGTTCGCCATAATAATCGAATATGGTCGAAAAAAAAGTTCCACAAAGCATCCACTCCGAATATGAAGAGCTCTGAATTAATCCAGTAACCCCTGGTGAGCAGTTTCGTTTCAATCTCTGAATGGCCCTTGTGAATTCCTCATGGGATGGATCTACAGTTTGCAGGTCGGTAAAGTTTCTATGCATCCATGCATCATTTACAGAGGTTTCCATCCCGGTCTCAAATGGCGGTTGACGCAGGCCTAAATCGTGCATACCTGTAATTTTTTTAAAGAAATTACGCAAACTGCGATCATTGCTGAGTTGTTGTACTTTCAGAACCTCGCCCTTCCAGACTTATTTTTCCTATCGATTGGGAGACGTTGTTGCACTTCTGCGACCGAATGATGATCGCTTCCTACGTATTTGGCTGCTGACTGAAAAGTTCTCACTTCTTGCTTGCTACTCTAAGGGCGAGAGCAATTGCAAAATACATCATTCTTTCACCATTATCGGTTGCAGTTTCGTGTCGGGAGTATGTTTTCACCGAAGTCGGTCTGATTTCTACCTATGTTTTCACCGAAGTCGGTCTGATTTCTGCCAAATCTACTATTAATGTCTCCAATTACCATTTTAGTATCGTGTTCGGATATAGACCCCATTGGATCGTCCAAGTCTTTGTAAAATGAGTCTTTCTCTTGAAACAGGCTGACTTATGTAGCCGCGTGTACACAAATTATCGACAGGTTGGCCAACTGCATGCGGATCGTCTGCCCATTGATCCAACCGTTTCGTCGTTTAGTTTAAAAAATATCCGCATTTGGATTTCATTTACTTAAGACGATGCTTTCGAATCACAGATATTGGCCTAAAGCACTTGCCAATCTTTTTTGTATTGTTCTGTGTAAATTCGGCGAATCTGATTGTTCGAACTTAACGGATTTTGGACTTTATGAATTAGCTAAACTTATTTAAGGTATTTATCGGTGCTATTATGGTTAAGCTATTTAAATGTGAGAGGATGTGTAGCTGTTAGTGACTAGTGATTCAGTTAAGCCGTATGACAAATAATAATTTAACACGTATGTGAAGTTTGTCTTAAATCTGTTTTAAAAAGCAACAAAAACCATTTCCATATGCGTTGATGTATAAATATCTCAAAAGTCACTTAATCGGTTAAATTATTGGATTTACGGAACAAGATATTCACTGTAAAAATTTTAGGATTTAGGACAAACTTCAAAGATCTATATACTAGAATTTTGCCCTAAAAATGTTGTCTAAATATTTTCTTTTTAAGGCAGGCAGATGAAAGACAATATTCTACGAATGACGCATGTAAATTCCCATCCCTGGTGAACGCCTATAAATGCACTGTTCGACTCGAATTGAGGAAGAGAAACAAAAGCTGTTACAGAATTAGAGTTAAGAAGTGTGCGGTTAATTGGGTGGACATAGGTCAGTTAATGTTAATCGTTCAACACGTTGATTTCATCTTCATTCGTTTTTTCGGGAATTTGTCATTGGATCAAACCACTATTAGATTGCGTTTCATAATTGAACTTCATGACCGAGTCCTTTTCGTGTGACAGGTTGCTTAGCTACTCGCTGTGGCTCAATTACAATTGGCTGATGACCTGTTTATACTCCAAAACACACCCCATTGAAGTTATCCCTGGATTTTTCTAAAAACCTGTGAAATTATCAAAGCTGTCGTAATGGTTGCTAGCAGGGTTCTTAGCCTAATGGCAAAGGTAAAATAGCCGTCCTGTTAACGACTTGCTCAGAAGAATTTAATTTCCACCAAATAAAATTTACATTTTAAAAAAGTCTCGGATTTGGAGTATTTTGGTACCCACTGTTTATTGTTTGCTGACGAGAAATTCTAGCATAGTATAAATGTAAAAGAATCCTCTGATGAACCAACTGTATAAATTATATATTTTTTTTAAAGTCTGCTATGGATTATTTACGCTTGTGTTGTCAGAGGTATTTTTAAAAAATCCTGGGAAATCCTCGGGTAACTTCAAGGGGGTCAAAACTCAAAACACTGTGTTTGGCTAGGTTTATACTGGAAAAATGTCAACCTGTTTAAATTCTGGTCATTTTCGGTAACCGGATTACTGTGAGTGATCAAATTGAGAAGTTTTGGACCAGCGAGACTCTTCAGAATGATCTTTCTCAATTTTGGTCCAATTTTGAACAAACCTTTATGCATCCAGTTCATCCAAAACTCTTTGAATGAATCACTCTCGTCATTCAAACTGAAAACTGTGAAGTATGGCGCAACCTCTGAACCAGTGCACGGCTCAACGCTACAAGGTGCCTCAAACAGTTAGCGCTGCATCACAAAAGTATACGTTACTTGTGGCCGCAGATCCGATCAAGAAAAATGTCATTGATGAGACCCTTAGCGGTACAAATTTAACCATTGCAGCACCCAAGCAAATTTCAAATCATCTTCTATCTGCTGGCATGGAATTAAGAAAATAGTGTTTTGTCCAAAAATCATTGATAATATTTCACCAGAATTGATAGAGATATCTCTCAAAATTGTTTGAATTACTTTCTATACGATCGGCCACTATAAGCAGAGAGAATATTTTCCTGCCGAGTACACGAATTTGGAAAAGGGAAATTTTCAAGTGAAGCAGTCAACGATACGTTCATTATCACTGTTCTTGAATGAAAATCACATCATTCGGGTTGGAGATCGACTGCAGCATGCAACTTGATCCTATTACCTTCGAAAAATTGTTGAGAATGTAAGGAATGTTTTTGTGTTCAACTGATTCCATGGCGCAACAAATAGAAAAATACGTTAACCACCAAGGAACAGGTATATTTATTCGTCTCCATCTGTTGCGACACAAAGGTGATCGATTAACCTCGAATTGGCATCACAATGCAGTTCACAAGTATTTCTGCCGCCGAATTCCACCTGCGGCATATGATGGGTTCCGCTAAATTTGTGATTCTCGTTTTGGCAGTAATGTAACGTTCTAACTCAATTTGCACAAAATTTTGAAGATCACAGATTATAGATCACAAATTCTACCACACTATACGTAAAAGACTCATACAATATTCGACTTTTCTAATAAAATACGTTATTGAATTATATATCTACCCCGCTGCACCCATTCTAATATTTATGTAAGAAACTATATGTATTGTGCTACACTGTATAAACATACCACTATGTATAGTGTATGGTATATGTTCTTTTGGAAAAAACCAATAAATTTTATTTGCTGTGATAAATAAATTGAATTTTACGTATTTGCTATTCGTTTATTATAAAACTACTGTGCTTTTCGGAAATCCATTAAAAGAGGTTTATATATGTATATATAGTAAATAAGGTGAGTATGTTCGTGATACAAAATAACTATTATTTTATTGTTAACATTTTGATCTTCGATATAAATAAAATACAAGTAACGTTTTTTTTTGGATTGCCATAATAAAATACTATTGATAGTATTGTGTGAATAGTTTTTAGTTTATGTTCCTTAATTATTATGTTGATAAGGTCGTGTTAACAAACATTTAATCATTAATTTTATATATGGATTACAACCGCACCAATGTTTTGTTTAATTTAGTATTGTTGAAGTTTAATGAATAGTAAAAGCTTTTCGAATGATTTAAAAAAATTCACGGGAGCCTGGAAAACGAGAAGCATCGTGTTTATGCCACAAAAAAATTTACAACATTCTTGCACCAAATGGTCTATTATATTGAACAATTTAACACACAGTTAATTTTTTTCAATTCAGTAACTATTTGGTTAGAGTAATACAAATTCGTATATAAATCATAAACTGTTTAAACTTGGTAAATGGTGAGCGAAGAAAAAAATATATTTACACAAACAAAAAAAGCTGTTAGTTTTATTTGCATATAATTCTATACGAACGAGTAAACTAGCTATTTATGACCAAATAGCATAAACATAAAAAAAACGTTTTTAGTAAAAAATAACTAAGAACTGTAGAGCGTATATACTCGTACATATGTGAGAACCGTGTTTGAACAAAGAAATAATGTTCACATAAGTTAAACATTTTTCATTATTTTGATGCGGCACCGAACATCAAACAAATGGGAAACTACAAACAACAAATGTAAATTAATGTTGGGAAATTTTTTTATCGTGCGGTTGGCAAGTAAACGATTCACAGCCTAATTATATAGTTTTTATAATTATACTTTTTTCACTTGAGAAGCTTTTTTTGTAACAAACGTTAAAATCTCATTAAGCTTTTCGAAAAGAACTCAAAAATTCCCATAATCTACATATTCTTCCACACTTTTAAACTTAAAAAACTTCATATTCGAACAATTTACTACAGATTTACAATCAATATAATATTTTCAAAATTTGGAATAAGTCAAAGCTCTTGTAACGAGATATTTTTAATAATTCCAAAATGTTCAATTAATAATCTTCTTGGCAAGATTATTCAAGTTTAAATTAATTTTTTTTAATTTTAAAAAGTTCTTATCTTAAATAAAAGCTTTCGAAATTTAAAAGCTTTCATTATAAAACCGTATCTTCACAAAATTATTAAGACGCATATGACGCTTATGCCAACATAAGCAAGAATTAAAACTAGAGATGTATGAGCTTCTTTCTATGTTTAATCCAATAAGATAAAAGCTTTCAAGCAAAACAAGCTTGGTTAACTCCAAACTGAAAAAATGTGTTTTTCAACTATAATAGCTTTAAAAGTAGTATATCTTTCTAAATTAACTAGTCCAACATAAAAAATATATAAAAGCTTCGGCTTTCTTTTTAAAGGAATTTAAGCTTTTTATGTACATTTAAATACTCGGCATTCTGTAAAATGTGCACGATATAGCTAAACCGAAAATTTATAAATTAGGCATAGAGCTTTTCGAATTGAAGGATGATCAAATAAATATTTAATTACTAGCTGACATCAGACATAGCGATTATTGAATCCAAGGATGGCCAAAAACTAAATATTAAATCGTTAAGCTTTTTTCTTTTTGGCAAAATTATTAAAATTTTAATGAAGTTTTTTAATTTTAATAAGTTCTTCTCTGAAATGAAAGCTTCCGAAATATGCTAAAAGCGTTTATTATAAAACCGTATCTTCACAAAATTATTAAGACGCATTTGGCATAAGCTAGAAGTAAAACTAGAGAAGTATCTTTTTTCTATGTTTATTCAAATTAAATAAAAGCTTTCAAGTAAAACAAGTCCGGTTAATTCTAAACCCAAAAATGTGTGTTTTCATATATGATAGCTATAAAAGTATTATATCTAGCCCGACATAAAAATATATATAAAAGCTTCAGCTTATTTTTGAAGGAATTTAATACTTTTTGTATACATTTAAAAATTCAGCAAACTGTAAAATGTACATGATTAGCCTACATTAAACCGGCAAATTGTTTAAATTTGGAACTTTAAATCATCAATAAAAATGAAAATTCATAAATTAGTCATAGAGCTTTTCGAATTGAAGGATGGTCAAAACTTAATATTAAATTACTAGCTGACATTAGACATAGAGCTTTTATAATTGAACTCTAAATTTCCACACTTTTACACTTGTAAAAGTTCCAATTATAAAAATTTACAACATGATTTAAAATCAATATTTGAAAGCTTTTGAATAAGTCAAAGCAATTAAATATTTTTAAATATTCCAAAATTTTCAATTAATAATCGCCTTGGCAAAATTATTCAGTTTAAATGAAATATTTTAATTTTAAAAAATTCTAGAGTTAAATAAAAGCTTCACATTTCATTACTTGAAATGTCATGACCTTATTTTTAGTTATATCAAATAAGGCAAAGCTTTCAAACTAATAGAGTTTGGGTAACTCAAAATCGTAAATATGTGTTTTTTAAATTACGAAAGCTATCAAAAATATTTTATCGTTATACATTGGCTGGCGACATATAAAATAAGCTTCAGCTTTTAAAGTTTTTTGTATATATTGTAAAACTCGGTATACTGAAAAATGTTATTCATGATATAGCCACTTTAAAGCTTTTATAATGATAACCAATAGAAGGTCGTCAAAACAAAATTTGAAGCGAGTTATGTACAATTTGAAATAAACAACTGCCACTCAAAAAACTTTTAATTTATTCCAGTTTTAAAATGCTTTTAGTATTGAACTCAAAAATTTAAATAATCTACTTTTTTCACAACTTTAAACTTGTAATACTTCAAATTATAGCTTACTGCAGATTGACAATCGATATTTTTAAACTTTTGAGCAAGTCCCAGAAAGTAAAGCTTTCGCAACGAGATAATTATAACATTCCAAAATTTTCAATTAATAATCTCCTTGGCAAAATTATTCAAGTTAAAGTAAAATACTTTTATTTTAAAAAGGTTCTTATCTTAAATAAAAGCTTTCCGATTTTAAAACCATCCATTATAAAATCGTGTTTTCACAAATTTATAAAGACGCATTTTGCATATACGAGAAGTATAACTAGGGATGCATGAGCTTTTTTTAGTTTCATCAAATTAGGTCTAAACTTTCAAGTAAAAGAGTTCGATTAACTGAAAACCGATAAAATGTGTATTTCAACCATGTAAGCTATAAAAAATGTATATCTTTTTAAATAACCTTGCCTGATATAAAAATAAGCTTCAGCTTATTTTTGAAAACATTTAAAACTTTTTGTAAATATTTAAAAACTCGGCAACCTTAATTCTTTAATAAAAATGAAAATTTATAAATTGGACACAGAGCTTTTCTATCAGAAGGGTGGTAATACTAAATATTAAATTACTAGCTGAAAATTTCAATATGAAGCAAATTATGTACGATTCACAAAAAAAGCTTTCCTAATTTATTAATAATTTAGCGTTTCAATTAGTTGAAAAATCAATTATAAAACTTTAATTGAAATTTTTAAGTAAATAAAGTTGCAACATTTTACAAAAACTCGTATGGAAATTCATCTTGGAATCCCCATTTAATACGAATTATATGATTGATTGAGCTGTAGAATTTGATGTAACCGGGTTCTCTTAAAAAGTGTTTAACTTGCTCCAGCTTTAATAATTTCACAAGAAAAACTTATAAAGCTTTTAAAATAATCTACTTCCAAATCCACACCTTCAAACTTGGAAAACTTCAAATAATAATAACTCACTACAGATCTACAATCAATACTTTTAAGCTGTTTTAACATTTAACATTGAGACTTTTTTAACCATTCCAAATTGATTAACTAGATTAATTTCATACGCAAAATCATTTTAGTTGTATTTTAAATTTAAAAAGTTCTTATATTAAATAAAAGATTCACAAACTTTTTAAAACCATCCATTGTAAAACCGTATTTCAATAAATTATTAAGAGACAATTCGAGATTAGTGAGATTTTTTGGTATCATCAAATTAAAGCCAGCTTTCAAGCCAAAAAAACTCAAGTAAATCCAAATCGAAATAATGTTTTAACAGACAAATTGTTTAAGTGCAGAACTTTAAAGATTTAATAAAATTGAAAATTTATAATTTAGACATAGAGCTTTGCTATTAGTAGGACCGTCAAAACTAAATATTACATGACTATCTGAATCTTTCAATGTGAAGCGAGTTAAATATTAATAAAAAAAAAGAAATGGAATATAAAAGTTTGATTGAAAATTTAAAGTTAGTAAATTAACTTTGCAACTGTTTAGAAAAGCTCATATAGAAGTTAATCTTGAAATATTCATAATTATCTTCTTGGCAAAACTATTCCAGTTTAAATGAATTTTTTAAATTTTATGTAGTTCTTATTTTAAGTAAAAGCTTTAAAATATGTTGAAAGATTCCATAAAACCGTATCTTCACAAAATTATTAAGATTTGGAATAATCGGGAAGTATAATTAGAGATGTATGAGCTTTTTTCTATGTTTAGTCAAATTAGATATAATCTTTAAATAAAAAATGATCGGTGCACTTAAAACCGATCATTTTTTATTTAAAGCTTATATAGCCTGACAAAAAAATAAGCTATAATTTAAAAACTCGGCACACTGTTAAATGTTTATGTTATAGCCTACAATAAACCGGCAAAATGTTTTAGTACAGAACTTTAAATCTTCTTCATCATCTAAAACTGAAAATTTATAAATTTGACATATAGCGTTTAAATCAGAAAGATGGTCAAAACTAAGTATTAAATTGCTAGGTGAATCTTTCAATATGAAGCGAATTATGTATGATTAAAAAAAAACTTTCTCTTATCTGACAAATACTCATAAAACTCTGATTGAAAGCTTTAAGTAAGTAAATTAACTTTGCAACTGTTTTGAAAAGCTCACAAAGCAGTTCATTTTGAAATATTCATTAAACACGAATTAAAAAATTGTATTAAGCTTTTATTTTGTACAAGCTTTAATAATTTCAAAATTTTAATTAATCTGCTTCTTACACATCTTTAAACTTGTAATACTTCAAATTATAATAACAGATTTGAAATTAACGTTTATAAGCTTTTGAATAAATGAAAGTAAAAGAAGGTTTTACAACAAGATGTTTTGAACATTCTAAATTGTATAATTAATAATCTCCTTGGCAAAATTATTGAAGTTTAAGTGATATATTTTAAATGTTGTTAAACAGAAAAGTTATTTCAGTTCGGAACTTTAAAGCTTTACATTTATAATTTAGACATAAAAGCTTGTCTATCAGTGTGTTGACCATCACAAATGTATGTTTTTATTGGAAATTTTATGGCTTGAACATTATTATTTGTATCAAAGCATTCAAATACTAACTAACGTCACGACCAAACAAAACCCATTTTCATTTGTTACGACAGCGACAAGAAAAAAAACTATACCTTGTTAATAAAAAAATTAATAATTTTTTTTTGTTTTACATTTCAATAAACATAAGCTTAACAATTTGTTATTCATTTATTTGCTATCAAGCTTTGTGTGTGTGCTTTTTACGTTGTTTTTTTTCTGTATAGCCATTCGTTTATTTCCACTTTGCTATGTTGTTGTTGTGTAGAGCTGGAAAAAATGTATAATGCAAAAATTTAACGGAAAAAAAAATCGTAAATAAAAGCTTAATAAATTTTTAGAAATTTTCCGATTTTCTCGGTATAATGTATATATATAGTATATATAATAATTCTGCTGGAATTTATCTTTAAACAATGGATGTGTAACATAATATATAAAAGCATTGATAGTGCACTAACGAGTAGATATATAGCAGAAGTATCTATTGAGATGTAAAATCAAGTTATGGTGAGTAAAAATAGTCTGTATTTCGTTACATCCAATAAATTTACGGTTCATTGAGTAATTGATAGATAGTTCGATGAAACGCATATAGAATTTAGTGTTCCAGCAAACCAAACTCTAGCATGGCTAGAGAAGTTGAAATGAAGAAAAGTAGTTAAAAATAGCGTGCTTTTGATAAAAGTATTTATTTAAACTTGAAAAAAAATCTCTCACAAATGATATTCCATAAGCTTTTGCAAAATTAAATTAAATCGTTTAAGTCATTTCAAAGGTAATGTTATATAAAGTAAATTTTATTTTTAGAAAAGCTTTAAATTAAATGTTTGATTGTGGATTGCTAAGCTGTGAATTCGGAAAACTCCGAAAGCTCGAGTATTCTGTATTTCATTATATTTTTTTTCAGGTAAGCTTTTATGTGAAAAATAAAAATTAAATTAGAAAAAAGAATTAATTAAAATTAATAATTAAGCTTAATGAGCTTTTATGTTTTAGTACTTTTTTTCATGAAAATATAATATTTTCATAAAGTTATAAATAAATAAATCCATTATTGTTTTGTTTTAAAAAAATAATATCTTAATTGGTGAGCTTTTACCATATAACCAACACTAAATTATTTAATCATTTAAGAACTTATTTGTTTATTTTAGCTTTCAGACAATTTTTAAATAATAATTCTATATAATAAGTAAAACTACGTAAACTCATAATTCCGAGAGCTTTTGGAAAAAAAAACTTTCAATTCAATTACTTTAAATTCTTCATTTGTTTGTTATAGAAACGAAGTTATAGACGTAAATGTTGGTAGATGAGTATGAAAGTTTAGGGAGCTTCAGGAATCCATTTGTATAGCGTTTTATATTAAGCTTTCTTGTTTCACGTACTTTTTTCGCAATTTTTATTTTCTATGATATATATAGTGATATTCGTAAGCTTTTATCGATAAAATAAAAATAATTGTAAACTTTTAAGGACGTAAGCTTAAGATTAGATTGCGAATTAATTTTCAAGAAGATTTTCACTCGATGAGCTTCTAATAAAATATTGTAATTAATGAGCTTTTGATAAAACTACGAGTAATTGAAAATTATGTAATCATTAAATAATAGTTATTTTTACTAAAGTTTTCAGATTTGTACAGCGCTTTAAAAGCTCATAATTAGTATTATGTAAGCTTTTAGAAAATGTTGCTAGCGAGTAGTATATGTAATTGCTTGTTGTATATGTAATTGCTTTTTAAGAATAGCATGAGCAAATATTTAAAATTTAATAAAACTTCGAATTAATAAAGCTTATCATTTAATAAATATTTCATTAAACTGGACAGTTTCATTTATTTGTAAACATGTCTTAAGCATTAAAATATGTAAGTAAAACCATAATGTATTTTACTTTTGAACAATATGTCTAAATTTCACGAGCTTTGGTTGATGTAAACTTTACAGTCAAGAGGTTAGGAGTATGTACATAAAAAGTTTTAATTACATTCTATTAGCATGTATAAGTATATGTGTATACAATAGTTGTGGAGAACATGTCTAATGGATATTTTAAAGTACCCAAAAGGGATTAAATTTGAATATTCATTAGTTTCCATAAACAAGTTTGGTCTCCCTTATTTTTTTAAATAGACTACATAGCATAAACATTCTATTAAGAGAGTAAATTTAAAAAAAAATTATAAAACCATTTTATCGATCCCCAAAGGCCATGTATATCACACAATCCAATTATAATCTTGAGATTTGATCTCGACTATAGTATATATCTAATATTCACCACATGCAGAAAGTCTTACCGTATATACGCCATCATATAAGATTATTTTCTATTCTGTCTTTAACAATTTTCCATTTTTTTTTTTAATCTTCCAAAACATAATTCTATTTTATACAAAAACAAATTATAAAATGCCACAATATTGTTAAATCTCACCTGGAAAATTTTAATCCCGTACAATAATAATTTTTTTTAGCGTATATAGCGGAACGTATAAATTTTTTCTAATTTTCTTCAAACCGGATAGTTGGAATACTTGCGGAATAAAACTAAAAAAAAAAAAATCTTTCTGTTTCCATGTTTAGTGTAGACAAGTAAAAAAAATGATTCTACTTTAAAAACAACTTTTTTTCTTGTATTGTGCTCGAAAGCTTTCTTTTATATATAAAGCTGCCATAAGATATATAAAATTTTTGAACATACATGTATAGCTATATATAGAGGCGAAGAAAAGGATACAAATAAATTTTATTGAGGTTTAGTTTTCTAAAGATATTATCGCTTATCGCATAAGACGTACAAAGCTATAGATGTTGAATAAAATTTATGTGGTGCAAATTATGCTTGTGGGGAAATCATTGTTTACCTATATATCCATATAGTGTTATCTAATGCATTATTTAAAAGTTGTAAATTGGTCATAATCAAATTACTATACACAAAACCGATTTTTGTACAGGAATTAGCTATATGGATATATTTAAAAAAAAAACACGGGTGTGAAATAATTCTTAAAACCATCCTTAAATTGAAACTTGTGAATGTATTAGTAAACAATTCAATAAATGTTCTATTGAAACACTCAAACGAAACCAAAACCAGCCCAACCAAAAATTGAATGGTTAGTATCCAATGTTTGCATTTACTAAATCACTTTTAATGCCTTGACCAGACTTTGGACCATGATTTTAAGTAAGATTCGAGTCCACTCTATACCCATGAATTTTGTTGAAATTTTCTTTTGGAGCTGACAAGGTTAGATATGACCAAAACCACCCCAATCTAAAATTGAATGGTTAGTATCCAATATTTGCATTTACTAAACCACTTTTAATGCCTTGACCAGACTTTGGACCATGATTTTAAGTAAGATTCGAGTCCACTCTAGACTCATGAATTTTGATGAAATTTTCTCTTGGAGCTAACAAGGTTAGATATGACCAAACTCTGAGTCTGACCAAAGCAGTAAAAGTGTTTAATTACACAAATGCAAATATTGAATTTCAGGTTGGCGTGGTTTCGGTCATATATAACCCTGTTAACTCCAAGAGAAAATTTCTAAAAAAAATCATGAGCCTTGAGTGGACCTTGATCCTACTAAAATCGTAGTTTAAAGTCTGTCCAAAGCATTACAATTGGTTTAGTATTTGCAAACATTGAATACTAACCAATCAATTATCGGTTGGGGTGATTTCGGTCATATCTAACCCTTTTAGTTCCGAGAGACAATTTCAAAAAAGTTCATGAGCCTTGAGTAGAATCTTACTAAAATTCATAGTCTTAGGTCTGGCCAAAACATTAAGAGTGGTTTAGTAAATGCAAACAGGAAACATTGTTTCTAAATGTTTCCTAAAAATTGTTTTCGCTGTTTAGGATTGCTTTATGGATAAGTTCACGCGCATAAAAAAACAGTAAAAATAAACAATGGTGTTATGAAAGGATAATTAAAATTATAAAATAAACAATATAAAAAAAAAATTAGGGCGTTTTTATTTCATAATAACCGGTAATTACTATTATGAAATAAAAACGCCCTAATTTTTGTTTAAAAATTTTAGTATTTCTCCACTAGATATTGCGAAGTGACACATATTAGAAATCAGCAAATATTATCCGATGAAGGGACAAATTGTATGAGTAAAACGTGACTAAACTTTTAAAAACTATAAAATTGAATACCACTGCCCACCAGCCACAAGCAAATGGAGCATTACAGCGATCCCAGAACGTGAATAAAACAAACGTACAACCCTGATTCAATTCATTCAGTATAGAACTTAAAGGTTGTATAAAATAATAACAAATATCGAAAAAAATTAGGGCGTTTTTTATTTCATAACAAATTCTAATTTTTTGGAGTTATTTAATTTACATGTTATCGTCTTCCATGTTTTGATACAAATTTAAATCCCAATTTTTGTTATTTAAATATGTCTTTAACGATTATGAAATAAAAATAACGCCCTAAATTTTATCTTACTTGAAATTGCATCTTTTTGCAGAAGCCCTAATTCTACAGGGGATCGGTTTTGCGAACTGCAACCTGACCAGCTCGCATAGAACGAAACTGGATGAACTGGAGGTCGTGTTAGGATTTAGGGTAGCTCACACGATGCACAGACCTTCAGTTCAATAAATTAGCTCAGTTGGCGGTTTGCTTTCCATATATTATACCTGCCTCACATTTTGTATTCTGAAAACTGAAGCAAACAATAATGTGGAACTGATATTTGATCAGTTCTTAGAACTGATATTTGATCAGTAGAACAGAGCATTCTGTATGTTGGTTTCAATCGGTCGATTGAAATGTTGTGGTTCTTCCCTTTATTCGAGATGATGAAACGCGTATGACGGAGTCCAATTTGTGCGTATACCTTATCAATCTTCACGACTACAAAATCACAGTTGCGAAACGATTTTGGAACAAATATTTCATTTTGTTTGGATTGTCGTGTCTTTGTGTGTCTGCTTGTTACACTGCGGCTTGGATACTAAGTAAAACGATTCCGTTAATTTCTGCCGTAGCTGTTGTGGTGAGCCAGAGGAATAAACTGTGCTTCATTTAATGTGCACTTGTCCAAGTCTATAGAGTACCGCAGAATAAAATTTACAGGAACTGCCCATTTGGACGACCGGACGGATCTTAATAAGATCGATGTCAAGAGCTTTCAACGCTTCTTAGTAAGCTCAGGGTGGTGTGTTGTGCGAAGGGGAGGTAACGTACTGTGGTACATCTACGGACCTAATTGTGTCTATGCTAATCCATTGGGACGGCCATCCTTACCTAACCTTAGTAAAACGATTAGGATTTCCGATCTCTATAGTTTATTGTGTTACCTCGTGCCTTAAGAGCTGTTTTGTACTGTCGGGGAAAACGTTCGACTATTGAACGAATATACTTGAGGCCTTGAAGGTAAAGTGATCGACGCAAGTTGGAAGGTACGTATGTCCAATAGATGGTGGATTAAATCCTACGATCTAAATGGATATGCTCGAAACAACCAGGTGGAATATCGAATTGCCCATCGACGTAAATTCTTATGGTAAGAAAGTAAATTGTGACGAAATGATTGTTTTGTAGTCGAAGTAAGTCTCGACTGAGAATATTTCGTGATCTGATATGCGAGATAGTATATCCGTGACCACATTGTGTTTGGCTTGGGTGAGCTCAATATCCGATGGGTACCCGGATGCTCCTTAGTTTGCAATGCCACAAGAATGTTGTCGATATATATTTTGTATTATGTACGTCTTCAGGGTCATAAATCAAAAAATTAATTTGAATGACTTTGGTTTGATAAAAATACCGAATTAGACGAATGAGATTTGATCGTAAAAATGGTACAGTAAAATCATGCAAATCGAATAAAATTGGAAAGCTTCTTCCCATACTATAGAATTTGAATGACATAGTTATGTACATAGATTATGCTGATTTCGTAAATGGTATACAAATTTACCGCACTGCACATAAAATTAAAGCTAATTTACTATGAAATAAACATTAAATTGGATCGTGATTGCACCACATATCAAATTAGCCTGTAACACAAATAAAAAAACGGGTTGTGCAAATACATTATTAATCGTACGAGCAGAAATCTTCAATTTTCCTTTATCTCATACATGTCACCACCCATATTCATTGTCTTTGTATCGTTTTGATAAATTGCATTTTCTTATTCGATATATGTACATACGAGTATATATATGCTTGCCTTATATAAATACAAAAATTGGTTCGAATTCAACCCAACAACACTGTGAATTTAATACTGCGGAGCGATATGTATAAGAAAAAAGCACACAAATCGAAAAGTTTCAAGATCAACCAATTTGATAGATGATTTAGTTCAATTGTGGTAAATTGGATGTATCGTCTGCGATGCAGAAATAAAATTGGATTTGATGTATAATAATAATATAATATGTTGAACGTAATGAAAATGTTTATGGTTATTACAACACATATGTACCAGTAAGTACTCTTGCAAAAAAAAAAAGCATAAAAAATACATTTTTTTATGATTTTTAATAAATTTCTACAAAGCTATAGACGAAATTTATGTTTTATGTAATTTTGTATGCAGCTTGATTGGTTTTGGTACTTCCAGTTTATATTCAATTACATACATATTTTATTTCAATTTGTTTTTTGTGACGATTTCAAATTATTCGATCAAATTGTGGGAGCAGCAAATCGATTTAACTCTGCATCAAATTTAGACGAAACCAACAAACAAAAAATTGTTAAACCATTATGACAAATTGCATTTCGGTATTATTATTTTGCAATTTATAATGAACTGACGTTGTATGGTATATGTATGTATGTGCTGGTCTGGAAAATTCAATTAAATTTGCCATAAATTATTCTCGTACAGTTTGCAACAATATATACGTATATATAGGCCTTACAATCTATAAATATTTACTATCGCACAAATTTACATATGAATGTATATTTGGTGCCTTTGCCAACATTTTAAAGAAACCTGTAATATAAAAAAAAATGCCACGCTTTTGTAGGCACGGCTATTTTCTCATAGTGATTGAGATTGGAATTTTCTGCTATGAGAAAATAGTCGACCCTACAAAAGCTTGGCCTAAACTTTTTTTTCGGTTCTATCGCTTTCTTAGAAAAGTAGACAAATGCGCCACATTTATTTTATGGTTGTTAACAGGGTCCTTAACTTAATCGCAAAGAAAAAACAGCTATCCTTTTAACGATTTGCCTAGAAGAATTTATTTGCTACCAAATAAGTTTTACATAGTAAAAAAGTCTGGCATGAGTATTTTGGTACCAACTGTATATTTTATTGTTGACCAACTGTATAAATTATATGGATTATTTACGCTTGTGCTGCTAAGAGGAGTTGCAGTTTCACACCAGATAATCCTAAGGTATCGTTCCCTCACGTGTATATCTAGTAAACTTCTCGACAATCAAACCAATTCCATTCAATTTAAACGCATCAGCATATCAAAAGGCAATTGAAAATCTTATCTCAACCAAACACTTAATCCACGAAAATCAAGATGTACCACAAAAATCTGCACATCATTACAAACAGGATGTTACTGACCAAATTCAAGAATTGCTATATATAGTCGAATTATACGGAATTCAAGCATCCCAGTATTCATCTCCTAATTGGGAAGTTACAAAAATGACCAAGAAGCCAAAATGTGAAAATTATAATCGACTACATATAGGAAATTGAAGACGATAAACGAAAAACGTCCGATGTTTCAAATATTTGAGAAGAGAAACGGAATTTCTCGAACACCCAACCACTTAGAATGGGATGAGACCAAACCCCGACCAAGTTCAAAAAATCACTGAATTACCGACGGACGGCACAGAAGTGATTCACACAGTTTATCGGATTTGCATGTTATACAAAAGACGATGAAGCGTTTAAAGATTATACAAAAATTACAAAACCGCAAAGACATGAATAGGAAGAATAGAGCCATGCATCAAGTGATTCCGACACAATTCATTTAGCAAATTCTCAGTGTTTTTGCCATATAGACAAAAATATTTCTGAATGGTGGACACTTAAGTCGTTCCAAATTTGTAGAATACTTTTTATACTCTGAAATTTTTGTGCTTAAGATTTGAATAACTTTTGTGAAATTTCCAAGATTTTGATTGGAAAGGTCCAAGTGTCCACTATTCAGAAATTTTAGTGTTTATATGGAAAAGCCCTGAGATTTTTGAGAAACGTGTACCAATTTTTTAAATTTTTTTCTCACTTTAACAAGGTTTATCAGTGGAGCCTAACGCTTCTTACATTAATGTCCTATCCCAGTTTTGAAAGGTTCAAATGTCCACTATTCAAATATAGTAGGGTCCGTATGGCTACATGGCCATAATATTTATTTTTGTGAACGCCACCCTTAAACAAATTACCAATCTTGTCAGTGTCAAAACATTCAATAAATACAACAATTTCATCATGCACAATCACATCAATAGAACCGCCTATTAAGCCTGTAATGACGTTTGAAACCTCCAAACGGAGGAGGTGCAGATAGAAACAGCTTAATGGCTTAATCTTGTCACTAAGAGGGCAGCTGTTGTGCTACAGACAGTCCTGCATCAGAGATGACCTGCGAAAGAATTTCGAATGGATTGGACTTGAGGTATACGAACGTAAAGAAAGACCAGCAAAAGGCAAAAGTTTTAGGAAGTCTTAGGACTGACGTTAGAATATGAGACCGCTAAAGCCAGTCTAACTTCCAATTTCGTTAAACTGTGAAAGCTCAAGGTACAAGATTTTGCGTAAATAGAGGCGATAATAGAAAGAAAGATGAGATGGTCAGCACAAAGCTTCCAAAACAACAGGCGCCGGAGATCTCGCTCTCAGTCTAAATGTTTTAGGCCTTGTAGTAGTCAATATAAGCACTGTTCCAGACCGAAACAAAAGAATCAAATCGCACATGTTACGACTATCACCGTAGATGCCGAAGATCGCTGGACGATGCATCAATTCATATGGGTGGAGAGAGTTATCAAACAGCAGTGGCATAAAATTACGTCAAAAAGTGCAAAAGTTATTGGACTCAGTGGATGTCATTAAAACCGGAAGTCAGAAAACTGGATAAGAGAAGTCCTATAGGAAATACACAATAGCAAATCTGGGGCATCTTTGGACATCATTAAAACGCTGATCTTGTGGAAGACCAGAGTTCTATTGGATAATTTGCAAAAGAAATGTAGAGGATCGGTGCACGAAGTGTGAGGCTTGCGCCACCAGTAAGGACCACAAACAACGACCGACAAGAGAAAGGATGAAGCAATACAATGTCGGGGCACCGGTCGAGCGGATAACTATAGAAATTATCGGCCCATTTCCCCTGACAAAAGGTGGAGGTCGGTACATACTCGTATATACTACGATTTTTCAGTAAATGGGTAGGGGCATATCCGATTATAAATCAAGAAATTCGAACAGTTGCGGATGTATTTATAAACGATTGGGTATGCAGATTTGGACGAGGGCTACACAGTGACATCCACAATCCGATGGCAACAAGTCAACGACAACCAGAACAATTAGGGTCGGTGTCTTCCACTGTTTATGATGGCGCAAGTGCAATATATGATACTACAGGACACTCACCAGCTATATAATTGTATTTGGCTGAAAACTCCGATTGCCATACATGACCGTAAATTTGGATCACCGGAGAGCGAACCAGTCACTAAGCAAGACAACATGGCAGTTTTGAGGCAAAGAATGATCAACATTCACGCTAGTGAACGCCAGCGATCAATTGAAGATGAGATATCACCCTCGCGGTCAAACGCTGAATCGGAGTTTTGGAGGAAAATTTGGTTTGGTTTTTTAACCGTAAATGAAGAAAAAGAAAATCTGCGAAGTTAAAACAAAGTTAGAAAGGACCATAGAAAGTCATCAAACAGATCAACGATGCTGTATACCGGATTCAACAAAGCCCCAAAATGAACAGCAAATGCCCTAAATGGACAAAAATGAAATCGGTTAACAATGACCGGTTAACACGTTACAACACCAGGACCATAGATAAATCTGTTCCGCGAGCGATCAGAATTAAGGTGGGGTAATGAGACGATTATGCCTAACGTTACACACAATGATATCAGAATTGTCGTTAGTCTGGTGGTTAGAGACGATTACTCCATCTCCAGAATCACATTAATACTGATTAAATTGGTTAGCGTTTATAAAAATCTTTAGTGCACATTTCTTCTGCTGGCCGCAACAGCCAATTAACAGTAACAAAACATAAATACAAATAAAAAGTACAAATGAAACTGTTCCACAGGCCACATCGAGATATAGCAGAATAAGCGTTGGATCGAATGTCGAGGACGCGTGAAAAATGCAGATACACCAAGCCATGACAATAATTTCCCATTTGCTTATCGCGTGTAAGTAGAATCCTTTTGGAGCATTTCATAAATATATCCAATAAAGTATAATTAAGTTAGTCTTAAGTTGAAATTGAAATATGTAAGATCAAAATTAATAAAATTTGCTACCACAAATCCATATTTATGAATGTATATTTATAACCTAAACCTCACAATGTCACATATGTGTGATATGTGACATATGTACGTTATATATACTAATAGAGCATCAAGTATTTGAGTAAAACATGATTTGACAAAAAAGCAAACAATCTTCACATCGAATCTATAATATCTCGATTGAAATCTCTGTGGTATACATATAGTCATAGAAAAATGGAAAAATGTTTGTTGGAAAGCTTAAATTATTTATACCAAACAATTTTGTTCAAGGCTATTACCGGCTTAAAACATCAGAAACACTAAATCCAAAAGACAAAATTGTGTTTTATAGATTTTTAGTTATTCTGCTTAATTGAAGTGATTACATGATGAACTTCGGAACTTCGTAGAATTGACTTTTAATTCTGAAAAATAGCCACAGCACGAAGAAAAGCATTTTCAAGCTTGTCTGGTTGAATTAAATACTTTTGCAAAATTATTTTGAAAGCTTTGTACTTTAATCAGTATAAGCTTGTCATACATAATTATACAAAATTTTAGGAACGATTAAGTAAGTCATAGCTTGTTTGGCGGCGCTTTCTTCACAGGAATATTACTGAGCTTTATAATTTACAACCGGGTATTTAGTTAGCTTAATGCTTAATTTATGTACAAAAAATTATTTAATTTTTGCCAATTCCAATTTTACTATGTTAAATGAGCTTATAAATTTATTTTCTGTTTTATTCGAGCTAATAAAAGCTAATTAAATTAAAAAAACTTTTAAGTTTGAATGCTTTTATTGGCGTTTAACTTACATATGACCTTCTGCATTTTTCATCGTAGACTAAGTTTCAGTTTTCTCCTGAAATCTACGTACATACAGCGAAAGCTTGCGGGTACATAACATGGACGATTGTGGAATTTAGTGATTTTCTCATCTTGTATAACTGATCCACCACCTGCCGATGTTTATTACCAGAGCCACCTATATATACAGAGCCCTAAGGTTAAAAATTGAGCTTTTTCTAGAGGAACTAAAATTGATGAAAAAAACATTTTTTCCATACAAAACATATGAAAAATTAAATTTTTTTCGGTGTGATATTTTTCAATGAAAATGTCGATGGATTAAGTATTTTAACATTGAAATAGAATCTACAATTATCATTTTATAATTGATTCAAAGCTTGATCAAAGAAGTTGTTTAATTTTTGATATATTTATTAATAAAATTTATAGAAAAAAAAGCATTTCTCCATTGAATTGATATAAATACACACAAATACCAACGCAATAAAATTAAACTGCAAGGCGAAAAGAGAAAATAGTAAAAGTGTGGTTATGTTTCCTTTTGAATTACATTTTTGTGAATAAAATAAAATATAAAGGGTATTTCAATAAAAGCTGCATGATTTTGTTTGAATAAATCGCAAACTAATTTCACTTCAATTTCAACGTAAATTTTGGATTTTAGATTATAAATGGAACACCATGACTATTACAGTTCTTCTGGCACGGTTCTATTTTATTTTGGTAAAGTTTTGTTACGCATTTGTGCATAATTATGATTCTAAATAAATTGTGCAGCTGTTATTGGAACTCCCTATGACATGTTGTAAGTTGTCAATAACACAATTTTTTTTCTATCGATCGATGTTTATGTTCTCTTTTTAAATTTTACGCTATTTCGTGAATTCAATTTTGATTTTTTTTTATTGCGCTCTCAGCCTAATGGAATAATTTTGCACTCTATCCCTTTTCCGATTTCGCTACAAGGTAATGAAATAGAAATATGTGGTGATACATTTTCAAATGTATAAAAGGAAATAGAATAATGCTTTATACGAGCATGCTGCGATCGCAATAGAAAAAGCGAAATTAAAAAAAAAATGTGAGATTTAATTCTTAAAAAAGAGACAAAATCATCGATCGAAAGGATGACAATATTTGTTTTATTTATTTATTTTACCTACACATTCAAATAAATTCATGTTTACATAAATATGATAAATTCATATTTAATTTTGATTTAATGTTTATTAATTTAATAAAAGGTTTAAGGTTCTGACTTTCAGATATGTGCTGCTTCAATATAGAATCAATTCCACAAAGTGTTTATCGAAATGAAAGATTTAACTTTTCATTGATGATAAGTAATTCGAAAATGGTCATTTTTACATTGATTCTTATGGGATAATGCAAAAAGTAGTTCCTCTAGAAAAAGCTCGACAAAAAACATGGTTGATCCTTACGGCTCTGTATATATAGGTGGCTCTGTTATTACTCCTATACAAATGTTTCATTATCGAAGATGTTGTTGTAATTCGAGATTGATTTGAATTAGAGACTTTGGATTCGGTATATAGACGAGCTGTCTTTAGCTGAATTTGGCAAATAATTTTTGACAAATTATGGAAAATAATTTTTTAAACTTTCATGTGAAATCTTTATATAAATATTTCGTGCTTTCTATAGAATGCTGTGCGAGTTTAAAAATATTTCTTAAATCTTAGTGAATTCATCGATTGTGATTTTAAATGGATTTCAGTCAATTAAATTACTACTATGAGATAAAACTGAGGCCATTGTACAATTTTAACCAAGCTAAGCAAACTAGTATTCTAAATCTTCTTTCTATACCAAAGCAAAGTGTCTGTTTGTAGTCCGTGCGAGTAACCGTTAGTAACGCCTAGTAACCGTTTTCGCTGCGCAATAGCCTTCAACGTTAAAATGTTATTTACTGGTGAACAAGTGACATGATTGCAAGCTTTTATAAGCTTAGCTTACCACAACTATTTCTAATAGTCATTGCTTTGGAGTTTGAATACTATGCGTTCGATTCGTATGTGGTGTCAACTTCAACATTTTATTTGGTTCTTTAGAAGAAGTAACCATAGTTTCTTAAATAGGAAAGCTTTTGAAAAACTTGCGTTCTAATATTGTAAAATAAAAATCATCGAATATTATGAAATAACCCAATAATCAATCTATAAGAGCTTTCTAAAATAAATCGCCTAAATGTCAGCTGAATTGCATACACTACACACCATACATTCGATGACTTTCCAAAATGAATTCTCATTCAACACTAGACACTTAAAAAATTATTTTGTTTTTTGTTTTGTTGTTTTTTTAATTGACTTCAACAGCTTCGTGCGAAATTTATTATTTTCCGCATCGTACATCGACGAATAGCATGCGCGCAGGCTGTATGTGTGTGTGTGCATTTATGTATGGATATATAAAACTTTTATCGTGTTCAAATTGGAGAAATTGTTCGTGATTTAACGAATACATATACATGCACATAAAAACATAGAATATTTGACTACATAGAAAATTGATTATGATGCACGTTCAATTTGATTGCGTTGATCAATAAATTTTCAGTCAATTTCTCGTTCAATCGCGCACGAATTTTGTTTCAATGAACAAGACAATTTGGTAATTTATTAGTATGCTGAATGCCAGAATGGATCCTAATATATCAAACGCCGACGATGTATGTATATTCAGTTTGAAATATTATTTCATAATTCAATGTGATTTATACTGCGGGTAACTTAAATCAAAGTTGACTTCTTGGCATTCATATCCATATATTTAGAAGAGACAAGAATATTTCAGAAGTCGCCGAAATTTTAACGGGCTGTATTTGAATATTTCAGAACAAATATTTAACATATTGTGACTGTATATCATATCAAACGTTATAAGAATGAATGCAGATAATAGAAACCTTTTTCAAGTGGAATGGAAAATTTACCATTTGAAGGATATGACACATTTAGCAGACATTTGGAATGGCATCGAATTTGAACTTTTCAAACGAACTTTGATTATCTTAAATAGTCAAATTAAATGTATGTTTGACTTGAATATTTCAAACACCATGGACAGAGGAGCAATGGCGGGAATATATACATTTATGATAATCAAGTATGTATATTGCAAACTATAGGCAGAACTATACATGTAAACTAGTGGCGTAGAGAAGAGGGGGAGGAAAAGGTTGAAGGGATTAAATTCGTCGTTACAGATATCTTTAAAGTTACCTACGTTATAAAATCGACGAGGAGTCACTAAAATGGGAGGTATGAATACAACCGTGTAGAAGCTCATGCTCAAGAAACTTGAAGCATTGCTTAATGCAAGTTTCTACTTCGCTAATTGAATTCCAGTTCTCTATAAGTAAATATTTGATAATTAAAATTATACAAAATGCATCACCACGTTTGTGAAAAGATTGGAAGTCACTTTATCAATTTACCCGAAAAAATGTTTAGTTACACCATTTTCTTGGACAATATTTAGAAACGAGGAGATCTTTCAAATTACCAACTGTTTAAAAATTGTTTAAGGTACACATAAGTGATCCGCGGGTTTCCAGAACTGGCGTGGCTGAAGACTTAGGAATAGATCAGTCCACTGTGTCCAAAACCGTTACTGATATTATTGATCAAATTAACCAGAAAACAAAATTTTTTGTTAAAAAGCTTGTCGAAGAAACTGAGGAGTGGGTGGTAATTATTCCCAAAATAATCGATGTAGATCAATTTCAATGATTACAAATGGAGAAGATATGAGTGTAAATAGGATTACGCATTATAATAATATTTATATAAACTCGTCAGTGTTTAGAAGAAAATTGCCATGATTGTCCGGGAAGCTAACCAAGGGTACGTGAATGGAGCAACGTATCAAAAAAATTAAACTCCAAAATTTTACCAAACCGCTCAATAAAACGGCTAAAGAAAGCTATCTACACATAGAATCATAGCATTTTAGCTTGAAGATAATCTGATTATCAGATGATAGTATGTTGCCCCAAAAATTCGTGATTTATACATATACCGGTCTTTGTCTTACAGCAATTCTACACACTAACGAATGTTTTGAGCAAATCCGATTATCGTTCGAGATCTAGTCAATCTGGGAGCTGATTCAAATTACATACTAATCGAGTGCTACATCAAGTCCACCATCACAGTGCGGTCCATATTTATTAAACCATCCGGGTAATGAACCTGGCATCAAACTGTGGATTAGAATTCAATAATGACGAGTCAGTCATATGAAAAATAATGATGGGAACTCAAAGACATCTGATATATCACCAGTCCTGACTTTATAATAATAATAATAATAATAATAATAAACAGTTTTCAAGGCCATTGCTGGCCTCATACTGAGTCAACCATCTGGCTCGAACGGTTTCGATCCTATGAGCATGGTCTACATACTGTCTAAGATAATCTGAAGAGAACTGGCCGTTCTCAACATCGTGGAGCCATCGTCGTCTGCAACGACCTCTGCGCCTACCATATGGTGGCTCTCCATTCAGAGATCGCTTCACAACTCGTTCCGGATCAGCACGCAGAACGTCGCGTTTCGGGCCGTAAATCACACGCATGACTTCTCTCAAATGTAAGGAGCCATCTCTCGCAACCATGATTTAGCACCTAACTTTCACATCCAAACATAACAACGAGTCTGATCAACGCTTTGAAAAGCTTCAGCTTCACGGCACTTAATAAGTGTTTAGATTTTAGCAGTGGCCTTAGAGAACGACACTGTCATCGAAAGTGATAAGAGAACCCAAATATTTGAACCTCCTCACTCCCTCAAACATGTGGTGGCCACTACTAAAGTCTGGTGTGCCTCATTATCCCTAAAACCAGAGATCAGGTATTTCGTTTTGGACTCATTGATATGAAGTCCAACTGAAGCTGAAAACTCTACAAGCGGATCGAGTATTTCTTCCACTCCGTTGCTATTCAGTCCAATCACGGATATGTCATCTGTATATGCAAGCACCTGATTGGACTGGCAATATAAGATGCGCTGAGGTGTTTCAATTTTACGAAAGATGTACCCCTGATTTTACAATCTAGCCCTGCATCAAATTGACGGTTTACATGATCTTGTGTCGATTTATAAAATCAATTAAAAACCAAAAATGTAAAATTTTAATTAAAACGGCCTTCTGTGTGAAAGCCAGATATCCTAGCCACTATTGACAACATGGGATATGTAAATTCCGTAACTGATGTTTATTTAGTTACAAAACAAGAAAGTGTTTAAAAATTTGTTCATGTCTTAACACAACTGCATGACTAAGTAGTGTACTATTTAGCTACTAGAGTACATGGGAAATTGAAACCTACACCGATATTACCTTCGAAGTTCACTTATCTAAAGATGTCAATTTTTTCTAAAAAATTTTGTTTTTCTAAAAGGATTCTTGTAAAACTATGACTAAAAACAAACTTCCCATGCCGGGAATTGAATCCGGGCCTTCTGGGTGAGAGCCAGATATCCTAACCACTAGACAACATGGGATATAATTGTAAGAGAATTGGGCAATACAAGTTTAGATTCTTAACATTTAATCAGATTTCAAACTATTGGAAAGTGGACAGATGAATGGTTTTTCCTATTAAAAGAAAATAGTTGATTGAATTTTGTTTGATTCAAACACCTAATCTATGAAAAATATGTTTTTCTGGTTCCTTATTGTTACGTTTAAAAAAATTCTATCAAAATGATGCCCATTGATATATTACTGGAAATCGGTTAAATCTGCAAGCGAGGCTCAAAGATTCATTATATTTTACCAAATCCAGTTAGATGTCCCAAATATTTACGGTGTGTCTCGGTCTAAATTGATTTCAAATTTGCATCGGATTAAATGAATATAAACATCGAAATATAGTTTGACAGAATGATCTGTCCATTTTACCGTGAATCATGCGGTTTACCAATTGTGATCACCATTTCATGCAAAATTGCGATTGTTACGTTGCTTGTGTGGCACGTAGCGCCGTCTTGCTGAAATTAAACGTCGTCCACATCAATATCTTCCAATTCCGGCCATAAAAAATCATTAATCATAGTTCGGTAGCGCAATCAATTCATGTTGCACCAGACTCATTTTCAAAAAAGTAAGGTCCAATCACACCGGAGTCCAAAGACCGCACCAAACAGTGACACGTTGAGGATGGAGAGGCTTTTCAACAATCATTCTTACAACAATCAATATAACCTCCGAGTTGAAAATGGGACTCACCGCACTGAAGATGATTTATCGAGAAAAATCCGGATCATTTTGATGCATTTGAAGGACCCAATCAGCGAAGATACGACGTTTATGGTGACCGACCGGCTTGAATTCTTGTGCTAAATGAACTTTAAGACCTAAGTCTTTTTGCAAAATACTGTGTAGTGTCGTTTGTAGATAATGAAATTCTAATTACAAAGTTCGACAAACCTGGATTTTCTTCAACACTACGGGCTACAGCAGCAATATTCTCAGTTGTTCTTGAGCGACGCACACGGTTTCGAATCTTCACATCAATAATTTGTCGCAAAAGCTCAAATTTTTCCACCAGTGTTACTATTGCCGGACCAAAAAGTGCTTTAGTTTTGCGAACTGTGACTGCAAAATTTTCACCATTTTTGTAATGAATTTTAACAATTTCAATGCGTTTTTGAAGCGTGTATCGTACCATTTTGAGTAATGGCGTAGTTTTTACTTGTCAAATGTGAACATATGACAGCTTCAAAATTGACAGCTTACCATATAGCAGGCTATTCAAAATGAAACCTCTTATTGGAAAACCCTATAGTAAAGTAAACAATATTTTGGTGTGGTGGGAAAACCATAAAATGGAATTCCCATTTTCAAATGAAACTGCCCAAATTGTGTTAGTGGTCCCTGCGACACACGTAAGTGTAAAACGCGCGCATTTTTTTCACTTACATTTATTATGGCACCTTAAAGGGTGCACCTAAAGGTCGAATAATATTAACGAAAACTTTTTAATTAAATAAAACCAAAACCATTTTTGTTTTTCGATTGTTTTATATTTTAGGAAATTCTATAAAATTGTCACCACCCGTATCGCATGATTCCTAACGAAATTTGTTTATCGTGGTTTGCAATTAATTTACAAAATGATTCTAGGAATTGTGTACATTATCGACGTTGATTATATGTTCTCGACGGTGTCTAAGGGTTGTCGACACGTCGACGTAGAAAATATAACATTACGCGTAAACGCCCATCCCTGGTTAAAGGTACCTAGCAGATGATCCCGCCATCAATTATTACATTTAGTTGCACATATGACAAACTATATGGTGACAATGAGCCTATGTCAACAACAAACGATTTCACCCTAAGTATAGAGATAGCCTTAAACGTAGGTTGAACCTGCTTTTTGCTCCTTGCTGATTTTATATTCAGGTCATATTTGTGGACCTCACTCCAATAAAAAGTATATTTCAATTACCTTTCGTCTTTAGTATTAGGCCACCTGGAATAGAACTTGATGTTTGCTTTACTGATCTTTAAAAATCGTACCAATATTATGACATTTTTTTAAAAGTAGGTCACCACTACAATAAATAAAATAAACACGAACCATAATTTGTATATTTAAATATATTTTATAATTTATATAACTAAAATTATTTATTATTATATAATTATGTATAATTAAATTAAAATTACGATTTAAATAAATTTATTTATTATTTATAAGAGTTTTTTTTTTCACATGATTTTTTTAATTTTTTTTTTTTAAGTTGTTTTGTCCTACAATAAATTAAATTTTTTTTTATTTTTTAAACAATAAATTATTAATTAAATTAATGCTGCTCGCTCTGTCTTCCTTTTTTGTATAATAACATTTAAAACTATCTTTGATAACATATAAACGTTGAACAATCCCGTCGTCGAATGGCATCGGTGACTTCAAACAGATGATGTGATAGACCATAACTTAAAGCTGGATGCATCCTATAAAATAGACAAAAAATAAAATTAGCATTTTGTTGTACAAAAATTGAATAATAATTTACGACGCGCGTCTATTGTCTTGAGACGATATACGATTATGGGATATACTTATGTGGGTGTCATGTTGTATAATAGCATCAACTCGTCAAAATAACAATAAATAATTAATTATTTTTATACAATCGTAAGTCAAGCTTGTTTGAATAATTTACGATTGAATAATCATATCTCGTATGTCGTGTACACACCTTTCGTATATACGCATTTTTGTTGATAAAATTACTCAACCGAATTTAATTTGACCTACAAAATTTTTGTAAAATTTATATCATACCGCACATTCGGTGCGGTTTTCTCATTGCGCCAAATCGAAATCTGGATTGATATATATTGAGAGATATTGATTAATTATACAAATATTTAATTTTTGAAAAAACAAATGATTTAATTATTTTCCACATCAACCATAAACTAATTTATCAAAAGTTGTATTAATTTGTTCACTATACATCTACATACATACGTACACATTCATACATGCTAACTCAATCTTTTAAAAATATTTTTTTGTGTGGGGAGTCTCTCGGGTGGTTTGTATATTATGTGCTTCCTATATGTATTTTAATATATGTACTATTATATGAATTCACCAAATAGGCGATTTGTCTTTTCCGCATCACAATCATTAATCTATGATGTGGACGTATTTAGATATAACAAAATATATAGAGAGATAAAGGAGATATATTGGTTTTGAACAAAAGACGTTTGGATTAATAGACATTTTGGAATGAATCAATAAAATATTTTGGTGCTGCGAGAATGGGAATAATATAAATGTGCTTGGTGGATTTTTATACTACAAATAGCTAAAACAAAACAGCAGAACTTATTAAGTGAACTAAACCAAATGGGTTCCACAAATAACAAAATAGGTTCCACAACCAACGAATCCGGTTAAAACTGCTGTATTCACAAATAATATACATTCAGTTCCACAAACAATTCATTTAGGTTCCACAAACGGAAGGGTAAGCCAACTATCATCAGTTCTGTATATACTGATGTTTTCTAACATTACGCACTTACTAACAGGAACTAAATAAAATGATGCAAGGTTTCGCTAACTGCCCTAGCTATCTCGATATAGAACTGTTTTGAAAAATGAGCATATATACCTAGTATTGTGAACGTCAGTTACTTCTATCAACATTGATAGGTTCATTGAAAGCAAATGAGGTTTTGAAATCTCCCACCATAGTTTGTTTCACCCCAAATATACATAAGAAAAACCAATGAACGATATTTTCAGATGTTTCAGATGTGGCACTAGAGTGGTATGTAGTGAAAAGAGCAGAATTAAACAACTATAACAAAATTATGAGAGGACCCAAAAGCCGCTTCCAACCCAGGAATTATGATTTCATAATGAAGGAAGAGGTACTTCCGATTATCTGTTGAATATGTCTAAGTTATTCTCAAGACAACGCATCTTTATTCTTGGCACTGCTTGCTCTTCATTGTTGAGCTTGAGGTGCATAGAATAAATTTTTAAAATTCTATTTCATGTTTACGTACCACACATTAATTTATTTGTTTAATGGTATAGATGGCTACTCGAATTTGACTTTTCCAATTTATTCTCGGTGATTTATCCATCAAGGGATCTGTGGATTTCGGAGGATTTGTTTAGACGAGTACTTAGACTTTTTTCAAAATGTTCTAGCCTCAGTGCTGGATTTGGAATCTACGGTCTTTGGTCTGATCTGAGATATTTTGGCAGTCTGTGTTCGCTATGCACTATTTTTCAGACGGAAATAATAGCGGTGACAAATAGTATTATTGAGGCTGTTAATTTCGCTCTTACAGGTCAACATATTTTTCTGTATACAGATAACAAAGTTGTACTCAATTCATTAGATAATCCTTTGCCCATTTCTATACTTGTCAAATATCGCAAACAGTTCATTAACCTACTTTATTCGACCAATACCGTTGCGGTCATGTGGGTACCAGTATAATGTGACATCGAAGGCAATGAAATCGCACTCTGTTTATCCAAAGCCGATTTCTAAGTAACTCTAATTCAACCTGAACCGGTGGCTCTCTTATCATTCAACTACGTCAAGAAATTTATAAAGAATAACGCTTTGAACGATCTAGTGGGCCGCTGCTTCTAGCTGTCGTATGTTGCAAAATTTCATTATTGAGCCCAGTTTGTGGTCTACTAAGTATGCTTCATCTATAAAAAAGGATCATTAGTCCGGGTTTATCTCTATGTGTGGACTGCCTTGAGGAAGATGATGGCTGCATTGACTTTGTGTGTAGTGGTCCGGCTTTCAATAATATTTATGATGTACTAAGTATTGTTTTGGTGACTGTGAATTTAATACTTAAAAAAATAATAAACCATTACACTGTCAAATTTTTTTTTTTTTTCATAGTATGAATTAAATTATATTGTTGGATGTTCACAGAATATTGAAGTTTCGTGATTTTAAACCAATTTTAATAACTTTTACGGCCGAAGTTAGTGCCGACAGATAGTTTTGATCGACACGGATATTTCTAGTCAAGCGGACTAAATTCTGATGAACTTTATACTATCTGTTTAACGGAATTTAAAAGATGCTTGATTTTTAAATTTTTATACCGCCGATCACGGAGATGTCTACCGGTACTTCTCTATATTTTTTAGATAGTTTATTTAGACTACTTAGTGTTCTGGTGGCCAAGAAAATTTAAGTCTGATGACATAATTTTTATCGATCGACGGTAAATATTTTGAAAAATCGTTTTAAAATCCGTTCGTTTTCGTAACTTATAAACGGTGTAAAATAAATAGTAAACTTTATTAGAATTGGATTTCCTTAGCCAGAAATATTCTAAATGGTCTAAACTATCTTAAAATATAGGCGAACCCGTAGACATCTCTGGAATCGGAAATTCAATTTTTTAATTTTAAAGTCATCAGAATTTAATTTCCTTAATCACAAAGATTCTAAATAGCCTAAACTGCCTGAAAATATAGGTGAGTGATCGTGGAAATTTCTAGGATCGGTGGAACGATTTTTAAAAATCGTTTAATACAAAATCATTTACGTCACTCCCAAATGGTGTATAGTAAATAGTAAAGTTCAACAGAACATAATTTCCTTGACTTCAAAGACTCTAAATAGGCTAAACCATCTGAAGCTAAAGACAAATGCTCTTGAATATTTATGGGATCGATCGGTACAAAATTTTGAAAATCAAACAAAATTCCAATTTTAAAAACAGCCAAATTTAACAGTGTAACTCTTTTGTTGTTTTTTTAGTATTACTTCACTGTCATTTTAATGAACGTGGAGGATGTTATGCAACTTTTTGAAAAAAGCTGTTTTATACTGACACCTATTGAATGACGTCCCAAAATTAAAAATAAGCTCGTCCAACTTCTTTTTGATTTGTTCTCTTCGAGACACCGCAATACTCTTTGTTCGAAATGGGCACGACGATGTTATTGGCAGCAGTTTGATTACCTCGTTAATTATTCTGAGCAAGGGCAGGACTGATTGGAATATCTGGAAATCTGTGAAAGGTTTTTGCAATAAAACTCCCCATGAAATTCACGAATTCCCCTTTATTGTTTCAAAAAATTAGTGTTTGGCGCAGATTTTGGGCTTAAAACGTGATTGAACACTATTTTTTGAAGACAAATTGTAAAAATCCAACTTAAATTATAGGTTACACTGCCCTGGTCTGGGAAACGAAAAATGACAATGTTATACGAAACAGGTTGAGTCACTGTATTTGTATGTATATTAAAAAAACATATAAAAGGCGGGAAACAAAAAAAAAAGGTCGTTGGTTCAAGAGAAGAACTGAATCAGTCTAAGTGGAAAAAATCGTTTCTGGGGATTTGTTATTTGATGAGAAATTTTGTTACTAGAAAAGCTGAAAAGTTTTATCAAATTTTCATCCGAAAAAATCGCTATAGAACGTGAAATGAACTACGTAGAGCCTTGCTGGACAGTTTTAGTAGTCTTGAAAACAAACGAACTATGCGCAAATGAATTAGGCATCGTAGTCGGAGTTCAAAAGAATCATTCTTCAATTACTACGTCTTAGACATTGAATGTACATATAAATTGCCGATTACAAAAACCGCTTTAAGATGACGCATTGTTAGAAGTCGTACTGGAAAAGATGAACCCAGCTTTAATAAACGCAACCTATGTAAAGAAAAGATACGCCTGCTGGAAGACTTACTTAAAGTTTGCAATAATTATGAAATGTTTTGGTCGACATCTGGCTTTGATCTACATCGTATTAGATCGAATCACGCAGCCGACGTACAACAGTATTTGTGGAGATTTCAAAACCACATAGTTCAGCTCAGTCTGCATTTAATAAATCAGGTGGTTCTTGTATATAGGTAACGGTATTGGCCCCTCATTAGAAAATGTCAAAGCTTACATCAACAGATGTTTACAGTCTGTTGGAATTGTAAAGATTTGGAACACCGCTTCAGTATAGTTGCCCAATGAAAAACACTCTGATATTCTGTAGTGACGGAAGAGCTATCGGGATGTACGTTCAGAAACGATTTAAGAACCCCCCTATTATAACTATAGAAACGCCTTAATAGAATTATATTTTATTGGAAGGAACGTAAAAGTTTTCGTCGGGTTTATCAAAATTAACTTAAGAGGTACCGCCTAGGCCTTTTAGATAGCGTTGGGAGTATTAGCATTCTGGGGAAACACTCGAATCAGCTGCTGGAATGGTAGGGTGAAACCACGGCTGATGGCTCTGTGAACGCTGTGCTAGGTTATGTTAACTTACCCGTATCGTATATGAATACAACAGCAACTATACCAAAATTCTTCGTTGTTCCCTCTTTACAATCGAAGATATACCTTGGTCGGCATTTTTGTTATAAGTTTATTGTAGCTGCTTCTATCATAAGTGAAATAACGTTTCGAGAAATGAGTAACCAAATAAACACCTCGATCAAACATACACTGGATTTAAGGCAACAATATAACCTAAGCAAAGTGAAAGCATTTGATTGAACACACCATAGATGTAGGCGACGCTCCCAGTATAAAACAAAGGTGTTGTTCTAAGTTCCACGATAATTCACAGAAAAACAATTCATTCAAAAACTCAACTCACCGAACACGACAATTCACCGAAAACGACCATACGCCGAAAAAGCAAATTAAACCGAAATGGAATTGCAAAATTATTCTTGGATAAAGTTCTGGAGTATACGGGCATTAAGAACGGAACTAAGCCAATCCTCGACTGATTATCATGAAACTTGACAAGTTTCATTGGCCTAGTTTAGAACTTTATTAAAAATTTTATAATTCCATTTAATTTGAACTTGTCAAGTTTCATGATAATCGGTTGGCTAGTTCCGTTCCAGATGGCGAAAATCATTTTCCAATCCCATTTCGATGAATGGTCGTTTTCTGTGAATTGTTGTGCTACCATTATTCTTTTTCCCCAATAAAACAGGAAGCCATGTATCAGGAATAAGACAAAATTCTGGAGCTTGGAGTGATCGAAGAAAGTACCAGTCCTTGGAGTAGTAGATTGTGTTAGTGAGGAGACCTACTGGGAACGCCAGATTGTGTTTGGACACGCACAAAGCCAACATAATCACGAAAAAAGACGTGTATCCACTCCCGATTATAGATGGTCTACTTGGAAGGTGCCATACGACAAATTATATAAATAGCATCGATTTGAGAGATGCCTTTTGACAGATATGTCGTTATCGAAAAGATTTCTTACACCTCATGTTATCGAACCTATACTTTTAGTTCAATTAGCGAACAAAGCCGGTAATTAGATTTCACCGTACCGTACATAAATTTACACACCAAAGAATTTCAACGTCGTATATCGACAAAACTGCCACAAAAAATTCTTTATTGTCTCCGCATTTTATAGTACATATATAGTGTATACAGTCGGTTGTGGAATTTCATAAAATTAATTTAATTGACTTATTGGTACACGTCTACCAACCAATATACATAAATCTACATTCTCCGCCATTGACATAAAAATCAATCAACCTTTACATCACTGAATATATGTATAGTTAGTGAGCTCTAACTAACTGATTATGATAATTTTTTTTATGTACAGACATACGTACGTACGTACATACATATATTGATTTACTTGTAAGAATATTATTTCTTCTGTGTTCATCATTTTATTTAAACGAAGACGTCAATTTTGTTATACTACGCGAGTATATGCTATAGCTGGATGATGATGATGATGATGTCGATTATTAATATTATTATTCATAATAATAGTAATAATAATAATAACAACGATAAAAATAAATAAGAAAAATGTACAAGAGAAATTATATAGCAACAACAATCAAACCAAATCCAAATAACTTTCACCAATTTCTTAAGACACAAAAACAAAACAAAAAAAACAAAAAATCGACTGACATTGGAATTATTTAAGAGAAGAAACCGACTAAATTCAATTTGTTGGTGTTTTGTATATTCGAGTATATGTATATGTGGTGTAAATTGAATTGGTCATTTCTTTTGGACTATACATACACGTAAATATATAAGACGTTTTATATATTCATTAATCTTTTATATTTCTTATATGTACATACATACGTATATTCGTGTGTTGTATATGGTTTGGTCTTGGAAATGTATACACGAGTAAATAATAAACAGATTATATAAAAGAAACCGAAATTATTTCGTTTTTTTGGTTTCTTAATTTGATTGAAATAAAAAGTTTGACCTTAACATTGTTTCATGATCTATCTATCCATATATATGACTGCAACACGATAGAAAGAGACGAATGATTATGGGTACATAAGTATAAGAAGAAGAAAACTTCAAAAGAAATTATTTCGATTTTTTATAATTTTACTGGGTTGATGGGGTACTGGTGTGTTGCATGTTATACATGAAAGTGGTTTTGTTGTTGTTGTTAATGACCTCTAATACTATACGTAAAATCAAGTGCATCTGTACCGAAAATGAATTCAATAACAAATTAATCCGGTGGATAATTTCCGATTTGTAACAGACCAAAATTTCTTCTCAACTATTTTAAGTAGATACAACCAAATTAATAATGTATTTGTCACGTTTGTCAAAATATTTTAACATATAGACGCTATTAGTAAATATGTATATACGCGAGCTTTCGGTGAAAGTGAATATAGTTTTACACATATACATACATAACATATAATATTTAGACTGTGTGAACTATTTGAGAGCGCGCAAATAACAAAATTTCATTTTCAATTAAACATTATATCTTTCACATCACTTCACATTTGGAATATAGTTTTGTTGTTTATTTATAATAATATATATTTGTAAATTGTGTGTGGTGTGTCTAAAACAATTACGTGATGAAAACGTAAATATTTGGTAACGACGTGTGGGATAGTTATTGTCTGCCAAAATTATTTAGGTTATACAGTTTAGTGACAAATGGCTTGATGTCAATTGATTTGATATAGTTAACTTCATAACTTAATTTTTTTACGACTAAATTAATGACTAACCTAATTTGATAGGTATAATGATCAAATTGTTGACTTTTAAATCAAGTAACTCTCAAACTACAAGTTCTTTGAAGTTAGTTCGGAACGCGGTGGTCTGGTGAGAAGCTGTCTGGGGGAATCAAGTTGGCACTTGTTGCCAGCTCCGTATCTTGCCTGCTCCACAAGTGTGCGTGTTACCTCCCCGTGGTGACCACCAGGCAACTATTACACCATGTGGTGTACTAGGCGAAAACACGGCGCAAAATAACTGGGCCGGGTTAAGGTGTTAATCGTACCGTGCTAATAACCGGCCAGGCTGGGGGCCCAGTCTAAAAACTAGCCCAGTCTCTAACGGTGTATCCGGATACTTGGCGCCCTCCGGATCATGTAGCCTTACCTGTGTATTGCGGATCTCTGCACAGGTGGACCTCCTTTCTCCGCTACTCGTGGGACCTATTATGGAAGATCCAGATAAAATCAAGAAGAGACCGGTGCTCTTAAAAAACCGGAATCTAGTACTGCGGAGACATCGGCCTTTAGGCCCGGTCTCCAACGTGCAATTAGGGGCATAAGGCCGAATGAGGCTGGCCCCTCGAAACCAAAGGGCAAAGGCACGAATGCTGGCCCTCCATCAGTGTCAAACTATCAGACCAGGAAGAGAGCCTGGCGCATGATCTCTAAGATCTGTAACATTCCGTTGGAACAGAGAACGGAAAGAGACAAGGATACGCTTGCGTGGGCAAGACGTATCACTGAGCCAAAGCAGGAGGGTTCCGTTGTGATCTCACAGCCGAAAAGGCAGAGATCTGATGATCAACCGCCTACGGAGGCTAAAAAGAAACGGGTTCCGGACAATGTTACCAGGCCCTTCAACGAGGTGCTGAAGGATCACCTGATCATGGCAGTCGTTGACAGGGCACAAGAAGATGGGAGCATTACGACCCTTAACTGGAGGAAGGTGGAGAAGGCCTTAGCCGCCATCTTCCTAAAAATCATGAGGGAGAACCCAGGACCTGCTCCGTCCTGCCGAGACGGAGGGTGGCACCAGGGTCACGTAAAACTGACTGCCTGTGCCGATGAGAGGTCTGTGACCCTCTATAAAAAGGCGATCGGCAGCCTGGGGGAAGTCTAGCCGGGGGCCAAACTAGCAGTGGTGACTAGGGAAGAAATTCCTTGCAGGCCAAGGGCACGAGCCTGGATTCCTGCGGAGCCGGGTGATCCTAGGGAGATCCTGGAAATGTTGAAAATCAGCAATCCGGATCTGCCAACGGCCACCTGGAAGATTGCCAGGTTAGATGAGGTAAAGGCGGAAACAGATCACAGATCGGCCGTCATAGTCATCGACAGAGAATCCGTGGGTGCTTTGGCAAAATCTGGAGGCCTGGTCAGCTATGGATTTGGAGCGATTACGCTCAAAATCTATAAGCGCGATGAGGCTGACAGACCTGGGGCAACTGCAGCAGGTGGGGAAGCCACTAGTGGTGTCCCTCCTATTGCTGGTGACCCAGATGTCCAAAGCATCCCGGAAGACGCTCAGGAGACACTATCCCTGGACTCGGAGATATCGAGATCATTGGGACTACGCTGTGCGCTCCTACCGGACGAATCGACGTCAGAAGATTCTGATTCAACAGTGGTGGAGGTAAGCAATGTCTAATGCTTAAGATCTTTCAGATCAACCTCCATCACTCTAAAGCCGCCTCGGCGGCCCTCCTGCTCAAAATGGAATCTGAGTCCATTGATGTTGTTCTGGTTCAGGAACCTTGGGTCAATGGTGACCAAGTGCTGGGCCTCAGAACTTCCAAATATAAAATACTACATGCGAAGAATGAAGGTAAGATACGTTCCTGCATTCTCGCTAGAAATAATCTGAATATTTTTATACTACTTAATTACAGCAACGCTGATGTAGTGGTGGCTAGCATCGAAATGGATGGGCAAAATCTCTGGCTAATATCGGCCTACCTACCATACGAGGAGGAAAATATACCACCAGGTAGGTTGGGCAGTGCAATAATGGAGGCTCGAAAACGAAAGATAGGAGTCATCATGGGTATAGTGATGCTAATGCGCATCACTCAATTTGGGGGAGTACAGACATAAACAGGCGAGGTGAGTTACTCCTTGATTTTATTTTAAGTACTAACCTAAATATATGTAATATCGGGTGCAAGCCAACCTTTATTACTAAAAATAGACAAGAAGTGCTGGATATCACACTTGTCTCGGATTTTATTAAGGAGAGGGTATTGAACTGGAAAGTGTCCGAAGACCATTCCTTTTCTGACCATTGTTATCTCCAATACGAAGTGGATACAAAACCCACTAGCAAACCACCCTTCAGGAATAGGAGGAAAACTGATTGGGATTGTTTCAGAACCATTCTGGGTAACTTATTACCGGTATCGGTTCCAAAACCTCCTGCATCTACACAGGAGCTTGATGCTCTAGAAGCCAAACTATCTGATGCTTTTAACAAGGCCATGTTAGGTGCATGTCCTATCAGTAGACCCTTGGGTAAATCTCGGCCACCCTGGTGGTCGAAGGAACTCCAAGGTACTCGTATGAAATGCATGAGACTGTTCAATAAAGCGAAGAACACAAATGCTGCTGCAGACTGGGACTGTTACAAGGAAGTCCTCAAAACCTATAAGTACGAGCTGAGAGCAGCCAAAACGAGGGCTTGGAAACTCTACTGTGGCAATATACAGGAGTCCTCGGAGGCGGCCAGGCTACGCAAAGTACTTTGTTCTAGTCCTTCCATCCCGAGTTATCTACAACGACCAGATGGTTCATGGACTACATGTAGTGAGGAATCCCTGGAGCTAATACTAGAAACGCACTTCCCGGATTGCTCGGTACTAGCTCCGGAGGGACCCATGATAAATAGGGGTGTAAACTCCGTAAGCCATATAGTAAGCAGGCGGAATATCCTATGGGCAATAAACAGCTTTAAGCCATACAAGTCGGCAGGGCCTGATGGCATTATCCCTGCGGATATCCAGCGAACTATTGACTTAACCCTACCCTGGCTTTAAGTTATCTTCAAAGGCAGCCTAGAACTCTGTCACATTCCTAGAAAATGGATTGAAGTAAAAGTAATATTTATACCTAAGGCGAGATAAAGCTCTCACTGCTATCCCAAAGACTTTAGGCCTATAAGCTTATCCTATTCTCTGTTGAAAACACTGGAAAGACTAATAGAGGCTCACATTAGAGGCTCAATCAAGCCGCGCGAGCTGTCGGAATCTCAACACGCATACCGTAAGGGACGATCGGTGGAAACAGCTCTCCACTCCCTTATTGGCCCGATTGAGAAATCACTTGAATATAAAGAATATTCAATGGTAACCTTCTTGGATATAGAGGGGGCCTTTAGCAACGTCAGACCGGGGGCAATCACTGGGGCCCTTGCGTGTCTGGGGGTAGACGGGTCACTCAGAGGCTGGATAGATCATATGCTTAGAGGCAGGATCGTGACAGCTTATCTGGGTGGGACGTCTGCCGCCAGATACGTGAGCAGAGGGACACCTCAAGGTGGGATTTTATCCCCCCTTTTTTGGAACTTGGTCATAAATGACCTGTTACTAAACCTGGAAGGGCAAGGCTTCAAGGAGGTTGCTTACGCGGGTGACGTTGCTATTGCGGTCTTCGGTAAATATCCTAGTACGCTGAGTGAGCGCATGCACTGCGCGCTTGGCTACCTCTCTGAGTGGGCACGCGGCTGCGGACTGAACGCAAACCCACAGAAAACAGAGTTGGTCCTCTTTACCAGGAAGCTCAAGCGTCCTCAGTGTGATCCGCCAACATTAAATGGTACTCGCTTGATCTTTACGGATAGAGCAAAATACCTCGGACTTCTTTTGGATAGCAAGCTAATCTGGAAACCAAACATCGTAGAGAGAGTAAAGAAAGCTACTATAGCGCTCTACTCCTGCAAAAATGCCATTGGAAAGACATGGGATATGGAGCCCCACATAGTACACTGGCTCTACGTTTCAGTGGTCAAACCTATACTGCTGTATGGGGTTGTCGTCTGGTGGCCAGCGTTAAAAATTATGGCCAACTTTAAACTATTGATGAAAGTCCAAAGAACGGCCTGCTTGTGTATAAGTGGGGCTCTCAGGAGCACACCTACTCAAGCTCTGGAGATTCTCATTCATCTTACTCCATTGGATATTGCGGCCGAGCAGCTTGCATCTTGCACAGCTATTCACGAGTTTCCCACCAGAGAGGACTGGGTGAACGAAACGGTTATGGACAATGTGGCGCTAAGCTTCTTCACGGATGGCTCAAAAAGGGATAGAGGGGTTGGCTGCGGGGTATTCTGTGAGACACTAGGGGTTAACCTCTCTTTTCCTGAGCTTCCCGAATTTTGCAGCGTTTTTCAAGCTGAACTGACCGCGATAATGGAAGTCATGGACTGGTTGAAGTATAATGTAATATCTACGAGGGATATTCGCATTTTTACGGACAGCATGGCTGCTATTAAAACGCTACAATCATACTCCCTGACGTCGAAAGTAGCCCAGAACTGTCTTGCATCTTTAAATGAGATGGCTGATCAGTTCAACATCCGCTTGACGTGGGTGCCAGGGCATTTCAATATCGCAGGGAATGTAATGGCAGATGAGTGGGCCCGCAAGGGTACAGCATGCCTAATAACCCAAAGCAGGCGGGATACAAAGATACCGCTTGCTTCATGTAAACTGTTGATTCTGGAAGAAGCTATAAAAGAAACGAACGTCAGATGGTCTAACGCCAGTTCGTGTGTAATAACCAGGCAGATCTGGCCTGGTCTTGACCGATCTAGATCAGACCAACTGATATCGCTTCGACGACACCATATTGGTATGGTCGTGGGAGCTATAACGGGACATTGTCTCATTGGGATACATGCGCGCAGACTGGGTGTCCCAGCCCACGATTTCTGCCGCAGCTGTGGTGATGAGGAGGAGGAGGAAAATGTGCTCCATCTGCTCTGCACCTATCCTGGTCTAGCGTACAGCAGAACAAAATTTATGGGGACTTCCCCTTTGAACGACCTCACGGATCTTAGTAAGATCGGGATCCGGGACTATAAACGCTTCTTGGTAAGCTCACGATGGTTCAGCGAGTGAAGAGGAGAAAACTCGAATGTGGTACAGCTACGGACCAATTTTGTGTCTATGCTAGTCCTTTAGGACGGCCACCCTTACCTAACCTAACCTAGTTCGGAACGCAGTTTCAGGAAAAATGTAATTTCTGATTTTGTTCTGTATAGTATTCAGTACAGAGCGAAAAAATTCAATTTATTTAAATGCACCATAGATGGCGCGCTAGGAAACCAGGAGCGTTGGAGGTCCTAGTCACATGCATGAAGGAGTATTGGTAGGAACTCGTTCCTCTTCAAGAAACTCGCTGGCCTAAAAGTGGACACCAGGTGTCTCAGGGCTTTACGTTGCTCTACAGTGGAGATGACCTCGGAAACCTTGGAGCTGAATTTCATCTTGAGCTGAAGGTAAAGAAGGCTGTTTTGAATTTCCAAGCAGTCAATAACCGATTGTGATAGCTTCGCTTGCGCATGAAGTTAGCCAACCTGTCAATAATTTGTGTACATGTGCTCACAGAAGTCAGCCAGCCCCAAGATAAAGACTCATTTTACAATGGCTTGGATGGTCTGATGGGATCTATACCCGAACACGATGTTAGAATTGTAATTGGGGACTTTAATGCTAGAGCTGGCTAAAATCAGTTTGTTTAGATAATGTTGTTGCCTCAAATTCAGTGTTGGTTTGCTCGAGGTGTTCAATTCATAACTCATTTCGCGTAACATTAATTCACTTCATGAGCCATGTGGATAACTGAATTAAAGGCTTAACTCTTTAACCCAAAAATGTAAGGAACTGCTTCAAGTATTTCCCCAAATGGCTAACACTCGCAAAGCTATCTAAAAGGCCTAGTACGATGATTCATGAAACTTGATATCGTGAAAATTCTACAGGCCTGACCAAAACTTGTACGTCCCTTACGGTTACTAAAGGGGGGATTATTTAAGGGTGGGGGGAGGGTGTGAAGCGGGTGGATTTGTGTGTTTGGTTGTTGGATGGTTTTTAAAATTTCTGTGGATCTTGGAATTTAGAGATTTAAAATTTTTCCGAACGTGGAACTAACAATTTCATCACGTTTGGACGGACTATATGAGTGTTTTCCATTGGGCAACTACTGAAACTTTGACATTTTCTAATGAGGGGCCCATATCGTTATCTAATTCCCCGCTGGATTCTTTTTGCTTCTCCATATATTCCAACCACCTGATTGAGGAAATGCAGACTGAGTTGAACTATGTTGTTTTGAAATCTGTTCCACAAACACTGTGTAACGTCGGCTGCAAGGATCAAAGACGTGGATCAAAACCACATGTCGACCAAAGTCTTTCATAATTATCGCAAACTTTAAGCAAGTCTTCCAGCGGGCGATACTCTTCTTTATAGGTTGCGTCTATTAAAGCTGGGTTCAGCTTTTCCAGTAATAAAATTTCTCATCACATTTTCAATAAACTAAGTCTTGAGGGATTTCGTCCTGGCTAGCATGATCATCCAACTTTAAAAAAAAGTCGTGTATATTTTCATTCTGATTTCTGAAATCCGATTTCCCCGAAAACGATATTTTCCACTTAGACCGATGAGTTCCTCTCTTGAACCAACGACCTTAGGTTTTTTTTTTATTTTCCCGCCATTTTAAAAAAAACTAGTGTCCAATCACGTTTTAAGCCCAAAATCTGCGCCAAACACTAATTTTTTGAAACAATAGAGGGGAATTCGTGAATTTCATGGGGAATTTTATTGCCAATATCTTTCATAAATTTCCAGATATTCTAATCAGTCCAGCCATTACTCAGAGTAATAAACGAGAGATATAAAACAAACCTGCTTCCAATAATATCCGTATATATGTAAGAATTATGAAAACTGGCCATGCCCTTTTCAAACAAAGAGTATATCAGTGTCTCGAAAAGAACATATCAAAAAGAAGGTGGACGAGTTTTTCTTTAATGTTGGGACGTCATTATATATAGGTTTCAGTAAAGGACCGCTTTTTTCAAAAAGTTGCATAATATTCACCACGTTCATTAGAACAACAGTGAAGTTAATACTAAAAAAATAACAAAAAAGTTACACTGTTAAATTCGGCTATTTTTCCAATTGCAGTTTTGTTTATAAGAAAATTTGAATTTGAGGTGTATAATCACATGCTCTCAAATACATATTATTCTGATAGCTTAGACCGACTGCCACCATTGTGCCCATGGGATTTAAATTAGATGGCGCTGTGGAACTGTCAAAATAAGATCATAAGCATAGCTCTATGCAATGGAGCTAGATTCTTACAGCTGAAGAAGTAAATTGTCAAGTACAAAAAACTACAGACAGAAGAGGTCAGAGCACACTTCCCTTGAGAAGTCTTTGGCAACTTCGACAGAAAGTGACAGAAGCCAACCAACTCAGCCTCAATACGAGACTTCAGCATGGATTTAAATGTGAAATTTAATTAAATTTCTATTAAATTATTTTTCTGGTGTGATAACATATTTGAATTCAGAGATTTTTTTTTTTTTTATATTTTGAGAACTAAACTTAGCTTGAAATTAAAAGCTAAGGATTTATGAATCGTATAAATTTCAAATTTATTTACCATTTATTTATAGATTTTTAATGATTGTTTAGAATATTGAAAATAATTTAAATAATTTTTTAATATTTTTTAAGTGCAGTACTATATGATTTGAAGAACTCGAATTTTTTCCTACTGGTCGATTTTACGATTTTTGAATTTAAAGGATTTTCAAAACTAGGTTTAATAATTTTAATTTTCATCAATTAATCAATCAATTTAAAAATTAAATTCGACATTTTAAAATTTAATTTTCATTCGTTTTAACATTTAAAAAAGTTTTAAAATATATAGAACGTTAAGATTTTAAATCAAAATATGAAACTTATAAAACTATTAAAAATTATGTAAATTATTAGTATAGCCAAATTTAATATTTGAAAATTTATGCAATGAAAATAATTTTAGTGTTTTAAAATAGTCGAATTTAAGTTTTAAAAATTTATAATTATTGTTATATTCGCAATAAAATATTTGAATTTTAAAATTTAAAAAATTGAACAGAAAACTTGCAGTTAAATTTTTTTTATCCAAATTTATATGTTAAGAAATTAAAAATTTAATGATTTTAAATCAATTAAAACAATTTGAATGTTTCTAGAATTCCATTAACAGCTTTTTAATAACAAGGAAATTTTTTTAATTTAACATTTCGAATATATTTGGTTTTACATTTAACATTTACAGAATTTTTTAATTAAATTCGAACAGAAATTTTAAATAAATATTTAAGAATATTAATTTTAAGCATATTTCCAGTCTAAAATTTTAATGATTTGAACAATTTGAATGCTTGTAAAATTAAACAGTTCTAAAATATTTAATTTGTTTTAATATTCTCAAACTAAATTTTAAACTCAATTGAAGTAAAACTTAATTTAATTTTAATATTCTATAAGAAATTTTAAAATTTATAAATTTATTTCAAAGAATTAAAATATTTGAAGAATATATATTTGAATTCAGAATATTATAGATTTATACAATCAGTCCTTAACTTTGTACAACAAAAAGAAATGAAATTATTTCATTGAGAATGTTAAGTAATTTTAAAAAATGTTATTTAATTATTAAATTTAAAAAGTTATTAAGAATTTGCGTTCTTAGTATAATTTTGTTTTTCATATTTATAAAACTAAATTTAGTCTTAAGAAAATTTCTAAAAATTTTTAAATTGTATAAATTTAAAATTTATTTACTAATTATTTTTAGATTTTTAATAATTGTTTTCAAATTTTAAAAACAATTTTATATTTTTATATTATTATTAAATGTTAGTGCTTTGATTTTAAGAACTCAAATTTAATCTTTAGGAATTTACATTTAGAATTTTGAAAGATTTATTAATTTTAATTTCCACGAATATATTAAAAATTAGATAATTTTATGAATTAACATTTCCTCGGTTCGACATTTTTAAATATTGTATAATTTTCATTTTTAAGATTTTCAAAGTTTTAAATAATATACAACGTTAAGATTTAAAATCAAAATATAAAAACTTATTAAATTATTTAGAATTTTCCAGATTTTTAGGATTTTGAATTTAAAATATTTACACATTGAAAAGAATTTCAGATTTGATTATGAAATTAATTTCTATATTTTAAATAATTTAAGTGAATTTTAAAAACTGAAATATTTTAGGTTTTAGAACAGAAAAGTAGGACTGAATTTTGTTTTTAAAGTTTAAAGAGAACCACTTTAAATATTTTGCTCACTTTAAGATGTAACTAAAATCTTTAAGATTCTAAATCATGTTTGTATTGATTTATATGTTTCTAGAATTCTAAAATTTAATTTTCAATCATTTTAACATTTCCAGAAGATTTAAAATATATAGAATTATTAAAAATATTTTTTAATTTTTTTCTCCAAAAAATAATTAAGATTGGCATTCTCAGAATTTGCTTTTTATCAACTTTATAAACTTTTAACGATTTATAAATTGTATAAATTTAAAATGAATTTACCATTTATTTATAGATTTTTAATTATTGTTAAAGCGTTTTAAAAATTATTTTATGATTTTCTATTAATTTTTAATTGCGATTCTATGATTTTAAGAAGTCGAATTAAATTTTTTCCTACTGATTTTGCAAATTTTAATAATTTTAATTTTCACGAATTTAATTATTAAATAAGCATTTCTTTGCTTCGACATTTAAAAATATATTGATCATATTTAAAATATTATTTGAATACATTTAAAATCCAAAAATTATTTTAATTTTTATTTTATGAGAATATTTAAAAATGTAATTTTGCAGATTTTTAGTTTCAGTTAGATATTAGAGCCAAATTTTACTGAATTTTAAAATGCCCAAATTTATGTTTTAAAAATTCAATATTATTTGTAGAATTTAAATAATTTAATGGAATTTCAAAATTTGAAATATTTAAGATTTCTAAATAGAAAATAAGAATTTGATTTTTTTTTTCAAAGTATTAAAAAATTAAAATTGTTTAAAATTTTAAACCAATTTAAACATTTTGTGTGCTTCTAATATTCCATTTTTAGATTTTTAATAATTAAGACATCATTTTATGGGGGTTCTAAAATGTTTAATTTGTTTTAATATTTATAAACCAAATTTTAAACTCTATTGGATTGAAATTTAGTTTAATAAGACGTTTTAAAATTTATAAAATTAGTTCGAAGAGTTAAATAATTTTTAACAATTAAATAATAACCAATCACGTAATAAAGCTTTTTCTCTTATCACTAAAGTGCTTATTCAGCACTTTGAAAAAGCTTTCACAAATTAATTCATAAACTTTTTTATATAACGTGCTTTTCCCCATAAATTTTGTATCCCTACCAGTCAAGTAACAAGCTTTAAGCACTGTAGGTGATATAGAACCAGCCTTAACGCAAATTGTGCGACGAGACCCGAACATACGAATTCAGATCAAACCTATTGAATTTACATGAACGAATTATAATATGAACATCTTAGATCGTTCAGTATATGGTCACTAATCCACAAAAATTAAACAAAACACGATAGTAAACCAATAGTTCATGAAAAAGGTCAAATAACAAGATATTAACACTAATCTTACATCCGTGTTAATTAGCTTTCGATCAATATAAATTGCACACTCATAACACTAAACAACAAAATTAGCAGAAGCTTTCAATTTAAAAAAAAATTAATTAAAATCGTAAAGCGTTAGAGGTTTATCCGCAAATATATCGCGTGCCGCCTACATCTCAATTTTTAAGAATTTATATTGTAAATTAGTTGAATGTACTTACATCGATAGTAATGTATCCATTTTCTTTTCCATAAGCACAACATCATCACCATTTTGTTTGATCATAACCTCACAAAATATTTTCTTTGCACACGGTGTATTCGTCCAATCCGTATTCCGAATTTGTTTCTCGAACCCAATTTTACCGGCCACTGGAATATCTTGCTCGACATCCTGTAGTATTGAACCGAGTGATTCATCTTCGGCAACACCGATTGATCGCCGATTTCGTCGATGTCTGTTCATTTGTGCGGCATCATTGTGACTGGCGGTCGTCGGTGCAACGACTGGCTGCAGTTTAGTAAGCGTTGTTGTCGTTGTCATTTTCATTACAACATTATCCTCGTTACCGGTTTCTTCGTACACCGATTTCGATATTCTACCATCGTTCACAATATCGTATATTTCGACAATGTTGCCATCGTTAAAATTTTCCGAAAACATTGTACCCTTTCGTTTCACCCGGATTAAATTGTCACCGTGATTTTCATTGAAAATATCTAGTTCGCCGTATAGTGATCGACGTTGCCGATTTTTATCATCATTTTCGCTACTACCACCATCTGTATTGTCGCCATCTTGTTGCTCTTCCAGTAGGACATAATAATTGCCTGGCTCTTTATTAATCGATTCGATGGCACGCTTGTGTTCCATATCGAGCTCAAACTGATCGATACCAGATCGTTTCAACATATTCATATCGAACAATTTACCCATCGCGACAGCACCTAATCCGAGGGCGGCCCCACCGGCGACTAAACCTAATGCGGGCAATAATGTTGAGCCAGCAGCCACCGGTGCCACGAGTACACCAACTTTTTCTTGTGCCTGATCATTATACTTGGTGTGGTGCGGACTGAAACCTAAGTTTTGGGAAATTTTTTGGCCAGCCTCGACGATTGGTTCGAGCACAGGTTTGGTCATTTCATGCACTGTGCTTAATCCATTTTGAAAGCTATCGCGCATTTGTTCCGAAATTCGTGCCCAAAATGGTTGTTCCTTGACCCGTTTCAGGTAACCGGAATTATAGGGGTACGTGGCTGGACGGTATGCATATTTACTGTTAAAATCGTTATAGTATTTGTTGTACTTGTCGCTTGGATATTTTCCATTGTCATAGTAATCTGTGTGGCTGTGCATGGCTGGCTCGACGGCATACGGTGATCGATCGTTATGCACGTCTTTTGAATAGTACTGCACCGATGATGAACTTGTTGTATGCGGTTTAGGGGTATCATTGTGCCGTTCTTTTACATGATCCTCCCGTCTTGGTGGCTTGGCCGGCTGCACACCTAGTTCCGGATGAGCATACTCCATAATTGGCGTACGATTTTTTTCGGCCTTCTTCTGTTTTTTCAATGCGCTGGGCGGTGAATAAACTATCGATGCGGGATACACATAATTTCCAGGATTTTGCAACATTCTGCGTTGAATTTGTTGCGTTTGGAATTTTACTTGTTGCGGTAATACAACCTCTTCGATATAACGAGATGTCCGGCCGGCAAAATAATCACGTCGTTTTTCATTATCGTTCACCTGGCGAATATAGTCGACTAGTCGATTTCGACTATTATCGGTCACAATAAAAGGACCAATCCCATCACCATTGCTCTCTTCGACCGAACTCAACCGATTGCGTTGTTGAATATTTTCGTTGGCGGCGCTTCTCGTAGCAGGATTGGTTTTTAGATTGTCGTCCACCGTAAATGGGCCGATACTTTTTGGCTTCTCGGTCGGTTGAAAATTATCTTGGGTTGTAAATGGGCCAATACTTTTTGGTGAATCGACGTGCTTGCTAGCGAATATCAATTCTCCATAGCCTAGGCTTGGCCCGGCTTTTGGTGGTACATATCCATTTTCGTACGGGATTAATTCCCCGTTTATCACTCGCGCGTTTCGCCACGTTTTTTTATCGGACTCATCGTCCGGTACACGAATACCGTGTATCACCGGAATACCATCGGTGTCGAGTGTAATCGCACGTCCGCGTTTGTTATTCGTTTGCTCGTCTTTCATGTACACAACATCCGAACGTATATTCACCGGTTTCGGAACACGAGGATCTTCACGCTCTACATTACTACTAGCTAGGGCAATGTGAACCGGTTTACGATCATTTTTCGAGATGATTTCTTCGGTTGCTTTTACATTCCGTTCCTGTTCGATTTGACCGATATGCTGGATAAACGAATCGATAATTTTTTGTGAATTATCACTCCCGACTTTCTGCTGATTATCAAATCGGAATTTTCCGTATTGCGTGCTATACGCCGCAGCATCCCAATTCGGTTGGGAATCGTATGAAAAACCGCGCTCGGTTTGTGTTTCGTACCTCTGAGGCCGGCCGCGTTGATTATACACGATTGACACGTCCGGTATATTGGTACTTTTGCCGTCACGCTTCTTAACAATGATTGACGCTAGGCCACCATTATTCGATTTAACATTAATCGTTTCCATTTTGTCGGGGCTTAAATTCCTTGAGACCCTTAGCTCGGTACGTGTGATCGTCGGTTTTGGAAATAATTTGATGGTTTCTATGTTACTTGAACGATTTTGTTGTGGACTGCCATGACACCATCCAAATAGTAGTACTGCCATGCATATACTAATTTGTGCTGTCTGAAATGAGATGAGAGAGCGAATTTAAATTACAAAAACAAAATATTTAAAAAAAACTTTCTCTTAATCATAATTAAAGCTAATAGCACGTGTTTTATATACATCGGATATTCTTCTTCTTCATCTTTTTGTATATTAAGAAGAAAATCTTAATAATTATATTAAAATTAAGATTAGAAAATCTATATAGAGTCGCGATGTGCGCGCGTATGTACCTCAGATTACTTTCAATTAATTACTATGTACATGCTTAGCTTGATGCACAATTAAATGTTAAGATGTTTGCGAACAAATGTGCTGCTTTTATGACGGAACAAGTGCGCTGCTCTATATGATTAAAACATAATTGGTTTGTTATGGTTGTCTTGTGCTGTTTATGCGTTTTATGTATATGTATAGTTAACAAAAATATTTATGTTAATTAGGTTTTAGGTTCGGCTTATGCTTAATTATAATTATTATATCCATTCTCATATCAATCAAATGAATTGACGAGTTTATTATGGATATATGTTGTTTATAGTTGCGTATAGCAATTAGCGTTTAGACAGCCAAATGTCAATTATACACAAGAAATTAGTTTTAAAAATTTTGATTGGACGCATATACAGCTCAACGGAAATCATGATTAATTGGTACCAGCATATATACTTCATGGTTGGTTGCTCGTCGGAAAGCTCTTGTTAATCACACTAGAGAATTGAATTTTGTATTTTATACCTCGTTAATTGGACATGCATCTTTAGAGAAGATGCAAACGAGACACCAAAATAACACAAAATAAAAAGTGAAGGTGTGACCCTAACGCTTTTTTTTTATTAAAAGTAAATATTTTGGATTCTTAAAAGAAAACAGTTACAAAAGATTATAATCACCGTTGCCAGAAGTGTTTTAGTTACTAGTTACCAACTAAATTCATGGGAAGCCTCCCAACAACACTAAGAAGAATATTTACTCGTACGGGAATAAATTATGCCGCGGTTAATTAACATTTGGATGTTCAATGGTAGAAGGAAAAGTCGAAGTCTATAACATTGGATAATGAGTTAGTGACGTAACAACAGAAGGATTTCTTATACTAGCCACAAAAATGACTCCGGTATTTATGTTGTTTTTATTAACAAATTTGGAAAAACTCACTTTAATCGAATATTGAAAACTTCAGTACGTACAACATGCCATATCATAAACTATAAGACTTCGTTAGATTTTTAAAATCTCCTATCGTCTTTAGAATACACGATACGAAAAGTCACCATCTTGGGCAGTCCTCAGACAATGGAGCATTTAATTGATTTTGTTCATATAATTATGAACCAAGTGTTTCACGTGTGGCTCAACCAATTGTGAATATCAATGGTCTAAAAAACAAAATGATTATTATGCTCTTACTAAATCCACTTCGCAGGAAACAATTAGCGAAGGTTAAACAGCATACGCACACTGTGAGTACACTATGCTGTGCGACTGTGTTAGTTCTTCTTTGATATACCCATAGAAGTAAGCGAGCATCTTATTTTGAAAATTTTAACTACAAAAATATTTCTGGCAATCAAAACAAAAAATCCAACCATCTATTTGTTCTTGTACTCTCGGCAAAAAATAGCAAGCTGACCAGAATTACAAGCGCTTAATCTTAAAACCAAAAATATGTTTCATATCAGATAGTGATGGAGCTTTAAAAGCTTATTGATATTGCACACAAGATCAAAACTAATCTGGAACAGTTTTTAAACTTCAATCCCTCAGGCAATAAAAAAATTAAGTTGAATTTAACGGGAATTAAATTAAGTTGAATTTAACGGGAATATGCAAGGAATCTAAGAGTCTCACAGTCCTGAGAACACTGAAGCAACAAGCTGAACCATTGTGTGCCAAACCAAGAGGTTAATCGAACCTCATTCATTGTAATCATGTTTTGGAATACAAAAATTTGACGCGATGAAACATAAATTTTCAAGAGAATTATATGACCGCAGCCTTCAAAAAATATTGGCTTAGCTTGGCTAGATTTCTAAATATTTTTGGGATTTCATAACTTTTGGTATTTGGATAAAAAAATTGTGTGCGTCAAAGCAAATTTTTAAGCAAATTCTATCTAGTTTTTAATGCCGAGGTCAAGAATTCTTGCGATAAACAGAAGAAATGATTAAATAACGCACATTTCCCAGAAATGCAAGGAGTCGGTGAAAAACTAAAGATTTACCATCACACGTCAACGTGATACAGGAACGAGCTCATACTGAAAAGACGAAAAGTTGCTTTCGATAATCCAATTTATTAGAAATTCAAACATTTGTAAAACGAGCTTGCATAATCCACAAGCATGCTGAACCACTGAACAAGCCATCTTGAAGTTGGTTCGAGTAAAATTTAAATTATTGCATCAGCTAATTATACATCGAGAATTTTAGAAAAGCTCCATAATAAAAATATAAAGCTCAATAAAAAAAATCCAGAGCTTTTATAACGTAAAGCGCAGACATTGTTTTAGACATTTCACAAAAACACCATGATTTTCTCAATCAACGCTCTATAGTCGAAATCATTTCATAAATTTGCTTAACGTAGACTTTCTGTGTATACCTTCAACAGTAGAAAGCTTTTCAATGGAAACATAATAGGAACTTAGTTGGCTAATTAATAATCTGTGAAATACTTATTTTCCAACTCAAACCGTGTTTAGTAACATAACGCATAAATTTCGCATTGTTGGTTATATAAGACTAATTTAAACACGTGGAACTTAAACAAATTATATTTGGAGTGTGGAACATGTTTTCAGGTTTCGAATTTCATAGTTTTTTTTAAGTTAGGGGTTAACTTTATCTTAAAATAGTATTAATTTCTTTTTTGTAGAATATATGTGTGGAACCTATTTATGTTGTGAAAAAATTAATTACTGAATTTTCGAACCGTTAGAAATTCGATGGTGCAATTATTATGAAAACCACATTAAGCAGAAATATTTTTGTTTTGGCGTATTTAACAGAATAACGTTGGACCGAAAAGATAATGCGGTTGCCGATTGTTATGATTACCTCGCGACTTCTTTAGTTTAAACTTATTTCATTTCCAAATTCTAGACCAAGAGATTTTTAGTTATCATAATAGTTGGAAATAGCTCCATTGGTATTTGATATTATTAAATAATACGTAACTATTAAATACGAATAATTTAAAACAAATATAAAAAAGTATCAGGGCTTTTGTAGCTAAAAGCTTATTTAGTACATTTTACAAACAAAAAGCACGCGTTTGCCAATCAAAACTGTAAAGTTAAAACCATTTGACAAATTTCTTTAACGAATAGAGTACTAGGAAAAATCCATACAATAGGAGAAAGCTAATAGTTGTGATCAATAATAAAAGATTAATTTAAACGTGTGGGCCTTAAACAAATTATATTTGGGTTATGGAACATGTTTTCAATTTTCGGATTTCATCAATTGTTTTAAAAATTTGAATAAAATTGTATCTTAAAATAATATTTATTTGTGCTTTGTATAGAAAATAAGTGTGGAACCTATGTCGAGTCAAAATTAATTACTCAAGTATTGGATCGTTAAAATGTAGATCTGCATTGTCGGAACTCTTAACTATAAAACTCACATCAACCAAAAATATTTTTGTTTGCGCCTTTTGGATATAGTCGACCCAGGAAGATAATGGTGAAAAATCCCATAATAGCCTAGCGACTTTTTAAAACGCGTATAAAAAAAATTATTTCATTTTCAAACTCTAGATCAAATGAATAATTAGGGTCAGAGCTTTTATAGCTAAAAAAATATAGCTAATTCACTATATTTTCTAATTTATTATTATAAACATTTCAAAGAAACACGCGTTTGACAATCAAAGCTTTAAAATTAAAAGAATTTGACAAATTTCTTTAATGAACGGAGTACTATTAAAAATGCATGCAATAATAGAAAGCTTTTAGTTGTGAGCCAGTATATTAACGGAAGCACTTGGTAGAATAAATAAAGTGTAAAATGCTTTGAATTTTGGAAGCAAGCAAATTATAGTTGGATTGTGGACCATATTTTCAGTTTTTCAATTTCACCGTTTCTTTTAAGTTTGGGGTAAATAAAAGTAAGTAATTATACCTAAAAATATGTTCGTTTGTTAATTTATAGAAAATATTTATGTGTGGAACCTTTTGTTGAGAAAAAATTAATTACTGAATTTTTGGGCGAATCTCATAAAGCTCAAATTATTGTGAAAGCCGCATCAGGCAAATAAACATTTTGTCGCCTTTTGGATAGCGTCGGGCCGAGAAGATAATGGCTGAAGATTACATATAATCGCCAAGCGACTTTTTAAAGCTTGTACGAAAAATAAAAAAATTGTATATTCAAGTTCTATTCGAAAATAAAGAAGCTTTTGAATTTATATAAATAATATTCTATTTATAGTTATTATTTAAAACATTAAAAGCTCCAGTGGGATTTGACATTTTTCAATAATGCGTAGGTGATGAATAATTTACTTTAATTGTAAATACGAATTATTAAAATAAAAAAATAAAAGTATAAGAGCTTTTGTAGCTTAAACTTATTTAGTACATTTTTCAATTTTTTTTTTAGTACATTAGACAAATTTATTTAACAATTAGAGTACTAGGAAAGCTTATAGTTGTGATCCAGTATTTTAATGGAAACAAAATTAGAACTAGGTAGAATAAATAAAGTTGAAATGCTTAGAATCTTTGAATTATAACCGTTTTCGTTGTGTACCGCTTAAAGTATGATTTACTGGTTATAAAAGACCAAAAAAGTGGAACTTAAACTAATTATAGTGAGGTTGTGGAACTTGATTTCAGTTTTCGAATTAAATCGTTTTTTTTTAAGTTTGGGGTAAACTTGTACCTTAAAAATATGATTGTTTGTGTATTTATACAAAATTATGTGTGGAACCTATGTTGAGAAAAAATTAATTACTGTAATTTTGGGCGAATCTCTTAAAGTTCGAGCTATTGCAAAAGCCACATGATGGAAACATTTTTTGGCGCCTTTTTGAGAACGTCGGGCCGGGAAGATACCGTCTGAATATTACCATGATATCTTAGCCAGTCTTTAAAGCTCGTGCGAAAAATAAAAATATTTTATTTTCAAATTGGAACCAAGTGCTTTTAGATATCATAATCATTCGAAAATAACGAAGCTTTCGAATTTATATAAGTAATACATATTCTATTTACAGTTATTATTTAAAACATTAAAAGCTACAGTGGGATTCGATATTTTTAAATAATACATAAGTGATGAATAATTTACTTTAATTTCAAATATGAATAATTAAATCTAAATCAAATATAAAAATGTATCAGAGCTTTTGTAGCTAAAAGCTTATTTAGTACATTTTTCTAATTTATTATTTTAAACTATTTTATTTAATAATAGCAGAGAAGTGGAACTTGAACAAATTATAGTGAGGTTGTGGAACATGTTTTCAGTTTGCGAATTTCATCGTTTCTTTTAAGTTTGGGATAAACTTTTACCTTAAAAAATGTTTGTTTGATTTATAGAAAATTATGTGTGGAACCTATGTTGAGAAAAACTTAATTACTGAAAATTTGGACGAATATGTGCTCAATTTTCAACTCTCTGCTCCACAAATAAAATATTTGTAGATTCTGTTGGCTATAACGAGACGGGAAGAGCAGCATTGACGTTCTGACTAACTAAACCAGGTACTAAATCCAATGTGTTCATAATCGTATATACATATTATGCAAAAATGAGTAGAGTGAAAACACTATACGTAGCCAGCACATTGAACTTGCACCCAAAAACAAAAAAAAATTAATAAAATAAAATCTCCATTTCCGATTACCTTAATAACATTAAAATAAAATTTTGCATGCATTAAACTCAACTGAGGTGAAAAATACTTTCATCGCGCACATATACATATAGTTATTACGGGAAAAACACTGTAAACCGTATATGCATAATATAACATAAAATCATAAAATTTTATGTATATGTTCATACACATATTATTCTAATTATATAGATTGCTCATCGTTATAAACAACAACATTGTTGATGCGGTGCTGCTGATGCACATTCGAAACTCATTTTAATTTTTTTTTATGTATATATTTTACACCATATAAAACAGATCTCACCTGTTATAATGATATTGAACTTATTTTAGATTGAATTGATTGCGATGTGTATACGTATAAAAAATTTTAGAATTCGTTTTTAAAATTCAAATATTTGCATTGCAAATTTTATTATATTTTTTGTACCTGTTGCTGTAACGATTTTATTTGCTTGTCTTAAGAAACAATTTTTTTTTTATTATTTTTTGTGTTTTGGTAAAAAGTGAAATTCACACAAAAATTTTCTGTTGCTTTTACTTTAAAATTGTAATCTGAAATTGTTCCAAATTCATAACGAAAAGTAATAAAAAAAAAATACCTCCAGTCGCATAAAATTTTATGTTATACCATTATACATTTAACAACGAACCAAAAAAAAACGTTTCTTATAAAATACATGGCATTGTATTCGTACTTTGGGTACAAACCAAGATATATATAAGAAATCACCTGTAATTATCTTTAATTGTTTCGCATTTTTCTTTTGTTGTACTGTACCCGGCGTTTTTGTATTTTTCAAGAAATTGAAAATAAATTTTAAAGAAAGAATGAAACAAACCAAAAAAATTTGTTAAAATTATTAATTATTTCCACTTTGTTTTCCACATTGATAAAACATAAAGTATTCGAATTCATTCCAGAAAAATTCAAAATAAATTATTTTTATCGTCTGAATGCAATTATACATTGTGTGCCGGTAGCACAACTTTGGCAGAGCCAAATAAGAAAAATTGAATGAAATATTTTTTGTTTTGCAATTCGATATGCAATTAAGTAATTAATTATTAATGATCGAATGGAGCTTGGTATTTTAAAGAATTTTTAACATTTTGCTGTAATTGTATATATATATATACTTGCAAATGTTAAAAAAAGTTCAACTGGTGATATTTGAAGATCATGGTATACAGGAAAGAAAACAATGATATAAATAAAATTTTGAAAAGAGAACCAGTTTTAAGTTGAGTCGAGTTCAGTAGAGCTTCTGTGAATTAAAAATAACTGAGAAATAATTTATCTTCGAATACAATAAAGTCCATGATGCTGTCCAATCAAGAGGAAAACATTACAGTGATTTCTGTATCTAACTGAACATCAGGCCAAAAATAATGGTGTTTGCGTTTAAACGTCTAAACGCTGTCTCAGCTGAACTCAATTTAGGGGGTCGTCGTAAAATGTCTTCAAAATTTCGTTCCTCCTCCAAGGAACAACTATTTTTAATTTAGAGTTGGGTAAAGCAGAAGTGAAATACCATCTTTAATTTGTTTCTACCATTCGTATTTACTGACCGAGTACACCACAAGTCATTGACCTAGAAAAACGTCGGTAACAGTGTTAAATTTCCCTTTTCTTTAAAAGAAATTTGTATTGTTGGAGTCTTAATGCCCAACGACCAAGGCGGTCTCTAGGGTCATTAAGACTGTTTAACCGAAGCACATAAAATAATAGCAAGATGAATAGAAAATTAATAGTTTCTAGATTAGATTTAGACTTACAAACTAGAGACTCGAGGTCAACCCAAGCACACGTTCCATTAGACTGGCCTGAGTTTGAGGGGCAAAAATCAATTTCTTGTATGTACGGGGACATTGGGTAATTCCTTTGCTTTATAGGCTTTTCATTGCCGGTATCAATTAGATGATTAAACACAGAATTTCTACCAATTCTAGCAATATCGGAAATCGGTTTTATGATAAACAACTTCTAAACGTCTATAAAGAGAATTAACGCATTTGTAACAGATCGACCATCAATGTATGGATACAAAAGTACAAAAGTTTTTCCATTATAACGAAAGAATTTATTAGGTAAACCGTCAAATTCAGTGACCTTATAATGCTCTCAGAATTATTACTGGATATTTTACTAGGCAGAAAGGCAACAGGTTACGAATAATACATTTTAGCTTTTCTCTCTCAGAGATTGCTTTCAAATAATTCATAAATTTTAACTCCATTTCCGCCATATGAATACTTCTTTTAAGCCCTGAATTAACCGAGTCCAAGTTGGATGTTTTCTACATGAAGCATGTTTTTGAGAAGGTTCGAACAGGTAAACTATTGAGGTGAACAGTTCTTGATTGGAAACTTGCTCTGAATTAGCATACATTTGTACTTGTTGCACAAAATCATTGAGTGACATTCCTTGAGAATCGCCTTTAGCCCGAAACCTGGCCAACTTTTTTAGGTAGAGAAATCTTAAAGAAGGTTCTACAAAAGATCATCGAAATGACATCGAATTTTCACAATCATCAGACTCCGAGAGATTCAACTGTGTTTGCTTTTTATTTAAAACAGCAGCACAAAGATGAGGGCTTTGTTTTTGAAAAACTGTATTCTGCATGCAGCTTTCTGTTTCCCAGCATTGCATGTATCAGTGATCTCTAATTCTGATATTATATTTTTAACACTCAATTCGCTTCTTTCCTCTGTACTCTCTAATACCGAGACAATTAGTTTAGGGTCAATCAACAGATTAATATAAGGAATTATATCATGGCCTGCAATGACCTCTGCACCTACCTTATTAATACTATGTTGATTTTGGTTTATAAGAAAAAAATAAAATCGGACAAAAACGCACTACATATTTGGCATATTTTCATGAAAAATGACATCAAAGATCACTTATTCGACTTTCAAAGTATGATTAATTTTAAACTACAAAGCTTTTTGTGAAAGGTCATTTAAATATATAATATTCATTATTAAAACGTAAGCTTTTCAAAAGCTCTCAAATTTGTAAAAATACAAGTACTGCTAAAGCACCAAATAAAACGTTGAAGCTGACAACTCGTCCGAATGGAGATACTCCTAACATCCGGCCGAATTAAATGGGCACTACACCTGCTCAAAAAATTTGCCATTGTCGCCTGCAACGACCTCTGCGCCTACCATATGGTGGCTCTCCGTTCATAAATAGGTGCACAATTCGTTCCGGATCAGCACCCAGAACGTGACCGAGCCAGCGTACTCGCTGCGATCTTATTTCATGTACAATATCGGGGATCTTCATCAGATCTCGACATTGCACAGAGCTCGGTATGTACCATCTATTTCGCGTTTTAGACCTTAAATTACACGCATGATTTTTCTCTCAAATGTAAGGAGCCATCTCTCGTACTCATCCGTCAGCGCCCAACTTTCACATCCAAACATTACAACGGGCCTGATCAACGCTTTATAAAGCTTCATCTTTACGGCACTTGATAAGTGTTTAGATTTTAGCAGTGGCCTTAGAGGATACAAAGCACGACTGCCAGTCACACTTTAATATCCTCACCCACACTGTTATCGTGAGTAATAAGAGAACCCAAATATTTGAATCTATCTCTTCACTCCCTCAAACGTGTAGTATGGCCACTACTAAAATCAGAAGCTGAAAACTCTACAAGCGGATCAAGTATTTCTTTCACTCCGTTGCTATTCAGTGCAATCAGACCTGCCGAACACCGGAGTTAACTGTACAAATTGTCGATAGCCTGTTCTCAACTCCCACATAGCATTGAGAATGCGTCACTGTTATCCTACACAGTCGTACCAATTTTGTTTTGCATTCCTAGGTATTCCAGGGCAGACCACAAACTCTCTCGATTGATCGAGTCATAGGCCTGCCGGAAATCCTGCCTAAATTAAAGATATTCCTCTAAAAATTAACTGAACCTCTCTAAAATCCTATTAATCCTATTCCCTTTTCAGAATCGTTTATAATATTCAAAAAAATTTTATAACATATAAAAAAAAACTTCCAACATTAAAATTTGAAAACCCTTACAACAACATCAGCTTTTCTTCATAATCCTTCGTCTTATAAAATATTAAAAACATCAAATTGATCAATGATTGAGTTTTGAAAATAACAACAATTTTGGTGAAAGCAATTTTCAAAATAACAGTAATGTTTAGTGAAAGCTTTTGCAGATTAGGTGGAATTATTTAAACCTAAATTTCGAGAAACCAAGCAGATTTTCAAAAATATATTTAAAAAAGTTCTTAAAACTTAGCATCTTAAAGGCAACTGGTATACTTATAAATATTGTTTAAGCAACTTGCCAGTTTCAGAGTTTAACAGTTGACGTCAGTGAAAATGATTGTATACAGTTGTCAGATAGGCACAGAATTACTGACAAGAATACTCGATGCATATTTAGCTAGAAATATTCTGAATACTCCATGTTATGGATCCGTAAGCTTTCTAGCATTCGAAATACGTAGAATTGAAGAGAAAACTGAAATTAAATTTACGTTACATGAAAAATGCAGATCGTCATAATCAAGTTACACGACAATGAAATCGTTCAAAATTTTAAAAAAAAAATTTAATTCGATAATCTTTTATATCACTCTCAACAATTTTTTGAATTTTTGAATTATATAATCAATGCAATAATTAAACAAGCAACTCAGGTATCCTTCAAAGCTCTATTCGAATTTTAAAATATGTACGAGCAGGCATTTTATTGTTTTAAATACCAATGAAAGCGAAAAAAATATTTATTTGTAGTTTTAAAAATCCCGATGTCTCATGAAATGTATAAAAACTTAAATTTATCAATGGATCGGATTGCAAGCTTTTGAATTTTAAAAATACCAGTAATGTTTAGTGAACATTTTTCTGGCATAGGTCGAATTATTTTTATACATAAATTCCAAAAAAACGAGCATGTCAAAATTTTAATAATAAAAGCTGTTACAACTTAGCTCTTAAAAGCAACTGATGTACTTATAAATATTGATTTAGCAACTTGCCAGTTTCAGAATTTCAAACTTGAAGCTGGTGAAAACGGTTTTTAACAATCGTCAGATAGGAACAGAACACTTGCAAAGTTACACGACAATGCTTTCAAAATTAAAAATTAATTTTATAAATTCTATAAGCGTTTATATCACTCTCAACAATTGTTTAAGCTCTTGAATCATGAAATGAAAGTAATGAAATCAATGATTTAACAAGCCAAGCAGGATTCCTCAAAAAGCTCTATTCGAGTTTTTAAATTTTTACGAGCAAGAATGTTTTTAATTTCAAATACCAGAGAAGCTTTTACGATTGAATTAGTTATTTAAAGTATTTTCAACAATCTAGTAGATAATAAGTCATAAAAGCTCAGAATTTTGGTAATATGGTTCAAAATAAAAAGCTTCCCGAAATAATTAGAAAATTACTCGGATGTAAATTATAAAGCTCAACAATCCAGTGAAAAGGCATCGCCAAACAAGTGATACGGCTTCTTTAATGCCTCCCATATTTTGTTATAATTATGTATAAGAAGCTTATACTGATGTAGCTTTCAAAATAATTTTGTAAAATTATTTATTTCAGCCAGCAAGCTTGAAAATGCTAAAAACGCATGTCAAACAATAAAGTAAGTATGTTCTACTGAACAATATAATTACATATTAGCAATTGCATTGAAGCTAGAACAATTACAGCAGCTTTATTCTTCGCGCTGTGGCCGTTTTTTCTGAAGGAAAAACCACTTTTACGAAGCTCCGAAGTTCATCATGTAATTACTTGAGTTAAGCTCTGAAATAATGAAAAATCTAATAAAACACAATTGTTTCTTTCTGATTTAGTGTTTCTGATTCTTTAAACTGGTATTCTATTATGAAAAATTGGTGTTGCCCCAAACCCAAAGTGAGATAAAAATATAGATTCGTCAGTTGTGTGAACGGGACCAGCAGAATTGTTCAGCAAAGTTTTGTTGGCAAAAAAATATTGTATCTGTGTTAAGGACTAAATATCAGGGATGACCGAGATAGATTACGCTAATAACTACTGCCGAATATTTTTGGATACCCGCAAAACCGTTGGGCTTGTAAGTGTTAGCGGGTATTGCTATGCAATTGTTAACTGAATTGATTTATAATTTCTTTCTTCAAAAACACGAATAGTTTTATAGACGGATGAATTTTTACGACCCGGATAATTAAGTACATATGTAATTGTTTCCATTGCTCCTCGTGGAGCTGGACTTCATGTCAACCTCCTTCGAATAAATGTTACGGGAAAAAGTTTTTTTTTCTTTCTACACTGAAGACTGAACACACTTTGGTTTTGCGATAATATTGATCTAGGCTCCAAAAGCTGGTTTAAGTCGATCGATAGATATGGATGTAATGTGTTCTGAATGGTCGAACTACCTGCGATGTCAGCCTGATATACGAATTTTGTCTACCCTGATAAAAACGAACTCACATTTATCCAGTGTTTTTGGAATACTCGTAGCTGGAACTAGATTGCGCATAGTATTTCGTAAATGTTTAATAACCTAATCGGAGTCTACTGGTTGTTTATCAGGTGCTTCCATAAAAATTGGCCTGATAATTTTCGTAGTTGTCCATCAACTAGTTCTACCGGGGAATATTTAATATTATCAGTTCTACTCCTATAGATTGCGGGTAATAAGGAGTGGTCCAAATTCGATGTGCGCCTAGAAGCATCGTTAATTCTGAGTATAGCTTCTCAGGCCATAGAATGAAACGATCTACAGCAGTTAAAATGTATGTATATCTATTTGATAGAGGAAGGATGTGGAAATGAATATATTCAAAACGACCTAAACGCTGTTTAAATTGTTCTAATTCCGATTTCGTGTGACTTTGAATTTTAGATCTTTAGCGCATGAAAGACAGGAATGTGCTCAGGAGTTAACATCTTTATTCATGTTAGGCCAAAAGTAAAGAACCACAAAGAAATTTCTGAAGTTCCTCGCCAGGATTCTGTAATTCCGTATTAATTAAACAGATTTGAGATCTAGTGTTTTTCGACAGAGGCAGTTTCAATATCGCTTGAGCGTGATAGACTGTCAGTGACAACATTATCTTTGCCTATAATATATTGAATGTCCGTTGATAAACTGCGGAATAAAATCCAAATGGCGAGCTTCCAACTCCAACTGCGGTGTTCGATGCAATACTAGTTATGCGTCATCTAAATTATGAACCAAAAGTATTGCATTTGCAAGCGCACTTTTAGTGTAGGCGAATGCTTCATTACACTCTTCTGATGAAGCAATATTTTTTGCAGTTTTTGGCTTTCTGAGTAACAAAACTATATGCGCGATAATAATTAATGATAATAATAATAACAGTGTTAAAGGCCATTACTGGCCCCTTACTGAATCAACAATCTGGCTCCAACGGTTTCGATCCTGAGCTTGGTCTTCATACTGTCTTAGACAATCTGAAGAGGCCAAGTCGTTCTCTACATCGTGGAGCCATCGTCGCCTGCAACGACCTCTGCGCCTACCATATGGTGGCTCTCCTTTCAGAGATCGCTGCACAATTCGTTCCGGATCAGCACGCAGAACGTGACCGAGCCAGCGTACTCGCTGAGATCTAACTTCATGTACAATATCGGGGATCTTCATCAGATCTCTGATCTCGAAATTGTACAGAGCTCGGTATGTACCATCTATTTCGCGTATAGGGCCGTAAATCACACGCATGATTCTTCTCTCAAATGTAAGGAGCCATCTCTCGTACTCATCCGTCAGCGCCCAACTTTCACATCCAAACATAACAACGGGCCTGATCAACGCTTTGTAAAGCTTCAGCTTCACGGCACTTGATAAGTGTTTAGATTTTAGCAGTGGCCTTAGAGGATACAAAGAACGACTGCCAGCTGCCAGCCGCACTTTAATATCCTCACCCACACTGTTATCGTGAGTGATAAGAGAGCCCAAATATTTGAACCTCCTCACTCCCTCAAACGTGTGGTGGCCACTACTAAAATCTGGTGTGCCAAATTATTGGCATAGTTAATGATAATTAACTATGCCAATAATTTATTGAATTTTTCGAATGGATGTATAGGCACTGGAAATTCCGATATAACTGTTTCCTCGGATGGGAATATTCTTAGGGTAATCTTGTGACTTAGAAAATTGCAAAATCGGCAGCATTTTAAACAGTAGTTGCAAATGCGATTTGGGCTCTTCTTCTTATTTTGAAGCTACAAGAATATCATCTATGCATGCAAAAACGAAATTCAGTCTTCTAACAACCTTGTTCATGAGCCTTTGAAATATCTGAGCAGTGTTGCATAAACTAAAAGGCGCACTCGCGTGAATTTAAATAAGCCAAAAGGAATTGTAATTATTGGCTTAGCAATATCTTCTGTTCAGTTTATTAAATGATATGCCCTGACTAGGTCATTTTATAGAATATAGTACAACATGTTAAGTTCATAGAGAAATGTTATATGAGGGGTATAGGGTAACTGCCAGGAACGGTACGGTGTTTAATCTTCTATAATCACCAAAGTCACCAAGTTGTTCATTTTTTTAAATCATATATACAAAGGACTATACACTGCAGAACACGATGGTTGGCATTTTCCCAATTCCACCTGCATTCCAACCCATTTGAGACAACACTGAATAGATTAGTTTCGTATACCAATTCACTGTGCCTTCAGATTACTGTGAACTAGCTAACTCAGTAAAGGATTTCTGTGCAAGTTTAGTATACAATTTATTAGTAAAATAAAAATTAATGAGCCGATAATGTAGTTTAGTTTAAGCGCAGGAGTTAAATAAAGAAATTTAACGCAGATAGCGAGAACACAGCAAAAGGATGAGAATTACTGAAATGTATGGAGCTATGTGTCAGAACCTAGCTCCCAATTCCAATAATTCATGACGAAAAAATCTTATTTCTTTAAATTAAGGCTTGATACTTATGATAATTTTTTGATGTCCAACCCAAATAAAATGATAACTAAACTGAAAACAAACCTCGCGGCAAAGTGAATTAGCCAAATCGTAGCCGCCTGGAGGTTAATAGCAAAACTAATCATTTATTTAGAAAAGTCAAAGTGATTTAGTTGAAAACTTTGCTATTAGACCATACAGTATTAGTTATAACTGGTTTTAAATACATTTTTAAAATTTTAAGTAAACAAAAATCTATTTATGTATAGGAAAAGCTTATCCGAAGTAAATTATTTGGGCCTGTATATACATACTAATCGTGCTAATAATGAGCAGGCATGCGTTCTTATTTTGTTTATCATTCACCCAAATAGCTATCAAAATAAAAAATTAAATAAACCGAAAAAAATTTCACTTACCATTAAAATTACTTTAACATTCCCCATTGTTAACAAAATACAACAGAAACTAAAAATGTAAAAACTTTAATAAATAACTATTAAAAATTGTGTTTGATGATTTCTTTACTTCTATACACAAAACACGTTATTAAATTTATGTTTTTTGTATAATGCACTAGTACAAAACATATATATATTATATGTACATATGTATGTATACACACTACACTAAGCACCCAAAACAATATTCTCAAGCTCTAATTATTACCGACACATGAAATGTTTATTATAGACATGTCCAAATAGTATTGCTTATTTTTTCATTTAATAGTTTTCTATAAAATTAAAACTATTTACTATACAGTGATAATTAATATTTTTTTATTTAACTATTATTTATTGTTGTGTGTATAACAATTACTATATTTTATAGACATTTAATAACAATTTCACACTACTCGTAATTCATATATATCGATATCCAGCGCACTATTATTAATTATTAGTTTTGTATAGTTTTTCTTTTTTATCTTATTGATTTATTTCATTTTTAATAAATAATAAAAAAAAATCTTTTTTCGTTGCTCTTGTTGTTGTTGTTACAGCTCCACCTGTCTGTCTGAACGTTTTGGATGAATTTTCGCACTCAATAGTGTGGATTCTGGAAATAACCAACAAAAAAAATACATTTATATATTGGTGTGGCATGGATTATTGGATTAAAATTTTATTAAAATATCCGTAACATTTTAAACACTGTGGTTTGGGAATGCCAGCCGTTAGTAACATAACCACCCTGTTAGTTAAATCTGGTAAAATTTATTATTTATAAATCTCTTAAACATTGAAGTTACAGATATTTAAAAATAATTAATTTTTAATTTAAATTAAACATATAATTCTAAATTACAGAGCTTTTCGATTAAATAAATTCTAAGTAAAACGCTATAAACTTTTAAAGAAATAATCTAAAATTCTATTTCTAACAATTTCTTCAGTTTCCTAACTTTCTGGAATTAAATTTAAATTTTTGAAATTTATCTCTTGAAGAATGAACTAAGAGATTTTACACATTTTACAAATTCTTAAACTGAAATGGAAGTTTCAGTATCTAAATTTAAAGATTTCAAAAATCTAGTTTCAAAATTCATAATTGTTGTTTCGCACTTTTAAATTTTGGAAAAAATTTCGAATTTAATTTTAAATTTTAAAGATAAGTAATTGAAGAATTAAAATAAAATTAATGAAATTATAAATTTATTAAATCAATAATTTTGTATTTCAAATTTTGAGTAAAAATTTCAGATTTTATATTCAAAATTTTAAACTTACAAAATTTCCAAATTCAAAATGTTTACGTCAAATAAAAATATTCTAAAAATTATAATATTCTTATCCCAAATTTTAAATATAACTTATAATTTTTAAAATTCTCAAATCGAAATTCATAAAATTCTTAATTAAATATTAAATGTCATAAAATTCTTAATTTAAAATATTAAATCAAAAATTTAGATAAAATATTCCTAGGATCCAAATTACTAAATAAACCACAATTCTAAATGAATGGTCTTGAATTTATAAATTCAGAAAATTAAAATTATCAAACTGAAATTTTGTAAGAGCAAAATTATACGTTCAGTTACAAATCAACATTGCCAATTTAATTAATTAAAACAGTTTTAAAGGCCATTACTGGCCCCTTACTGAGTCAACAATTTGGCTCCAGCGGTTTCGATCCCGAGCATGGTCTTCATACTGTCTTAAACAAATTCTAATTCTATTTTTTTTTACCTAAAAAAGCCAAGTTGTTCTCTATACCGAGAAGCCATCGTCGCCTGCAACGACCTCTGCGCCTACCGTATGGTGGCTAAATTTTCAGAGATCGACACTCGTCATCAAACCAATCATTCTTGAGTGGGACTTTCACTATACCTAAAGTCTATTGAGCTGAACTGACAACCAATGTGTTCAGTATCCCCCTAGACAGAGCTCACACAGTCAGACTGGTAATTAGCTTCCATGTTGTCGCTGACAATATCCTGATATCGTTTCTTTTGATCTTCATTTATCAGACCTTCACAGTCGAAACGTTCCATGAGTTTCGCTGTGTTCCCGGACTGTACGAAAAGTTCAATCGTAGCTTTGAAGCGACCAAATAATGATCGCTGCCTACGTATTTAGTTGCTGACCGATAAATTCTTATATCATGCAAAAAACGAGGTCGCCCTTTTGAAATTAACACGTGGTCAATTTGGCTGCGGCAAATAATGTTCATGTTTCCAAATGTATATGTTTATGAGGGGGAAATGTGCTTGCTACTCTAAGATCGTGAACAATTGCAAAGTCCATTATTCTCTCACTATTATCGGTCACAATTTCGTGTCGGGAGTACGGACCAATGTTTTCACACAAGTCGGCCTGATTTCTGGCTAGACTGTTTATTATAAATTTATATAATGTTTCTCGTCACAAAATTAAAGTTTTCCAATTTTACATTGTTTAAAGCTCTTGAAGAATTAGAATATAAAACGACATGTATAAATTCAAAAATAAGTGACTTTATGTCTGAAAACCAATTTTTAATTTTTTTAAATATTAAAATTAAATAAGTTCTGAAATTTAAATGCCAAATATTTGACTTTTAAATTTCCTCAACTACAATTTTAAATGAATAATATTCTTGATTATAATTGTTACGGCTTTAAATTTTAAATCAGATATTTTAAGTTCCAAATTCGGAAACCTTTTACTTTACAAACAATCAGATAAAAAATTTTTTTAAAAATCTGAAAATTGTAAATCCAATGTTTTCAAAAATATGAGATTTTAGATTCTAAAATTCTAAAATCAAGTTTGTCAAAACAATGTTTAAAATTTTTGATAAAACTTCAACACTATTAAGTAAATTTTAAACACAATTTATAAAAAATATAAAATTTATAAAAATTTTCATTTCCATAAATTTTAATTTTGAATTATAAAATTTCAAACTTGGGGCCCAAAATTCTATCATCCAATTACAAATTAAAAGTCCAAACTGGTTATTCTTGAAATCTTAATTAAAAACAAAATTAAAAATGTTTAATTTCATAATTAAAGCAATAGAGTAAAATTGAAAATCGAAAATTATTAAATCAGAGGTTTTATGTATATTTGAAATTCTGTATAAAAATGTCAAATTTTTAACTAAAATGTTAATTTTATTTCAATTCGAAATACCAGTATCTCACATTAAAAATTAATTTTAATCTAGATTTAATTATATTCAGATATTTTAAACAAATGTTACCTCAATAAAAATTCAACAATATTACATAATTCAAAATTTAAAAGTTTCTAAATAAATAATATTGAAATTATTAAAATTCTCAATTTTTTATGTATTTTATGTAAAATTTAAAATTTGACTTGAGTTAAGATCTTAAAACTCATGTTTCATAATTTTGAAATCTTTCCATCATAATAAAATGTATAAAATATAACTTTACTGAATCAGAGAATTTGAATATATTGTAAATATAAATTTAATTTTAATTCAATAATTTTTTAAATTCTTAAAACTCGAAATTTAAACTCTAAATTGTTAATTCCAAAAATTTGTTGTTATTACACAACTCTTAATTTGGAATACTTTAGAAAATAAAAAATTTTAAAATTGAAACTAAAAATTTAATATTCAACGTTTTAAATTTCGAATATTATATTTACATATTTTAGAAACTTTAAATTATATTAAATTCAATTTTTACTAAAAATTAAGTATTTATAAAATCCCGATTTGCAAATTCCAAAATTTCTTTAATTTTATATTTAAATTATCCAACTTACAAATTCAAAATTACCAAATTTTAATTTTGAATTATTATTGTAAATTCAAACCATAAAATTCAGCTTACAAATTCTGAACTAAAAATTCTAAAGATCCAAATAATTTAAAAAATGTAAATGCTAATAAAATACAAGGAATGGAAAATTATTGAATCAAAGATTTTATATTTCGATTATTAAAAAAAATAAAATATTTCAATCTTGAAAATTTCTAAAATTTAGATAACAAAATTTATATTTTAAATTTTACATAAAGTTGCATAGCTTAAAATTTATTAAGTTCATTAAAATGATTCTGAATTCTTCAGAAAACCGATTTTTTAAATTTCACAAACTTTAATAAAACTTAAAATTTTTAGACAAATTAAAAATCCCAGTTTTATAATTTTAAAATAATAAATCAAAAATTTCAATTTTTTAAATTACAAATTTTAAATTTGACTTGACGCGAGAATTAAACACATAACTCATAATAAAATATTTTGAATTTTTAAATAAAAATTAAATTACAAATTTTTTGAAATTTAAAAGTCAAATTTTTTGAAATCTTATCATCAGAATAAAATGTATAAAATATAAGTTAATTGAATCAGAGGCTTTGAATATATTCTAATTAAAAATATAAATTGTATTCCATAATTTATTGAATTCTTAATATTCGAAATTTAAACTTCAAATTGTTAATTCCAAAAATCTTTGAATAAGCACTCTTAATTTGGAATACTTTAAAAATTAAGATTTCTTAAAATTAAACCTAAAAATTTAATATTCAACGTTCTAAATTTTGAATATTATATTTAGATATTCTAGAAACTTTAAATTACATTAAATTACATTTTTATTAAAAAATAAAAATTTATAAGATTTAATAATTATAATAATTCTGGATTTAAATTAAAATTTGTAAAATTCAAATTTTAAAGTTTCATAATTTAAAGCATCAAAATAGAGAAAACTTAGTTTATAATTTTTGATATTCTTAATAAAAAGTTAAAAATTTATGTTTCAACATAGAATCGAGTAATATATTTTGTTGGTTCCATAATTAATTATTCCGCAAACATTGTGGAATCCAAATTATCTATCCAAATCTTTTCTTTAAATCTGCCTCACGGATTATAAAAATATCGAACGGGCACAATTATTTATTTAACGACTGAGAAAAAATTAATTGCGGACCTATTTAGTTTACTAATGAACTAAATTACAGAACACAGATCGTTAATGATTATCGCCACATAAAAGCAAGCATATATGGATTAGTAATTAAAAGCTGATGGTAATAAAAAAAAATAAAAAAGAAGTCACTATCCGTCTTTTGTCAGCATATAATCGATATAATGGAAATACTCGCATATTGAAGTATGATCAACCTAGATAATTATTTATATGACATACCTTGAAATATTTTATTCTATAATAATTGCAGTACAGCAATGTAATCGGTTTACAAAATATTTTATAAATGAATAAATTGCACGATTTTAACTTTTAACATTTTCTAAAGACTCATATCTCATACCGCAATATACTAACATATATAATAGTGAGAATATTTTTATTGTGGTGGGGGGGAATCATAAAGATCACTAAATTCTTAAGAAAATATATATTATTGTCTCGCGGAATTATAAATTTAATTCACGAAACCAATAGTTTTTAAGACAATATATTTATACATAAATTGTTGACAGGTAAAATAAATAATTCGATTCGCGTATAAAAACTATTTTTTTTGTTTTAAATTATTTAAAAAAATCTAATGAAAGTGTTAGAAATTTTTATTTTGGTTTTGTTCGCATCGATTTATAATAAATGCGCGATGATAAATTTTCCAATCAATTATGCGATGGTTGATCAATTTATTGTATTGGGTGATTTATGTGTGATTTGTTGAATTTGTGAAATAGTAAATTTGATATTTGATATAAATAGAAAGTGATTGTATATGGCTGATACCTATTTTATATACTTCAAAACTATTAAAACTGTAATCAATTCAATTTTCTGATAAATCTTTATAGTCGCGGAAGCTTGTTAAAGAAATGGTGTCATATTTTATTTTTTGTTGTTGTTGATGTTTGGTTACGCTCGACAAAAGGTTAAATTTATTGCAGTCTGTCGCGCTAATGATTTCTAATTTATTGTAATTGTGAATGGGTTTTAAAATTAATTATAATATTATTGGTTTAATCATAAAAAATTGAAAGTGCACTTCTAATGAACAGCAAAAAGAAATGTGTCCACTATATAAACGACAAAACGAACATTCAGCTTGACGAAAGGGTTAAAAATTTCAAAATGTTTCACAAATCTTTGTTTCCAATAAAACTTTAAATAAAAATTTCAGATCTTTTCGAGCTCACTTCGAAGATGGTTTCTAGACGAACTTTTAAAACTCCATATGAATGAAACTTAAAATCAATATATTTTTAAAATTAAAATTTAAAATATTGAAATCCAAATTTATCAAAATAACCAAATTGTATCAAAATATTATATGTGAGCAAAAAATTTCAACAAATTAACCAAAAAAATAGCTGAAATATCATCATTTCTGCTTTGACATAGGATGCCAACAGTTTCAAAGAGGCATAAGGTTTGAAGAATTAATTGTGGAAGCCACCTTAAAAAGATGGGTTTTAACGAAAACTAAATATTTAAAATTTATCGGAAGCGTAGATACGCCCAGGTCTTCACAAAATCATGGTTTTAAAAAATCATGGATTTCAAGGCCATGGGTTTAGCAATTAAAATATTTCTGGTTTGAGTTTGATTTCAATTCACAAAATTTTATTTTAGTGTGAAATGGTGCCCAGTTTACCTAGGGTAACATAATCAAAAACGAATCGATAAAAAATGAAAATTCATTATGATTTAAACAGATTTTTCAAAATTTTGGGTTCTAAAATTCTGGCTTCTTAAACTCTGGTTTTCGCAATCCCGATAAGTCAAAATCGAGGTTTCTGCAAAATGCACATTTTTCAAAATCCTGATTTACAGAATTCTAGTTTCGATTTAATATTAATTCATTGACTATGGATGACGCAGGGTTTCAAAATGTTAATCAAAATCCTATTTATTTAAAATTAATGGCTTTGCAAAATTTGGGGTTCCAAAATCCTGGTTACCAAGATTTTGAAACAACCAACATTTTGAACTATGATTTTTTAAACCCGGATTTCGTACCTAACCCTAAATCGTTCTCGCGATCACTCTTCATCAATAAGATCCTCGAAAGAAACCGATTTCACTCAGATAAGATTTCATTATTTCACGGCTGGTTCCCAAAATCGGAGTTAGTTCAAATCCTGTTTTTCCCCCTGGTTTTCAAAAATTAGGGAAAATTCCGTTTTTTTAATGTCGATTTTTAAAAATTCTGGGTCCCAAAATCGATATTTACTTAATCGTGGTTTCGATTTAATTTTAATTCATGTAAAAATCACGCGGCTAACACCATTTCTCTCCTATAGGTGAAACAGACTTTCTTTGAAATGGAGGAATATTTTCTTCACACACAGCCATTTAATCGTCGTATATAAAAAAATCCACGGATGGAAACGGACTTCTATCTGATTATTTAAAATGAGCGGATGTTGTTCAAAATCTGGATTCAAAAATTCTGGCTTCCAAAACTCTGGTCGATTAGTCAAAATCGTGGTTTTTGCGAAATGCTTATTTTTAAAAACCCTAGTTCTGGTTTACAGAGTTCTAAATTCGAATTAATTTTAATTCATGTAAAAGATGAAGGTTCAAAATGTTAGTCAGGATCCTGTTTATTTTATACAAGCCTGATTTTGCAAAACTTTGGGTTCCAAAATGTTGGTTACCAAGATTTTGACCACCAAGATTTTGAAACTACCAAAATTTTGAAATCAGGTTTTCTAAACCAGGATTTCGTACTTAGCAGTAAATCGTTATCTGAGCCGATCATGATCGCGATCACACTTCATACAATTCAATAAGATCTTCGAAAGAAACTGATTTCGATCAGAAAAATATGTTCTGATTTTTTTAAATCGAAGGCTCCAAACCCTGGTTTTCAAAATTCTGATTAGGAAAAATTCTCATTTTTAAAAAGTCTGAGTCCGAAATTTCTTGTTTACTTAATCGTGGTTTCGATTTAATTCTAATTCATGTAAAAACCACATGGCTAACACCATTTCTCTCCTTTGGGTGACCCAGAATTTCTTTGAAATGGAGGAATATGTTCTTCAATACACAGCAAAACATTTGATCGTCGAATCAGAAATTATTTTATAACTGATTATTTTAAAAGCCAATTTTGCAAAATTGTGGGTTCCAAAATCGTGGTTACTAAAATTTTGACAACCAAGATTTTGAAACAACAAAAATTTTAAAATCAGGTTTTCTTAACCAGGATTTCGAAAAGCTGGATTTCGTACCTAACATTAAATCGTTATCTAAGCCGATCACGATCGCGATCACACTTCATACAATTCAATAAGATCTTCGAAAGAAACTGATTTCGATCAGAAAAACATGTTCTTCAGAATTTTAATATATTTGATAGTTCAAATCCTGATTTTTTTAAATCTCAGGTTCCAAAATTCCAAACCCTTGTTTTCAAAATCCCGATTAGGAAAAATTCTGATTTTTCAAAATTCTGGGTCCCAAAATTCTTGTTTACTTTTAATCGTGGTTTCGATTTAATTTTAATTCATGTAAAATGTACGCAGCTAACACAATTTGGATGGTTTTCAAAATCGGGGTTAGTCGTGTTTTTTTTTAACAAACTGATTTTTCAAAATCCTGGGTTCAGAAATACTGTTGGAAACCAGGGGTTTGAGAATCCCAGTTAATCAAGGTTTAATCGTGGCTCGTTTTTCAAATCACGAGTTTCCAAAATCCTATAGTTTACACAATTCTAGGTTCGATTTACATTTAATTCTTGTAAAAATCACACGCTCACTGAATTTCTTTGGATGACTCAGAATATCTTTAAAATGGCAGTATGTATTTTTATCCATTTAGCAAAATTTTAGACTTCATTCAGCTAGACTACCATAATCAAACACCCATGAAAGAAAACGGGCATATTTTACAAAATTATAACGGAATTTCGACGGGTCTGCAGTTCATTCATGCTTTAAATCATCTTAGATTTCAAATTCAAAATTTAAATCAGGATTTCGAAAACAAGGGTTTCTTACCTAACCATAAATTGTCGTTTCAACCGATCACGATCACACTTCATACAATTCAATAAGATCCTCGAAAGAAAGCGATCTCGATCAGAAAAATATGTGATTCACAATTACTACGCAATTTTAATAGATTCGTCCCAACAATTTATTGCGTGATCGAGATTGTGATCCGATCACGATCACGCACATAACTATACCGTAGACAATTTAGAGATCATGATCGAGTTTACAAAATGCTAACACGATCGTTGTTTACAGTTTAGTTTACAATATCTGCGATACTATATAGGATACGATCACCTGTGCCAGAAAATCAAAATTTAATATAAAATCGCATGTTAAAATTATTAGGCCAAGTATATATATACAAATTGCATGTTAATCGCACACACAAAAAAAATCTATAAACTGAAAACAAAAGTACAATAGAATTTCAGTAATTTAAATTAGCTACCTTTTCACTTTCAATAATTCTGGAGAAACAATACAACCAAAATAAGAATTATAATACAAAAAACATTAATTTTAACAAAATATGGTAATTTTCGTATTCTTCACAACTTGAATTCACATTGTTCAACTCCAAAAATACAAAAAGTTAAATTAAAAGTAAAAGAAATGCTTTTCTTTTCATTTCTTATATAAATTTAATTAAAGTAGTATTAGTTTGTTTGTTCTTATAATATTTTGTTCGAACAAATCTGTGTGTGCATAAAAATATTTATAAAGAAACGAAGAAAATTTCACTTTTTATAGAAAAAAATTTCTTTTCACATACATGAACATACACACGGGTGCAGCAAAATTTTGCTCAGCGCCTGTACATATTTATATATAGGTAATAGCACAGAACCAAGAGTAAGAAATCCACACACATACCTTCATAAAATTGTTATTATATTTCTAATTATAATTTAATTACACCAGTGAAAATTATTGAACAAAAAAAAAATGTACTGTTCCATCTTATATATATTGGAGCATACGACTTTATAAAACGTATATGGTTATAATTGTTGTACTGTATATTTTCTTAGTAATATTTATACGAAATAAATTCAAAGAAAAGTGCATCTGCATACGAATATTTATAATGCTATAACTTTTACTTATATGCATTTGAAAGAGCAAGAGAGGTCAATCTTATGAAGATTAAAATAAAAGTAATGACATGGTTAATGTCTTAATAATTTTTCATCGTACATTGGAAACATGTTAATTCAATACCGATCAACTTAGTCATCGCATTTTACGTTGTTATATGTAGGGTAATGTTATGGCGCCCAACATGGGGCTTGCAATTATAATTTTTTTAACCAAAATGCGGTTTGTCAATGACCAATCAGTAAGTCTTACTATCTCGGTAATCGAAACATTATCATCGTTTAAATATATTGGAAAATATAGGTCACTACACCAAAATATTTAACTAACTCGAAGAAAGTGAAATTTATATTTAAACAAAACTTCTTATAACAAATAATTAAGCAATGTTTGTGTGTAAATATTTTTATCTGTTTTTTTTTTGGATTAAGTACGCGGATCATATTTTTTTGGTTACATCTACAAGACTATTCATCGTTACGTGATAATCACACAAAACTATTGGTATCATGCTGGTCGGGCATATACGTTTTTGTTATTTTTGTTACGGTCTAAAAGACTTATTTGTCTATATCTTCATATATATAATAAACAGGTATTATGTCTTATATACATTATAATGACGTTTGGGTGACATACAAATTTACCATGCTAAACAGTATTTTCTATAACATACATAAAACGATAATGAAAATTTCATGTAAGATGTTTGATGAAATTATCATCGAACACAATGTTTTATAAATAATTTTGCGTAACAAAACAAGTGTACATTTGGGTTAGTGTTTCGGATTAATGGAAAACATTTCATAAGCCACCTAGTCGTAACCCTATTTGTGCGATATAAACGTATAAAATAATCATACTTGTGGAAAATAGTCCATAAACATATAATCATTATAATTTTCTTTGAATTTTCATGAAAAAAAACAATCTTACTTGATTTGATTACTTTATACTGTTCTGATTTCAAAAAAAAAAATTCATTTTACGAAAAGAACACAAAACGAAACAAAGTTACCTTAGAAAAAAAAAATACAAACCAACCTAGACAGGCACAAACACACATACACATATAGAATTTTATACCATTAAGATAAATGACTGCCTTTAAGAATATTGTTTTCGTTTTCTTTTATTTTTTTTTATTTAGTTCTTTTAATAAAAGCGAAGTAACCATAACCGAAAAGTATAGCTACTAGACATAATATCTCCTGGATTTGAGAAAATTGAATTAAAGTTAGTTTATGTGTTTTCTAAGAAACATTGGTATCGGTTTAAACGTAAAATGTATTTGGTTGTGATATAAAATGGATACTAAATTGATGAGGTGTTTGGGGAATTTATCCTATAGGTAGGTACTATGTTTTCCGAGATTTATCTGTACATATTAGAAAAAGATTTTCTATTATAAATCGTATCCATAACATTTACAGGTGTGAAAGTTCAAGAAGTAAACGAAGTAATGTGCTAGGCTATAGACCATCGAAAAGTTTTGAAGGTAAATATTATTGCGATAGGTGTGATTTCAGTTCCCTAGTGACCATCATTTTATTAAGCAATTCGAGACATATCCATAATAGTAATACTACTTAGTTTGTCGAAAATTCTCGTGGTTAGATCAGATATAAACTCGACTCTGTTAAATTATGCTTTATGCTGAATCTCATCAGATAGAAAAAAATGTCTCTCAAATATCCAAGTTTCATCCGATTATTATTTAAAGCATACGAAAATCACATGTCAAAGTTGATATGTCCAGGATGTCAGCGATGTAAAGGCGGTTCGGTCGTGACTTGAGTTGAGTGAATGTTGTATTCGAATTAATTTTGAACTATTGAGCCTCAATGAAGATTCCCAAACTTTAAATTTTATAACAGAATTTAACAAGCTGAATTCGGAACATCAACTCGAATATTAAGCACGCGTTAAGCCTTTTGACTATTTAATTCGATAAATTTGAAAATGATTGATATGTCCAACTTCGCCGTATTTTTTCGTTCACCGACAATGAGATTAGTTTTGAATTAAGTCCTTATTCTCAAAATTCTAGTTTAAAGTGTGCTAAGTTGATGAGCGGTATTCTTGAGGCTTAAAATATTGCATATGACTGCGATGTAAAGGCGGTTCAATTGTGACTTGAGTTAAATGACTGTTGAATTTGAATTAATTTTGAAATATTGAGTCTCAATGAAATTTCCAAAACTTGAAGTTTCCTTCCGATGAACTAGGAACATCAATTCAAATTTAATCAATTTTTTCGTTCTTCGACAATGGAATTGGTTGGTTGGTTCAAATGTTTGCCTTAAGTGTTTATTCCCAAAATTCTAATTTAAAGTTTGCTAATTTCTAAATTCTTTAGTATAAAAAGAGACGTTAACTGGCTTCTCGTCTTCTGTGTAAACCATTCCCCCAAAGTTCGTATTGGCAAACTTTGAAAATTATAATTCCAGAAAATTGGACAAAAACTGTTAGTTTATCTAACAAATTACCTAAAGTTCCGAATTTTAAATATTAAATCGAATTTTGGAAATGTTGTAGTCTAGTAGCATTTCCAGAACTTTGATATTTCGAATTTTGTTGTGGCTTAAGAAAATTGGAATTTTACTTAGCAATTGAGTATTTTAAATTTAAAACAAGAAAGGAATTTATGAATTGTTACAATTCATCGCTATAGTTCCCAAGAACATTTGAATTACTAACAACGTGCAAAACTTATAAAAACTCTTGCATTTACGGCACTCGCGATTCTCACAAGTTTTTTAATAAATTTAAAATTAATTAATAAACAGTGGCTTAATTTAATTTATGCAGAAATTCTAAAATTTGAACCAGAATTCTTTAATGTTTGGAAAGTTTTCATTTCCACAAATTCTGAAATAGTGTTGTTAGTATGCCAAACTTAAAAAACACTCGAGCTAATCCGACACTTCTCCCTAATTGACTCTGTGGACGATGGCACTGGTGATATAATGAAAAATATATGAAATGGTTAGCTTAAAGCTAAATTGGCTCGCTGAAACGAACAGGATAAATTTGTGTTACTATGCTAAACTTTAAAAACTTAAAAATTTTAAACTGTGAATTTCATCAAAATTCACGATTCCTAAGAATAAATTCCACAAACTTAACAAATTTCTTGAGTTTCAGAATTAAATTTTTAATAAATTTTACTTAAGGTAAATTTTGAAAATTTTCGAATTTAATTCAGATATTTCACCAAATTATTAAATACTATTTTGTTGCCAGAATCACCATATTACAACAAATCAGGAAATTCGATAGACTATTCAAGTTTTTTCTGAATTTATTTAAAAATTGTAGACATTACCATTTATCAGCCGTAAATACAATATAAACATTTTCAAAATCACAAAAAACTACTTTCAAAACTCAATCACTAAAATGGTTTTGTTAAAATTATCAATAGATAGTAAAAATTGGCCAAAACGATAAGAAAATATTCAATCAGAACAGTAATAATAAAAAAAAATATTTAAATTATTCAATAATATGCTTTCGAACACAGGGAGACAGTTTTTGTGTGTGTTTTACTATGTGAGTTCTTGGCACGGTATTGAAATTATATTTTTTAATAATAAAAACTATAAAAAAATTCTCGATACCAAATTTTAGTCGACCTTCTCAAGAGCTCACATAGTAAAACACACGGAAAAGTGTCTCGCGTCAGAGCGCTACGAATTTTTCATGTGTTTTACTATGTGGATGCTTCACAACGACGACTAAAATTTGGTACCAATATTCAAAGTAATTTAAAAATCGAAAACAAATTTTAGAGAATCTGATAACTGAAAAAATTTCAAACAAGTAATCGCTCGCATCTGAACAATTCTTCAGTACATTAAATAATGTTTCATTTTGCAAAGATTTGAGTTTAGTTGAGTTAATTATGAATTGTGAATGAAGTCAATGCTATGCTGACTCATTAATTTAGTATAAATTGAATTGATTGAAAATTTGATAGGCTCTTTGATAGACTCTTTCAAACGCAAGATTATACACCGATCTGAAATAGCAATATGATGCAGTTCAAATTTTTTAAATTAAAGCTTTTTCATTTGGTTTGAAATTGAAACAAGTTAATTTAGTTTCCAATGGCAATCGAAAACAGTTTGAATAAAGTTTGATTAGTGTTAAATTTAAAATAGTTCTTAAAATTTTAGAAGTTTATCAAATTTGATTAATGTTTGTATCAAAGTTGAGATAAATAAAACTATAAGGTTTAAAAACTATTTAATTTGAAAACTAAATCAAATTTGTTTGAAGAGAACTAAATTCATGAAAAATGTATTAGTCAATTTTTATTTTTAACATTTGTTCGAGACAGTTTGATATTGGTTACAGTTCAAATTTTGACAGTAATATTCTTTTAATTTGTGCTTGCTTGAATGAAATTTGACACAAAAATTTGAATGTAGGTGATTTGTAAGTTGTATTAATTGTTTTAAAAAAACTGATGAGGTTGTGATGAGTCACATTTTAAAAATATGTTCAGCTTAAGTACAAATCCAAATATATATTAATGTAATCCCTCAGATTAAGCTTAAGTCACGTGATAAATGTATGTAAGTGCGTATAGTCACATCATAAAGAAAGTGAAACCAATAAATTTAATACAAAGCGCATTATACATATATAGTTGAATGAACTACATCCATTGGTTTTATGACTAACACTAAATCCACACTTATGTGATAAATGGTTTTATTCTCCAATAAAATTTATGTCTCAAAGACTTAATTAAAACTGTTTTTATTTTCAGTGTTAATTAATTAACAAGAAACAGTTTAAAATATCTAGGCAAGTTATTTTATAAAAAAAAAAAATTCGTAGAAATTACAAATAAAATATTACGAAAGCTTATCTCACATACAGTCCCGCATCATAGTTCATGCACATAATTTTGAAATATGTACATTAATATAAATATTTTGAAGGTTAGTAGCAAACGAAAGTCTAATTACCGCACCATTATATTGATAACAATAGTGTTTTATGTATATATATATATACATAAATATTGTAATATTCATCAAAATAGTTAACTATTTATCTAATCTACTTCACCTTGGCGAAAGGTTCCCCGCAATATGTTATTTAAATTGTTTGTACATGAATGGCATTTACACGCATGCTAATTAGACAAGCAAATATTTAATTATTTATATATAAGTTCGAGGCCTATCTATATAATATGAATAGGCTAAGTCCATTACAATATTATTTAGATAATATTATATAGAAGAGAAATTAGCAGATTGGTTTAAAATATAATTTCACTTTTCACTATTTCTTATATCGACAACGTGGTGAAATTAACCCAAAGTAACACTTATATACTCGTACATGAAATCACTAGACTAAATAATCCATTTACCATGCTCTAATCCGTGATAAACTACGAAGAAAAAACTTTTGAGTCCCTTTTTCAGAGGGGATAAACACCAAAACACCAACAAAAAAAAATAGGTTCACACCGCAAAAGCACAACAATATAACATCAATAAAAATCACAAAATATATCTTTCACGGTATTAAAAAAAATAAGAAAAAAGTCTTTTGTTTTATTTTCCAAACACCGTTAATTATTATTTTTTTGTAATTTAATTATTTAATTAATTAGATCACGATTTAATAGATATTTTTATTTTTTATGTATTTCGTTTTTGTTTTTTTTAAACCATCTTAATTCTACGATCGATTAACATTGACTGACTAAAAAACGAAAACTATAAACTATAGTGGAATGAATGAAATGAAATAGTAAAAAAAAAATTGTTTAAAACTTTTTTTTTATTTTTTAAACGATCATATACGTATATAAATAAACTAATATAATATAAGAAAGTTGGTTTCATGATAGTTTTAATAAAAAAAAAATAAAATAAAATAAAAATACTTTTTATTTTCACGTTGAAATGGGCTAAAAGGAAAATACACAAAATACAAAATAAATTCGTTGTTTTGTATAAATGAAATGTGAAGACGAATTACTTGGTGCAGCTTGCAGCACAAAATTAAAAACTTAACGCAATATGTGTAGCTAATATCTCCCAAAATCATGTGTGACGGGCACCAATTCACCTCGATCATTTTAGCCTGTTAAATGGTTGGTGGAATAGAGGGATTTCTTTGTATTACCGCCTAATGGGATGTAGCTTGATATTACGAAGTCTAGGCACCGAAAGTTCGGCTACCTAATTCTTAATATAGAAAAAATATGTCCAGAGATCCGTTCAGTGCTCTTCATATTGACTTCATTAGCCAATATTTATAAAGTTAAAATGGGAAACCATTCGCATGTTGAATTTTTACAAGATTGAATTTATAAAGCATTTTCCATCGGTTTTCTGTAAGCACATACGGCTGTTTGATCCAGCTATGAAGCTGTCAATACACGCTACAATGGTTCGTGTGAACACACCAACACCAATCCATTTTAACATCAACAACGGATACGGAACGCTGCTCAAAAAGTGATCACTACTTCAAACTGCCGGTCCGACACAATGTGGTTCATCACATCGTCACGGAAGACTATCTTCCAGTGTTGAGACCACGCAGACTAGATCCGGTGCATCACAAAGCTGCACAATCAGAATTCCAGCACATAGTGGAATTAAAAATTTATCGAACATCGATATCTTCAGTCTCTTGTCCACTACACAAGGTCAAGAAAATAGATCACGATTGAACCCTACATTTAAAATTTCACCATGTATTGCATGGCTGCAAAGTTTTCTCCAAACTCGATTTCATCAGAGGTTATCACCATATACCAACGCTTTGTAAAGCTTCAGCTCCACGGCACTTGATAGGTGTTAGATTTTAGCAGTGGCCTTCGAGGATACAAAGCGCGACTGCCTACTGCCTACAAAACACAACTGCCTACCTATAATGTAGAAAGGAGAGCTATATAAGCGGTATGCTTTCTTGAACAAAGGGCACATCGCGGCCTCTTTGCATTCGTCAGGCAGTACTTCGGTTTGCCATTCTAATCGAATAAGGTCAAAAAGACAGTTGCACAAAGTATCCCCTCCGAATATCAAGAGCTCCGAATTAATCAGTCTACTCCAGGTGAGCGGTTTCGGTTGAGTATTTGCATGGCTCTAGTTAATTTCTCTTTAGATGGATCCTCAATGCAAATCTCCGCAGGTTGGTAAAGTGTCCATTTCATGCGTCGAGTACTGCGACGATGTTGACACAGAGTGTTGTTGTACTTTGTACCACCTTTGTACAATCTGGAGTTAGTGTATACTTTCAAAACCTCGGCCTTCCACCATTCTCGCTCTTCCGTCTACAAGTCCGCTTCGCTGCCCTCCTAGTAAGAGTAGCCATGCTTTTCCTCGCGATTGTGAGACGTTGTTGCACTTCAATATGGGCTATGTTTTGTTGCTCAACTGCAAGTCGACACTCGTCATCAAACCAATCATTCTTGCCTCTGACTTTCACTTTACGTAAAATCTGTTGAGCAGCCCATTTCGGATGCCCCATCTAAACTAAAGGGTTGCTACGACAAAAGACGTTATACAATAACTGAATTCATTCAATGGTTTATAGATCAGCCAGTTATTCAGCAATCTAATGTAATCTTGATAAAAAAAATATATGACGCGTCGGATTTAGTTATTAGAGGAATGAAGACTTTGGGAAGCGATACTGAAACCCACGATACATGGCTAACCTATTTAATACTAAGTAAAGCATAGTTCTCATTTTATTTCTCATTGTTCTCATAAGCTACCATTATTTCTCATTATTTCCCATCATATCTCAATATTTCTCATCAATTCTCATTATTTGTCACTATTTCTTCTATTGATTTTTAAATATCATTATATAATTCTCATTTTATTTCTCATTGTTTCTCAATATTTCTCATTAACTTTCACTATATTTCATCAGTAATTGTCACTAGTCACCAAAACATTTACATTATTTGTGGCGGTTTAAAATTTTAGATAACTTTTTGTTAGAAGCTCAACCATGAATTAGGCAGCTTTTAAAAATTTGGAATCGACCTTTTGTTAGTCATAATATAAAGACATTGTTAAGCTAGACGAGCTTATCTAATAAATTATAAGTATAATTCGTATATAAATAAATTAATATGCCTATTAAAAAATTAAACGGCTATATGATTTGTAAAACGGGGCGCGTAATTTAGATACACACGCACGCACACTATTAACATCATTAAACTCGCGCGTCTTGAATATGAAAAGTTGAGCAAAGTAATATTTGTATATACATACATTATATAAGAAGACAGCATCAATGCGGTGTGACCTCTGCTGACTCATTATTTTTTACCTTTTTTCTAAATAAATTATCGTTTTAAACATTTTATAAATTTTTAAGTTGATCGGTTAATTAATTTCTTGTAGTTTTGTTAGACGCGATCGGTTTAATATACGCACAGTATCATATCGTTTTATGGTTTCTACGATCTTCGCGGTAATTGAGTGTTAAAGGAGTGACTATGACTCAGTAGAAATTAAGTGAGAGTTAAGTGATTTTATAATGGAAACAGTTTTTGGCATATACAGTTTGTATTAAAGCAGCCGCATTGGTTAAATTAAGATGACTAATATGTATAAATAGTTGATAATAATGTTTTGTGTATAATAACCGCTAATTAAATAATGACAGTGTGCTACTATCCGTTTTGCGTTATATTAAACCACATATGAACAATGTCGTTGGGTCCACCTCGGGTCTTGCTTCGGGTCTAGCTTGGGTCATTCCGAAGTTGAACAGAAACCTGCTTCCAGTTACGACCTTCGTCTAGGTTGTATCAGGAATGTGAGTTTGGTTCCCACCCTCGATTGTTTCCTTAGCTTGTAATCATTACTATGACTTCTATGCTTGCACTGAAACAGATCAACTTACACCATAGCAAAGCTGCATCGTTTGAGCTTAAGATGCTGCTCGCTAATTCGCAGGTAGACATTTGCTTAATTCAGGAATTTCTAGTTTGGATCCTGTAGGTGGCAAAATTCTCTACAGAGGGTCCAATGATAAGATAAGAGCCTGCGTGTTTATTTTGTAAACAATCTTAGTGCTAGCCTAATTCATGGATGTTGCTCAGCGAACGTTGCAGCTGTGCTCGTCACTCTCAAATCGTCGAACTCAGTCGGATCACTGGTGGTAGCATCAGTGTATCTGCCTTACGATTCGGTCCTACCTCCTCCCTCGGAGGAGTTTAGCAACCTTTTTTCGTAGAGCAGGACAAATGATTTATCTTTAGTAGTAGGATACAATGCTAATGCTCATCAAACGTTATGGGGTAGCACGAATATTAATGATAGGCGCTTATTTGTACTTAATTACCTGAGCACATGTGAACTTGAAATCATTAACAAAGGCTGTAAGCTTACCAACTGGGAGTTATTCTCTCTTGAGTTGGAACCTCGTCTGGTGTCGTTGGGTGAGATATGTTCGACTGATCTTCGACTCACGTCAGCCTTCGAAAAATCTTGTCCTCTTATTACCAAGCAAAAATCTCAAAATAAGCCTTTTTGGTGTTCTCATCTTAAAAATCTGATGAAAACTGGTAGGAGACTCAAAAACAAAGCCAAAAGGTCTGACCTTCAGGTTGATTGGGAAAACTTTTTGGGAGCTCTAAAAGAATATAAGAAAATGCTAAGATTCGCTCGTAGGAATTATTGAAATAGTTTACGCGAAGAAATTAATAGGATCTCTGGGATCGCCAGACTTAATAGGTCCTTGTTTAGAAATGATTCTTGTCGACTCGATGTGCTGCTACTTCCTGATGGAAGATTAATCTCTTCCAGGAAGGAAATTGTCGAAGTACTACTTTCTGTTCATTTCCCTGGGTGCAATGTTATCTTCTTACCTGATTGTCCAGAGTTGCGTTCATCCCGAAAGCTTGGAAGACCGATTATATTAGTCTTTCTTGAACTTTTCTCTAAACTCTGGAAAGAATTGTTGACATATATATTAGGGATCATCACTTATCCGCCATCCCACTCAGTAGCACTCAACATGATTACAGAGTTGGGAGATCATGTGAAACTGCGCTGCATGAACTTGTTACGAGGATTGAACGATCGCTTAGTATATTAAGGAGTTTCTTGTGGGCACTTTCCTCGATATTGCGGGTGCCTTTGATAGTACTTCTTTCGCTTCCATCACTGAAGCCTGCTCAAATTTTGGAATTGACCAAACCATTGTTACTTGGATTGGATTTTTGCTGCGGTCGCGCATTGATGTGGCCGAGCTGCACTCCCTTTCCATTTCGGTTAAAGTTACCAAAGGTTGCCCCCAGGGAGGTGTTCTGTCATCTCTCCTGTGGCTCTTAATTATTGACGAAATACTTGTAAAACTACAACAATCCGGCGTCGTTCTAAATACCTTACTATCAGACTTAACGCAATGCGCTCTCCAAGTTGTAAAAATATGGTGTCTAGAGAAGAGATTGTACGTTAACGGATCGAAAACTAGTCTGATAGTTTTCACCAGACGTAGGAATACTAGAGAGCTGTCTGTTCCTTCTCTTTTTGGAGAAACGATCGCTAGATCCGACACAGTAAAGCATCGGCGGGTGTCATTCTGGACAGTAAACTGTCCTGGAAATCTAATATTTAGATTAAACTGCAAAAGGTCACTTCCATTTTCTGGCAGTGAAGAAGAGCATTTGGGAAGTCGTGGGGTCTGACCCCAAAATGCTGATTTATTTACAAATCTCTACCATTACCTATGCCATCTTACGCGTATCTCTTTCCCGGTGGTTTATCCAGCGAGGAACTCGTGGTTGTCTGAAGAATTCAATGACTGGGTGGCTCTGTCGCTCGTGTTTTTCGCTGACGGGTCTCACTCTAATTTTGGTGCAGGTTTCGGAACCTATTGTCCTACACATGACCTACAATCATGTGGGAGTCCAGGCCGGAACGCTGTTTCCGGAAAAGAAATTATTCTATGCAGTGATAATAAACCTGTGCTCAATTCATTACGAAATCCTACAATCACTTCCAAACTGGTCGAGGACTGTAAACATTTTATTAACGTCCTTTGCTCTAATAATCGTGTCAGAGTTATGTGGGTTCCAGCTCATTGTGGCATTGAAGGTAATCAGACAGCTGATGTTTTAGCTAAAACAGGCTGAAGGCTCATTGCACCTGAATCGGCAGTGCCCCTGACCTTTAATTGTGGTAATAAACTAATAAAGCTATTAAGAACTACATGTTTTTGCTTGCTAAGCGAAATTGGCAAGCTTCTACTACATGCCGAGTGGCTAAGTACTCCATTTGTGAACCTAATCTGAGGCTATTCTGACCGGCCATGGTCGTTTTAAACTCCATGTACAAAGAATGGGGCTTGTTCAAGATTCCTTGTGTGACAACTGTCTTGAAGGTAACGATGACAGTATTCACTTTATCTGTGGCTGGCCCGCTTTCGAGGTAGTTAGGTCCCGATTTCTTAATCATATAGATCTTTAAATGTAGGTCAATTATCATCCCTATACCCTGGTTTAAGTTACAGTTTGCCAGAGCAGCCGAGCGCATTTGCGAATTGTGATAGAATCCTTGGTTTGCACCATAGGCCCAGAAAAGCATTGAGTACGGAACCTGCTTGGGTTCCAGCCAACTTTAATAATAATTTAATAATAATAAAAACCACAGGTGTGTTTGGTTAATCATGTGGAAGGAGACGTTCTCATATCGCGCGCAAAGCTAAACTTTGGTTCAAAGAAGGTACCATCCTTAATATTGCCTGAAAATTACAGCTTAGTTATCTGGCATTCGTTTCACTTGACACCAATAAACGTAATGATAAATTATGCAACCTATGCGTGTACATACTACCACCTAATGTGTATCACATAATATAACATAATTAAGCAAACGAAAATTACAAATAACAAATAAATAAAAAATGTCATCTTCCGCATTGATAAACCTAAATGTAATTAAAACTCCATTTCCATGAATTAATTAATTACGGTAACAAGTAAAAATAATTTCCATTCGTACTAAAAAAAAAAAAAAACAATTTCAAACTTCCGTGATTGTGTGCGGTGCACACAAAAAAAATAAAAAATAGTTTCCAAAACAAGTTTAACTATGTGGTACAACTTTGCTTTTGTATAATTATTTTAAAATCATTAACCAACGTCTTATCAAAATCGCATTAATATTGATTAACAATGAAATCGTTTAAATCATATAATCTCGCGCGCTCACCATCTCTAACTCTCGGCAAAAATCTTTTGGAATGAAGACGATGAAAGTTTCATTTTCTTCTTCAACACTCTTAAGTTGAGTAAAGCAAAAAAAAAAAATAAGACTTACATTGGAATGTGGAAATTATTATCATTATATGTATACGCGAGAGATAGATTTTAACGAAAATTATTTGTCATATTTTTCTGCATAAGATGAATGCACATAGAGGTAAAAATAGTTAATTTCTATTTATCAATTTTATAATCGCAGCTCACACGCAGCTCACACATATACATACACGTTATGATGTATGAGGGTTTTTTCACAATTGCAACATATATTTTCATAAATATGTATATATATACATTTTATATATTGATATAATCAATGATTTAACACAATTTATAAATACACATAGTTTGGAAATAGTTTTAGTGTAGTGCGCGAGCATAATATGACAGATGCAGGTAGGGAATAATGATACACTCAGATTTACTGGTTTTTTTTTTGCTTTTTGCAATATACACACATAATTTCGAAAGTCGTTAAGATAAATTCAGTTTTATGAAATATTTTATAAATTTATACATGTACATACGTATACATTGGAAATTCAGGTATTTCTATAAATAATGAAATCCGGAAATGAAAATTTATTTATTGAATGTTGACAGTCTGCGTTCTATATATGTATTCCAATCAGTGATGGTTCCAACAAAATCAGATTCAAAAATGAAAGTGTGTCGGGGTCCGGATGTTAAGGGAACTATTTTAAAAAGAAATATTTACGAGGTCAAGAGTCCCTCGCTAAATTTGGAACACACGACCCCTCATCCTGAGCACAGATTTAATATATTTTGTGAGAATGAGAAAAGAATTGTTTCAGTTTTACGCTATCGCTTTTAAATCAAATTTCAAAAATATAAAATTTCTGATTTTCTAGCTCATCCTCGTAATCTCAAAACAATCCATTAATTGATCGAGAACAACAAAAACAACATTTATAATACATTTTAGACCAACTATACGTGTCTGTCCAAAAGCGTGAAGTTTCTCCTAACTCTAAATAAAATTATCATCTTAATACAATAACATCCAACGACAATGCCGACTGCAATTTGAGCTACTCATGTCTGTATCATTTTGGCGTTTGTTAGTTTGATACATCCCCAGAGTTGGATACCGCAGGTCCATATTGGCTTAGTATTTTCCGATATAGCAGCAGCTTGTTGTGAATTGTAAGCTCAGAGCCTCTACCTATTAGTCAATACATTTTTCTGAACTTTATGTTAAATTCTTCTTTTTGACGTGCTCTTTCCACTTAAGCTTGGCATAGAGCGTTATGCCAAGGTATTTAGCTGTGTCTACCTATGGTACCTGTTGTGAGTTAATTTCTATCGGTATATGGTACGCTTTTTGATATGTAACGTTAATATGCATGAATTTCGTTTCATTAAGCTTGATTCCCCAACGTTTTGTCCAGCTATCAACCGCATTGCTAATCTTCTACAGTCGGCTCGTTGCATCGGCGACATTACTTCCAATCGTCATAATTGCTGTGTCATCTGCAAAGGTGGCTATGTTTCCTTCATTTGTGGTTGGTAAATCCCTTGTATATAATAAATACAGGATTGGTCTTAAGACACTTCCTTGTGGGGCATATTTCTCACGAAAATGTCTATGGCATAGAATTGCCTCGGCAGATCGCACACTGTGCCAAACTTTATCTTGGGCCACGCCCAAGAATATGCTTGTGCATACTTTTTTACGTTCTAAGGTTCTTTCAATTTTGTTTGTGATTCTATGAATCTGTTCAATTGTAGAATGCTCTTTTCTGAATCCAAATTAATGTGAAGGAATTAGTGGTCGGTCCTCAATTATTTGTTTAAGTCGCTTTAGTAATAATTTTTCCAAAATGTTTGACATAATTGGCAGCAAAGAAATTGGCCTGAATGATGTTTAATCGTTATAGGTGGTTGATCAGGTTTTGCTATCATGATTCTATCATGATTATGTGTAATAGCTTACGAAATCCTTTATCAGGTACACCCTTGATAATTTGGCAAGTAATCAAGTCGTATTCATGTTACTTTTCAATTTTTATTTTTATTCTTTGAGAGTTACTGGGCGTATGTCAAACTCATCTAGCTTATGAATTGCCATTACATTTTCTTGCCCAGGTCCCACCTTTTTTGAGAGGTGCATTTGAGTCTTTTGAGTCCCTTCGTCGCCTTCCATAGTGAGTCATCAGAATTGTTTTCATCGGTTAGGCTAACTAAATATCTGTTGATTGATTTATTTTTAACTTCTTTAAGAAGCGATTTGAGACTGTTACATATATACTTATATTGTTAAGAATGGTTTTGTTCTCCGATGTACGATTAATTTCTCAGGTTTTACGTGTCCGTCGTTTTTCTCTTATCGGCTCTGGGTAACGGAGGCTTAACGTATCCAAGCGTTTTCCTATTTTGTATAATGGGAGTGCTTGCCAAAGCATCAAAGTGAATGGTTTCATTTAATTGTTCTAATTCGTCTTCCAACTGATGAAAGTTTCTTATACCTGGAGATTGATTTTTTCGGCCATTAATTCGCAAAGGAGATCCCAGTTTGTTTTTGAATTGTTTAATCTGAGTACACTTTCCCTTCAAATTACCGTTTCCATGACTGTCATGATAATCGGTGAGTGATCCGATACTAGAGAATTGCTGCTTTCAATGTGGATGTAGTTCTGAGATATACCTCTTGCTACATAAAAGTCTATTAGGCCCGGAATCTTAGCTCAATTCTTTACTGTTTGACTTCGTAAGCCTAGATCCCCAATAAAACGTCCTACCGATTTAAATAGTTTCATGTAGTCCTTATTTTTCAAGTTATGCCTGGGAGAACATTATATAGCAGAGACAGTAAGCTGTCTGTGTTTAATGTGGATCTTTACAGTAGTGCCTTGCATTGTTTCATCTTCAATTTTTTTTTTTCAATTCTTCTTATAATTCTTTGAGCTTTACTGGGCATATGTTAAACTCATCTAGCTTATGAATTGACATTCTATTTTCGTTGGCATTTTATCTTGGTATAGTGGTTGAAAGGTTTCCTGGAGATACTCCGCAGAGAAATCAGCCTTCTCTTTGTGACCTTTTTCCCAGGTCCCATCACCCATTTTTTTCATCACTCTCTTGCCATAACTGGTACAAGCCGAACCTGTTGGTCCTCATACGTAAACCACTGACACTTTGCAGCATTCAACTTCATAGATAACAGCTTCACCTGAGTCCAGAGTATTAATTTACCAAACGTCACTGTTTAGCGCCGTTACCTTATACTCTTTCTCAGTAACCGATTTCATCAGTGACTGAATTTCGGGGTAACTGGTTACGCCCACAATATTTATTGGTGGGGTTGGTGTTTTTTTTAGTTGTGCAATTTTGTCTGTAGATTTACTATCTTTTGGAACTTTTGGTTCGGTACTTGTAGCTTTTCTTTTCTTTTCTTCTTTAGGATCCAGTCCGTCTCCCTATCTTATTAATCCTCATCAGTAGAGTAGTTGAATTTTTCTGGTTTACTATGTTCTTTTGAATCCCGATTAAATTTTAGGTTTTCATTTTCTCGCTTTAGATGCTCGATTTCTTTGCTTAGCTTGGCAAATGCATGCTCTATTTGCTATATCCTCCTCAAAAGATCCATATTTTTTTTATAGAACAATAGTTCTTTAACTATATTCAGCTACACGAAACATAAAATGTCCGCTGACATTATTTCTGTTATTAGAAAAAGCATGACCAGCTAACGAGTTGCTACTTTTTTCTTTTATAGGTACTCTTCCTATATTTGGTCTTCTTTGGAACGGATTTGAAGATCCGTGATTATGCAATATACCGAATATGCTCCCTTTTTTAGTAAGAGCGTAATGGCTCATTTACACGTTCACTTTCTCCTGTCGCCGTATCTATACTGTAGTGGCCAGATGATGTACTACAGCATTGTGGTCGTTGCATTTCGACGACTGGAAGCCCACTCGCTCACTCTTGACAGTCGCCGGTACTGGGTTTCCGAGTCCCGGGACCGAAAAATTTTCTATATATCACTCCCGTTCATATTGGGTTTTCTATCGAGGTATCCATCCCCAAGCATGTTATGCCTATACTGCCAGGTAAGAATTCAACCGCCTCCTACATGAGAAATAGCCGCTGCAAGAAGCCGCACGTCCTGGTGAACAAACGCTACCCACCAGATTTGGTCCACGAGTGGTATTTTTTTTCCCACTTACTAGTAGGTGAACCGGTGAAGGTTCCACAATCCACCACCTACGGGATATGTACGAGAAATAAAAAGTTGAAAATGCTGATAGCTGTTAATTTAATTAGATTGCTATAATCTAAATTTCAAACATGCGCGCCCGCGATTTCGTACATTCTAAACATAATACAATCAATGAGGGCATACCCATACTACACTTTCATATTTCACACTTCATTTCTACCGCCGCAATAACTGTCATTCTTATCCGTATCGAAATGCACGTGACTGAGCCATATGAGCTGAAATTTCAGTTCGTCTTATCACAAAGGACAAACTCCATCACAACATAACGGTTTGTGATACATATTGAGAGGAACATTTTCAGTTGAAGTTTGAACCTACCTTATTCATGTTCGCGAAACGTATTGTTATCTGCAAAATATAATTTTTTTTGTTGAAGATACAATAAATAATATGCAGATACAAAATAGTTTCATTTCGCATTTTGTTGGTTGATGTAATCGTTTGATGTTAACTATGCGTTCAGAATGGGAAGTATATACTAAAATTAATAACGAACGATTACACTGTTAAATTTTTTGATTTGGGAACTGGAATTTTTTTCTTACATTAATTTGACCAGTTTTATAAAATTTGTCAACACATAGGACAATTGGACTTGGTAAAAAAATTTGGAAAAAATCATTCAATTCTGTGAATTAAGTTTCTTTCACCAAAACATCATAAAAATTTGTCTAAGCTTTCTAAAATAGAATTGGCGTTATACAACAAAGCAGTCCGAATTCCAATTGCACACAATTAAAATTATAGTAAATAAAAATATTAGTATTATTTCCAATTAGAATTTGGTTTCATACGTAAAACAGTGTTTGGACCAGTTTTATAAATTTTTTAAGATAGGAACGAATTTTTTAATAATTAATTAATATACGATGATTCTAGGAATATTTACGAGGGTTCTTTATATTATTAACTACTATAGCGTTGATTTTTTCATTTTCATTTTTAATAAAAATTTCACACTCATTTTAATGGTGTTTTCAAATAAAAAAAAGCTAGGGTTTGTTCGCCATTAGGCATATGTATAAAACAGTTCAATGTCTTAAATAAAACCGATTATGTTTAAATATTGTCAAATAAGATTAAACGACAAAATGCGTTTTACGTTAAGACTCACATACCATGCGGGCGCCGGTTAATATTTTTATTACTTTTATTAAGTATATATACTCATTTCGGTCACAGACTAATCACGACTTTACAAAAACTGTATACTAAAGTCGTTAAAATATGTCTTATCACATGTAATTTGCTTAAAATTCAGTAAGGTTTCATAAATATAAAAAATTCGATTTGCTCAAGACCCATGACCCAAATCTCATCTTTATATATATGTATGTACATAAATAGCTCCTAAAAAATTTCACTCTCTAAGAGCTAGATTCTAAAATCACAAAGTCGTAAAATATACTTATATATATATACACAATTCTCATGTTAATACAGCTCGTAAAATTATAAAATCTAATTTGAAAGATAACAGATAACAATATAGAAAAGATAATAGAAATGTTAATTTAACGACATTAAATTATTTAATGAGATTTTCATTTTTTATTTTATATTATTATTAGAGGTATGCGGTGAGACATACGTATACATATATAGACAACATCCATTCAATTATAGGAATTTGCAAAAAAAAAATGGTTTTTATTTTATTTCAAACCCATTTTGTGTCGACGAATTATTATGCAATTTGTTTACGATATACAGCAAAAATAATCAATTAAATATTTTTATATTACTCTAGGCTACGAGTACATGTATATATGTAGTAAGTTAACCGACAAATCAATTTTTTTCCGGTGTTATTGAACTTCTATCAACGTGATAGACTAATTCGTATAATATTATAACCATGTATGTGACAGCTGCTGTATGGTCATTTTTATTCATTAGTATATTATATGAGAATTTTATTAGCTGCACGATACTCGACGTATATGTACATGCACTATGGGTAATTTATCTTCTTTAGATAATATTTTTTATGAATAAATTAGGTTCAAAGTAGGAAATTGTAAACAAGTTTTCCTTCCTCTTATATTATATCGACTTTCTATTCTCATTATAAAACAAGCGGCTATCTATCTTATACATATACTATCTTAAATTTCTATTTATGATTCAGGTTCATTGTGTCAACCTCTATATAATCTCGACTGCAACATAAAATATCACGAATATGTATTAGATTACATCGTTAATATTATGTTGTATATTCGTAATATTTTACATGATTTTTATACCACTCGAATTATAAAAAATTTAAATAAAATTTTGAAGATTTTATAAATTTTTTAAAGGCATCAATAATTTTTAAAAAATGTCCGAATTAATACCCACTTTTACGTCCCAAAAATCCGATGAAAAGTTTCAACGAATTGAAAAAAAACAGAATAAATTTTTGATGAGTGGGTTCAAATAATCCTTTCGTCAGAAGATCAGCGATCACCTACTGAACTTTAAGTCAATCTAAGTTTGTGATTTTTCTTCAGTACCTTAAAGCACGTTTTCATGATCCATTTGGTTAAAGCAACATTTTTTTTAAAATATCAAAATTTTCCCCACAGACAAGAGAATTAATTTTAAAATTTTAAATTTTCTCAAAATTTCAGATTATTAGGAACAACCCGATATTTTTCGAAAATTTTATGATTTTAAGAATTAATCAACAAAATTTGATTCTAACGATTTAAAATTGAGAATTTTTTGGATCTGAAGTTTTAAATATTGGAATCTTAAGGTTTCATAACATTGAACAAAATTTTTTTTTCAATTTTAGTACTTAACTTTATAGTTTTAGGACCAGTATCTTAGAATATAAAATTTCCGAATATTTGTTTACCTTAAAATTTTAATTATTTTTATAAACTCACCAAGTATTGCAAATTTTGTAAATCAAATTTCGAAATTTTAAAATATAATTTTCAGAATTTGAATTTTTCATAAAAATTTCCATTGTAAAATTTTTAATTTTAAAAACTAGATATTTGAAATTCTTTAAAAATTAAACAATATTTGATATTGAGTTCATAAATTTTTAAATTTCCAATTAAAATTGTATAATTTAATTATTTCGATTTAACTTATTTTAGACGTTTACTTTATTTATATATAAGAAATTACAAGATTTTACAAGAGATGTTAAATTCTAAATCCCGAAATGCTTTGAATTATAGAAATATTAACAATAGAAATTTTAAAATTTCAAAATTTCAAATTCAGATTAAAAAATATCAGAATTCTTATTTTAAGAAAAAAATTAGATAAAGCAAATACATTTGTTTAATTTTAGATTTTTACTTTAGAATTTTAGGACGGATTTTAGCGTATTGCGGAATTTTAAATTTTACTATAGATTAGTAAAATTTGTAAATCCTTACCTCGTTTTAATTTCGAATTTGTTTAACAAACATTAGAATGTTAATACTTCTACTCTAAAGTTGTAATTTTAAAAAATTTTATACACCATTTGATTCGGTGATTTCCATTGTAAAATTAGGAGATTAAAACTCTATTTTAAAAAAAAAAATCAAATTAAAAATATATTTCATTTTGAGTTCATAAACTTCTAAATTTCCAATTAAAATTGTATAATTTAATGATTTCGATTAATTATATATTTAAGAATTTTATATTTAAGAAATTACAAGATTCTAAAATTGAGATGTGAAGTCCTGATTCCCGAAATGCTTTGAATTTAAAAATAGTGGCAAAAGAATTCTTAAAATGTTAAAATTTGAAATAGGGTCTAACGTCTAAAATTTAAAAATTTAGAGAAAGCCAATTTTGGATCAAACGTACACATTTGTTTAATTTTAGAATTTTACTTTAGAATTTTAGGACTACCTAACTTATTGTTGACTTTTAAATTTAGCTAAAGAATTTTTTTAATTTTAATTAATTTTTATGATATTGAACATGAATTTTAGTATTTAAATTCTATACATTTTTTGAACTTATGTAATATGTTAAAAAATTTTAATTTACAGTTTTGTTTTCTATATTTTATAACTTTAATTTTAATTCAACTACGTAATTTTAATTTTCTGAAATTATTTTATTATATTTTAAAATTTACTCTAATTGATTTAAATTAAGGAAAATGGTTATTTAAATTTTAGAATTGAAAATTTTTAAATTCAGTCTAGCTTAAAGATATTTAAAAATCTAAAATTCTCAACTAAAATAATATTTTTTATTTTAGAATTTTAGGACTGATATTGTCGTTTTTAAAATATTACGTAAATTATAATTTAGAATTTTTGAAATTATTATATTAAAATCTTTTTGATTCAAATTTAAAATAATATTAGGAAATAATCAGCAAAATTTCAATCTAAAAATTTAGATTTCGAATTTTTTGAATATTAAATTTTGAATATTCGAATTCTTAAGGTCTTATAGGTTATTGAAGGAATTTTAAAATATAATTTCGAATTTTTATAAACTCACATACTTATAAAAACCGATATACACCAAATTTACACGTTCTAAATCAAGTTTCGTTATTTCAGAATTTAGAACATTGGAAATTTCAGAATTCGCATTAAAAGCATGTAAGCATATTGTAAATGATTCCAAAATTTAAATCGCTGAATTTTGAATATTTCAAATTTTGATTGTAAAATTGGGAATTTCAAAAATTATATTTAACAATTTTTTAACTTTAATTCTGGAATTGTTAAGATATATTAATTCTATTTGAAAAAATTTTATGCAAAAATTACAGAAATTTTTTATTTCTAACAGGAATTACAAATTAAAAATTCTTTATTTAATGAGTCCAATTCTATATATTTTGGGATTATGGTCTTTCATTTATTTAATTTGTAATATAAAAATTAAAAATTTCTGGAAATTAAAATATAGAATTTAAAATTGTTAATCTCAAAATGATTAAATTTAGTAATATTGACGTAGAATTTTTAAAAATTTAAATTTTGAAATTCAGTTTGAAAAATGTTCGTTTAATTTTCAAGAATTTAGGAGAGTCAATTCTGAAAATAACTATGAATTTGGATAATTTTACTTTAGAATTTTAAGACTATGTATACCTACATAGCTTATTGTTGTTATTTATATTTAACTAAAGATAACTAAAATTTGGAGGTCCCAAATCCGTAAAAAGTTTATTTCATAAATCGCACTTAAAATTTTAATTTCGAATAAATTTTTTTTTTAAATTGAAATTAATTTTTATTGTGTTAAACTTGCATTTTATTATTTATATTCTATGAATCTCTTGAACATTTCCAATCAATAACTAATTTCTGGAATTATTAAGATATTAAGAAATAATGAAAATAATAAAGGAATAATTTTTAGAATTTAGTATTTTTAAATTCAGTCAAATTTCAATTTAATTTTAAATAAATTTATATTTAGAATTTTTGGAATTATATATTAGAACTCGTTTGATTCGAATTAAAATTAAAACTATAAAATTTGTTTAGGAATTCTGGTGATCGAATACTCACAGTTGCATTTTAAAATTTAACTTCTCTGAATAATTTGTACTATTTTTTCGTTTCAATTTTGGATTCCAGAACATTTCGAGATTTAAATTTTATTTTGAAATTTTAGAAATTTAATTATTTCTGTCATGGAATTTTAAGATAATTGTATTTGGACTCTAAAAACTTTCAATTTCTAGAGAATTTAATTTAATTTATTTAATTATTTATGAAGTTTTAATTAGAAATTTAGGTACTTGATCTAAAGATTTATGAATAGAACTCGCACTTATTCTTGCCTTAGCCTAACTTTTAAAAACATTGTTTTTAATACGTTATGTTTGATGATTAAGGAATCAATAATATCACAAAGGACCATAGCTGATCTAAGTGTGCGAAAAGGGACCATTTCAAAAAAAATTTAAAGTGGTGGGAGCCTCAGCTTGGTCTCTTTGCTTAATTCTCCAATACTTTGGTCTCCAAAAACGAAGAAGCAGACGTCAATGAAATAACAATTATGAAATATCAATTTTTCAACAAATTCGACTATGGATATTGCTTATAGACGATTCGTCATCTGGGCCAAATTGAAGTTGGTCGGAAAACTCTGTGTTTGAGTTCTATAATAATTAGAAAGTAGCCTCACAAATATTCAAAAATTAAATTATTGGATCTAATATTTTAAGGTTTCGGAAGCAAGAATTTTGATTCTGCGGCCTAATATTTTTATTTAAAATTATAGTATCGCTGAACAGGGATGGGCGTTTTCGCGTTATTTATTATTTTGTACAGTCACGTTTCAACAACTCGTAGACAACGTCAACATCGTAGACAACGTCAACATCGTAGACAACGTCAACATCGTAGACAACGTCGATAATGTAGACAATTCTTAGAATGGTTTTGTCAATTAGCTCTAAATTAGGGTGTCCAAATTTCTTTAGGAAAGCATTTTAATCTCTTTTCAAAAAGAGCGTAATTGAAACTAATCCATGAATCTACTTCAGCGTCATGTTTATACATTATCAAATCATTACATTAAATCAAAACAACGATATATAGCGTAAGGTAGAATGGGACCCTCTTTATAAAGGTGGAACGGTAGAAAAAACGACTCACAAAATTCAGAAACATGGCACAACTGGTAGAAATCTTTGACAAAAAGGATATGACTTTCGTTAAAAAAATAATCCAAAATAAAGTTTTGACTTTGACCGTGCCATTAAATTAAACACACTCCGCCCCATGGTAAACCGAATTCGAGTTCAGGAAGGTTTTAAGAGTTACAGCTCAAAGGTAAAATGAATTGAAGGAAGGTTACAAAAGTAACCGAATTATTAGATAGCCAAATCAATCGTTCAGATAATCAACACTTGTTCGCTAACAAATGTGCCAGACTGACGACCAATTTCCACAAAGTTTAGTGGATGTGTTTTGATGAATGACGAAACGTACGTAAAATTGGTTTTGAAACAATTAGTTAGGTCAAAAATTGGATCTTACCAAAAATCGAGGCTACGCTACTACTAAGTAAAAGCACCTCAAGTTAGATAGACTGTAAAAAATGTATGATTTGGCCAGCAATTTGAAAGTAGGAAGGAAATGTTGCCGTTAATTCTTCAACACGTTTCAGCAGTAAAGTTTTGACCATTTAGCAAGTAGATGAAGCAATACATTTGTACGAGATTAATCAAATCAATCTCAAAGAAGCTGAGTCCACTGGTTTCCAACCTATCAAAAAATATTGGGCTATAGTGAAAAGAGTGCTGAAGAAGAATGGCGCATCCGTTAATGGAACCATTTTGGTGCCAAAGTTACACCAGTTGTGCCAGAAACAGGGAGCATCGAACATGTGCGTGATTTTATCCGTAATAACGAAATCTAGAGGTGATTTTTGTAAAATTTAAAAAAATCAAAAAATTCAATTTAATCGTTTGGGAACTTTATTATCATTCGAAAGAACATTTATTGCCATTTATTTTTTAAAGATTACTTCTTTCAAATGTTACCCGCAACTGCGACGGGCCTTTCTCAAAGTCCAATTTTTATGATATCTGTATCTGTAGACGCGTAATGTTGACTTGTAATGCTTTAAGTGTAGCTGCGGTTTATCAACATTGAATTTGGACTTTACGTAGTCCCGAAGAGAAAAGTCTAAAGGTGCATCACACGATCTAAATAACCAATCCATCGATCCGAACCGTCAAATTAATTGCTCGCCAATATGATTTCGCAATAAGTGTATTGTTGCACGCACTATATGGCAGGTGGTCCAGTATTCTTGGAACCTAATGTCGTCGATATCGGGCTTCAGTTTCAGGCAGCAAATAGTCTGTTATCATGGCGCGATATCGGGCGCCATTCACAGTTATGTCCCGGCCATCTTCATTTTTAAAGGAATATGGACCGATGATTTTGAGGCTCATAAACCACACCAAACCGTCTATTTGGTAGCGTATCATCCAATACTGTAAATTGGGATTCAACCATTTTAACTGAAAATTCTTAATATTTGGATCAGAGATACTCAATTCGAGGTACTTGCCTTTATAATTTTAAATGTTGTTTTAGTAATTTTAAAACAAATTTTGGACAAACTTCAGGCAAATAAAATCTTGGCTTAAAACAAAATTGATAAAAATATTCTTTTTATATCAAGATTTTGGACAGCTCAGAGTTTCTAAAATAAAATTCAATAAAAAAAACCTAAACTTTTCATACAAATAGATTTTCACTAAAAGCAGAGTAGCACAAATACCGAAGCATTATTTTAATTATAAAGAAAACTATATGCTTTGAACACCTGCAATGAATGTAATATTAAATGGAGACAGATTGACACAGTTAAGGCCAATTTGAAGCAAAACTGAGCAACAATCTTTCATATAATTGTATCGATTCCAATCAAAACTAAATTATTTTTTGTGGTATATAGGTTGTTACATTCCAAAATGACTCATTCTCGCAATAAACCAATTTATCTAGATATAGATTGCCAATCAAACAATAAATACAATGCAATTCTATGTACATAATCATCTAATGCTAACCGCACAAATAAATTCAAAATTTCTCCGAACAGACATCTTTAATAATTGTTATCGACATCGATTTGAACACAAGCGATTACCGGAAAAGATTTCACATTTTTTTTAATTTTTCGTTTTGTTGATTTGAGTTCTGTGTACGTCCATAAATCATAACTTATTGTCGCATCTTATTGCTCATCCTCATATATATACTCTATATGTATTCATTTCGCATATGAATTTGACGAAGCGGTGCGGCGCTTTACGTTTGGCCAATTAACTTGTTCAATTCTATAAAAAAAAAAAATTAAACATTTGACAATTCAATTAAGTCAATTATGTATATATATATATATATATATATATATATACGTAAAACGTATATAGCAAACATAATTTTATGTTGTGTGTGCGCAAATCATACGGCACTCATCTCAATAATATTTTTTCGCTATTAAGAAAAACTTCACATACAAATCTTAAAAACAATTTCCGTTATCCAATTAAAAATTATAAAATTTCGTTTTAAGAAAGAAAACTGTATATACGAAAAAGCGAGGTAAGAAGAAGATAAATTCCATCTTGCACACAATATATACATATACATAGATATAGCTTTCACTTTAATCTCATCTGAATATATATACGTATACATCGCGATATTTAAACATTGTATGTTCGCGGCTTTTGCAATATATACAACATACAACATTAATCAATACAGGTGGAACAATTTTTGTTTTTGTTGTATATAAATACATTTATTTTTTATTTATCTTTTATCTTAAAACATAAATTATAACAAATATTTATCTCAAGATTTTTATCTTACAAACTAGAAAATAATAGAAGCAAAAGCGCGCAGAAGCTGCAACAACAACAGAATTTATGTATTAAATTATATAGAATTACAACATTATGGTGTATTTATTATTAATTTTAGCGATTATTCATAATTAAATGTGTTAATTAGACTTTTTCAATGAGTTACGTATTCGTTCACATTCGTATATGTTACAACGATTTTCCCGGATCACCCGGAATATTTCGCTGAGACCGCTGCGCCTTGCTTGTGGTTCGGGTGTTCTGGAATTAGAAAAAAAAAATATTTGAAAATATATTGGTATTAGTATTTATAAGTCCTCCCCAAAATTGTATTTCAACCCCAAGTTTCGCAAATCGTTTTAAAATCAAGGTCATGAAATTTGTAAATCTTACACCTAAAAAAAGCGCCAAGATAATCTCGAAAAGTCTCACTAATTTTAACAATCTAAGCAAATGCTTCATAATACCGACCAAACAACCTGAAAAAATCAAAACCCATATTTACGATCGATGTGAAGTTTATGTCAAATTAACAAACTATGTACACTATACTTCCCAAAAGCAATCAATTTCAAAAATCTCAAAATTAAAATTACGATAAACATGGCTTCCACTACAATTGGAGCAATGGAACCATTCGAAGTGAACATACGGTGCAGTTTGATTTGGTTTGCAATTTTCCTGACCTTATGCAGTGGTATAACTTTTGAGCTGTTGGAATCTTTAATAATTCCCAAAAAGGTAAGTGATCTGGCTTTCAAAGAGATAGTTACCAAATAAGCGGATCACTTTTCCTCTCGCTCGTCGGAAATCACGGATGTATTAAATTTTTTAAACGGGACCAAATGCCGGAGGAGAAGGCATCCGATTTTATTGCCGAGTTACGTTGCTTAGCGAAAGATTGCAATTTCCCGAACGGTAGCCTAGACCACATGCTACACAATAAAATCGTTTGTGGTAAACGGATCCCAATTTACACCAAAAATTGCACACAAACACACCGTCCATCTATAACCTAACAACATAGTACAAACGCCCATTGGAAAATCATTCGAGATCATCCTGCAGATTTCAATCAAGCGTTTGCTCATCTTGTAGCTTCACTGGTCATATTTAGAAGGAGGGTCGAACCAATCTAGATACTCGCCAGCTAGCAAAAAGGAAACCTAGAACGAGGAAAAGACGTTTCAGTTCCGGGAAGCTTCGGACTTCGTCTGCTCCCACCGAAATTAAGACAGATAGCTCGATCTTCATTAATAAAATCAGATGCATACTTGACGAGGATTGGGGCTCGATATTCACCATAACATCTGAGCGGACTTCAACATTAAATGGAGAGATTCCCAAATCCTTTAGCCATCTGGGTTGGTCTTATCGGATTTCGAGCAAAACCAGATCCGAAGTCTCGGTCGACTGGAAGCTAACATTGAATACAATGGTTATTATGTTGTTCGACTTAAAAAAGTTTTACATAACAGGGAATTTTGTGTAGAGTATAACAAATGGGCCATTCTAACTCTGCCTACTATAGTAACTTCTGCCTACTATAACTTCAGCTCTCTACGATATCAACGTGAAATATTTTTGCAAAGCTTGGTCTGACCCAAGCCTTTTAGCAGCTCAAGGCTTCGCCTGCAAGGTAACGCGTCTTCAATTCCTTATTTTGATGACTTTTCCGAAGATGACCTTCGTCAAAAATTAACCAGAATCTTACAACGATTTGGTGAAGCTACGTTTAAAGAAGGATTTTAGTGTAAATGAATCGATTTCTTGGGACATCGTATTATCGTTTATAGTGGTCTTCGTTAAACCGAGATTAAGATAATCCACAACTCACCACCAAAGTAGGCAAAGTGCAGCTACAAGCGTTTTTGTGTCTTATCAACTTTTACCACACCTTTATACAAGGCAAAGGAACCACCGAACGCCCGAAGACGAATCTCAAACAGTTGTTTGATACGTTTTCGGGCGTAATTGGGATAAGATGATAAGCTCTACAACCAAATTAATTTTTGAAAACTCACCGAATCCATTTAGGTGCATTGAAAATTTTTTGTTATGTAGGATCGGATAACGATCCGGTGTGGTTACAACTAAACAATGTTTAGTCGACGATAATCTCCACATGGGTGCCAATCGACGCTGTCCTTCTTCTTTACCATATGAGAGGTAATGATACCGCGGTCGACATATGCCTAGTTGGACCATATTTCATTGGAACTAAACATACTCTATAGTTGCCTCGCTCCAGCCATCGCCCAACGGACAAGCAGAGCAACTGTGCGCGAAAGAAGACTACCTCAAGAATGAAAAAACAGCCGCAACATCCGTAAACGCCGGTCGACATTTTTTTTCCATCATCACACGACGCCGCCAACAAGTACGGGGACGATTCCAGCTGACCTTCTGTTTAACCGCCTTATATACGTAGGTATATATATTTTGACAGATTTTATCCAGATTCAATAATTCCGAAGAGAAATTTTACTACATCGAATAACCTGCAACTTGTAGATTAACTAGCAATTCAAGAGTATGGATCCGAAATTATACTTATGGACCAACTTGGAGCAATAGTCACCGAAACCACTGGGCATTGACCAATTAGGTTGTTCTACAATTACCGACTAATATTTCAAATCAGTCTGATTCTCCTATCACCTACATAAATCACTGAAAGATTTTTTACGAATTACAGAATTCTCAGAGATGTCCGACCGTGTGTCTTTACTCATACTATTTTGTCTTACGCTATGTCATCTCAAAAAAATATTCCGAACCAACTTGAGATACATAGCATTTAAAGTTTTTTAAATATTTAGTGAAAATTTGAAATCTTTTGGAACGCACTGTATAATTTGGTAATTTGGCATAAACTTCACACTGAAAACGATAATAATATACCGGTGATCTCTCGCATTTAACATAGTGGTTTCTCGGACTCAATGTATTGTGTTTCAAGTCTCGGGAAACCTCCAGGACAACCTGGTGGCAAACCAGTCTCATTCACTCTTCCGCTCCCGCTTATTAATACAAGAATAATAGGTAATTTTGAAGAGTAAAAATACTTCCATCCATATTCAAGATGATTTACTTGGGTAACATTCGTCTGGGACCAAAATGTCACACATCGGTTATAATAGAAAATTTAAGAAAATGAAAACAGAAACTCGTACAATAAGTTCCATTATAGTTGATTGAGACCAGCGATCTATTAAAACTTAACTGCATCCAGTTTTGTGAGAGATTATTGAAACTGCTGCAAATGTTTTGCCATTACGGGATCTGGCACACTCTAGCAAATTTTTTCTGGATGAACATAAAAACGAAGAACGAGGCAAAGCCAATGATCATCAATAACCTAGGTTTTGTAAGAATGTTAATTCGTATACATTCTATCAAAATCTGCCGAACCTGATGTACTCTATTACAGTTACATTTTACAGGCTCGCGACATCCACAAGTGCGAGGGAACAAGGAGTTATGTTAAACTAACAGTGCTAAAATTTGATAAAAGGCTTTATTTTGCCAAGCATTTTCATCTGTTCACATTTTAAAATAATTGGATTTCGTTTTCACGACCCCATTTTTAGAATATTTTCGGAGTATTTTCGGATCGGCGAGTTATTTTAGCACTTTGCGAAGCATGTTGGAAAACTGATTTAAAATGCCATCAATTTTTAAATCATCATCTATTAAAATTTCAAAGTGATTCGACCTTAGGGTGAATAATTTAAGCCTGCCATAAATTTTACAAAAACGGATTTAAAACATTATCAAAAAGTCTTGCCAGCGAAACAAGCCATGTTTCATGTATATATTTACTATTTTCTTACTTATACAAGTATATATGGTGCAACGGACCGAATGACTTTCTATAACCCTGAAGATGGTTAAAATATCGCAAATATGGTGCAAGAAAAAGACTACTCAGGTAAATTCCCCGCAAGCTACTAACAATTCTAGTAAACTTACAAGACTGCAGGACTTCCAAAACTGACTGACCTTAGCAGCGACGCAAAAAAAGAGACATTGAAATTGAATGATTGGCAACCGATCCCGCTAGCCTACTGTGCTCCTACACTGTGCAGGGCTCAGTTTAGGAATTTGATTCGACCTACAATCAAAAACTGGCATCGTAAGAAATACCTGGGTACAATAAATAAATACAGAAAATTGAGAATTTTGTGAAGACATTCCACAAATCCTAGCACAGAAAATTTCAAAATGTTCACTATTTTGAAAATGATTCCAGAATCAAATGGTTCTCGAGTTCCTGAAAAACCATGAGTATACACTATCTATATACGGCCGGCAATACCTGTATCAGTTCAAAATGTTCAAATAAATATAATGACATTCAAAATCGATGCTAAGAAAATTCTTTACATTTTTAGAACTTTGCGGTATTCCTGATAGAATTTGAAATTGAATTCCCAAATGTGATATCGTTCCACGTGCAACATAGTCCTATAACTGACAAAATACAAATAATGGCTTTAAATATTACTTACTCATTAGCAATCTTCCATAGCATTTTATTCAGAACGTCCGCATTATTCCCCGCCCCCAACACTGCAATCTCGCAAAATACACGATCCTCACAAATTGTATTATGCTCCACCGGTCCATGACGCGTATTCTCGCCAAGTATTTGTAAAAAATCCATTAACGGATTTGTCATCTTACGACTTTCATCGCGTAATCCATCATTGCCCGCATCGTCCAGCGAACGTTGAAACGTAGGCTTAAACACAGATGGCAGAAAACTCGGCCTTGGTGGTCTAAAAATATAAGATAGTAATAAATGAAATGAACAATATAATGCACGCAATTAATTAGCTGTTATCAAATTATATCTTAACGATAATCAATCAAGATTATATATATAAATTGGATATATTGACGCGGCGAGAGAGATACGAAAATAATTTTTGGGTTTTGATTAATTATCTCTTTATTGGATGTAATTCCGTGTGTGCGCGCAGATATGTTGGAAAACAACACCCAACAATTAAATAAATTACGTGTCATATACGTCACTCTACATATATGTATGTATATAATATGTATGTGTACACATGTGCGGCAGAGATTAAGAAAGTTTGGGAATAAAAAAAAAATCGAAATTTATCAACACACAGTCTGTTGAGGTACATATAATATATCGAACGAACGAAAGTCGATTAAAATCGTTGCATACAAAATTTGCATACAGATTACAACTATAAAGTGTTAAATTAATTAAATTGCAATATGGATGTATATAAGGCGGAGAGCATAAGAGAGACCAAAGAAAGTATTATAAGAAATAACTAAAACTGTTATGCTGCCATACTGTCTTACAAAAACTTTAATTAGTTGGAGAGCTTCGTATACATATACATTTATGAAGACTTCTTACATACATACATGCATACATATTAAAGAAAGAACGAAAAGAAGCAAAAAATTGATTTTAAGTGTAAATATTTATAATAAAATCTAACATCTGTTAATAACTATCATTATACTCGAATTACATATATAAATATATTTGCTATAGAGAGAAAGTATGCAAAAAAAAAACTTAGAAACAAATCTGTAATAAAAAATGCAAACTATTTAATGCTAAAAGCACTGAGCTTGACTTGTTATTATTCAGAGGAAGAAAGTGTTTATAATTCTATACATATGCATACTACTTAATTCACAATTAAGTTGTGCGCTTAAAGGGCTTATTAGTTATGATGTGAAGTGGGGTTTTAACTGTTTTTGAATTAGATAATTTATTTGTATTAATTTCGACATACAGTTGTATATAAATTATAAGAATAACAGCAAGAAGAAAAAAATATTATAATTTTCTTGCCATAATTTATACCTGCGCGAGTGTTTTCGGTCATTGATTGTCGGTTGCATTTATATACGATTCACAGTGGTGCTTAAAATATATTACGCGATACGTTTTTTTATATCTTCTGATAGGACGAATTAACGAAAAATGACGTAAGACAATATTAATAAAAATAATTAGGGCGTTGTTTTTAATTTATTATTAAAATAAAACAACGCCCTAATTTTTATTTGCAATTATCATCATTTTAATCAAATATATAAAGATGTATCTTTATGATTTCTTCTTTTTTTTTAATGTCTAAACTCCATTAATCTAAAATTGTACCGGAATTTGTGTGAAACTGTATTTATTTTGAAAACTTATCGCAAATTGTATTCGCCCTACATGAACTTGTAACCAGGATTGAAAAATCTCTCAATTATAAGTAGTTTCAAATCTTACATTGTGGAGGCGGTTTCGATGAGATGTTAGTTTCTGTGAAGGTTACCAAAGACTGTCCTCAGCAAGGGGTGTTCTTGTCTGAGTTATTTATCGGATTATCGGATAGATTACGCCATGTAATTTACGCGATTGTATAGACACGTAGAATATTACGTAGATAACTTGGCAATATTTTTTTTTTACATCGTCACAACTTACGATATTTTGGCATGTTGAAATTACAAATAGAAGATTGCTCGGCGGTCGTTGATAATGGATTAAAAGTGATCGTTCACCATTGGTTTTCGTTTACTTAAGGCGATGCATTACTCAAATCACATATATTGGCCAAAAACACTTGCCAAGCTTTTGTGTTGCTCTGCGTGAATTGAACGTATCTGTTTGTTCGAATATAACGGATTTTGAACTTTATGAATTGGCTAAATTAGGTGCTACTTTAATATATTTTTCGGTCTCCAAATGCGATGAAATTTGTATTAAATCTGGCCTCTAAAGCCACAAAAACCATTTCCAAACTAACACCATAATGCTTGCACCATGGGCCTTTAAGGCAAGGAGCGTGGAATCCTCGTAAGTTCCAACAAAATTTTAATAATAACACCATAATGACCTACATGCCACGATGTCATTGGTTCTAAGTTATCCGAAAATTAATTTAGTTTTTAAAGAATTAGGGGATTAGAAGGGCAACAATTTTGAAAAGTCATTCAATCGAAATACATGATCATTTGGTGTCTAAAACCTCCCAATCTCGTGTTTTTTAAAATTGAAATATTTTTGGGTTAGCTTGGACCCATAATGACATATTGGGATATTCGGGATTATGATGTTACCTTCCTAAGTTTCTCCCAAGAAAGTCCGGAAAAATCATTTAATCAACATACCAAACCTGGTTGTCTTAACCTCCTAACCCCCAATTGTTTCCAAAATCAATTTTTTTCGAATACCTTAGCCTGCCGAGCTTCCTAGAGATTTCTGAAGAATATTTGGAAATTTATTTAATTGGCGAGTTGTAGAAAATTCACATAATCGGTTAAATTATAAGACCAAATTTGTTTTTAAATTTGGCTGGACCCAGTAAGGTTCCGCACTCAATGCCACATGCCGTACCCAGTAGTACTGACATTAAAAATTTTGTTTTTCATGAAATTTTATAGAAACTATAAAATTTAGTATAATGATGATGAAAATTGTACAATTTAAAAAATTATATAATATTTCATATGACTCTGGAATTGAGATCAGATTTTTTAAATTCTTGATAAAATCGAAAATATTATTTTCTCGAATCCAAAATTTAAATTTACGAGATTGAAATATAAACTCTAAAATTCCTAAAGATTCACTCCTTTCAAAATTAGGGATAGCAATCGAAAAATTTCTGATTTCAAAATTTCAAAATCTGAATTTTACCTCCTATAATAACAAAAATGTTCCTAAAATATATTTAAAAAATGTAATTCCTAAATTCAGAAAAAAATTTAAATTAAGATTTATATGGCAAATTATAATTTTTTAATTCGAAACAGATTTATTTGTGATTCAGAATTCTAAAATTCATAAATTAAAATTTAAAAAAAACTCTAAAATTTTAAATTAAATTTTGATTTTTAGTGATTACAGAATTTGAAAAACAAATTTTTAAATTTTTAAGTTTTAAAGATCTAGATTAATAAGACTTAAATAAATTTAAAATAATAGTTTAAATAAAAAACTTGAAATTGGTGTCTTTAATTCTTAGAACTCCTATTCAGAATTCGTAATATCAAAACAACAAATTTTAAAATGTTAGGAAAGTTAATTTTCAAATCCTATTTCAGAACTAAGAGCACGAAAATTTAATAAAGGCAAATTTAAATTTAGAAGTAAAAACTTAAATTTTAAATTCTCCTGAAATTTAAATATCAAAAATTCCTGAGATACATTTCTTATAGATTGAGGGGTTTCACCTCAAATTTGCGGGTTTCTTAATTTAAAAATTTAGATTTTGACAGTTAAAAAATTAATTATTATTAAAAACTAATAATTGTTAATCTTAAATTCAGAAAATTTTTGTTTTAAAATGTATATTATCTACAAAAGCTGTCAATTGAATACCGATTCATAAATTTAAATTTGTAACTTTCAAAGTTTAAGAATTAAATTTTTAAAATTGTACATATTTTAAAAAGTAAATTGTTTACTTTTAATTCTTTAGCCTTAGGTTCTAAATATCAAACTGTCTATTAAAAAATTAAATTTTTAATTTTAGAGATTACATATTTTACAAGCAAATTTATAAATTTTTAATTCTTAAAGATGTAGATTAATAAAATCTATATAAGTTAAATTAAAATTAGAATTTTCAATAAAAATTTGAAATTGGTGTATTTAGTCATAAATTTCCTATTCAGAATTGTAAATTCCAAATTAATTAATTCTGTTAGGAAAGCTTATTTTACAATAAAATCCAATTTCTGAACCATTATACAATTTAAAAAAATTAATTTAAATTTAGATGTCAATATTTTAATTTTAAATTCTCCTAAAACTTTAATTTCAAAAGTTCCTGAGATATATTTCTTTTATATTGAGGGATAAGAGCACAAAAATCTCCGGTTTCACATTTAAAATTTAAATTTAAAATGTTTAAATTTAGAATGTTTACGCATAATTCTTAAAACCCCCCCTTCAGAATCCTAAATTGTAAAATAGATTACTGAAGAATTCTTGTTTAAGAAGTTTAAGAATCCTACTACTAATTTCAGATTAATTTCCCTACTTTAGAATTTTATAATTTACATTTTAGCAACCTTAATAAAAAAAATTTCATCAAATCATATATTAATGTAAAATTTGGAAAATTTAATTAAAGATTTTAAAATGTATATCATCTACATCTGGTTTAACTAAAGTTTCAATTTCAAATTCTCAATTAACATTTAAAAATAAAAATATAAATTTGGAACTTTAAAAGTTTAAAAATCAAATTAAAATTTAAAAAATTCTAAAGATTCATTCCTTTCAAATTGAGGGATAGTGCAATACAAAATTTCCAGATTTTAAAATTTAGCGGTTAGCAATTATGATAACAGAAATTTCATAAATTCCTCCGATTTTGAAAATTCGAATTCTTAAATCAAAAATTCAGAAACCTTCATTTAAATTTTGAATAATAACATTTTGGACATAAATTCTAGCAAAAGTTCTAAATTTCAGATTTAAAAATCAGAATTTGGAATATAATTTTTAAATATTAATCTTCAGAGATTTTAGATGGCAAATGTTTAATTTTCTGATTCTGATAGCTCTAGCATAAAATTAAATTCAACAATATTTAAAATTTTATTTTTTTAAACAAATTAAAACTTAAATTTTTAAATTTATAAATCTTTTGTCTTAAAGATCTAAATTAATAAGATTCATAAATTAAATTAAAATTAAAATTTTAAATAAAAAACTTCAAATTGGTGTCCTTAATTCTTAAGACTTTTATTCAGAATTCGAAATTCCAAAATGACAAATTCTAAAATATTACGGAAATTAATTTAAAATCTAATTTCTAAACACATGAGCTCAGTTTAAATTTAGATTTTAGCAGGTATAATAACAAAAAATTAATAAAAATTTATGTTATCTACAATAATTGTCAATTAAATACTGATCCATAGATTTAAATTTGCAATATTGATATTTTAGAAAGGAAATGTTTAACATTTGATTCTAAATTCTAAAATTGTAAATTCTAAAAATTGAGTAAAGTTAATTTAAAAATCATACTTCTGAACATCAACATAAATTTAAATATAGAATTTAAAACTTTATTTTTAATTCAAATGAAATATGTGAACTTCCTTCAAATTAAAGGATTGCAACTGAAAATGTATAATTTAAAAATCCGGAAATTTGGAACTTTCAAAGTTTAAGAATCAAATTTCTAAAATTTGCAGATTTAACTTGATTAACTTCAAAAAATGTAAGTTTAACATAAATTAAATTTTATTTTTAGATTTAATCATTCAGAATATTTTTTAAATACTTTAATTACTTAAAATTCATTGCTAAATTCTAAAATTTTAATACCGAAAATAAATTCTAAAATATTAGTCAATAGTTTAATTTGCAATTAACCCACACATAAAATTTGAAAATTGGAATATGGAAGTTTAAACTTTAATTTTAAATTCATCCTAACGAAATCTTAATTATAATTATTTATAATAATCGTAAAACTTAAATTTAACGAATTGCATAATAACTAAGTTTTCATACATTCCGTGTGTCAATTAGTTAAAAAAAATTATTAAAAATTAAAATGTTGGCAGTAAACTAAAATTTAATTTTGTTTGTTCACCATAAAATGAACAAATAAATCGAAACACTTAAATTTCCTGGCAAAATTTTAAGTTCTAAAATTTTTTTTAATTAACTGACACACGGCACTAAAATTTCGAAAAAATTTCAATATTTTATATTTCAATTTTTAAATTTATGTTCGCTACATAAGTTCTGAAAACGACAACATTTCCAAACTTCAAATGAAACCTTTCAGATTTGGAACTTCAGATTAAAAATCTTGATGCAAGATTTGCAGTTTTTAAAACTTTTATAAAAATACTATTTTTATCTTCAAATGTTTAATTAAGTCAGAATTTAATTTTAAGTCAGAATTTCAAAGAATAAATTTTTTGATACAGAATTTGTACATTTTCAAAAATGTATTTCTATTGCAGTGAGTTCCGTAGAGACTTTTCTCGGGTACCGTAGTTCGACATACTTTAAGAATCACTGCTCTTTATAGATATGAAGTTGTCTGATATACGAGAAATATACATTTTTCGTTTTAATTTATTACATTAATTCCTAATCTGATGTGCATTTTAAATCGAGTGATTTAATTATGTAATCTATTTTGGTAACGGTGATCTAGAACTGGTCTTAGTCATTTATATTTTTATTTCTTGTGTGGAATGGCTACTTCGCAAAATTGTATGGAATCATTTAAAAATTAAATCTCTCTATGTACTAAGCGCAAGCGATCAAATAGTAACATAAAAACGAACGATCGAAAGTGATTCCAAGTCAAGCTATTAAAATACAGTTTTTAAAACACTGCTATGACGGATATCAAATTTCTTATCCATTAAAAAACAAATGAAATAAAATGCTGAAATGACGCATGTACGGGTATGCCGCGCTATAAATCTTAACCATACATATACGCTAAAAAACGTGTGTTATGCATTAAAAGCGGTAATTAAATTAACGAGTACTTCGCGTCATAAAAAATTTGTTTCAATCAATTAAAACTTTCGTTTTCAACAGAGTGGTTTGTATATGCGGCTTGGAACACCTGAGTAATTAAACGATATATATACTTACAATCCTGTATCATTTGTATTTATGTAGATGACCTGCGGTGCTAGCGATGAGATTATGAGTCCAATGGGTATGGCAGCGGTTAAAAAGTGCAAAACTTTCTTCCATGACGAGTTACTGTACGTAAAATTAAATTAAATTAAAATGTGATGAGTACCGCGACATTTATGTATACGTACCCAATGTGTTTATTCGAACTCTCTGCCGGTTTTCCTTTATGCATTAGCGGAAACAATAAATCGGCAAGCCCAAAATTACCTTTGCCAAACGAATGCGTTTCCGGTTCAGTTTTATTCGCTTCTTTGACATCTTTTCCGCTATCCATACTACTCTCCCACTGACTAAGCAGTGCTGTCAGATTAGCACCAATACCATTTTCGGTTCCTTTCCCATTTTCAACTGGGCTACTTTCCCACCCGTTGCTACCTTTAAAATCGAACGAATACGGAAAATCTTGCTGTAATATCGGATGCGTTTTAATGTCATGATAAATTTTGATTTGTTCGTAATACGATGGATGATGCGCAGAACTAGAGATTGGGGTCATAATTTTTGGTTCAACATCCGACCCACTATCATCATCGTTAACCCATTTCCATTTCCCTGTGCCATTTTTCGTTTCGTACGATATTGCTGACGGTTCGGTTGAACTAGAGACGACGGTATTCGGGACCCAAATAAATTTTCCATCATCACTAAAACTATTCGTTTGCTGGATGGTTTGATAGTCGGGCAGCTCGGTCGATGAGGTGGTGGTTGGTGGTGTGGTTATCGCGGCATGATGATAATGATGTTGATTATAGAAAAAATTGCGACCATTAAGTCGTGCCTCCGGCTGATGCGTTTGCTGATATTGTTTCGAAAGCTCATCAAATTTTGGATAATCCTTATTTAAATCGTCGACGCTGGGATATTTTGGGAAATCAACAAATCGTGGACTTTCCGTATGACTAATCGGTATATTTTGATATGAATCATATAGTGTCGGCTTAAATTGGCCCTGGTTTTGATTCGGACTCGGAAAACTTGGCTCATTGAACATATCGAACTGTGGACTGGGCACAAAATTTAACGCGCTATGATGTGAATTACTCGGCATCAAATTATGACTGGTCGCATCATTTTTCGTACTATTCGATCGTTTATTTGGTTTCGCTGTCGTTTTACCGAAAAGCTGACGTTTCGTATTGTGTGACATTTGGTGATATTTGGAATCGCTGAAAGTAAAATTATTTTGATTAACAAACAAAAGAAAATATATTAACACTTGAAATCAATATACGAAATGCTAAGTGTCGGTCGGATTCGATACGGCATGCGCGGAGAAAGTATTTTGGGTGTTTATATTCGCAATTAATTTAATTAATTTTCACACATAAAAATTAGTGTTAATTTAATACACAATTATATGTGTTTATGAGTTAATGCGGCAAAAAGAGATCAGCGATCGTGTATATAGGTAGGTATATCGATATTATTCACGAACTGTTGCCCAACCAGCACGATTATTATTACAAAAATAAAATCATGAACTTCATGATCTTGACATTCATCAAATCGAAAACAAATTGATCATGTAAATTGATCATCAAACGATCGAGTGAGAAAAGTAAAAGTGATAGTGTATCGATGATTTTAATAAAACAACACGAAATTTATTCGATCGACACTGAACATGTCACTGAAACCAATATTTACTGATCGAGTGGATCAAATAATAACGTCTGGACCAATACACATTACTCAATTTAGAAATCGAACATCGCACACAATTGGCATTATTACGTATTCTGTGCATCATTTCACAACCAAAGACGACAACGATGGACGATGGACAAAGAACACAACAATACAAAGTTAAAAAAATTGAAAATCGCAACAGACGCAAACATTTTCATTTTCATTTTTACTTTCGATTTATTTATGTTTGTTTGTATTGCGCATACACACACACACAGTGTTGTTAACTTTCATTCGTTTTCCTTTTGTTGTCGGGTCATTCCAATTTTGGTCATTTAGATCGACGCAAAAAACATGGTTTAATTAGCTGAATTAAAATAATTGATTACGCGCGTCTAGCGGATGATCGTCGAAGTAAATTTATAACGTATATTATACAACTTACTCATTTTGTTCATATTCCACTGGATCATTAGCACGTTCACCATTATCACCGTCCTCATCTGCTGTTTTTGGATATTGTATTGGCATTGTATTATGGATATTTTTTAGAAAGGAATTTTTTGTCGTTTCGTGATGATGATTCCGCTGTTTCTGATGATTTTTATGATTGTATCTTGACGACAATGACGTTCCAGTTGTTTGCTCATTTATAGAACCACTTTCACTATTATTATTATTTCTATTATTTAAATCATTACTATTATTACTGTTTGTACTACTACTGTTATTATCGTTGTTGTTATTATTGTTTGTTGTTGGTATTATTTTGGTTGAATTTTCACTAACATTTTCGAATACTTGAATTCCTATCACAGATGAAATTGTAATGAGCAACAAGAATATGAGTAATTTTACTGCTATTGCTATTGCCATTGCCTGTAATTGAATATATGAAAGAAAAAAAATAATAAGAAAAGAAATAAGAAAATTATTGTCGGTTGGTAATAAAACGATTCATATATTGGTGTAATAAAACTGATTGAAAATTGGCTAGGAATCTGGGAATATGATCGAAATGGAGCAAACAGGTATAATTATATTTAATTGAAAAACGTTCTCAATTATATGTTCATTAAAAAAATATTACGGGCTCATTCTCAAAATTTGAATATTTTGGCATTGAAATGACGACAAATATAAAAACCACAATCTCTAACGCGTAATCAACAACAAATTGTGAGACGTTTTAAAGTCAAACAATTATAGAATCCCACCGTATGATGGATGAGTTTAACTCGTGTCTCCTCAGTAGGTTCCAACCGTTTTAATAAAATAAAAAATTGACTCGTGTGTTGGTGTAGAAATTTAAAATTCCACTCTGTAACTTCCAACTTTTGACAGCGGAGATGCCTTTGTGGTACATGAAAAACTGCAGGTAAAGTACATAGAGATATGGGACATTATATTGTGGAAAACTTTTCAAATTACACATCCAACTGCATTCAAATGTGCTCAAATGTTTTGCTATTTCCAGAAAGATTGATTTGCCTACCAAACTCTCTTCAAACAGATATCAAATTAAGTTCAAAATTTTGATTGGGAATACTAAATCAAACTCTCTTTTAAATCACTGTACAAAGAGCATTCAAAAATAAATTTCTGTACGATATTCATTCAAATTTGACCTAATTTTCAAACAAACAGTTATTTAAATCTATTAAGTTTGACTTGAATTTATAAATTTATCAATTTTTTTCCATTTCAAGGAAAAAACATCTTATACGATCCAAAGTATTTTTGGAACTTTTTTAATAAAAAACGCCAGAAATCCGTTTACCACAAAAACAACTCAACCACGACCAGTGGCTTAGGTATCCAATCTAATATGGATATACATGTATACGTTTATCATAAAGGTAGATTTTCTACAAGCGCCCAATTCATTTGGTGATAGATGTGGTCCTGATTAAATACCATCAGCAATTTTGAAAACATTGGGACCGGAACTAGTTGAACCACTATGTCTGCTCTTCAATCAATCGCTCCGAAGTGGTTTCCAACCCATTGGAAGCTAACTAAAATAACGCCTATTGTTAAGGCTGGAAAAACAGCTGACATATCATGCTTCAGAGGAATATCATTGTTGTCATCAATTTCCAAACTGCTTGAATTAGTCATATATGCAACGACCATGGAATAGTAATTCAAAGCTTGTCAAAATTTGGTTTTTCCAATGCTTTTGTCAAATAGATCTCATCTTACTTATGCAACAGATAACAATATATTGAAATGGGTGGTAAAAAATCAATTTCCATTATAGCACTTTATTCACAACTTTGAGTTTGCAACACTGCTTTATTTGACAACCCATTTAAGAGCTGATAGTTGCTTTTTATTTAGTGTTAACATTTTATTATGGATAGACCTACATCAGGGCAAGTCTTGCAAATTGTTGAAATTTTTTATCAAAATAATGGTTCTGTTCGCCAAACTTATCGTGCACTTCGTCCATGTTATGGCGTAGATAATCGACCTTCAGAGCGGCTAATTTGAATAACAATAGATCGGTTTCGGACCACGTTTTCTCTTAATGATAATGTGCATTCCGTGAGACGCCGAACAGTGCGCACTGAAGAACCTGTAACCGCTGTACAGGAAACGTTCTCAGTAACTGGGGTTGATCCTTCCACTTTATGGAAGATTTTACGAAAGGATCTTGGCTTAACAGCTTTCAAGATTCAACTTGTGCAGGAATTAAACGCAACCGACCATCGTATGCGCCGCCAATTGGCGAATGGGATGAAGCACAAATTGATATTGATGTTGAATTTCCATTCAAAATGTTGTTCTCCGATGAAGCTCATTTTTGGTTGAATGTATACGTAAATAAGCAGAATTGTCCCATTTGGAGTGAGGATAATCCACAAGCTTTTGTCGAAACACCATTACATCCACAGAAAATTACTGTTTGGTGCACTTAATGGGGTGACAGAGTCATTGGTCCTTATGTTTTCAAAAACGATGATAGTCAGAATGTTACTGTTTATGGTGAGTGGTATAGGGACATGATTAGAGATTTGTTCGTACCTCGATTAGCTGGCATTAATCTTGCTGACATGTGGTTCCAACAGGACGGAGCCACATGTCACACAGCACGAGCTACACATGATTTCGTGTCTTTTGATGAAAGAATAATTTCGCGTAATGGTCCAATTAATTGGCCTTCAAGATCGTGTGATTTAACCCTATTGGATTATTTTCTTTGGGGTTCTGTAAAGTCACTTGTCTATGTCGATAAACCAGAGACAATTGAATACCTGTAAATCAAGATTCGAAGAGTTATTGGCAAAATACGGCCGCAAATGCTTCGAAAAGTTTGTGAAAATTGGTGTTGCAGATAAGCATATCGACATAATAGTCGCCAAATCCAACTGTATGTTAGGGCTTATTAACCGTTGGTCATGGGAGATAACGGACTTCAAATGTCTATTTAATCTTTATGTTGGCTCTTTATTTTGGCTATGTCCGCCCCCAACAAGAATTTGCGGCTTCTGTGTGGTCTCCCTATCAACAAACTCATATTAGTCGCATTGAAAGTGTACAAAAGAAATGTTTACTATACATCGCCCGGAACGATGGATGGAATTATGACAGTAGGTTACCATACTACGAGAATATTAGCCGTCTACCACCTTACATCGGAAGGTGCCATAATTATCAAATTGCCACACTAGATAATAAAACAACTGGGCACTTCAATGATAGGAAACGTTCTGCTAGGGTACATCGACTCACCATATATCCTGTAAAACATCTCCTTACACATTCCAACCAGGGTTACACGTCAAAATAATTTAATCAAACTTGATCAACATCGAATGGAAAATGGTGAGAATGAACCAATCAACCGAATGGATAAATAATTGAACGAAATTACCGATGCATTCGACTTTAATTTATCTAAAGACTCTTTAAAATATGGCTAAAAAAGCTTTAAAAAAACTATTTTAAATGGAGGTCAATAGGTTCAAACCTTTTCCTAAACTCTCTTCAGGCTATATCAAGTTTTGTTCAAAATATTTGAACAGGAAAGTTCACATTGAACTATTGGTGTCAATCTCTCATTAAAATTCAGCTCAAATATTATTTACAAGCAATATTTGTTTTTCATTTCATAGGTTATGTTAAGTTGTTATATTTCCAATCCAACCCATTTGAAACTAATCCAAAATCCATTTAAATTTATCTCAATTATCAAACCACGTATTGATTGATCATTAGGATAAAACTATTTTTGTTTTTTCGATCAAACTCTATATTCAAACTATGTATATCAATTTCTGATCAAATTTAATATGCTTCCAGTTCCTCAGTGTGATTAAAACTGTGTAAATCAAACCCAATAGATTACATTCCAACTTCAGTCAAATTTAACTTTCATACAATTAGAGTTCTTAACTTTGATTCTAATTTTACAAAACCTTATACGAGTATGTACGTAAAATGGAGCGATAAATATCCGAGTGCTATAGAGTGGAAACGTTCGTAGAGTTACGTTGTTTCTTGAACGTTGGACAATCGATTTAATCAAAGTTCTCAGCTGATATTTCAAGGAAATTGATCCACTGCAATTGTTGCTACACCAAAATATAAATCTTTTCTTTATAGCTATCACGATCACACCAATATTCGTTGCAATAAATTTGTAACGTCATCAACAACAGATTGCCAAACAGAAGTAAGTCGACTGGGTCTGTGCATTAACTTATTAAAGACAAACCATGAAGTCAAGGATTGCCCGATAACCGACAAATGTAATGTAAACATCACACATTGATCAATGGAACTAAAATAAAATTCATCAAAAATATACCACAAAGCCTATAACTGGTGAGCCCTCAACTCCGTATTCCTCAATAAATCAATCAAAATACTCTGTTCATATAATATTCTATAAAAAATCTGAGATTTTGGGAAATAGAAACCCAACTCGTCGATGAAGTCTACACGTCTTCTGAGCAAAGGTATGAGGAGCATTTAAACCAAATTTTAATCTAAACGCGTGATGATCAAGTTCGACTTGTTGTCAAAATACTATTTTACGAGTCACAATCGATTTTTTAGTTTGGAGACATAAAGGTTTGGGCCATATGGTTGAACCTGAAAACACCAAAACAATAATTATTATATTCCATTGCGTGTGGAAGCTCGACGCTCAACTGCTAAATTGAGGGTGGTATACGATGGCTCCGCCAGGACTTCTTCAGGCAAATCTTTCAATGATATAATGATGGTGTTGCCAATTGACACTATAGACACAAAATATCAGTGATTTTTTTACGGAAAAACTCTAATGAAACACTTTAATTTTAAAGGCTCAAAACTGTAGCATACGGAATAAGAACAACATGCTTTTTGACCGTCAGGTGCCTAACACAACTGAAAATTGATGAAGCATGAATCTTTTCACTTGCAATCACTTCGATGATTTATTATCGGGATCGAACTTAAAAAAGAAGCTTATAAAGTTTCATTTTAAAGTTATTCAAATATGCTTGGCTTGGCTGGTATGTCACTTAAAAAATGGTGCTGGAACTAGCCTGATATTCTACATAAAATACCAAATACCGATCGAGTACAACTCTTTCATCTAGATGCTTCCAGATTTGGTAAAACTATGGCCATGTATTGGCAACCAGATGAGGATATGTCATCTGGTTGCCAATACATGCCCAATACCCCATTTATGAAAAATGGGATTCTGAAAATGATTTTTGGATCCAGTTCTGGAATATGGCCGACTGGAACGGAACTAGGCAGTTTGTTAACCGATTACGATGAAATTCGATATTTTGGTTGAAAACGGCACTCATTTTAATATGTTGAAATTCGTAAAATTGAATATAGAAATGGGATTCTAAAATGAATGTTGGGTTAAGTTATGAAATAAGGCTGGAATTAAACTAGGCCGTATTTTGACCTATTTTGATAAAATTCGAAATATTGAATGAAAATGGGATTATAAACTGATTTTAGTTGAAGTCCTGGTATGTGCCAAAACCATCTTAGTATTTCCATCCAACATGGGATGTTTTACCCTTTTTGTAATATGTACTGTTTCGTATCTCACCCTGTTTTGTAATATACTGTTTCGTATCCCACCCTCTTTTATAGCATGATATTTTTAAATATCCTAATTTGATATTTGAATAAAATTCTTATAAACTAAGCAAATAAAATTATTAAATCTTCAAAATTTTGTTTAAATTTTTTATAATTAAATGTAATATTTCGAAATTCGAAAATTCATTTAAACTCAAATGAAAATTCAAAATTTATAAAATATCATGCCCTTGGTTAATATTCAAAATTCATCAACTCGAATTTTAAATTGTATCGTCGGAATCCAATACGTTAAATAAGTTTCGAAATTTTTCGAATTTTAAAGTTTAATTTACAAAATCATTTTTTTTACATATAACTAACCACGAGAGCAAATAATTATAGGGGCGTTAAAAAATATTTGTTCCCTGGCGGCCACTAGTTTTGGTACGTCTTTGGTGTTGGTAAGTCGCATGTCAATATTTGCATCGTATTTGCAATATTTTGTGGATGAGCCGATTGAAAGATACAACGAAAATATTTGCATCAATTTCGTTGTATCTTTCAATCGGCTTATCCACAAATTATAGAGAGTTGACTTTACAATTAACGCTAATACTTTCTTAGTTTACCAGATGGTAAGCTTGTGATCTGTGTAGCTTTGTAAATCTTCGTTATATTTCAATGGTTATGACCATCAATATCATCTACAGAAAGATGTATAGCCGGAATAAGGTGCATTTGGATGGGAAATTGCTAACAGGCAGTTGTGATGTAGGTCAACAGTTTTTCATACTCCATAAAGAGAATATCTCTATTATAGATACCCGTTCACATAGGAAAATCCAATAATGAGCACTATAATAATAAACACACGAAAAATGGTCTAGAACTGATGTAGTGAATCTATTTTTCGCGTATTTTACTATGTGAGTGCTTAGAATGATTGATCAAAATTTGGTATCGAGATTATTTTTAATTATTAATATTATTTAGGGAATTTAATAAAAAATAAAATTTCGACGCCCAATTGTAAACGAATTTGCCAAGCGCTCCCATGGTAAAACACACGAAAAAATGTCTAGCTCTGATACAAGACAATTTCTCGTGTGTTTTATTATGTGAGTACTTGGAAAGGTTAACTATAATTTGCTATCAAAATATATTTAATATTTAAAATTTAAATAGACATTGAAAAATCTGGAACTATGGTCAACTCACAGATGGTTCGGTACAAGAAAAATCTAAAATATGCTAAATTCTTGCTAAGTAAACTAAAATAGTTAGAATGGCTTGAAGATTATTTTTCACTTTTTAGTGAAATTCCTCGAGATATCAAAATGAGCTTCTGAGGTCAATATAACTGGGACGTCTCAACACAAGAAAATTCTAAAATATCCGAAATTCTTGCTAAGAAACTTGAAATTCTTGCTATTCTAAAGTTAGAATGGCTGTTCGATGAATTTTCACTATAAATCTCCACCATTACTAACAGGGCTCCTAACAATTAGTTTTCTAAAAACTGACAAATCTCGGACGTCTCTGAGATCGGCACAAGAAAAATACAAAATATCCAAAATTCTTGCTAAGTATAATATATAAAGGTTAGGATGGCTCAAAGATTAATTTTCACTACTAATGCCCATGATATCTAACTGGAATTCTTTCTAACGATGATTTTCTAAAAATTGACAGATCTGCAACTATGGTTAATTTAACTGGGGCATCTCCAAGATCAGCACAAGAATAAATCTAAAATATCCGAAATTCTTGCTAAGTAATATGAAAAGTTTATAAGATCGCAGGGATGGGCATTCACTCGCCATCTATAATTTTTGTAACGTAGACCATGTCAACAACGTAGAAAATGTTTATAATTTAGACAAATTCTACAGTGATTTAGTGAACTATAGGTCTAAACTACGGTGACCAGATTTCTTTAGGATTAATGCGATACAGGTGTGGTATTTCGCTCATCGGTCCATTGAGCCCCATCAATAAAACTTTTCACATTGTCAAAGACCAGCAAAAACAGCTTAAAAGAATCTAAATTATAAGAATTACTCGGTGTACTCTACTCTTTGATGTTAAAGTAAAAGTAGATTTTTACTCGTGAATTGGTCTGCAGCCTGAATCCAGAAAAATACTTCAGTTCTCAACTCATATTCTTCTCAGGGTTGCCATCGCTTTTCCACAAACAGGAATATGAAAAATATGCGAAGCATTTAATCCAAAGTCAAATGAAACCAATAAATTTCTAGTTTTTTGTTGCCATCTTGTGGTTTGCCAATACTTTTCGGGACTAGAATTTAGTAAATTTTAATAAAAGTTTAACTTAATCTTAACTTTAGAGTAGTTTAGTTTTCAAATGATTTAAAATAGAATAGAAAAGAACAATATTTACGGGAAGAACAAATTGTTCCAAAGAAGGACAGTTCTAGCAGCCTTAATTTTGGCCAAGTATCGAAAAAAAAAATGATGTTTTACGAAGCTCACTGAAAAGTTCATTTTTTGATTGCAACAAATATTTCACCAATTTATTGAAGGCTCTACTATGCAGTTCGCCTCCTATTTTCGACGGCTATCGTTTTGCAAAAGTAAGTCAAGGGAGGAAGTATAGATCAGGGTGAAAAAAGAGGACATGTTCTCTTTTAAAGAGACATTCTGGCAATCCTACCTTCAAGGTTGCTTCACTTGGTAGGATAGTTACCCTCGCTATTTACATTCTAGGCCCAAACAATAAAATCGCTTAAAATAGCCCAAAAATTCATTCATTTCTCCTCTCTCAAGTTAAAATATATTTTTTTATTATGGTCGGATATAAATAGCTAGGCTGAATATATCCTTTCTCGTGAATCAACCTTCTTCAATGTATTTTATCTAACTTACCATCTTAGAAAAATAAGTTATGTTAGAAAAGTTTAAAAAAAATAACAATCCCGCCCATCCATGTAAAGATGGGTCAAACATTAATTTTCTCTATAAATCCCCGTGATATCTAAATGGGGTTCCAACGATTAGTTCGCCAAAAGTTAACAAATATTGAAGAAATATTTCGTAAATATCTATTTTTTCGGGTTGATATTGATTTAAGAATGGAAACACGACAATAAGTTAGAAAAGTCTTTTTAGGATGGTTTTTCGGGCTAACTTAAGAGACATTACCGTGCACATTAATTCTGAATTTTATTTATAACTTATTACGACCGTTTATACTCATTCACAAAGCTCATGTAAATGTAAAATGGGTCAAAATTTTATAAAATTCTAACACCTACATATCTACATTATAAAAATATACTAACAATCCAACTACTGAATAGAGGGAGGCCCCCCGTATATAAATTACAAATTTGGAAATTTTTGATAGATTGATTGACAAAAAACACAAAATCCAATAAATTAATTTCAAAACACTAATAAATAATCTAATCAACCACAACATACAATACCATAAAAAATAATTCAAAGGTTAATTCCATGTCACTCATCTATATAATATCTGTGGGTATCTTCAACTATCTGTGTGTATCTTCAAAACTATCAACAAAAAAAATATGATTTTTACACTAACAAAAATCTGATACATACTACTGAATTTTAAATGGCATTACACATTTTATATGTACATATACATAAACATAAATATATAGCATCGTATAAATATACATATATGGTTAGAGTTCAGAGAAAGTTTAATAATCACATTACGATACCACACCGATATGGTATGGCAAAAAAATTATTTTACCAAAACGCAAATCAATGTATGTATACACATGTGTGTATACACAAAAACGTCAAAGGTCGTGTGTATTATATACAGATACGAAACAAAAAATAAACTAATCGATTTTGCGCGCACAACAAGATTAAGATAAACGATTTCTCACGCACAATTGACCGCGCGCACTTTAAAAAAAATCTTTTAACACTTGTGCACATTAGAGCAGAATTAATAGCCCACGCACGCTCTCATACATATTTTCAAATCGTTTACTATAAATCTCCCAAATATATTATTTTCACTTAAAATCATCATTAAACGCATATATGCGGTTATTACCTTTAACAAGATGATTAACTTAATAATGTTTGAAGATATAAAATTGGTTTTCCAAAAATAAAATGCAAGATTTATGTATGCTGTATACGCTATTAACTTAGCATACCATATTGTTCACTCACGCAAAAATATTTTTAAATCACTAAATCGTATATATACACTCGCACTTATAAGTCTTAAAAGTTAACAACTTCACACTAGTGTGCCAAACGTTTAAATGGATGCTACAATTTAATGTTGGTGTCTTATATATACATTCACTTACACCCCAAGCTTTTCTGTGTTACACTATATACTAGATTGTAAGATTTACAAGAAGTGCATTAAATGGATTGTATTGTTTATAGTTTACATATATACATATAGGTATTGTTTATAATAATGCGCGCGATCATCTAAATTTGTTTGTGTCTATATGGTAAAACGCGTAAAGAACAATAGCAAGTGAAAATGTAATATAATTACTATGTGCAAGTAAAACAAAGTATTTTCTAGCGAATTATAGAAAATCATAATTCAGTATATGTACATATATATAGTGTATAGGTTGGTTGTTTTCACAAACATAACCAACAATTATAAAACACGCCGGTAAAAGCAGAAACAACAAAATTCATGTACTTTATAGTTTTGTACATGAATACGCTCGACCATATCTTGAGAACTACAAATAACTAATATAAAAATCAAATGAGAGACGGCCTTTAATATTTTATTCGTATGATGCTCACGGCCCACCATTCTCAGCCAAGCGAATCTCCACGATTGCACCGCTAACTTTTAATTTACATTACAAGGTGGTATTTGTCAGGTATTTTGAAAAGAAACTGCTTTGAATTTTTTACATTATTGATGAAGATTGCAGTTGTAATTGACAATTCACCGAAAACCATTCATCGAAAAACTCAATTCACCGAAAACGACAATTCACCGAAAATGAAAATACATGGGAACTAAACTACCATATACCGATTATAATGTATTCAAATTATTTGATGGAAACAGGATTCTAAAAAGTAAAAAACTTTATACCAGCTATATGGATACAGCTATGGAAAATAATGGTAGTTCAGAACTTTATCCTAAAATCATGTGATAATCCCATTTCTACTCAACTAGTCAAGTTTGATGATAATCGGTCTATGCTTGGTCTAGCTCCGTTCCAAATGGCCATATTCCAGAATTGTATGCAAAAATCAGCTTCTAAGCCCATTTCCATTCAACTTGTCAAGTTTTATAAAAAATCGGTCAAGGATTGGCCAAGTTCCGTTCCAAATGGTCATACTCCAGAACTTAATCAACGCTAACTTTACAATCCCATTTACATTCAATTTGTCAAGTTCCATGATAATCAATCAAGGATTGGTTTAGTTCCGTTCCAGTTGGTGATCAATCAAGGATTGGTTTAGTTCCGTTCCAGTTGGTCAACAACCAGGCCCTCCGCTAGAGAGGTGATTCTATCCAATCTAATGTAGGACAGTAACTTATATGCTGTGCAAAGGAGAGTTATACCGCGATAATTCTCACACTTCAAGCGGTCTCCCTTCTTGAAGATGGGGCATATCGTGGCCACTTTCCATTCGTCAGGCATTACTTCGGTTCGCCATACTAATCGAATAAGGTCGAAAAGACAGTTTCACAAAGTATCCTCTCCGAATATCAAGAGCTCCGAATTAATGTAATCCACTCCAAGTGAGCGGTTTCGTTTTAGTCTCTGCATGGCCCTAGTGAATTCATCATGGGATGGCTCCTCAATGCAAATCTGCGCAGTCTGTATTTGAGGTGAATCAACTACAGTCTCTGACGCATAATGAACACCAGTAGGTCGGTAAAGTGTCCATTCCATGCGTCGAGTACTGCGTCGATGTTAACACAGAGGTTTCCATCCCAGACCCGAATGGCAGTTGACGCAGGCTTGAAAGTATGGTGCAATCCAGTTATTACTTTAAAGAAATTACGCGAACTGCGTTCATTGCTGAGTTGTTGTACTTTCAGAATGTCGGCCTTCCACAATTCTCACTTTTTCCGTCCACAAATCCGCTTAGCTGCCCTCCTAGTAAGAGTAGCCTTGTTTTTGCTTGCGATTGTGAGTCGTTGTTGAGCTTCACTATGGGCTATATTTTGTTGCTCAACTGCAAGACAACACTCGTCATCAAACCAAGCATTCTTGGGTCTGACTTTCACTATACCTAAAGTCTGGTGAGCAGCACTGACAACTGAAGTTTTCAGTGCCTCCCAAACAGAGTTCACACAGTCAGACTGGTAATTAGCTTCCTCAATGTTGTCGCTGACAAGATCCTGAAATCATTTCTTTAGATCTTCATTTATCAGACCTTCACAGTCGAAACGTTCCATCCGTTTCGCTGTGTTCCCGGAGCTGTACGAAAATTGCCACCGTAGCTTTGCAGCGACCAAATAATGATCGCTGCCTATACGTATTTGGTTGCTGACCGATAAGTTCTCACATCTTGCACCACCCGAGCTCACCCTTTTGAAATTAACACATTGCGAGCTAATATGCTTGCTACTCTAAGATCGTGAGCAATTGCAAAGTACATCATTCTCTCACCATTTTCGGTCGCAGTTTCGTGTCGGGAGTACGAACCTATGTTTTCACACAAGTCGGTCAGATTTCTGCCAGCTCTAGCATTAAACTCCCCAATTACCATTCTAACTGGCTGGCTGACTTCTGTGGGCGCATGTACACTAATTATCGATAGGTTGGCTAACTTCATGCGCAAGCGAGCTTACACAATCGGTTATTGACTGCTTGGAAATCCAAAACAGCGTTCTTTACCTGCGGCCCAAGAAAAAATCCAGCTCCAAGATTTCCGAGGTCATCTCCACTGTAGAGAAACGTATAGCCCTGGGACACATGGTCTCCACTTTTAGGCCAGCGAGTTTCTTGAAGAGCAACGAGTTCCAGCCAATACTCCTTCATGCATGTGATTAGGCCCTCTAACGCTCCTGGTTTCTTAAGTGACTGCACGTTCCACGTGCCGATCCTAAATCTCTTGTTCGGGTACTTGAGCGGGGTCCTGTGTTGTTTTGGCGGTATCCATTTTTTGTTTTGTTGACTTTATAATCAGGTTATTTTTTTTACGGATGCGGCTCGTCAGCCCAGCGATCCAACCGTTTCGTCGCCTCCTACGACAAGCAAAGGATACTGTGGTGGTATTCTAGGAAAACATGTTCGTGCAATTTGGGTTTACGAAACATTTGTGCCCACCACAGGGGCCTTAGACTGAGTATATGCATAGGACCACTGAGTATATGCATATGACAAAAATTGCTTTGGTTGCATATGCTTCAACCATATAATTATTATGCATACCAGACGGCGAAAACTTTGCGATATCTTTCCATGTTTTATTGCCGCGAAGTAATTTTTACCTGACAATTACTATATCGAACGCTATATCCAACATAAAAATAAATCTTGTCCTAAAAGTGCTGAATATACATATGTTTGTGTAGTGCATAAACCAGCTATAAGCAAATTAGTGCATGAAAAATCAGCGATACTCTTGGCCAGTAATATTTAAAACTAAGGATGACAGAAATAATGATTTTCTCTAGAATTTATAGTTCTTTGGAGACTGTCAGACTTACTTTTTAATTACCTATTTTACATATAATCTTTCTAACTGGCGACTTTCTACGTGCAATTTAGAATTTATTCAAATTTTCTACAGACTCTTTTCATGGAAAAAGCATTAGAATTTTGAATAACAATTCAACGATTTCATTTACCCTGTTAAAGATAGCCGATAATTTCCAACCGATCTACAATATCGATAAAGAAGATTTTTAATTTTTGAATAAAACAGATTCGATTAATTAAATTTTGTGAAATATTTTTGTTATTAATACTGATAGGAAAAGCTTCATGTGGAGATCCTGGGAAATTTAGATTTTCCAAAACAATATGTAAATAATTGAAAATTTATAAAAATTCAACTTCTAGAGTGGTATGTACGGAGTCGGCTTGATTTGAAGTATTTTTAACTATAACTAGAAAATTTAAGTTTCCCAGGACATGAAATTTAGACTAAACTAGTTTTAAAAAAAAACATCGATCGGCCAAGAACTTGCGGCTGGAAGTTATCGGCAAACTTTAACAGTGATAAAAATTAGCGGGTTGATAGCTTCAGCCTTAGTACATCTCACAAAGTTTAGTTCTATTATTTGCCGCCCTTATAGAGGTTGACTGGTGGCTCATTTTTTGCAAAGTTAAAAATAATTACATATTTGCGTATGTCAATATCTTCAATATTCCCGAAGACCAAAAAAAAAAAAAATTATGATTGCCATTATGAAATATAAATAACGCCCTAATTTTTTTTTATAATGAGTTGCCTTGTTATCACGTTTTCGCTTAAACTGCAATAACTGCAGGCTTATCATTAAGGGTTTTTAATATTCTACAACATAGGTAATTTGGATTTGCAAATGAATAATTGGGAAAGTTCGTTGACCTTCTCTCAGTAAAATGACACCCAAAACAACGATATATAGCAGTATATAGAGTGGTATACTCTTTATACCGTGGAAAGAACAGCTCGCACAATTGTAAAATAGGAAAAAACCGCTCACAAACATCAGAAACTTGGCACAGCTGATGGAAATCTTTACAAGAAGGTTATAACTATCATTAAAAATATTCCGGGGGTACTGACAATGACCATGCCATAAAATTTAACACAATTCGAGTTCAGGAAGACTAGCGGGTTAAGATCTATCGAGTTATTAAACAGCCAAATCGTTCAGATAACCAACACTTGTTCGCGTGACTGATAACCAAATGTTCACAAAATTTAGTGGATTTGTTTTGATGGATGACGAACGTACATGAAATTACCAAACACAGTGGCAATACTCCTGCTAACACTTCAAGTTAGATACATTTCACAGGCCCATACACCACACCAAACCGTCTGTTTGGTCGCCTATCATCCAATACTGTTAAATAGGATTCAAAATTTTCGATGGTATTGGTGAAAAATACGTGAACTCACAAATTCACTATATGGAGCCGTAAGTCATGTTTTAATTTTATGGTTTTTATGTTTTCAATGCATAGCCTTGATAAAAAAAAAATTTAAGAATATTTAATTTTTTTTATTGTTGTTGTTGTTAAAAATACAGGGTGTCAAATTTTGAGAAAATTGATAATCATGATGTTGTATTTATGGCAATAAAAAGAAAACTAATTGTCCGATAATTATAATTTTGGGCTCATTTTAAAGATAAATTAATAACAATTAATAAAAAAATATAAAAATAGTATGTTGTTTAATTTCTTCTTCTTTAAATTTCCCGCCAAAATGTTCTTTTTCAATTTTCTCAAAAACCTATTTTTTTTTTTTTTGTTTTTTTTTTTTTAAAGAATTTGGTAACTAAATTTTACAACATATTAAAACACTAGACCTCCGTTATTTTTTGTATTCTTGCAAAATACGTTTTAGTAAGAGCATTATTTCATTTTTATATGGAAAAACTATATTTGAATAGATATGTATATCTCATTGTTTTGGAATTACATATTTACAAAAAAGACAGTTCAGTTAAATTATTAGTATTTATTTATTTTCAAACCCAAAGATAATTTTACTTTATTGTTTAAAATTCAATCTTATTCTAATTAAAAATCACAATTTAAATTTAAGATAATCATCAGAATTAGAATATTTTTTACAATTCAAATAGCCATCCTCTGTTGGAATGAATGCGTGAAAACCGTGAGTTACTTTTACTGTTTTTAAATTTTCAAACCTAGTTGCAAGTTTTATTTGCTTTGATTTATGTTCTGCGTCTGAACAAAATCCAAAATTGATATCTGTTTTCAACGTTTTAGCCCATTTAAATAATTCATCTGCATTGGTTATTGTACTGCCGTATTCCATTGTGAGACTAGCTCTGGATGCCATTCTTTTGATGGTACCCCCTACTCCATCACATGGACCTTTTCCATGAGCTGTTGCATGAAAATGCCATTCGCAGTCAACTCCAAAATCCTCTTTGTGTTTTAGGATGTTCTTAAAATTTTTCTTATTTTTATAATGCGTGACTGCACCATCGGTAATATAATAAATTTTAGATAAACTGAATATTTTAGTTTTCAAAAACTGCATTAATTTCTCAATAAATAAGTGAACCGCTACAGTATCGTGGTGAAGACAATCCGATATTATAACGAAGGTGCGGTGATGTAATTTGCCTTCTAAATTTTGGTAAATTACAAATGGATGAATAGTCGCTTGTTTATTATTCCAATGAAAACCTTGTGCGGCATTTTGCATTATAAATGCATAATTTTCTGCAAAATCACATAAAACTATCACCTCGGTAGACTTCAGCGCCAATTTTTTATTTTTTAAGAAACTGGACTGCTGAAGTGAAATGAAGTAATGAGGCAACAGATTCTTCATCTTATTTATGAAATAATCCAGAAATCTTCAGCTCATCACTTATTCGCTTTCCTACTTTAGTTGCTGGACGACTTAGTGGACCGTTCTTGTCCCGTAGATCTTTAGCTGTTCGGACCATATGTTGCATTGCGTTGAACTCGCTCTGAATTTCTTGCATGGTTAATGATTTTGGCAATATAGTAAGTAACTGAATCTTATCACTGGTTTTCTCCAGTTCTTGGAATTTGGTTTTTAGGTCACCAATCAATTCATCATATAGTTTAATCTTCCTTTGGTCATCGGTTGACTGATTAAAAAGCGGCACGATTCCCGAAACCAAAGATGTTGATAATGTCATTGAAGTTAAACCGATTAATTTTTGCTGCTGCTGTTTTGGCCTGACTTCCAATGTACTCGGATATATAGGAGACTTCCCAATAACGGGTAACACCTCATTTATTTTTTCCAAAACACGCTTCACTATCACTACTATCATCGTCATCGGCTATTTGCGGTGTTATAGGTGATGTTGCTGATGGTCCCGCAACTGGTGACAATTCTGGTTCTATTTTTCGTCGTTTGCAGGTTAGATTTATATAGCACGTTGAACAGAGATACAATTTATCTTGATTCTCAACCGATTGTGGCATAAATTGCTTAACATAATCCGTAACTGTGCTGGGATGTTCTATCATCACATCGATTCGCTTCGATAGACATTTGTGTCTCTTTTTTTTACGAACAAAATTGTATTCTATTTCGCAATTTATATTGTGATCATAGCCTACTCGATTCTATTTCTATAAATTCATGCGATAAAATATCACCAATATTTTTATTTTCGATGGCAAATGAAAATAGGAAAAAGAGATAGTTTGCAAATTTAGTCTAACAGGCTGAGATCGCAATAGACAAAACGTAATTCAAAAAATGCAATGGAGCACAATTTTGTTCGTAAAAAAAGAGACACAAATGTCTATCGAAGCGAATCGAAGTGATGATAGAAGCACTGGTTTTAGTTTACTCGAACACTTTGAGTCGCGAAATGGTTTACAACACTTTCGAAATTTATCCATTATCAAATTTAATGCACTAGTACTTATTTATCAGTCACTTTAACACACTGTTTTTTTTACAAATTTTAAAAAATGTTGCTCCTTATTTAAATGTTGTTTACAAATAATCACAATGTCAACTAATCAAAATTTTAAATTTTAACTGTTATTTATATCGACAATATTTTTTTTTTGTTTTCAAAAGAATTACTCATCGTTTAACAGGTACACCTGTCAAGTAAAAATAATCAACCCCCCCAATAAAAAAGGAAAAAAAACATTTTATTTAGTCTTATAAAATAATCTAAGAAACAAAAGGGATTTATGGTACTATATGGTTAACCAATTTTCAAACGATATAAACCAGGGGGTGGCACCTTCCAATTCGGTGACTCATACTTAAATGTGACGCTAAATTGAATATTATTAATAAACAAAACAAAAAAATTAAACAGTAGCAAAACACTGAAATATCTATTCAAATATAGTTTTTCCATATAAAAATGAAATAATGCTCTTACTAAAACGTATTTTGCAAGAATATAAAAAATAACGGAGGTCCAGTGTTTTAATATGTTGTAAAATAATAGTTGCCAAATTTAAAAAAAAAAATAAAAATAAAAAAAAAATAGGTTTTTGAGAAAATTGAAAAAGAACATTTTGGCGGGAAATTTAAAGAAGAAGAAATTAAACAACATACTATTTTTATATTTTTTTATTAATTGTTATTAATTTATCTTTAAAATGAGCTCAAAATTATAATTATCGGACAATTAGTTTTCTTTTTATTGCCATAAATACAACATCATGATTATCATTTTTCTCAAAATTTGACACCCTGTATTTTTAACAACAACAACAATAAAAAAATCATAAAATTCAAATATGACTTACAAAAATTTGTGATTTCACGTATTTTTCACCTATTCCAAATAGTGGTCTCGATATACCAATTATCTGAACCATAACTAGGTCTAAGGGCACGAAACAGATCCCTCACAGAACGATGATTTTCGTAATAAAGCTGGACAAATTGTAGACGCTGCACCGGGCTTAGCCTTTCCATAATGAAATGGCAAACAAAACTGAATAAAAATACTATATGACAGTTTGACACTATACAACAAAAAATCATCTCTAGATGAATCACTCTTTCGTATGTTATGTGATTCCCGATTTAATTTTAATCTCTTTTTAATTTCTTCCTATATACGTCTTAACTGAATTGCTCTTTTACTGGTCGATTTCAAATCGGTAAAATATCGTTGATTGTTGTGTCGACAACCATAGCGTATATTACATGGCGTAATCTACCTCGTCCACCCCTGGTTGCCATGGTCAGCGCAGAGTCCCGAAGAAAATGAAAACGAAAATTCCATGTGAGATTGGAAGAACCGGCGAAGTGACGTTAAATGGCATGATGCCTAAGACGATTTAACGAGATAATGAAATAAAAACAACGCCCTAATTTTTATTTCTAGTAATTCAACTTTTTTTTTTACCCGGAAAACGTAGAAAATAGAGCTTCATTTTTAAATAAGAAATTTTCCTTATTAATCTTAATTAAACAGTAATATTCAGCTAAAATATTTCCAATGATTTGTTAATTTAATATGCTGAAAAGACATATCTGATTAAGATCAGTTGCGTAGTTTGGGAAGAATTGGAGAGGAGCGGAAGGGGTCAAACGTAAATTTTGATGGTGTGTCGTCGTCTGTTATTTGTTTAGAGCGCAAAAACATTTGAATACCATTTTTGGACACACTGTCGATGCAAATCGAACAACGTCTTGTAAAGTCAATTAATTGATTTTTCCATCAAAATTTCAATTAAAACATTAAATTTAGAAAGATATCGAAAAAATCAAAACACGCACTCACCGAAAAAATTTACTTATTTCCCGATCACTGAAATTAAATCAAAAATCTAATTGGCTTAGTTGTATAGCCGCTCAACTATGAAAAAATTATATCCGCCGCCCTATCAAGTATACATTTCAAACCACATCCGGTCCGTCTTCGAAATCATTATGTATAATAGATAGTCGAATAGTTTATTATATGTTATATTATTATGTATTAAGTAACAATAAATTCCAATTATTTAACTTAATTTTAATAAAATTAACTCTTTCGTTTCCGTAAACGTATACCTACCACAGCATAAAGTTAAAATGACTACAATACACGAAATTATGCAACAACTCAAGTCATCACATTCATGTATACATAAGATAACGAAATATACAATAAAATAGTGCATTAATGTTATGTATAGGTACTTCAATTAAATTAACAAACGATTGAAACGTCAGCTGTTATATATACATACATACCTGTTGATTATCTCTATATATTGTAATTGTATAGCTTTGATAATTTTTAAGTCAATTTTCCATATCAACTGTACCGCACATACTAGAGTATATTAAAGTTTCAAACAATAGTGAGTTTAGTGTTAAATTAAATTTATGTACACTACATACCTAAGCCCTATGTAACAACATACATAACAGGTAACCATAAAATAAAATATCACCTATGTATGTGTATGTGAAAAGTAATTTTCCATTCATAAGAATTCATTTGCATGACATGCGAGATTTTTACACTTTTCTGGTGGATAGCTTTACATATATTTACGTGATTGTCGGATTTGCGTTTTTACAATATATATCAATTAAAGCATTTACATATATGTTTCGGTGTATGACTGCAATACCAGAGGGGTGTGACTGTACAAAGAGAAAGCTTTACATAAAAAAGCTCAATATATAAATTAAATTAAATAGAAGCCATTTAGGCGACGGTTTATTTTACGATATTATAACAAAAATTTTATATATTTCGCATTTCAACCACTTGTACGATGAATGCTGCATATTCACCTTCAATTTTGATCACTCTCGTTGTTCAATTTTATAAGAAATTTAATATTCGCTTTTGTTTTCAGTTTATCAAAAATTACTTGTTTCGCTCTGCACCCAATCGCGGGGCCCTTCGCAAGCGAGTTAACCTCCCAACGTACCGCACCATAAATTTGCTGTCAGACTGTTCGGGTGAATTATTGTCGCATACACAACCTGTCATAAACCAGTTTAACTGCTGCTGCTTGTTCACCATTATTATGAAACGAATTTCAGATGGGCGGATAGAATGTAGGGAGCGGTGTAGAGGGGGTTATTGTTTTTTTTTTACGCATATAGTAAAATAGGGAGGCGTTATTTCGATTTCTGAATACTCATTGATCTTTCGATTTCTTTAACACCGGTTATGTCACTCAGTCCATCATTTTTCCGTTGAACTTGGAATTTATTGGATGCTTTGAATAAAAGCATAATCAGGTGTCATGTCGGGATTAAATGTAATAATATCGGTGGCTGAAAAGACTGATGTACCATTATTGGTGTTAGCTGATTTGCTTCATGCTTTTGACAACAAATGGCCAAATTGTGAGTGACTTATTTTCCGAGTAGGGTTTGTTTTCATAAATAAGTTGCATGCTTCATAATAATGCAGTTTGACTGATTTGAAAAATGTGCTAGAATTGTGTGGTATGCGGCGCTAAACAAAGAAAGATTATTTTATTTCCAGTTGCAAATTCCAGCATTTCGATGTTGTTCGAGTGAGATGAATGTCCATTTAGCATCAAAACTACTTTGGCGTGCGGTTTTCTAACAGAAAGAGCATCCCAACTTCGAATTCCGCCTTTTTATTTTTATTTTTAAAGACGCTAGCCGACGGAAGAAAACTGCCTTCTTCATTGCAGCATGCAAATACAGTAATTGTTTTGACCTCTGATTTATATTTTTAGAGTTTTTTTCGGCAATGGCGTATACAGGTTTGTTCACAGTAGGACCCAGTCATTTTCATATTTTCGGATTGGTCGATCTTTACCTGATATTCTTGAATTAAATTTCGTTAATCCTAATGGGATGGAAACCGGGATGGAAACCTCTGTGTCAATATCGACGCAGTACTTGACGCATGGAGTGGACCCTTTACTGACCTGCTTGATGTTCATCATGCGTCACAGACTGTTGTTGAGCCACCTCTAATACAGACTGCGGAGATTTGCACTGAGACGCCATCCCATGAGGAATTCGCTAAAGCCATGCAGAGATTGAAACGAAACCGCTCACCTGGAGTGGACTGCTTTGGAGGTTTTCATTGTATTGGATAGAATCACTCCTCTAGCGGAGGGCTTGGTTGGTGAATATCAAGGAGGATTTCGTCCGAATCGATCAGTCACTGATCAGATCTTTTTGCTGCGGTTGATTCTGTCTAAATATTATGAGACATCCATCCCGGTACATACTCTTTAATCTCATGTTGGAGTACATCTTTCAGTTCAATCAGGTGCTTGCATATGCAGATGATATATGCGTGATTGGACTGAATAGCAACGGAGAGAAAGAAATACTTGATCCGCTTGTAGAGTTTTCTGATTTAGTTGGACTTTAGATCAATGAGACCAAACCGAAATATCTGATCTCTGGTCTTAGGGACAATGGCACACCAGATTTTAGTAGTGGCCACCACACGTTTGAAGGAGTGAGGAGGTTCAAATATTTGGGTTCCCTTAACACTCACGATAACAGTGTGGGTGAGGATTTTAAAGTGCGGCTGGCAGCTGCCAGCCGTGCTTTATATCCTCTAAGGCCACTACTAAAATCAAAACAATTATCAAGTGCCGTGAAGCTGAAGCTTTACAAAGCGTGAATCAGACCCGTTGTTATGTTTGGATGTGAAAGTTGGGCGCTGACGGATGTTTACGAGAGTTGGCTCCATACATTTGAGAGAAGAGTCATGCGTGTGATTTACGGCCCAAAACGCGAATTAGATGGTACATACCGAGCTCTATACAATATCGAGATTAGAGATCTGATGAAGATCCCCGATATTGTACATGAAGTAAGATCTCAGCGAGTACGCTGGCTCGGTCACGTTCTGCGTGCTGATCCGGAACGAATTGTGCAGAGATCTCTGAAAGTAGAGCCACCATATGGTAGGCACAGAGGTCGTTATAGGCGACGATCTCTCCACGATGTAGAGAACGACTTGGCCTCTTCAGATTGCCTTAGACAGTATATAAAAACCATGCTTTAAAAACTGTTTATTATACAGGGTGTCCGCCGGGAAGGTATACTACTTTATTTTGACGCCATTTTGGTAAACGTTAGTCTTGACAGTTCATATTTGGCAGTCGTGAAGTAGACACGTGGCAAATTGAAGTAGACACGTGTCAGAATAGAACCAGTGAAGGAAAAGTCACTGCTGATAGTCCAATGCAATAAGGGCTTCGGTGAAGTGATGCCAATGCGAAGGTGATGTTTTGAAAAAGGGAGACGCAGGAGGATCCAGTTGGTACCGTCTTGGGTTAACATAGCTGCAATCTCCGAGTGAGTATTATTCGTTCTTCATCAGTGGAGGGATGCCAGCTGGAGGTCGGACCTAACGAAGTTTGTGCCACCCACGATCGCTGTACAGATTTTGAATCTTGTTGTTGTTTTTCCACCGCGCTCCTTGCTAAGTTTGAATTGTATTGGGCCCGCGTAGTGTACTCCGCTATGGAGGAATGCTCGGGAATGCGAAATGCGTGCGGCTGGGTGATTGGCCATTAATTGCTGACTGGTAGTTGAGCGATGGCGAAAGTATATTACACATTTATGGACATGCACCTTTACTTGCCTCTTGGCATTGAAGATCCAATAGCGACTGCGAAGGTGTGCCAGCATCAATTGAGGTGCCCCATGGAGCGTGGTTCGATGTGCTTGTGAAACGATTAAATGAGTGGATTGATCGGTGTTTGGTAGGATGGTCTGGCCCTTCTTCTGGTACGGCAGCATCGAGTTCTTTAAACGTCCTCCGACTCGTAAGATTCCATAACCATCGACGAAAGGGTTGAGCGAGCGAAGCACACTGTGGTTCGGAAGGTTTTCTCGTGATAGCCACCGCGTGATTTTGTCTGAGAAATGGATCTTCTGCACGGATCGAATCCAATAATTGAGTGACCAATTTAGCTCTGGTACGGTGATAAAGTTGATGCGTTGTCTGGGTTAAGCGAGGCGAAGTCGAAGAAGATGCCTTCAGAGGGCTGTCACGCGCAACAAGACCTGCGAGTCGGTCCATGCAAATAGTCGAAGTTCTTTGATGCTGAGTGACTGAATGACCTTGTGCATCAGTTTTGCGAGGATCACACCGGCGCACAGTTCGAATCGCGGAAGGCTGACGGTTTTCAGTGGGGCAACCTTAGTCTTCAACGCTATAGGATGGTGATTTTGAGTGACTTGCTGCGAGCGTATATCACCGCGGCATATGCCTTCATTATCATCGCTGAACCCGTGTATTTGGATACCATCTTGACTGGTTGAATAGGTTGGTTTTTAATGAGTTCAGGTTCTATCGATAAGCTATAGCCAGCATTGCATTATTGATTTCGGAGCAGCGTCGTCCCAAAATTCGATGACTGCGCGGATCGCCAGAAATGCTCCACAGGCTGTGCCGTAGGTCACTGTGCGTAGCCGATAGTCTTGAATCGGATCGTCTGGTGCGTTTCTCCACACGATTCGTTGGTAATTATGTTCATCTGCCACCAAGATTTGTTGATACATCTTTTGGATATCTGCAATGAGAACGAATTTGTGTTGGCGGAATCGAATGGGGATTGAGAAAAGATCTTGCTGGAGATTCGAACCGATGTGAAGGTTTTAATTGAGCGAAACCCTAGAAGTCGTCTTAAGCGAGGCATCAAAGACGACACGTAACTTTGGCGCGGAACTTGACCCTTGCATTACGCTATGTTGAGGAAGATAGTTTACTTGATTCTTGGGCTTGTCGTCGTCGCCACAGAAACAGATATGCTTGGTGAAACCAAGGGTTCGTTCACATCCATCCACGCAATTGGCGTCAACACCGCAAGTGAAATAGTTGGCTGCACTAATCATTAACAAATGTGATGCACGCGGTGGATTAAACACTATTATAGTTTTCCATATTACGCGACATTACAAATTATCCCACGCTCAATTGTACATATAGCTATATATGTCGGATGGCTAAGAGATAATGCATATGTATTTATGTAAATGACCTTCAACCTACCGGACTATAATTTTAAATTGCATGCATTTATGTGAAAACATTCATTATTATCTTGACCATTAATGCATGAGAAGTATGTAAGAGAATCAGTTTTATTCATATATTTGTATAAACGCAGATTAAATCTTTTAATTTTTATTACGACAAATTGTTGTCGTATATATATTCAACCATTATGTGGGAAAGTGAAGAAAATTATAATAATTTTCCATGAAATTTCCCACTCACTTTTATACATTTATACATGCGTACGCATGCAAGTGACAATTATTATAAATCACAACCGAAACCGCAATTTAAATTCAATTATCCTGGCATAATTTATCGCCACATTTCACACCTGATTATTTTTGTGAAATGATCAAGTCAAGAGGCACACCAAACCAGATTCTATACATATATACTCGTACATATACCTACTTTCTCTCGATTCTAATGAAAAACTATAACATCCAACTATCTTTGTTGTTGTTTTTATTATTTATATATTACTTTTACTTGAATATATATTTAATGTGTGTATACGATTTAATTAAATGAAACAAATAAATAAAATTAAGAATAAATAAATAAATAAGATGAAGAAGAAGAAAATCAGTCGAGTGAAAATTCCAGTAAAGAGAATGAAATTATTGTCTATAATTACATACAGCTCAACCTACATACACACACACAGTCACATATACATCTACAAAAACTATTGTGACATGGTGTACGAGATTCGATGGTCCTGCCGCTCGGCATCACGTTTTTTTCGTCCCAAAACCATTGGCATTAACATTGCGACGGTCGCTGGTACCATACCAGCACCGACAGCGGCTAACACCGCAGTACTATCGCCCGAATTACGGCTCGATAGTGGCTTAAACACTGTTTTACGATTATGAAGTTTTGGTTTGGTTTTGATGGCGGGCACCGGTGATGATGATGATGGTGGTGGTGGTGGTGGTGTCCGATTATCGGCGGCCACTATTTCGATCGCGCTTTGATTTGGCACGGTCGATGTTGGTGCACTGAATTGTTGGTTTGTGGATGAGGCGGCGGCTGGCAGAACCGTTAATTGAATTGTGTGCGTCTTCTCGGCCGAACCATTCGTGGTTTGGAAGCCCATGGCCCGTTTACCATGTTTCGGCGGGAAATGATATCCTTTTGTGGTCGATATTAAAACCCATTCCCCGTTGCCCGTTGATGGATGCGTCTGTGGATGATGTTGGGATGCGGCGGTTGAATGGTAATTTGGTACATACCTATCCTCCTCTTGGTACGCGGACGATGGGCGTGGTGGTCTCGATTCGTACGGTTTTTGCGGGAAATTCGATGGGTGCCCATCGGTTATAACATCATCGTGCCAATGAGGTCGATACGATTCGGGTTGCTTATTATTGTACCACGAATCAGACGAATGTGATGTGGATGTTGGTCTCGGACTCGACTGATAATAGCCTTGGTTTGGTTTGGGCCGATTATAATCGTACATATTCGGTCTTCCGTCGCGATCAACATATTTATTCCAATCGATCGGTTTGGCAAACTCATTATCGTTGTGTCCATATGCTGGCGGTTTTAATGTGTCGTATCCCGGCTGATAGTAATCTGGATTCGAGCTTGGTCTTACCGGTTTGTAATAATCGTCGTCATGTGGATTTGGTGGAAATGGTTCGTAGGAGCTGGGTGGTCGCGGCCTTGGTCGCTCATACGAATCGGGCTCATCCGCCCACTGCGGTTGGAGCGGACTAACGTGCGCAAAATGTGTAACTTTGTTCGAATTTGGATGCCATTTTGACACTTTACTGTTCGACCATGGGATCGCATCGAGTGTAACCCATCCATCACGATCGTTGAATCGATTTGCCTCGTGCGAATTATGATTACTATAATGTTGATACTTTTTATTCCGGTCGTCGTAATGGCCGGCATATTTTTCCTGAATATTATTCTCATCTCGGCCGCCCTCGATATTTTCCGCCTCGTTCTCATTATTATAAAAATGCTCATCCATCGGTACATTCGGTTCGGTCGTCATTTGCTGCGTTAATTTTGCGATTGCCTCCAGCTTTTCCTGTATCGCGTCCGCACTATTCTCGTTCGGTTCCATTTCGGTGTTATACTCGATCTGATCGGATTGCACTTTATGTGAATAGTCCTGAAGAAATTTTTCCAATAGTTCCGGCGAATACACGGTCTTCTTACTAAGCGCACTAATTTCACCAACCCGTCGATTGGCAGCATTGCCCGACGCCATCACCAATCGATCACTTGTCACATATTTACGATCACCGTCGTCATCATCATCTGAATCATTGTCGATTTTATCTGCCTCAATGATCGTGATCGGTTCAGAACCGGGCACATTAACATGATACACGGTATGATTCGTTGAATTTAGCAGATGATTTTGTGAATTTGTAAAATGTATGGTATCACAGAATATTGAGGTAGTGGTGAGTATTGTCACCATGTACAAATACGATTTTATCATTGTCACAATCGCGCGCGCACACTTTTTGACACTTTTTAATGTTTTAAAACTACTTTGGGTATATATTGTTAGTCTCAAGTCTTGGATTCAACTGAATTCGACCAAAACATCTAACCTACTAATATAGTTTCTTAAGGTTTTTTTTTTTTGTATATCTTATGCGAGTGTGTATAAGAAGAAATGAAAATAGAAATAAAAATTACAGCAAAATGATTAAAAAAAGTGTTTTGCTTTCATCTAGTTTGAAACACAGTGACTGTCTGGGGTCTGGGAAAATTCGACATCTTCATAATATCGGTACAAAGGTATGTTCACCATCACGTTAATAATAATTTGGATTTTTTTTTTCCACACTGGAGAACGTGGAAAACCACAACAACAACAACCAAAAATAATTTCTATATACGTACACATACACACACACACATGCATACATACAATAACATGATAGAGAGTAAGATATTATTGTTATTTTTATGATTCTACATAAATATGCGATTATATGTTCCACTAGCACAGCCCCCATTATCGTCACCGTATCGCAACATCTCGTCGTTGTCATTAATTATTCGAATTAATTTTAGGCGGCAAATATATGTACATACACATATGCATATATACAAGAGTAACTTAGAAAGCAGAACCAAGACGATAACACACAACATGTTGTTAGTTTGGTATATGTGCGCGCTATAGGCGCAGGCGAGAAGACGACGACGATTCAAGAGAAAATTTATCATCGCACTCGAGTGTTTAATTTACCATGTACTTGGTAAATGTAAATATTCATTAAATTCGATTAATTTAATTTATTTATTTAATTAATAAGCTCGTAATAATTATTTTTTTGTGCGACAAATATTTAATTTTCTTTTATTAGATTAGCTTTTCTTTGTTGTTCTGGTTGTTGTTGTTGTGTGATGATAAGATTATTAATGGGTGGTTTGCGTGCTCAATTAAATGATAATGTTTTTATTTGTTACTATATATATATGTGAGACGGTTGTTTTGACATATTCTATCCGGTTCTACTTAAAGCTCTCAACCGTGCGATGATTCTATTATTTTGAAGCTATACAGGTGGAAGGTATAAATTAGTCGAATCACTCAATTTAATGGAGTAATTTTTCGCTAACTTGCAAGTGGCACACATTTTATTCAAGGCACTGAAACACTTTCTGCGCTCAAATTACTATTATTTCATCTAATTTGGATTTGGCCCAATTCTATAAACTTGTATGCAAATGCATACTTATCACACTAATGACTCAAATCATTACTCAGTAGGAATAGTTTTAAATTGACGGTTTAAACCTAAATCCACATTTAAAAACTGTGGTCAAAACTTGAAAACTCTCAATGAATCGTGTTTTTTTTATTTCTTTATCAACCGACTCTATCTTTAGATCACTATGCAGATCAGCATTCGTACAGGCCCATAATTGTAATCCGTTAGATTAGGTTAGGTTAAGTTAGGATGGTCGTCCTAATGGACTAGCATATAGACTCCATTAGGTCCGTAGCTGTACCATATTTAAGTAACCGCCTCTTCACTCGTCGAACCATCCTCCTTACCAAGAAGCGTTGACGGCCCTTAGACATCAATCTTAATAAGGTCCGTAAGTCGTCCTAAAATAAAGTTCCCATAAATTTTATTCTACTGTACGGCTAGACTAGGACAGGTGCAAAGCACTTATTCTGCTGGTCGGATTTGGACCGGTAAAGTCTAGGCCAAATTTGCCTGGTTATTGCATACGAACTAGCACTAGACCATCTGTCGTTCGATTCTTGTATGGCTTCTTCCTGAAGCAGCTGCAGTTTACAGGAGGCAACGATATCTTTATATCTTGCCTGCTTTGTGATATAAGGTGTACTGTGTCCTTGCGGGGCACCTCATCCGCCTTTTCATTTTCTACGATATTGAGGTGCCCTGGCACCCACGTCAAGCGGATGTTGAACTGACCAGCCATCTCATTAAAAGATACCGGACAGTTCTAGGCTACCTTCGACGTCAGGAAATGTAATTGTGAGCCATCCGTGAAGAAGCTTAGCGCCTGATTATCCATAACCGTCTCATTCACCCAATCCTCTCTGGTGGGACACTCAGTTTTGAATCTCAGTTCAGGACTTGGCGAAGGGATAGCGTAGTCAGTAGTTTCAGTAGTATCCTTCTTGTACAGGATAGATGAGTGCCCTATTTTGTTACAGGTCCATATAGATATGGATTTGAGGCGAATGGCTTTGTAAGATGCAAGCTGCTTGGCCACAAGATCCAAGGGAGTGAGATGAAAAAAAATTCCAAAGCTTCAGTAGGTATGCTTCTGAGGGCCCTACATTATACACAAGCAGGCAATTCTTTAAACTTTCTCAAATGGTATCAGGTTAACCGTAAATTTTGACGCTGGCCACCAAACCGTAACCCCATACAGTAATATAGGTTTGATCACTGAGACGTAGAGCCAGTGTACTATGTGGGGCTCCATACATACCTCTCTTGGAAAGAGATGCTAAGGGCCTTTTTGCAGGATTAGAGCAATATAGTAGCTTTCTTTACTCTTTCCGAGGTATTTTGCTTTATCTGTAAAGATCGAGCGAGTACCATTTAATATTTGCGTGTCACACTGAGGAAGTTTGTGCGTCCTGATAAAGACTATCACCTACGTTTTCTGTGAGTTTGGGTTCAGTTCACACCTGCTCGCACACTGTGTTCCATTAGTCCATATTGGCTTCACTACCTGGTGACAATAACAATTGATTTTGTATTGACAATTACGATTTTTCCCGAACAGCCAGAACATTTTCCTCAATTTAATATTGAAGCCTGGTACCCAATGTCATACCCAAGTACTTAACTGTATTTGCGAATAGAATTTTATCCCATTCGCTTATTTTATCATAAGCGGTTTGTAGGTGAGTTGTAGATTACGCAATTATGTCCCCAACTGCCAGAATTTCAGAATTGTCAGGAATTGTGGGAAATGCGCTGAGATTATCATGAGCTCAGAATATTCGCATTTCACTCAAAAGTGTCGATCCTTCATATATGATATTAAGGTCATATAAATACAATTGTTTTGGTAGATCTTTCTGAAGTTTGAAGAGCAAACTAGCGCTACATCTAGAAGCATGCCAGAACATATATTCTTCTTATCTAATGTATCTTTTGGCTTGTTCGGTTTCCAAATCATTATTACTTCTGTTACTTCCGACTGCCTAAGTACATATTTTTACCTAGGTATAGCTCCTCAATTATTTGCCCCGTTATCAAGTCGTAACCTGGAGTTGTATTGTAAATATTTCCATAAACTGTTTATCTTCATAATGGTTGGAAAGTTCCTTTAAGATATTCAGCAAATATGTCTGATTTTTCTTTTGGACTACTAGCCCATCTCCCATAGTCTGTTTTGAATAGGGGAACCTGTATATTTGGTATTTTGGAACCTTTTTGATCCCATTACTGCTTTCCAGAGAGAATAGTCCGCATCCTTTGTTGTAGTTAGAGTATTAAGGAACATATGTTTTATGAGAGCCTTAAGAGTAATACAGAATCTGTTTAGGGTAACTTTATTTTGAGGGGCACGACCCCCTTCCCATTTTATCGTGCTTTTCGTTTTTCCTGCACTAGTTCCCTTACTTTGCACTAGTTTTGGTGTGCTTGGTATGATATTTTTGAGTTTGTCCAATTCAATTTCTATTTAATATCCGTTTTTGATTATTGGTACTTGGGGTTCAGAATTTCTTGCGCAAGTGTGAAATGTGTAAACATACAAAGCCAGTAAACCATATACTCTGCTACCACGATGGGTTTGTTCGAGGAATTCAAGCGACCTTCCCAGAAATTCTATCTCGATTTCTTAGTCCCTTTTGCCAAAGTATTAAAAGCGGCAACACTCACATTCTCGTTGTATTAGACCACTACTCTCGGTTCGTATTATTAAAACCACTTCTCGAAGCTACGGCCAAAAAGGTAGTTGAGTTTCTGGAGTAGGAAATTTTCCCTGTTTTTTCAGTGCCAGAAGTGATTCTCTCGGATAATGGCAAGCAATTTAAATCGCAAATACTTCAAGATCTGTTAGCCGAACACTGGGTAAAACACATGTTCACCACAGTGTATTCGCGTCAATCCAATGCTTCTGAGAGAGTTAACAGTTCCATCCTCGCCGCGGTACGTGCATATGTGAAGGAGGACCACCAAACGCATGAGATCAGTGTCAGCCACAAATTGCTATAATGTATATTACGTAATACTGTGCATAATGGTACCACCTTCTCACCAGCATATTTAGTGTTTGGTCAACAGGCGATTCAACACGAAGGAGCACTGAGTACTCACCAGGTAAAAGGAATAACTGATCGGCTAGCATTAGCAAAGGAACTCGTGTTATTTCACCTACGACATGCTTCCCAAAACAATGCTCAGCGGTATATAACATTCGGTCAACAGACCGAAAACTAGTAGTAGGACAAATAGTATATGTCTGTAACTTTGGTCAGAGTACTGCCGCTCAGAAACCTTCAGGTAAACTTTTCAAAAAAATACCTGCCCACCGAGTGGGTGAAGCCGTATTTGAGGTAAATGTGGGCATCCTCTATGGAAAAGATATCCGACTCTGATGAAAATAATACAAATAAGAAAAGTATTTTCAGCCCACCTTATGGAAGCTCTGTATTTCTTTTTAGCTGATGCCGGATAGCCGAAACACCAATGAGCAAAATCGAAGGTGACAATAAATCACCTAGAAATGTAATCTCGTAACCTCAGCCAAACTGGAGGAACTCCGGCAGCGGTGAGCTCAGTTGCGTTGAGAAAGAAAATAAAAGTAAAAAGGAGTGTTAAAAGTAAACTCGTAAGAAGCAGATTTTAGCTTTCAGTGTTTTCCATCTTATCAATTACCAAGATGTGGTAGTCAGGGCATTATTAGACGAAGCAAGATTTGAAGAATTCCTAAATAATAAAATAATCCAGGAATCTACATGGAAGAAGTAGGTCTTGCTTTCCTCACCAGCAACGAGTGCAAGATTGTGCTGTTCTATACGACTTGGGCAACTACTATAGGTTTATTGAATTCGTGGGGATTTAGGAAGAATGAGGCCAAGCTGATACAGCAACAAACCTACGTCTTGGAGATAACCAGGGGACAAGATCCTAACTACGTCTTGGAGTTAACATGGGGACCAATCTGGTCCGGAAACAACAAGAACAAATCCATAAACAGTACCATCATACTGAAACAGCGATAAGATCACTGGCCGATCATGCTGAAATCACAGAAATGGCACCAGAACCGCCAACAGAAGGGGGCGTTGCACATTACCAGAGGGAACACCAAACCATGTGAAGTGCGATTTTTACAACATCAAAGTCAGTAAGCGGACAGATCAGTAAGCGGACAAGTGAGTAAGCGAACAAGTGAATAAGCGAATAATTCAAGAAAAGCGCAGGGGTTCAAAAATAAAATATAAAAATTAGAAGAGAAATAAAAAGTGTTAAAAAGTGAGAGAGTTTAAATTTTCTCTTAGGAAGAAAAAAGAAGAAGCAGTAAAACAAATAACCGGTAAGCATAGAATATAACTCAGCCTACTAATTCAAGAGGCCTAATTGGTGACGGGTCTATCCGTTATCTCTAACTGGACGGAAGAGAGTATTGCGTAAGTATCCTGTTTCTTTCTGCCGACAACGCACTACCAATCCCCAGATACTTACTAATCCGTTAACGGGTAGAAGTAGTTTCTACCACCCATTCTATTTATTTTTTGTTCCTGTTACTTACCATTAGTCATGGATTGGCCATTCACTTTAACGACAAATATTACCTCTACCGACCTGAGCTTCGGGTTAATGCCACGCTGGGGCAACAGGTGCGACAATTTCTATGTAGCAGGGCCGGAGTATTATTATTGGGGACCCTTTGGTAACGAAAAATTGTATTAGGTTTGGTATTTTGTTTTTGTCAATTAGCCAGTATGTGGCTGTGTTCCTGAATGATCAGGAAACGTTAATCTTGTATTCCAAAATGTATTTTTTGCATTTAGCTCCTCTCCATTAATGAAGTTACTTCCTTTAGTGTTGAATAAATGCACGTATTCTTCTGTCTTTAGATTATATCGTGGGAGACAATATATTTTTTACAGGATTTGCGATAATCCAGTTGTACCTTCAATGTAATGGCTTGCCTGCCTCTTTTTCTATTTTGAAAGCTTCGAGATGTTTAATGTTCTCCCTAATAAATACAACTAATCATCTTGCTCTTTTCGATGGTTGGACAGCTTGGTAACAGGTATATCCGCGAATTCTTGACCAGTATATGATGGCCCAAAGGGGACACCTTGAAATTACAGTTACAACAAAAGCGGCTCTATATGGCCATTAAATTCATTCATCGACAAAAATGAGTAGAGAGAAAAATCAAAACCATTTAGTAGAGATTTACACCTTGAGAACCCGTAACAAATATCACCCATTTTCTATTTCGATTTTTGTTTAATAATCTGAAAGAATTCGAAGATTAACCAAAAACACTTTCCGATCTTGGAATAATAAGCGAGGCTTACACTTATGTAACGGTACAAATTTCAATTGTTAATTTTCAACTAATTTTGAATTTTAAAATTTTCTCTTCATATTTCCAATTTCCTTCCTAATTTTCACGAGTTTCCGGCACAGAAATTGGGACCAAAATTGAATGAGTTCAAGGATACCAACAAATCGATGACAACTACCAACTATATCTGCACGTGATATTTTGCACAATCCATTGTCCAAATGAACCGAATTCCAGAATAACCGCATTCATTCATTTGGTTTATGGGTGAAAAACCATAATTTCCAGTTAATTTTGAAGAATGCAATTATCTATCAATTTTTGGATATTTTCAACTTTTCTATTTTCGAATTATCAATCATGAATTTTGAAATAGCCTTTACAAAATCAAATTTTGAACTCATTAGTTCAGAAACCAGAGAAACAGTCTCATGATCAATTTATGGTATAAACAATTGATGCATAAACGCTGGAACCACTTCAAATCTGCCGTGCATTACCCAGCATTCTACATCGGGCAATAGTTTTAGACTGGACGGTGTTACTAATACTATTACGCTTTGATCTTTAAAATCTTTAACAGTTAAAACAAACTGTTGACGTTCAAGATAATTGAGCTCTTCAGAAATGTTTGTACCGTTTCGTCTGGTTTCAACAGCACTCTTCCGGATAATTTGTAAAAGCTTTAGTGTTGGCTTAGTGTGTGTGTGTGTATGTGAGACAGAGAGAATTATTTCAGTAACAAAAGCTTTATCATGATTTTAAATTGTGTATTTGTAATGGTCGTAATAAGGCTTGTCTAAACAATTCATCCAAACAAAAACTATTCCTTTCGTCTATCTTAGTTCTTGAAATCCTGGTTTTTGAAAACCTTTTTATTTCATAATTATTTGTCTCCAAAACAGGCCACTGTCCAACTTAATCCTCCTGAACAAGATTATGAGAGATCGGTGAGAGATAAAATTCTTCTAAATATTCAAAATACTCGAATTTATTCATGGTTTTATGGATTTCCAAATTTTGAAGAATTCAAAATTGAAATTTTTATTATTTTCAATTTCGATGCAGTTTATCGAAATTCTGAAATCAATTTTTAATACAAAATTCAGAGCACTACAAACAAACAAAAAACACGAAAGAAAATTTATTTTCCAGTTTTCTAGATGAAATTTCCAATTTTTAATTAATATTTCTTTCTAAATTTCTTTATTTTCTAAATTTCCAAATTTAAACTTCTACTTTTCAGTTTTCTTTTCATTTATAATGTTTCAATTTTCAGTTTTCCAATTTTTCATTTCTAAATTCCAATTTCCTATAGTCCAATTTTGCAAATTCAAAGTTCAAATTTCCACTTTGAAATTTCTAGTCTCCAGTTACATATCTCAGAAAATCTAAAAATTTGGTGATCTAAATTCTAGGATTAACCAAACACACTTTTCCGATTCGAAAATAATTGAAGAATTGGTTTGAGGTTACGTAATCCATGCAAATTTCAATTATCAATTTTCAATTTCCAACTTCCAATTGACCATTTCCAATTGTCAATTTTCCATTTTCAATTGCCAATCGTCAATTATCAATTTCCAATTTCAATTCCAAATTTAAATTTCTAATTTTAAATTTTACGAATTGCGAATTATCAACTACCAAGTAACCATTATACTTCCAATTTTCAACTTGAATTTTCCAAATTTTTTTCATTTTTCAATTTTCTCTAAATTTCTAATTTTTTAAATACTAATTTTCAATTTTTGCAGAGTAATTGGAAATTTTCAACCAGCAAACGTCAAATTCCAATTTTCAATTTCAACCTTTTTATCCTAACTTTTTCGCAATTTGCTTCTAGCGTCCTTACCAGCCTGTAGTATAGTCATGAACGACAGCTCGTGCCATGAATTCTCACTCACCACAAGTAATCATAAAAGGTTTCATCATCATTCTCATTTAGAATTCGAACCTGAAACCTCCCGATCCAAACGCCAAAACTATAATAAAACCACTGTTCTAATTGCTTGATCTTCTAATTTCCAAATTTGAATATTTTAAATTTTCGCCACAGTTCGCTACAGAATTGAACTGAAATGGATATTGTGATTGAAACGTTTTGAGACCAAATTACTGTCCACATTAAGTACACAAAACCGGATTTTGAAATTTTCTCATTTCCAATTTTCCAATTCCCACAAATAATCATCTTGATAAGATCGTCACGAAAGATCCACAGAAGATCAATCACTTTTGAATAGGTAATGGATACTGTAAGAAGGGCTTTCTGTATTTAGACTATGTTGTCATTCACGCAAGTGGAACTGAACACAATTTAGGACGGCTTAAATTTTTTCGCAGAACACGTTCAAAAAGACCTGAAGTAATAAACCTCTCGATCAAACAATAAAAGAATAAACATTCAAATCCACAACAAAGAAACCGCACTATAGTTTTCTATACTTGCATTTGAGTTGGAATTTCACAATTTTTAAAATTGTTTAAAGATTATCAGAGATGTTTTCAAATTCCCTGGCCAGAATTCATGAATTACTATTTATTTATACTTTATAATCATCAAAAATAGATGTCACTAGTTGTATAATTTTGTTCGACAATATTCGTAGTTCGTCTAGTATTAAGTAGATGACACAATCATTAACAAAAGTTTTCATCTAATGGAATTTATTATAGTTTAAATTACGAAGCATAGATGTCAGTAGTATCGTGGAAGTGACATAAAATGATCGATTGTTTATCTATTATTCAATAGACGGCAGTAAAAACCCAATTTGAAATAAGACCAGTAAAATTAGGTTGATGAATGGTTTGTAAATTAAAATCAACATACTTACGATCTATTATAGTGATGCTTCAATTAGTTCGTCAGTTCATGAAAAAATGCCGCACCAATAAAATAAATATATATTTTATTTATTCATTTTCATTTTATTTAAAAAATATATAAATAATTGTTTTAGCTTACATTAATTAGGTAATATTAAATAAATAATAGTAATAATTATAAAAAATCTCCATCCACTCGCTAAAAGTTAATTTAAAAAAAAAAAATCTGGTAAATTTAATTATCGGAGGTTGCGCATAATTAATTAGTAAAAAACATGTTTCGTATTCAGAATAAACTAAACACGTTGGTGCTTAAAGAATTCCGAACCATGAAATATATAGTATCAGAAAACAACCCTCATCCCTTATATATATCGACGAGGATTAATATCCTGATATTATAGATTTACCTATAAAATCCTTATTACCTATACAAATATTTTATTTAGTATCAATTTCGCCACCCGCATCTAATACTGAGGATTAAATATTGGTGATGAATTTACACGTTCCTGAACCCCGCTCAAATATCGCTGGAATGCGTTCGTTGTATTTTGCAAGAATGACAGCCCATATCGAACTTTTAGCTCGATAACACGTCGAAAGAAATCAAAAAATGGTGTACCTTGTCCCGGATACGATGTAACCGATTCTGTGACCGTAACCAATTCGGGTGTAATCGAATCGGTTGTGACCGATTCATCGGTTATTGGTTCCGATTCTTTTTCATCGTATTTATCGTGAAGATTACTGTCCAGATCATTCTCGTTATCGATTTCGTTATCGTTAATTTTTTTACTGCTTATTTTACGCTCAGTCGAACGTTTTCGTCTGGGACCATGTTCTGGTACCGGAATTGCGGTAGATCCTTCGCCATCCGACTCCTCCAGCTGTGGTTCTCTTTCGGTCACCGCCTGTGTATCGGGCACAGTACTGCCGACAACAAATTGACTACGGTGCTGTAATTGATTATCCATTGTCCCTCCGACCGAGTATCCTGACGATTGTGTTTGTTCTAAAATAGCGGACGAATCGCTACGATCTGCCGAGTAAACGGGTGAATTGATTTGAGCTAATCCAGATGGTTGTGATTGGGCGTAAACCGTTTTTATATTTTCTGATGGCTGTTGACTTGGGGCCGCATTATATCGATACTGTGCAGATTGCGGATAAGATTGTTGTTGTGGTTGGGCTGATTGTTGATATTGCGGTGGATATCCTGACCCGGCCGTAGGTTGTCCACTTGGACGATATCCAGAATTATACCGATAGCGGCTATTGTATGGCCCATATTTACTGTACGCTGGATGCATTTGTGGCGCGGGTTGTTGATAGATTTGGTTCGGATTTGGCCGATACGAAGACGATTGGTAACGGATGTTATTTCGATACATTGACGTTGATGGCATACCGGCGATCACTTTTCCAAACATATCTTCCTCATTTTGCCCATCGGCTTGGCCGGCGTATTCCTCATTATTGAAATGATACAAATCATCTTTACGGTCCTGTATATCGTATGATCGACGGAGAGCTCCAAATGGTCCACCAAGTAGGTAACTGGCTAATCCACCCGCAACTACTAATCCAACTAAACCAACACCAACCGTGGGCATAACCTCGCGCGCCAAATAATTATAGATTTGTGTCGAGATGGGTTTAATGTTATTCTTCTGCGGTTGCTTCACATTTGCTGCTTTAGTGCTATTCTTCACTTCAATATCGGAGTCGACTCCTGGTTTCTTTTTATTGTCATTCTTCTTCTTCTTTTTCTTGTCGGCGTTGTTATTTTTGTTGTTGTTGTTGTTGCTGGCAACTGGACGCTTCTTCTTTTTGGCCGCGTTACCATTTGGCGATCGATCTTGTGGCATATCAAATCCGGCTTCCTTCGGTTCCAATATTAAAAAGGTTGCGGTTTCCGGTTTTTGTGGTGCTTCAGTTGGTGCAACTTCAGTGGTTGTGGTTGTTCTAGTGGTGGTTGGTTTAGGATTTTGTTTATTATTTTGTGGTTTTTTAATAATTGGAGCTTTAGTTGATGGTTTGGTTGGTGCTTTAACGGTGACAACAGGTTCAACGAGCATTTCTCCATCGTCCTCATCCTCGTAGTCTTCTTCATCGTACACAGGTAATAGTTCGTCCGGAGATATAGTTGTTGTCGTCGTGGTACTGGTTGGTTTAGGACGTTGCTTCAATTTGGCTTCATTTCGCTTATTGATTGCGTTACTTATATCGACCGTTTGTTTATTAATTTGACCCTCTTTGATGCGAGCAATTTTATCAACTTTCTTATCAATCTCGGCACGATACTGAGATGATTTAAGCTCAGGCTGCACTGTTGGACCATTCCCATTCAATAAAATCCATGTCGATATTCCTTCCTTCAATGTTGATGAATCGTGTTGCTTTTTATTTGCCATTTCCATTTCTTTTTCAATCTCCTCCATGGTTAGTGGTACGGCAACGCCACGATGCACATTCTCAATTGGGTGTTCGTCTTTTTTCGCGGGCGCACTAATTTTGGATGGTGAATTATCACCGGCTGGATTTTGCTCTGTGTTCACCGAAACACTGGCCGAGATCACAACATTTTGGCCTTGATTTTTCGGATCATTTCGTGATTTCAAAATTGTTTCGGCTATTTCTTGATGAATTCTGAAATAAAATATTTGGTTTGGTTGGTGTCACATTTCTTTGAGTATGTATATATAGTTTTAAAATAGTTGTTGGTTATTCAGATATAAATAGACGAAGGACCAAGAATTCCACAGATAGAGACAATAAATATAGACAGATCAGATAGTATACAGAGAGTGAATTTAGATTTTAGAAAAAATAGATTTTTATTTTTTTAATTATATTTATATAGTTTTTATTAATAGTAGAGCATACATTAAATAAATAGAGCAATTCATTTGTTTATGGTTAGTGACAAACACATAACTAATTATGGTTTTTAATTAAAGTTTTATTATTTATTAAAAATTAATATCACAATAGTTTTGTTTAACAAACAGTACTTAAAACTATATTATTATAATTATTATTAATTAATTAATGTTTTCTAAGTTCTACATACAAATAGTTTAATAAGAAGAAATACATTTTAATTCAGTTTTCGTTGAAATGGAAATTTTGTACAAAACCACACATGGCAAAACTTATTTTGCTTTATGTACAAACTATCTAGATATAAACTAAAATGCTTTGAAATATGTAACGTGCTTTGATTCAAAAAGTATTTTCACCTTGAAATGACCTTCAGGGGTTATTTTAGCCCATTACAAGAGCATACATATGTGTGAACGTAAAATTTTGATATTTTTCATTATTAAAGTCAAAAAATGCGGATGACCTCTAACTTTGAGCAAATCAATAGAATTTTAAAATTCAGTACTTCATAATATTTCGAATAATATTTGCTCACAGAATACAAAACCAACTTAAAAAATTTGATAAAAATTCAATCTTTTTTTTCAAAATTAATAGTTTCATTAAATTTCAGAATTTACGAAATTTAAGAACCTAACATTAGAATTTCATAACAATACTTTTAAAAATGTTTCTAAAATATAACAAAATCATGGGAAAAAATTCCAGAATTTGAAATTCTCAGAATTCAATTACTTTAATAATATTAATACATAATTAAATTCTGAAAATTTAATTAATATAGAAATTCAGGAAATGTTTCAGAATTTAATAAAATTTTAAACAACTTAAAACATAAGAACAATTTCTATTTCTTCTAGAAAGGCCACCTGGAACCCTTGAAAATTTGGATTTAAAAATTATCGAAGTTTCAACTTTTGATTTTAAGAACGTCAGTACGATAAATTGGGGGTGTCCGAAAATTCGACCCAATTAAATTTCGCATAATTCCAAATGGAAATTCGACTTAATTATATTTTATATGGAGATTATTATAGGATGAATTTCCACCTAACAGTTTTACAAATTTAGTCTTGTTTCTTTTATTTTAATTTAGATCGAAGTTCGAAATACTTAAGGTCAAATTTTGTTGGACGAATTCCACAGAACCGATAAATTGGTAAATCATCCAAATTTCATATTTACAGAACTTCTGAAGTATTCTTATTCAATTAACCAGAAATTAGACATTGAATGATTTCAAACTACTTAAATTGTGAGAACCGGCCCTGAAAAATTCGATGTTTTCATCAATATCTTTCCTAAGTCAAAAGTTATTCTTGCAACCACGACAGCAAAATTATCAAATAATATATTGAAAGGTCGTACTGAACATGGAATATCAATACGCGTTCTATAAAGTCAACATTTTACATCCACATTTTTAAAGCAATTTGGTTGGTAAAATCCAATTATCATTGCTCCATCCCAAAAACTATCATTTCGCACAAAAAAATCCACGATTCTACAACAAATCGCCTCCAATTCAAATTAAAAACAGTTTCAACCATTCAAATTCGAATATTCATAATAACGTTTACGCGATACAGCCTTAGATTCGAATGATTTATAAAAGCAAATCAATGAAATTGTGTATTGTGAGCGGGGAGCTTCGATCAAATATTCTCATAGTAAGTGATTGAACCATATTATTCAATCGCTTATGTTAAATGTTGACATTTGTTCAGAAATTGGTTATAGGCGCAAAGTGGGCAAAACATAGAGATGTCAAAAAGTACATACTATGACGAATATGCCTAACGTCAACACAATTACATCGCTATCGTTAGTGTGGTGGTTAGACTAGCAGTTAGAGAGCTTTGATGTGATAACGATCGATGGTTCGATCCGCACCAGAATAATTGCAATTTTTATGATGGATATTTATTTGGCGACCGAGGTTGATACGATTAGTTGCAAAATCCGAATTAATATTTTTCAGTGAAATACCATAATGTTTGAGAAGCAAGGCGTGAACAAACCATATAGAGGAGAAAAGAAGAATGGCCCGGCTATAGAGAGAAAGAGAATGCAATTGAGATTACTCTCGAATAAGTAAAGGCGCATCCTTGGAAAATTTTCTTTCAACTACGCAATATAGAAAGAGCGAGAGTTTGCATTAAACGGGTTTATATACAAACGCAACTATAGGTTGCAGTAGAAGATGGAAACAAGTGTTGTAATTTATTCTCGAATAAATTGTGCAGTGTTAAAAAAAAGAGTTTTATTGCAAAATCCATTACGAATCCTTAGAAGAGTCCGATATTCGCAACAATTTGGTGTCAGAAGTGGGATTTTACAACACACAATGTTGAAGAACATTAACTTTTCTACATCTCAACAAGACGAAGCTCTATATTGAAGGCTTCAAAATGCGGCTAAACGTGACCAAGAAGGCACATATAGTGAAGCTGGAGAGACCGTAGGATCGTTACCACTATCACCGGCAGTGCAGGTCATAGTATCACAGCTACCCTTGACGAAGGATTCATCAGCCATATCCAACGAGAACAATGGCCTTATTGCTGAAACCAAATTGAGAAGCCAGTAGCGAAGGAAGAGCGCTTTGAAATTGTTATGGCTGCTACTGCAGCACAACCGCACAGGAAATAGCAAAAATTGGAGCTGTTATCAACGCCCTGCTATTGAAACAAGTTAAACAACAGAGCAACAATAGAGTCAGCAATTGGGGCAGCTAGGCTTGAAGTTGGATCAGCAAATTAAACAACAAAATAAGAAGCTGGAGGAGTTTTAGACAGGCATGACAAAAAAAATACAACAATTATAGCATAGAGTTTGAAGCCAGCAAGGAAAACGGTCTTTCACACTACAACGATACCCGGAAAAGAAGCAGCACAATCACATCAATAGTATCGCGTATACTGGAGGCAATAATGAGGTGTACTACAGAAACTACCTGCTTAAGGGATGAGCAGCCAAAGAATTCTGAAGGGATAAAGCTTGAGGTACGAAGAACAAGAGGAAGGATGAAACAATCCACTGTCGAGGCACTGTTCGAGCGGATAGCTATGGATTGCTGGCCCATTTTCCTTGACAAAAATGGAAATCGGTACATACTCGTATAATATCGATTATCTCAGTGAATGCCATATCCGATTATGAATCAAGAAGCTCAACCAGTTGTAGATGTATTTGTAAACAATGGGTATGCAGATTTGGAGTAACGTTAGAACTACATTCGGACCAAGGCCAAAATTTCGAATCATCCGTGTCCCAAACGTACTCAAACTCAAGAAAACGAGGACTAAACCGTTGCATCCAGAATTCAATGGCATGATCGAAAGGTTCAACAGAACACTGGAGGAACATCTATATACGAAAAGAGGTAAACGACGTCAATTACAATTGAGAACGGTGTCTTCCGCAGTTTATGATGGCGTAACGTAGCGCAATATACACGATACTACAGGAAACTCACCAGCTAAAATCGTATTTGGCAGATAACTCCGATTGCCATTTAACATTAAATTTGGTTCACCGCAGATCGAACCAGTCACTAACAAAAACTACATTGCAGATTTGCGGCATAAGGAACAACATAGTGAAGGCCAGCGATCAAATAAAGAGGAAACATGACCTTCGGTCAAACATCATAAGATTCATGGGGGGAGATTTGGTTTGGCTTTTCGACCCGAAAATGTGTAAACCGGATTCAACAAAGCCTCATGGCAAAAATAAAAGTAGTTCACATAAATCGGTTGACACGCTACAATGCACCCAGGTTGCAGTGTAAGTAAAATTAGTTTAAATTCAACCAGTGAAATCAGTGAACAAGTAAGATAAAGTGAAATAGTGGTCTAATAAATTTTATACTACTGTACGCTAGACTACTACAGGTGCAGAGCAGATGAAGCACAGTTTCCTCCTCCTACTCTCTCCGTAGCTACGGCAGATCTCATGGGTGGAGTACCCAGTCTGTTCGCATGTACCACGATGGGACAAAGTCTCGTTATAGCTCCCACGACCATACCAATATGGTGCCGTCGAAGCGATATCAATTGGTAGGATCTGGACCGGTCAAGTCTAGGCCAGATCCGCCTGGTTATTACACAAGAACTTCCTGAAGCAGCAGTTTACATGAAGCAGGCGGTATCTTTATGTCAAGCCTGCTTTTGAATATAAGGTGTGCTGCGCCCTTGCGGGCCAGCTTATCTGCCTTTACATTCCCTGCGATATTGAAGTACCCTAGCACCCACGTCAAGCAGATGTTGAACTGATCAGCCATCTCATTCAAAGATGCCAGACAGTTCCGGGCTACCTTTGAATTTGTATCTAATAAAACAACAGAATTTCGGCCTAACATTGGTTTAGGTCGAATTACCAACCAAAAAGAAAATTAGACTCAAATCAAAGTTAGGAAACTCGATTGAAAAATGTATTTAATTTATAACGTGCATTCTGAAAAATAGCGGGAACTATTGGCCCATGATGGGCGCGCAGCGACAACTTTGTATCTGACAAACAAAGGTCCACCGTTTAGGTCGGTTTTCCAAAAAAAAACAATTTCTAAAAACAATCGGCATAATTTCCATTCCTAGACCGAATTTACTTTAGAGATTAGGAATCGCCCCTTCGTTGGGCGAATTTCACAGCACCAATAAATTGGTGCCTTCAATTGGGTTTCATTTCGAATTTGGAAAGAATTTAACAACATTTCTAAGGCCGAAATTATTAATTATTTTGGTAATGTGTTTCGAAATTTTTAGTTCAAATCATCATTCTAGTTTTAAAATGAAATTCCAAATTGTGTTGGAATAAATGAATTTAAAAATCAAACCGGCAACACAATCGCACTTTGCTTATGTTTTGGCATGCTAATGTTAAAATATAGTTTTGACTCTGGTCAGCAAGTGACGAAATACCACAGAACATTTATAGGCAGTGTTGTCGTCATTGTGTCTTACATTTTGTCTCAAATTCAATAAAATACATCGAAATTCCCCTAAATCACTCAAATTTAATAGTTCTAAAGCTTCTGAAATATTCTATATTCAATAAACCAAGAATTTGACATTTTGAACTCCTTAAATGGTGTGAATCCGTTCAAATCATTAAAATCCCCGCTATAGAGTTCAAAACGTATAGAGTATTCTTATAACCACTACAGCTGAATTATCAAACAAAATATTGAAAAATCTAATCGAGCTGAACAACCACTTTCAAAATTTTAAAGCAATTTGGTTGGTAAAATCAAATTATCATTGCTCCATCCCAACAGCTATCATTTCGTATTAAAAAAAACACGATTCTACAACAAATCGCCTCCAATTCAAATTAAAAACAATTTCCATCGATCAAATTCGATTATTCACAATAACTTTTACGCGATAAGGTCTTAGATTTGAATAATTTAAAAAAACAAATTAATGAAATTGTGTATTGTGAGCGGGGAGCATCGATAAAATATCCTCATAGTAAGCGATTGAATAATATTGTTATGTCAAATTTTGACATATTGTTCAGAAATTGGTTTTAGACGCGAAATTAGTGTAGACCAAAGATAAAGATGTGTAGAAAGTACACACAATTATATTTTTAATATTTAGTTACATATCCACTGTATACAAGTCAAAATAATTGTTAAAATTTCCATTTCATTAGTTTTCTTTTGTTCATTATTGTTAATTTTCACTACAAAACTACAATAGTATACATACAGTATATATATTTGGAAAATAGTACGTTAATAGTTATTGTTTATAAAGAAATCATTAATAGTATTTTTATTTATTAATATTCACAAAATATTATCTCATCTTTAACTAAATTTCTAATAGTTTTATAAATTAGAAAAAAAATAGAAGGAAAGCGTTTCTAATACATAAATATAGATTTCTAATATTCTAAATCTTATAAATAAAGTTTTAATACATGTTACATTAGATTAATGGATTTACACACAACAACAACAACGATAAATAGTATATGGCAATTTGTAAAAGTTAGTTTTGAACAACAAAATAATTTCTATTTTATATACGTAAGTCTTATGTCCACTTGTTTTGGTAATTTTGTATAATCTGATCGACCTCGTGTTGATAGTACGGTAAATTTCGATATGTGTTTGCCACCGGGTCATTATACGAATTGTACGTATTCGGATTTTCTTGTCGCTCCACCTCATGATCGACTCGCCGCCAATCCCAATCCCATGGTTTTTTATTGATCCATTCGTGTGGTGGACGCCTATGCACGACTATGCTTGGTGCCGTGTTGCGTGCAAATATCATGGCCGGCGTGGTCCATGGGAATAGGTACATTGTGAGTGCGGCCCCACCGACTATCATTGCGACTAGTGGTGAGAACAGCATTGACCATAGGCCAAAATTGAGTGGATTGAATACGGCGAGAAATGCAAATCCCTTCATTAGCATACCGACTAGACCGGCTAGTCCGAAATAATTTGTTAGTCCAAAATCGTCGAATACGCTGGGATGGTGAGGTTTATGTGTATGATGATTGTGATGTTGATTACCTCCCGTTAGCCCAGGGATTTGTGGTAGTCCTGACCAATCGAGTGGAGCACCACCACTCCCGCCTACCGTACTTCCAGCAGGATCGGCTGCAAGAGGTGCAGCGGCCGACAGCGTTTCAGGTCCTCCTGACAGTGTTTGAGGCGCACCGCCCGATAGCGGCGCGATCGCATTTGGATCACTTTCAACGATTACCGATTCTGGATCTGCAAACGTTTCTCCCGGCTCAATAACATCATCGTCCTGCCCATCAAAATTGTCCACTATCGATACACCAGTATCTTCAGTAGCGGCCGCCTTTAAAGGCTTAGCCGATTGTATCGGATTATTAATCGTTATCTCAAGATCACCACAAACCGTTTCCTTACTCGACACTGCGTTTTCATTATTTAGCGTAACTTTAACCGTCGGACATCGATCAAACGTGAGCCGATCATTTTGAAAACCGCCATTCTTAATAGCACCCTGTCCATTATAATATCCACCACTCTCGTCCTTATAGTCGACCGGATCCGGGTCGGCCGGGTCGGCGAATATTTGTGCTGGCGTCTCTGAATAATAGCTAACCGAGCCAGTATTTTTGATCGGTGACGGGAGTGATGATGAAATTGGTCGTATTTTAAATATCGACGATGATGGTCGATTGGGTTGTGGTCGATAGGGTCGTTTACTCACTGGTAGTACATTATTTGGTCGGTATATAATCGATTCGGTGGCGATTGTGATTAAATTACTTGGGATAGGTGTAACCGGCTCGAACGGTAGATACGGTTCGATTGGCTGAAATGGCTGGAATGACTCTTCGTGATAGGAGACGGGTGTTGTTAGCTGTGCCTCGATCGGCGGTAGCATACCGAGCGAAAAACTTGGCGGTTGATCGAATATTTTGACTGGCTGATTTTCGATATAGTAGACTGCACTCTCGGTCGTCGGTTGTTTCGTTGTTGTCTTTCTCTTCTTTTTTATTGGTTTCACCGGTGGTGTGCTCGCACTTTGCATCGTATACGAATTAAATGTTAACGAAACCGGACTCGGTGTCACATTTAAATTATTAAACGCGTAAATTTCGTCCTGCTGATCGGTCCATTTTGATGTAATTTTTTGGATTTTAGGTTTTGCCGTCGTCTTATCCCAATTATGAACGGTAACTTGGGTGGTCTTACTTGTTGTCGAATCGGTTACACTCGTACTCGATGGCGCCGCATTATTAGGGCCAATTTTCAAATCTATCGGTATATAATTGACCGCGTGCTCATCGTCATATTTATAGTTTAGATTATCGCCTTGATAGACGCGCGAACGATTTTTCACAATATTCGTGAATACGTTACGTTTCAGGTCGACGATGCTGGACTTAAAAAAATTATTTAAAATATTATTTGTCGAGCGATAGTAGTCGTCGTCAGGTGTATTATCAAAAATAGAAATTACTTGTTGTTCATTAATTGGAGTATTAGAATTTTGTGCTCTATACCTTAGATCGTCCTTAATGAGGGGCACTGCTTCGGCTGGTTTAGTTTTGTCACTCAACACAGGTATTTTTAATTGTGCTTTCGGCTCGGCCACTTCTTTCACCCCATCGCTTTTATCGTCTGGCGTTGGAACTCCGGGTCGTCCAAGTGACGGCGCTATCAGTAGTAATACTATTAAGTAGACTTTCATTTTGGTATCTGCAAATATATAAATCAAAAATAAATTGACGTCAGTGTCCGGTGTTCCAATTTGTATTTAGCAATATTTACATTTATCACAAACATTTTCTATTTATTTATGCGCTTATGCTTGCTTATGTTGTTACATAACTCAATTCTAAAATTCAACTGTTATTAATAAATTAAATTCCACTCCTTATATACCTATGTAGGTACATACATACAGATATGCGGATGGAGTCTCCCAAAATTTAAGAAAACAAAAAACAAAAATCGAAATTAAAAGAAGAGAAACACAACCAAATTATTGTTTATACACGATTTGTTATTAACAAATATTAACCGTTCTACAATATCGATATTCATCATCATCTTCGCATCATCATCTTTAAACAATCTTATACCATTCATAATAATTTATTCTTAAGGTGCCATACCAAAAACAACAACGAAAACAGAATAACCAAATACACGACCAATATTAAACGCGCGAAGAGTGTAGTGGCCGCATCTTCATTCATCTATTGCGGTGTTTGGTGAGAAAAGCTTTTTATTTATTTATATTAATCGAACCCAATAATTATTTTTGTTATTGTTTATACGAGCATCCAATATTTAACAGTTTTGCGTTGATTAATGGACTTTTGTTTGTTTTATGTGCGCGATAGTTTTGAAGTATAGTTTTATAAATGTGCAAAAATTTATATTTATTATTGTTTATTGAACTTTCAACTTTGGCAGACCAATACAAAAACACTTTGCAATATTTTTGAATATTGCATATTACGGAGAGAAAAATAAAACTTTTTCCAGTTCTCTGTTAATTTATTAATCGAATATCAAGAACATCTGGTGGAATATTCACCAGTCATATACTGGTCTGCTGGTATATATATGTATGTATGTACGAGTATGTATACAACAAAATACACCATTGGCATATGTAATATGAAAAAATTCGTTTTTTTGGATAATTACTAAAATTAAAACGATTACATCACATATGGTTTGATTGTTAGAGTATTCAACTCATGAAAATGAGATTTTTAATGGAATTTAACTGTAGGTATAGCCACACACACACAAAATACTTTAGTAAATTTGTTTGCATAATATTTTTGATGGGTGGGTCGGACGGGGTGAATGAGTAAATATAACGAGTGCGGTGCGGGAAATAACTTTCACGTATATTGTTGATTTTGCACAAAATCACACCTCCATATAGACGAACATTAAAAACGTAAATATGGGCACAATTAAACTGCATAAATTATGCAAATTTGTATTTTACTGATTTATTGTCTTGATGTTTAAGTTTATGAGGTCACATGTTTACGTTTAGAGAGACGCACTTGGTTCTAATACGAGTATTCAAAAGTTTTGGAATAATGCAACAGTTTTCACTCGTTAATCCCATTACACTCATTTTCTAAGTTTTAAGCTCATGAAATTTTAAACTTGACTATTTATTATTAAAACTCTATAAAACTTCAGAAATTTAAAAGAAAACCAACAAAGTTTTTAGAGTTCTTACTATAAAAGCTTCGCCATGAATATTTATTGTAAGCTTGTAAATTGAATAATTATTGTAAGCTTGTAAATTGTAAGGCTTTTAGTAATTAAAATCATTTAAATCGAGACCTTAAATAGGATAAATTAATCAGTTGAACACTTAACAACTTGGTGATAAAAGCTTACTTCATGGAATAAACGCTTTAATTAAAAACATGAGCTTTTTTGGCTGGAACCCATTAAGGTTCCGTACTCAATGCCACAAAGGTCCATAGTGCAAGCCTTGGATTCTATCAAATCACGCACACGCGTCCTGCATCCTTAGCAAACTAACGAAATATGAACCAAGGCCGAGAGGATAGTAGATGCACAGGAATTGTCCTGGAATTAAACAATTAAACACATACAATCGAAAGTAGGGCAGCTGCCGATGAAGTGTATGCTATCATTTGCTATCATCATCATCTACAAGGTATTCATCGCTTTGCTGGCTAGTCCTATGCGACGAAGACGACCTTTGAAACGGCCATGGCAAGTAAGAATCGATACTAGTATTCTTAAGTTATCCTTTTTAAATGAAAGATCGTAATTAGTCAGCTTCGAGTTGAGCTCACTAATAAAGTAGTTCGCCTTAAAAAAAAAAAAAAATTGGGCGGATTTTACTCCAGCACTCAATGCCACTAAAGGGCCCACGGTGCAATACCCACACATTCACACTAATTCATTCAACCCATTCATCCCATTCACACAAGTACAGTATACCACCTGCGCATTGCATAGCTCCATGTCACCCTGTACAGTGACGAAGATCTCGCGTTACTGCAGGTATATACCGACGCCAGCACTCTGTTCAGAAAGCGAGCCATCTGAAAAAACTGCTAGCGAGTCAGATATTCGCTTGGGAAAGTTTGGTGAGAACCACACATGGGTAAACCTGTGCTAAGAATGATTGACTGTAGCTGGGGTAGAGATAAAATAGAATCCATAACTAGAAGACATGGCTTCAGTAACAGCCCTACATACGATATTTTGCACACTGTCGAGTTTGGTCAGTGATGATTTAAAGTTAACTACTGGCCACCAAACCACAGATGCATATGTTAGCATTGGTAGAACTAGTGATTTGTCTATAAAAAAGCATTTTGGGTAACAAGCCCCAAGAGTTACCAAAAACTCTTCTGCAGTGTTTATAATCCAGATGATACTTCCAAGAGAGTTTATTATTTAAAAAAATACCAAGGTGTTTGACGTAGGCTGAGCTATTAATCTTACACCCAAAAAGAGATGGCACAGGAAATGCATCAGTATTCGTATACGTCTAGTGAAAACAACTATAAGTCAGTTTTAGAGAGCTTCACATATAAACCCTTATCTTACCTAACCTAACCTGCGTTAAATCAGATAAGACGTTCAAATGCTTACCAGAAACTACCAGCACCAGGTCCCCAGCATAACTTTGAGCGATGAGACCGTATTCCTGAAGTTTAACAAGGAGCCCGTCAATGACCAAAAGCCACAACAGAGGTGAAAGCACCCATCCTTGTGGACAACCCCTGGCAACTTTAGAGAGATTTAAGCATACATTCAATCCATTTGACAATGGTAGATTCGATACCAAATTTGGTACAGGGACTATAGTAATCGTATTGAACTATGTACTATCGAAGGCTCCTGCAATATCCAGGAAAGTACCCACAAGAAACTCACTATTACACAGTGATCTTTCAATCCTAGTTACAAGTTCATGTAGTGCAGTTTCACAAGGTTTTCCAACCCCGTAAGCATGTTACTGAGCGGAGCGGTAATTAAATGGTGATCTCTAATAAATCTATCAACAATGCTTTCTACAGATTTGACAATGGTTGATGACAGGCAAATAGGCCGAAAAGACTTGGGGTCGGTATAGTCCAATTTGCCAATTTTCGGAATAAACATAAAAATAACTCTTGCTCCAAGATTGTGGAACAAAGCTAAAAGCAATGCATGCCTGGAACAGATGCAGTAAATATTCCCTTATAAGGGGAAATCCATGCTGTAAGTCAGCGGCACAAATACATCAGGACCGGCAGATTGGTAAGATGTGAAGCAGAATATACTCCAACGCAAGACCTCATGATTTATTAATCTGTTGGCTAAATTCCAATCGGTAGTTTCAACAATAACGTTAGTGGTTTTGACAATATTGTCGGAATTTAGAGTGGTACAACCCGCGAGATTAGCAGAAAGAAGTACCTCACCTACTTCCTTTTTAGAGGAAGTAAGCGCACCATTGGATAGTCGAAGTGAATCGAGTCTACACATATTATTTCTACGCAAGGTTTTGTTTAGCTATAGCTCCAGCAGGTAAGCTATTAATTTTCTCACAGAAATTATTCCAAGATGACCTCTGTGCAGATCTTAACGCTATTTTAGACACGTTTTTTAAGATTAGATCTCCTGGCTTTATTCGTCAGCCTCCTAGTGGTTTTCCATAACCTTTTAAGATCAGAACACCAAAAAGGTTTGTTCCAAGTTTTATGGTTAATGATAAGTAGACACGAAATGTTACAGTTGAAATTGCTTTCGACAATGAGAAGCATGCAATTCGATATCCACAGTTGAACAAATTTCCTTACGTGATTCTAGTAAGGAACCAAGCTCAAGAGAGAATGAATCTCAATCGGTTCCTATTACGGTAAGGTTTAAGCGACGGTATTTAAAGGTTGATATTAAAAGAAATACTCGTATGAGAATATCAAAGATCCAAATACGTTGAGAATCCGAGGAACTTATATAGTTAAACAGAGCTGAACCCCTGTTATTAACATTCGTACTACCCCATAGAGTTTGGTGGGCATTAGCATCATAACCCATTAGTAGAGGAATAGTTTTATTCTTACACCATGTTACAAGGTAGGTAAATTCCTCAGAAGGAGGAGGTGTTATGGAATTGTAAGGCATATAAAAGGATGCAATCACCAGTTCAGTGTGAGAGTTAAAACAATCAATAGTAATTCGTGCAGCTACGAGATCAGCCGAGCTACACTCTTCAATGAGAGAAGCGATAATATTATTTGAGATATAAATGCACGCTCTGGTTTTCGCGGTAGAAAACCAGAGCGTTTTTAAAAGTAATTCTCCCACTAGAGATGTTGAGTCTAGAAACAGAACCATCATAAAGATAGGGTTCCTGAATTAAGCATAGATCTGTATGAGATGTAGCAAGCAACTTCCTTAATTCAAATGAAGCTGACTTGCTATGTTGCAAGTTAATCTGTTTTATTACATGCATATAGATGCCATATGTTAAACCAGTAAAATAAAAGAAATAATAAAAGCATTACGGCCCTAAAAATAGTAAAGTATACGTATTGCAAGAACGATCCGGACCCAGCAATATAGTCAAAGGACTTCAGATTGACCCGGAACACAATCGATTGGCGGTTAGTGCCGGATAATTTTCTATCCCTTAACCGAAACATTTGGGTTCATCAAACCGATATTAGTCATTACCACACTTGGTTCCTCTGGAAGGCCAGAGGCCCAAGTATGAATGATGAGCGGTTTTGGAGGGTCACAACAGAAAGCTGACCACCACTCCAAATGTCACCGAATTTGGGCATCTCCTCAACAAACCATTCGTAGGTTTCTTCGTTGGCGCATTTACAGATGAAGACGCCATCAGTTAGATAGTAGCCTAACATCTGTACCACAAAACAGGTTGATTTGGCAGCGTCGAGAATGCGGCGACTCAAAACGCCGCGAAAGATCCCTAAAATGAGGTTACGAACATGATTTTTAAATACTTCCAAAAGTTTAGGATAAAACGTTTACCTAATAACTTAAGGAACTAGTCTACTTAGTTCTTAATTTCTACTACAAAGTTCTAAGTTGTGGGCAATCCCCCCAGAAGGTTTCAAAATTACATCAAAAACACATCTAAATATAGGATGTTGGATGTGATGAATCAGACACATGAGAATTCTCGGACAATATGCAGATTGGCTCTAGTGGTCTTACGTAGAAAGGAAGAGAAGCCTGACGGTATGTAGACCGCATTCTGCCTGCTGAACACTATCGGAAAACTTCTTGAACACTTACCGAAATACAAAAAATAATATTTTCAGTGCTTCAAATGTTCAAGTTTTTCAATCGAAAAATACAACAATTTTCACTCGATAAGAGCAGCCTTCCATACTCTGCGAGTTCTTTATCAACAACTAATGTTTTTGTATGCGACAACCGATAAAAACTTACATAGAAGAACCAATATCCGATCATCAATTTGGATTCGACGGAAACACATTAGTTCAATTCGAGCCTGATAACAACAATTTCGCCGCCACACCAAGCAAGTACGTTTTCTGCTCCAATGCAACTGATAAATGCAAACCAGAGATAATATCTATATATAAGGAGTACCAAGCTGCGGCAAATCAACATGGATTCTAAACAAATTCCCATTCACTCGGGAAGATCTTGTGTTATGCGCTATACCAAGTACGGTATAAAGGACATAAAAAGAAAAGTGAAAATCCACTGCACCTTACTTGCTAAATTGCTCTCAGAAATGTGATACCGTCTATATTGACGAGTACATGATGATACAGGACCTTGTTTTTAACATATACAAAATCTGATTAAAAAAACAGCTGAGTAAACTTATTTTACCAAGTTCGAGTAAAATCCTGACAATTTATGAAGCACAAGGCTTTACATCCGCATGTGTGATCTGTGTTCGATTAACAGACAAAATTATTAAATTGTTTGACGGCCTACAACACGACATAGTGGCTTTAACCAGGCATACACACATATTTACCTATCGTTCAACGATTGAAGGAGACCAATTGCTCTCTATGATTTAAATAGCATTAACAGCTTGTGAGAAAAACCTCAGCCCAATCACTGTAAAATCTGGTAATATCATCACAGTGTTGACACAACATAAGACTATAGAAAACATATGTTTTATTTCCAAAATATAAACAAAATGTCTTCGAAGGCAGCGCACTTTTCCCTTTTAAGTTCTGAGTTTTTTCCTAGCAATTATGTGGTTTATAGATGTGACCGCTCACCACTAACAAGCAAGAAAAAATCTGGTGGAGATGTGATCATAGCTGTCGACGCATCAATACTAAATGAATTAATTGGGGTAAAATTACGATCAATAATCTGTCAGATATTAGATGGACATATGACCAAGAAATGACGAAACGAGATTATGCCTCTAAACGTGAGCTCGGATAATGGATACCTGTTCATCGACTCCGCCTTTGATTCAAATCTAAGCCAAATTTGTGATTTAAAAAATGGACTAGATCGGATATTAGACTTAATTTTCACTAATGATCCAGCCTTATTTAAAATAGAAGAATCACCAATACCGTTCGTTATTAATGATGTTCACCATAAAGAAATCGAATTATTCATTCCCGAACCCCGATCAGACCAAATAAATACCCTCCATGGTATGACGGCCAACTTATCAATCTTAAAAACAAGAAAGATAAGACTTATAAAGAAAACCTGATATTCTGTGCCCGGGATAGCAAATTGAAATTCCTAAAAACACTCTTGGGGCTTGTATAAAACTAAACGCGAAATTGATGGTTGCCCAGCCTGAATGACATTTAATGAACAGAAGTCCGGTGACCCGCTGATCAGTTTATAAACCAGAAGATATAGATAACTACAAAGGGATCCAACTATAACTGATTATAGTGCACCAATGGTTAACCAACACATCGATCCCGAGTACATTCAGCGAGCATTGGATGGTTTTGGATAAGGATGTGGTCCAGATGGTATTCCTGGTTCATTTTTGAAAACTTTCGCAATATTGGCAATTCCACTAAGTATGCTATTTAATCAATCATTGCAATTGGCAACATTTCCACTGAAATGGAAAATAACCAGAGTAACACCGATCTTCAAAAGTGGAATTAGAAGTGATATCTCATGCTACAGAGGTATATTACATCTATATCTTCAATACCAAAATATATGTTGTACTGGTAGTATGCAGGCCATTCAGAGATTTGTTACCACGGTATGTGCCTCAGAATCAACATGGATGTTTGCCCAAAAGATCAACATCGACCAACCTTATCGAATTTACCAGCTATTCGATTAAAGAAATAGAGAGCCACAAACAAGTTGACATGATCTTCTCCGACTTTGCAAAATCCTTCGATTCTATCAGACACTGTAAAACTTTGGACCACATTTATAAGTTTGGATTTTCCAGATCAGAAACAATTCAAGTTATCTCCGGTGTTCCACAAGGCCCCCATGTTGGTCCATGGATTTTTATAATTTTTATTAATGGCATTACTGAAGTGATATAGCACTGCAAAATCCTAATGTTCACTGATGATCTGAAAATCTACAGAACCATCGAAACACTTGATGATACCAAGAGACTGCAGGAGGATATCGACAAACTAGTTATTTGGTGTGAGTCTAATTCACTTAGTCTCAAGATTGATAAGTATATATCTCTATCATTCCTCTATACTTCTTCAGAAAGTATTTAAAACTAAAGACCTATAGGGGTTTCTTTCGTTGACAACATGTGCTTTATAAAGCACATCGAGATATGCGTCTCTAGAGCTAATTCTATGCTTGGTTTTATTAAACGATGGACAGGCGACATTTTGAATTTGGAGACAATTAAGATCTTGTATTGTGCATACGTTCGATCCCAGCTTGAATACGCTGTTAATGTGTGGAGTTCGTTTTATGAGGAACACATCCAGAACATCGAAAAGATCCAAAATAAGTTCATACGCTACTTGACATGGAAAGATGGATTTGCGTATGATCATGTTTTATCATACCACGTTAGCCAACAGCGATTACCACCATTTTTAACTGGAGGAAAATTTAAAATCCACTGTCCTCTCCAAATAAGACTCCACTCCTATTTAAAACAAATGGATGAAAATAGTGATCTTGATCTGTTGGACATCAACACTTCGCTATAGTTCAAAAAACAAAAATCAGATCCGTTTCTCCAACCATTCCTTCATCTCGGCCAAACTCATATTCCTGAATTCATATTTTGCCAATCGTATTAAGGCCAACAAATTTTTTAATTGAGCTTTAGCGGGAGTTTCGATGAGCACCCGGCTGCAAAAAATCGAACAACGTTGCTGATTGACTCAAACAATAAGTAAAGTTCTACAGCATACTGTGTTCCTCGTGCTTTTACTTTATTGCATCCGTACTACGTTTAAGCACCTTCCTCGGTATGTGTTGTTTGCAGAATGTTCCAACAGCTTCATCGCTTTTCTTTTAAATACTCCTCCAAAAATACTCCCCTCCAGCATCAGAAATGTAAAAAGGGACTGTACCTTCCAATGGTACAGGTACAGAACCAGATGCAATAGACTATGAGGGTATACCGTCAACGAATAATTCATTGGAAGCCTTTAATAGACTCATTAATGATTCTAATACGATCAGAAACCAGCTCACTTTTTACCAATTGTATACCATTAATAGCAAACACGACAATTTTTGTACAAGTGGATACAAATGGGCCAAATTAAACAAAAATATTGCTAAGATGTCCCCAGAAAATGGTAACCACCAATTTACTATCCCTGCGAACGATGAAACGAATTTATCTGGTGATTTTGAATCTTTTAACTCACGAACAGTTGTTTTACCATCAGATCGAGCAGAATAGGCCAAAAGCACGGGTACCCGTCTATCATTCTTAAAACATTAATCTACAAGCATATTGTATGATTAGAAATTCGGTTAAAATATGTCCAGAACATACCAGAGGTGACAAAAAATTTACAATAGGAAAAAAACGGAAACGAGACCGTACTCAAAAGGCTAAAGCAACGTTGCTTCTAAGCGTAATTTCATCCAATTGTGTAAAAAAAATATTAAACATTCAGTAACAAAATTGGTTTTTGATGAATAACCAAGCACTAATTGCCTCTGTAAGACACGAAAAAGTCGACCAAAACAACAACAGGTCATACCAGACTAATGTCAAAATTTGGGGGACCAAGTACGGGCAAGATAAAACTACTCTCATCGGTGGTTACATCGTCCATAATAATATCTGAAGCACTCCTAATCTGGCTCAGAGCTATAGACACAATTAGAACGGGTGCAACGTACTAGCTAAGAGGAAACCTGTCACATTGACAACCAAACAAAGTGCGGCGGTACTGGATGGAACTTCAAATAAGGAACCCAAAGAAGAACAAATACAGCAATTGCAGGCACTATGGAAGAACTCGAACAGCGGATCACAAGCTCATTCCTATAAAATTAAAGAGTGAACTTTCATATGACGCAGTTCCTATCTGTGGCCACGGCTGTTTCAAGAGATATTTCTTTAGAATGCACATCAAAAAGACGCCTAACCATGGTTATTGGAAAAAAAGACGACACACAAGAGCATGCCATACTACACTGTGCATGGGAAGAGGTGCGACAAGCGCGCGTACAGCTAAAATTAAGGATGTTGGCTGAAAAGCAGGTTTGGATTAGCTCTAGTTACATGATCAGGGAAATACAATACTAACCCACAAGATGAGACGATTAACTCAAACTAACCAGAATAAACATAGACAATGGCATCCAGCGGATGAAGTAATGCATATATTGCTATTCCGGTCACAAACGAGGAGAGGAAAGAGAGCCCAAGGCTTCCCTTACCTCATTAAACAAAAAAACATAGTTCTAAAATTTGAATAGAACTTTAATCAAAAAATACTAAATTTCAGAAGTTCATTAAAACCAAACCAACTCTCGAAAATAATTAAAAGCTGTAAGAGAAATAAACAAATATATGTTTATGTCCAGGAGCTTTCAAAATTTAAAATAAAAATTATTTCTTCTGGTCTAAAGTTTAAACTTAAAAAATTAGTCAAAAGCCCATTTTCATGCGAGCTTATTGAACCGCGTTCTAATTCCAACAGTGCCATAAGTTCCCCCTGTTGAACTTGATCAAAAAGTTCTCATTACATTAAAACATAAATTTCAATTTAAAAACACTGGCGCATGTAACTCAACGGTTTGAAGCTTTTTAATTAGAAAGCACTGTATGGTTTTAATATTATCAAACGACTGATTGGAATAGATGATTTCAAAGTGTATCAGTTTATGAATATGGCAAATATGATTTGTAAAATTAATTTTAGTGGTCGAGTTAAAATAATCTCAGGTCTTCCAAACAAACACGAATTATCGCTAAGCCAAAGGAGCTCATCGTCGGCTTGCGAAAGAGTCATGATAGTATCGCCGTTCAGAATTCAATATCTTTATCATTTGCACTGTGCATGGATATTATTATTAAATTTCGAAATTTAAATTTATATTTTCAACTTCGAGAAATTTGCAGACCTAAAAATTCCCAATTTTATAATTCTCAAACTTCAAAATGTTCTAAAATTATACAATTTTCAGATTTAGAAATTCGAAATATTGGAATTTGTATAACATTTTGAAATTATAGAATTTGATGATATATTTGAAAAAAATTCATAATTTAGAAATGTTCAAAATTTAATTAAACTTGATCAAAATTTCGTAATTTCTTCAGAAAAATTTTATAATTCAAAATATTTTGGAAATTTTCTAAAACTTAAAAATTTAAAGTTTTTAAAATTTAATGTAACTTTAGAATTTTATAACACCTTTTTATGCTTTGATTAAACTTTCAAATTTCATTCAGAATTTTATCAAATTTCACATTTAAACAAGTAATATATGTACTGAATTTTGATAAAATATTAAAAATTGTTAAAAATTGTACAATCATCTAGTTTCAACATTCAAATTATTTGATAAAATCTCCAAAATAAAAATGTACAAAAATTAATTAAATTTGAATCAAGTTAAATTTTGAACTTCATAAAAATTATTTCTAATTTTTAAAATATCAGAATTTCTATAATATTTCAGAATTTAATGAAATTTTCGAATTTTTATAACAACTTTAATTCAGTTCATTTGTGTACAGATTTTAATAACTGACAATCACAAATTCGGTCGTCCTTAGTATTTTTACAAAGTTTGGTGTCTAAATTCTTAGATGATATTTTGTAGCACACAGAGTTAAATTAAAGTGGGCTGGGCCCACTCCGACATGAGCTTTGCAGTTAGGTAAAGTATTATCGCGATCAGGTAATAATAAAGGCCATTTTTAAAGGCCATTACTGGCTTCTTACTGTATCAACAATTTGGTGCTAACGTTTTCGATCCTGAGCATGGTCTTCATACTGGCTTAGACAATCTGAAGAAGCCAAATCGTCCTCTACACCGTATGGAGCCATCGTTGTAAAGTTTCAGCTTCACGGCACTTGATTTAGGTGTTTAGATTTTAGCTGTGGCCTCAGAAGATTCAAAGCACGAATACCAGCCGCTAGCCGCGCTTTTATATCCTCATCTACACTGTTAGCGTGAGTGATAACAGAGCCCAAATATTTGATCCTCCTCACTCTCTCAAAAGTGTAGTGGCCACTACTAAAACCAGAGGTCATGTATTTCGTTTTGCACTCATTTTGTTGGTGACTCAACTACAATCTGTGACGCCTAATGAACACCAAGCAGGTCGGTAAAGTGTTCACCCCATGCGTCGAGTACTACTTCGATGTTGACACAGATGTTTCCACTCCACATTGCTGAGTTGTTGTACTATTAGCTGCCCTCCAAGCACGAGCAGCCTTGTTATTCCTCGCGATTGTGAGACGTTGTTGCACTTCACTATTGGCTATATTTTGTTGTTCGGCTGCAAGACGACATTCGTCATCAAACCAATCATTCTTGGGTCTGACATTTACTATACCCAAAGTCTGTTGAAGTTTTCAGTACCTCCGAGACAGAGTTCACTCAGTCAGACTGGCAATTAATTTCCTCAATGCTGTTGCTGACAAGATCCTGATATCGTTTCTTTTGGGAAGAATGTGCTTGCTATACCCTAAGGTCGTGAGCAATTGCAAAATACATCATTCTCTCACCATTATCGGTCGCAGTTTCGGGTCAGGAATGCGGACCTATGTTTTCACACAAGTCGGCCAGATTTCTGCCAGCTCTAGCATTAAAGTCCCCAACTACCATTTTAAAATCGTGTTGAAGTATAAATCCCATCAGATCGTCCAAGTCATTGTAAAATAAGTCTTTATCTTGGGGCTGGCTGACTTCTGTGGGTGCGTGACCGAAGCTTACACAATCGGTTAGTGACTGCTTGGAAGACCAAAACTGCCTTCTTTACCTGCGGCGCAAGTAAAAAGCTCCAGCTCCAACATTTCCGAGGCCATCTCCACGGTTGAGCAACATATAGCCCTGAGACACAAGGTCTCCAATTGTAGGCCAGCGAGTTTCTTGTCTTGAAGAGCAACGAGTTCCACCCGATATACTCCTTCATTTACGTGATTCAGCCTTCCAACGCTTCAGCGGAGGTTCGGTATTGGTTTGGCGGTATCCAATATTTCTTTTATTGATATTGCAAACAGTTGATTTTTTTACGGATGCGGGTCGTCAGCCCAGCGATCCAACCGTTTAGTCACCGCATACTACAAGCAAAGAATACTGTGATGGTATTCTTGGAAAACATGAGTCGTATAAGTCGTAATATGTGACGTAAGTACGTAAGTATAAGTAAGCAACCACAGGGGCCACAGGGATCATCTAGAATATGTAAGTGCTTTTCACCCAAGACAAAAAAAAAGTTGACTAATCATGAAATGTAATCAATTGAAATAAAATTTACCATACAGACATACACACATAGGTTCGTGACTTATCTATTACACGCCACATGAACTTTAATATACCAAAAATCTATGAATTCTATCTTCCACTCTAATCAATCATAATCATCCGAAAATATTGTAAATATTTGCTATTCTTACAACCAAAATACATTGTCCATGAAATTAAGCGCTGATGACCGCGACAGCTACCGATGAACCAAATTTTATGTAATACATTTAACATTTAAACAATAATTTCACCTAATTTCGTTAAAACAATTTCAACCGTTAAAATCTAACAAAACTTAATTTTGTTTTTTGTTTTAATAGTCTTGCATTGAACTTAAACTTGGTGCTTTACTTATACCATATATGTAAATCGTATATGGTAACGGTTATGCAAGAAACAATTAAATTGTTTTGTGAACAATAAACAAAAATTAAAATTTCTAATTAAAATAATTGTGTGCTAATGACTTGTCTGTATATATATATATGTATATGAATATGTTCTCACCTTTATATTTCTTATATGAACTTCTTTAATTAGATTTTGAGTACATACATTAGCGAATCTATTTTTATGTTTCATTTCTTTGTCGATATGTATAATAACGTGATACCTATTCATATAAGTATGGGATGGGATTTCCCACAAAAAGATGTTTATTTTTAAACCCAATAAGTCTGCATATAAACGTATATAAGGGTAATGCTCCCATCTATAACGGTTATAGATTGTCTTGAGATTATATTTTAATTTGTGAGATTTTTTTATTATGTTCATGGTATCTATAAATTAAATTTGGAATACCAATTATGTTCAAGAGGTACGCTTTTTTGAGATTAAGATTTAAGCGCCAAATTTTACCGTGGCCTCGTGAATTATTTGAAATCTGTCTCTAATCAAATGTTGGTTTATTGAAGAGAGATTCCATTTTATAGGACTTTCTGTCTATTAAATTTCAATAAACTTTATGTTTAATTGAAATTTCACAAATTAATGTGTAATATTTATAATTACAAGTGGAAAAATAAATTAAATTACTTGATTTTCAGTGTACCATGATCGTGACGAATCAACAATTTCCATCTTCGAAAACTTAAATAGAATTGTTCAATAATCGCAACTAGAGTTGTGTACTTTATTGATAATGAAAGTAAATGGATGGTATACACACCATTTCGCATATTTCATGACTTCAACTAATCAAAATTATGTTCGGTTATGCTTTCATTCGATTACACGTAATCCAGATCAAATGTTCGAATGATCTCAAACAACATACATACACATAAACAAAGAGTTAATATTTCATCTAGATTAATGTGATGATCACGATTTGTAACAAATAAATAAAAACATTTACCATAATTCACCATACTTCCGTAGTGATTATTTTCAATCGTTTGATAGTATGAGCTGATTTATATGTTTTAAGCAAATCGAGATCATTTATATACGTACATCTATATAATGTGTTACTTATCAAAAACTACTCATCATTATCCTCGTTGTTTTCTCCCATCATAAACCCCAGTAAGACATAACCCCCCGAAACTTGTCGGCTGTATTTTGCATCCGATATACTAAATATAGAGGTTTATGTCCTGGCTAAACTTCTAATACGCTCCCATTTTTATTTTTTTATTAAAACGGTTGGAACCTACAGAGTTTCCGCACTCAATGCCACAATGGGCCCATGGTGCAAACCTAGAGGATCTATCCAACCAAGAAATGGATAATAACTGATCTACGCTCAAAGATCCGTAAGAGAACACTTGGGATCTAGCTTCGACAAAGGCCTTCGACTTCGACTTCCTTCGACAGCCAGGAGTAGAACGACAATTCCATTCCAGTTCAAGTAAAGCAAACTTCTTAATAGCGTCCATACCACCATTGAAGGATAGAGGAATTGCTGGCCCTGACTAAAAAATTTACTACGCGATCAAGCTTTCGCTAAAATGTGAGCAACCTCATTTCCTACAACGCCACAATTAGCAGGCACCCACATGATCCTTACTCTCGTATTAGAGCAAATGAGATTAATGTAGTGTTTGCAATCTTTGACCAGTTTAGATGTAGACAAAGTTTACTATACATGCAGATAATAATATCATTCCCTAAATGATAAACCGACCTACTGGCCAACTGATCAAAATAAAATACCAGATCTGATTGATTTCTTTATAGTGAAAAATATATCTGTAAATTATATACAGATAGATGAAAGTCTAGACTTCAGCTCTGATCACTCCCCAATACTTTTGACATTAAGTGAAAGGATCATTCAAAAAAAGCTATCCTAGTTTAGTAAATAAGCACACAAATTGGGAATACTTTAGACTGTCTTTAGAAAGAAAAATTAACTTAATGGTTCCGCTAAGAAGTGAGGAGCAATTAGAAAAAGAAGTTCACAAGTTCATATGTGACATACAGCAGTCAGCTTGGGAAACCACTCCTGAAGTTAAAAAGAAAATTAAGGGAAACAACTACCCTAGAGAAATTAGAGAGCTTTTGGTAGAAAAAAGGAGAATATGGCAACAAACTAGAGCCCCTCAAGATAAAACTAAGCTAAACAATCTGACTCAGCTACTTAAAAGGGAAATCAATGATTTGAAAGACGAATCTATCAGTAACTACCTCAGAAAATTATCTAATGATACTAGTACTGATTATTCTCTCTGGAGAGCAACCAGAAGAATTAAAAGGGCAATAATGCAGATTCCTCCAATCAGAACAGAAGATAATAAATGGGCCAGAAATAACGAAGATAAAGTAAGGAATTTTTCTGAATACCTGGATAAAATATTTGAACCACATGATGACCAATCATTGGAAGCCGAAATAAGAACTGGAGAGGTTGTACAGCAAAGTGAAGAAATCCTACGAGCAACACCAAAAGAAGTCATGTATAAGATAAAAACACTCACCAATATTATAAATGCCGCCCTTCGATTGAAATATGTACCCAACCTGGGAAACCACCACACAAAACTGGATCATACAGGCCAATATCACTGTTACCAGTTATTTCTAAACTCTTTGAGAAGTTATTAGTAAAAAGGCTAAATCCGATAATTGAGAGGAAAAACCTGATTCCAAATCATCAGTTCGGTTTTCGCAACCAACACTCAACATTAGATCAAATACACAGAATAACTAATATTATTGAACAAGCATTAGAGGAGAAAAAATTCTGCTCAACGATATTCTTAGACGTTGCACAGGCCTTTGATAAAGTTTGGCACGAAGGACTTAACTATAAGTTAAGAACTGTACTACCAATGAAATTCACTACAATATTAGAATCATACTTGAAAGAGAGATTCTTTAGAGTAAAATTAGACGATTCCTATTCTGAATTGAATTCAAGGCAGGAGTACCGCAGGGCAGTGTTTTAGGTCCTGTCCTATACCTATTGTACACTAATGATCTCCCTGTATTAGAAAAAAACACTGTGGTGACATTTCCTGATGACACGGCAATCTTCGCTGTTGGAGATAGCAACGAAGAATCAACTCCGAGTTTACAGTTAGCTATTACTCAAATACATAACTGGACCAAAAGGTGGCGAATTAAACTTAACGAAATTAAATCAGTTCACATCAATTTTACAAACAAACGACTCAAACATATTCCGGTTACAATTAATCAAGAAATAATACCGTATGCCAACACGGCTAAATATCTTGGCATGACACTAGATGCAAAACTACGATGGAAAGCACACGTCAAAAAGAAAAGTGAAGAACTGGGGCTTATATACCGGGTGTTTCTTTTAAACTGAGACGATCAAATATCTCGAATAATAGCCACTCTACGGAAAAAATGTCCATAATCAACATTTAATCATACCGTGGGGGAAATACATTAGTGCAAAAAAAAATAGTCCCCCACCCCCGCTTTGTAGGTGGGGCGGGGGTAACTTTTAAACTAAGATAGGAAGCCATATTTTTTATTGCAGATACGGATTCTACGACTAAAAGTACGTATGATTAGAATGAAATATTTTGTTCGGTTCATGATAGATGGCGTTGTAATCGACGAAATTCAATTTTTTCAATTTCTCCTTCTTAGAACACACGCATTCGATTCTGCAATACGTTTGAAATAAAAAACATCACGTTTTCATTGGGAATACTCGAAATTCGTCATCAACAGTTTATTCAGTTTTGTAAATCTAAAATAAGTGTTCAAAATGATGGCCTGCGACTTCAATGCACTTATTAATCCGCATTTCAAATGATTGTACACAACTGAGAAGTGTGTCTGGTTGAATTTCAGCACACGCATTTCTGATTCGCTCAATCATGTTCTCACGTGTTGTTGGTTTTTGTGTGTAAACTTTGTTTTTGAGGTAGCCCCACAAAAAAAAATCTGGCGCAGTAAGATCTGGTGATCTGGCGGGCCAATTTATCGGACCAGCTCTACCGATCCAGCGACCATTGAAATTACGATCAAGTATTTCACGTGCCATCAACGAATAGTGTGCGGGACAACCATCATGTTGAAACCACATGTTCCGTCTCACTTCTAAGCTCAAATTTTCAAGTAATACTAGCAGTTCATTTTCCAAAATGTGGGGGCCTATGAGTTTGTTGCCAATTATTCCACACCACACGTTGACAGTCCAAGGACGCTGATGTTCAACTTGACGAAGCCAGTGCGGATTTGTAACAGTCCAATAATGCATGTTGTGTCGATTAATCGTTCCATGGTTTGTAAAAGACGATTCGTCGGAGAACATTATGCAACGAAAAAAATTGGGGTTTTGTTGTATTTGTTCACGTGCCCATTGACAAAAAGTTACCCGATTTTGGAAATCAACGCCATGAAGATCTTGGTGTAAAGACACATGATATGGATGATACTTGTGCCGTTTTAATATTCTCCAAACACTGGAGCGGAGCAATCCGGAATCGCGAACTATTTCTCGTGTACTATAATATGATGATTATGAGCCACTGCTGCCAATACAGCAATTTCATTATTTTCTCCAGTGACTGTTGCTCTACGGGTCCTCTTTTTCGGTTGAACATTTCCATCAGTAATAAATTGTTTGATAGTTCGGCCAAATGAAGCACGTGAACGAATCCTATCCGAAAAACGTTGAGCGTGAATAGCAACAGCATTTTCAAGATTTCTGCCAGCTTCTCCATAAACCAGAACCATTTCAATTTTCTCTCGCACAATTAAACGCTCCATTCTAAAGTATTTTGTCGTTTATTTTGCAATTACGAAAAACATGAAGATAAGAAATAACACAAACGTTAAATGTGAGTTACAAAACTGAATAAATTGTTTTGATGACGAATTTCGAGTATTTCCAATGAAAACGTGATGTTTTTTATTTCAAACGTATTGCAGAATCGAGTGTGTGTGTTCTAAGAAGGAGAAATTGAAAAAATTGAATTTCGTCGATTACAACGCCATCTATCATGAACCGAACAAAATATTTCATTCAAATCATACGTACTTTTAGTCGTAGAATCCGTATCTGCAATAAAAAATATGGCTTCCTATCTTAGTTTAAAAGTTACCCCCGCCCCACCTACAAAGCGGGGGTGGGGGACTGTTTTGATTGCACTAATGTATTTCCCCCGCGGTATGATTAAATTTTTCTTATGGACATTTTTTCCGTAGAATGGCTATTTTTCGAGATATTTGATCGTCTCTGTTTAAAGAAACACCAGGTATAGAAAGATGTATTGGCTGATAGGAAGGAGCTCCGCTCTATCAACATACAACAGACTTCTATTATATAAACAAATATTAAAACCGGTTTGGACTTATGGTATCCAACTTTGGGGTTGTACCAAACAGAGCAACGTGGAAATCATCCAAAGATTTCAAAACAAAGTATTAAGGTAACATCGTTGATGCACCATGGTATGTTAGAAACAGGGCCTCCATAGGGATCTTAAAGTGAACACTGTTTCACAGGAAATCCAAAAAAATGCAGTGAAACATAGGCAAAGGCTCCAACAACATGTTAACACTGAGGCAACTAAGCTGTTAAACCACACAGATATTGTACGCAGGCTCAAACGAACTAAGCCTTTTGAGCTGGTGTAATTGCTAGTGTAAACAGCGTAATGGTGATCTAAAATCCACAATAACGATTTGGTTTAATTCAATTTATCAGACACTATGGAACACCAGTGGGCTTCTTCCCACCATAGATTGATACAACATAGTAAAATAAGTTAGAATAAAATTGCTCATTAGTCCAGGTGACTAGATTGTAATAATTGTTTATATAAAATATTTAAATAAAATTGAAAAAAAAAATAATAATAATCATTACCACCGACATTAATCACCCAAATCCGTCACCTATATTTTGTAACATATCCCGAGGTTTGTGTCTTGGCTAAACTGCTAATACACTCTCGTTTCTATACGACTTTATAAAGTATCTTCAGCATGGGAGAAAAGGAGAATTGATGAGGAGCACATTCACTGCAATTTATTTTTTTTAAGACGCTATATAACGAGAAACCTAGGCGAAAATCTTGGAAAATATCCCAAAAAGGGCTCGTGATTCTCGATAATGACAACTAACAATGGCAAAATATTAATGCTACCGATCTTCATGTTCATCCGATGATCTTCAAATCGATTTGATATGAAATTTATTATTTTAACACGATCACCACAAACACATCAATGTATCGAGGTTAAATGATCAAACATGATCGCGTGAAATATGATCTCTCAAAAATGTCTATATATTTATGCGATAGACAGATTTTGATCGCTATCGATCGTGATCCTCATAAAACACGCTGTGATCGATCTCTATGTGTTATTTTTATTACTTTCACTATTTTTGATATAAGCTTAGCTCAACCATTCACCTACTTCTTAGCGACATAATTCTAACATATCTAGATATTAAATAATGTACTCTAGTCACAGCAACACTTGATTGAAAAATTAACAAACCATAACAAATTATGTTTACATATGTACATATACATATAATTATTTGAAGTACATACATCAATAATAATTAGATGTAATCATAGCTCCAAAAAAAAACACAACAAATTAAATTCTTTATACCTACCTAACTGTTTGTTATTTACTATTCTACTATTCTTTAACATTTTATACGAATTCCGTTAAATTTAATTAGATAATATTTAAATATTAAATATTTATTCAAATATATTCAAATAATAAGCAAATTGCCGTCTATTAAATAATTTGTTTATGCGATTACAAATCAAATCAATGAAATATTTACAAAAAATAATTGAAATACTCGTTTTAGTGCGTCTGCACATGAAAGAACTGTTAAAATTCCACCCGAAAGAAACAAGACAATCAAGAAATTTTTCAGGCCATTCAATTTTATTAATTAATTTGAAGCCGCAAACTCGGAATTTTTCGATTGCCAAATTTATTTAATTCGCCTATCTACATAAATACTGTTAAGTCTTAAACAAATGTTTTAAATCTGGGTCATTCGCGGTTTTTTGTTTTTTCATCCGGTCTTTTTGATAGATTTTTATATATTTATGAACTTAAGATTTAAATTTTTATTATCTATCGCGCATGTGACATTAGAAATTTATGATTCTGAGTATTTTAGGCGTATAGCAAAAATATCCAAAGCGCACTGTCTGTCATCGATACTTATACTTATTTGATTGATTGTAAATATTTGTTTATGGTTATTTTATATTTTAATGGCAGAAATTTCATAGTAAATTAGCTTAGCCGAAATTTATTTTGTTTATTGAATTTTGACAAATGGTATTGTAAAAGAGAAAATTTGTAGGAAAATTATCAAAGTGTTATAAATTGCTCATAAAACAATAAATCTAAAACAAAAGTGCAAACAAGTTTATTTAATTTAGACGCTAATTTGAAATATACATATAGAAAAATTATGGGGCAGATGATGCTTTATGAGTATTTATCTAACTTAATGATCAAATTAGTTATATAGGAAGTTAAAATTCGGTTATTGCTTTATTTAAAACTTTTGAAACTCTGTAGGAAATAGACAATTTTATCAGGCTTATGTACCGTTTACCTCAAAAATATATTAATAAGAACCGGTGGGCTTCTCCAGGGCTTCACCAACCAACAGTATCATATTTATCATAAAAAATTACTTTCAATTTGTCACTAAAAATGTACAACTCCTTAAAATCCATAAAACTTACAAAAATGTGATTCGTGAAATTTATAAAAATCAGTAAATTTCAGTCAATTTAAGAAAATTGATGAACATTTATAAAATTGTAATATTCAAAAAAAGTCTTAAAATTAGTCATAAAATTTCTAATTCTCTAATTCTCTATTGCTTTATTTAAAACATTTGAAATTCTGTAGGAAATAGAAAATTTAATCATACGTATGTTCCGTTTACCTCAAAAATATATTAATAAGAACCGGGGGGCTGCTCCAGGGCTTAACCAGCCAACAGTATCATATTTATCATAAAAAATGTACTTTCAATTTGTCACTAAAAATGTACAACTCCTTAAAATCCATAAAACTTACAAAAATGTGATTCGTGAAATTTATAAAAATCAGTAAATTTCAGTCAATTTAAGAAAATTGATGAACATTTATAAAATTGTAATATTCAAAAAAAGTCTTAAAATTAGTCATAAAATTTCTAATTCTCTAATTCTCTATTGCTTTATTTAAAACATTTGAAATTCTGTAGGAAATAGAAAATTTAATCATACGTATGTTCCGTTTACCTCAAAAATATATTAATAAGAACCGGGGGGCTGCTCCAGGGCTTAACCAGCCAACAGTATCATATTTATCATAAAAAATGTACTTTCAATTTGTCACTAAAAATGTACAACTCCTTAAAATCCATAAAACTTACAAAAATGTGATTCGTGAAATTTATAAAAATCAGTAAATTTCAGTCAATTTAAGAAAATTGATGAACATTTATAAAATTGTAATATTCAAAAAAAGTCTTAAAATTAGTCATAAAATTTCTAATTCTCTATTGCTTTATTTAAAACATTTGAAAATCTGTAGGAAATAGAAAATTTAATCAGACGTATGTTCCGTTTACCTCAAAAATATATTAATAAGAACCGGGGGGCTTCTCCAGGGCTTAACCAGCCAATAGTATCATATTTATCATAAAAAATGTACTTTCAATTTGTCACTAAAAATGTACAACTCCTTAAAATCCATAAAACTTACAAAAATGTGATTCGTGAAATTTATAAAAATCAGTAAATTTCAGTCAATTTAAGAAAATTGATGAACATTTATAAAATTGTAATATTCAAAAAAAGTCTTAAAATTAGTCATAAAATTTCTAATTCTCTAATTCTCTATTGCTTTATTTAAAACATTTGAAATTCTGTAGGAAATAGAAAATTTAATCATACGTATGTTCCGTTTACCTCAAAAATATATTAATAAGAACCGGGGGGCTGCTCCAGGGCTTAACCAGCCAACAGTATCATATTTATCATAAAAAATGTACTTTCAATTTGTCACTAAAAATGTACAACTCCTTAAAATCCATAAAACTTACAAAAATGTGATTCGTGAAATTTATAAAAATCAGTAAATTTCAGTCAATTTAAGAAAATTGATGAACATTTATAAAATTGTAATATTCAAAAAAAGTCTTAAAATTAGTCATAAAATTTCTAATTCTCTATTGCTTTATTTAAAACATTTGAAAATCTGTAGGAAATAGAAAATTTAATCAGACGTATGTTCCGTTTACCTCAAAAATATATTAATAAGAACCGGGGGGCTTCTCCAGGGCTTAACCAGCCAATAGTATCATATTTATCATAAAAAATGTACTTTCAATTTGTCACTAAAAATGTACAACTCCTTAAAATCCATAAAACTTACAAAAATGTGATTCGTGAAATTTATAAAAATCAGTAAATTTCAGTCAATTTAAGAAAATTGATGAACATTTATAAAATTGTAATATTCAAAAAAAGTCTTAAAATTAGTCATAAAATTTCTAATTCTCTAATTCTCTATTGCTTTATTTAAAACATTTGAAATTCTGTAGGAAATAGAAAATTTAATCAGACGTATGTTCCGTTTACCTCAAAAATATATTAATAAGAACCGGGGGGCTTCTCCAGGGCTTAACCAGCCAATAGTATCATATTTATCATAAAAAATGTACTTTCAATTTGTCACTAAAAATGTACAACTCCTTAAAATCCATAAAACTTACAAAAATGTGATTCGTGAAATTTATAAAAATCAGTAAATTTCAGTCAATTTAAGAAAATTGATGAACATTTATAAAATTGTAATATTCAAAAAAAGTCTTAAAATTAGTCATAAAATTTCTAATTCTCTAATTCTCTATTGCTTTATTTAAAACATTTGAAATTCTGTAGGAAATAGAAAATTTAATCATACGTATGTTCCGTTTACCTCAAAAATATATTAATAAGAACCGGGGGGCTGCTCCAGGGCTTAACCAGCCAACAGTATCATATTTATCATAAAAAATGTACTTTCAAATTGTCACTAAAAATGTACAACTCCTTAAAATCCATAAAACTTACAAAAATGTGATTCGTGAAATTTATAAAAATTAGTAAATTTCAGTCAATTTAAGAAAATTGATGAACATTTATAAAATTGTAATATTTAAAAAAAAGTCTTAAAATTAGTCATAAAATTTCTAAAACTCGTTTTGAACTTAACTAATTCCTTGTAGAAATATTGTCCTTGTACGAGCTTGTACCATATATTCTAAGGTTGTTGATTTTCAAGCTTCTTTGTGTGTGTTTAAGTAATTTTGCCAATAGTAGAGTGGCATTTAGCTCCAATCGAGGAATGGATAGTTTTATTTTGGTTGGCGTGACTCTTGTCTTTGAGGTTAATAGTTGTGTTGCTATTACCCCTTCCTTATTTATTGTTCGGCAACATATCGTAGCTACGTATGCGTATTCTGAGGCATCATTGAATCCGTGAAGCAACCCATCTCTGGATTGTTATGTTTTTAATTTCACACAGTTCTTCCTTGTATTTTACCCACTTTGATTTATGCTTTCTGGCAAGATCTGATCGCGATCTATTCCTGATCTCCCTACTTCTTGCATCATAATTTTTGCTGTGATTGTTATTGGGGAAAGCCATCCAACGGGATCAACGAGCTTGGATGAATCGGATAACAATAAGCGTTTGGTTAGCTGTTTATATGATAGTTGTAATGTTTCTATACGTTGACTTTAAAAATTTCCAATTGGGTATCGTATAGAGTTCCTAATGTTTTATTGTAGTCATTTAACTTGATTTGAACGTCACCCGTGAGGTGTAGTTCTCTGGGATTATGATTCAATACTTCCCTTGAGAACCATTTCCTTAAATTCAGTCCACCTCGTTCTGTGAACATTTTTAATTTTTGGGCAACTCGAGTTGCTTGCTCTATGTTGTTAGAACCTGTTAACAGATCATCTTCGTAAAAATCTGTCAACATGATAGCTCGTTGTTTTAAAGCTCTTATGGCTAAAAAGCTGGGGCTGTTGTTCGATGACGTACAGACTCGTTTTTAACTTGTATGCCTCCCTTTACTTAGAGGGGTTGCTTCGCCATAGTATTCGTTGATAGTTCTGGATTCTGGTCTTGTTTATTAACCCATATTTGCCGATACATCTTTTTCTAGCAAGGCTGCTTTTGCTAGGAGAGCAGCTAAGCGGATTTGTAGACAGAAGAAGCGATAATTTTGGAAAGCCGAGGTTCTGAGAGTATAACAACTCAGCAATGACTGTATATAGTTCGCATAATTTCTTTAAATGAATTATTGAACTGCACCATACTTTCAGGCCTGCGATGGAAACCTCTGTGCCAACATCGACGCAGTAAACCCGTTTCATGGAGTGGACACTTTACTGACCTGCTTGGTGTTTATCATGCATCATAGACTGTAGTTGAGGCATTTTAAATAAAAACTGTGGATATTTGCATTGAGGGTCTATCCCATGAGGAGTTCAGTAGGGTCATGCAGATATTAAAACGAAACCGCTCACCTAGGGTTGACTGCATTAATTAGGAGCTCTTGATATTATCAGAGAATACTTTGTGAACTATATTTTAAACCTTATTCGATAGAATAGAATCACCTCTCTAGCGAGAGCCTAGTTGGTGACTATCAAGGAGGATTTTGTCTGAATCGATCAGTCACTGCTCAGATATTTTGGATGCGGATGGTTCTATCTAAATACTGTCGATGCGGATGATTCTATATAAGGACTCGATCAATCGAGAGAGTTTGTGGTCTGCTCTGGAGTACCTAGGAATACCAAAAAAAAATTGGTACGATTGTCTAGAATTATAGTGGCGTAGTCTCAATGCTGTGTTAAACATGAGAACAGGCAATCGAGAGTTCTTGCAGTTAACTCGTTTGTTCGGCAGGGAGATGCTCTGTCCCCGACACTCTTTAATCTCATGTTGGAGCATATCTTTCGTAAAACTGAAACACCTCAGGGCAACATCTTATATCGCCAGTCCTATAAGGTGCTTGCATATGCAAATGACATATTCATGATTGGACTGAATAGCAATGGAGTGAAGCAAATACATGATCCGCTTGTAGAGTTGTTAGCTTCTGTTGGACCCCAGATCAATTGGTCCAAAACGAAATACATGATATCTGATTATAGGGACAATGGCACACGAGATTTTAGTAGTAGCCACTAAACGTTAGAGAGAGTGAGGAGGTTTAAATAATTGGGCTCACTTATCACTCATGATAACAGTGAGGGTGAGGATAATAAATTGCGGCTGGTAACAGGCAGTCGGTCTTTGTATCCCATAAGGCCACTGATAAATCTTAACTAAATTAATTCAAAATAATTTCATAAATTTTTTCCAGAAATTTATTTGGTTTTATCTTTTGAATTTTATAAATTTTATTAATTTGGAATTCATCTGCAAAAATTAAATCGATTAATTTAATAAATTTTACAAATTAATAATTTATTGTTATGGAATTTCACAAATTTTATAAGTTTCACTAAAACTAAATAAAAATTCTTTAAATAAGCTAAATATTAAAATTCATAAAATTAATTCAAAATAAATTCATAAAATTGAAACAATTTCACGAATTTTATGAATTTTAAATTTTGTAAATTATTTAGAGTTTTTTGTAACTTTCGAATTTTAAAATTTTTTTGAATCTTATGAAGTTAATGAAATTTTATTTAACTGAGTTTTAGATATCGTTTTAAAGTATTAAAATTTTATGAATTTCATAAAAAAAAAATTAATTTTATGGTTTTTTATATTTTTAGTTAACGAATTTTATGAATTTTGAATATGTATAGTTATTCATAAAATACAAAAATGACAGTTCAATAAAGATCCAAAAACTTCATAAAATGAAAACTTCTACATCACATGAATCAAATAAATTTTACAAACTAATAATTTATTACGAATTTTTTACGAATTTTATAAATTTCTTAAAAACCAAATAAAAACGCCAAATAAAATTTCTAAAATTCTTTACAATTATATCTCTAGGAAATTCATTAACTTCTAAATAGATTTTAACCATGAAATTTATTCAAAATGAATTTATAAAGTTGGTAAATATATACAGGAAATTTCTTGAATTTTATGAATTTTACATTCTGGAAATTATTTAGATTTTTTTCTAATTAAAAACGAATCTAAAAAACGAATCTAATAAAATTTACAAATTAAAAATTTATTACGAATTGTTTACGATTTTTTTGAAATTCCCGTATTTTATAAAATTCAAAGAGTTTATAAATTTCAAAATTACAAACAAAAAATAAAAAGTTCAAAAATAATTAAATAATATAATATAATATTTAAAATAAATAAATTCATAAAGTTCGTAAATGTTTTCCAAGAATTTCATGAATTTAATGAATTTTACATATGTGTATGTGATGATGACCCATGCCCGAAAAATAGGTTGGTAATACAAACCAAATTGCTCTCTACTCCGAAAAAACCACTATCACGATAGTTTTAAGATATTTTTCTACTTTCAGTCCCAAAAAATTCTACTATCACGAAAGTTATACCAAACTAAATATCAGTGAAACCTCACTATAACGGACATCAACAGAACCAACTAAATAGTTATCCAATGTGAGGTGTCCTTTATTGAGAAGTTTCAGAAATTGATGATTTTTGCATGGCGAATGGAAATGTGTCCTCTATAGGCGAGGTGTCCGTTGTTGAGAGTGTCCGTTAAAGTAACGTTTCTCAGTCCTCAGAAATTATTCGCTGGCTACGACGTTTCTTAGTTACATGGTAAACTCGCCTGAGTCGATCAACGAATAGCTTCTGAGCTCAAGGGACTGCAGCACTTCTACAAAAAAAATTGTTTGTTCCACAATTCTGTGTTTATTGTTTATGTTATATTATTGGCCATTTATCTAACAAATCAATTGGAATAATACAATGATTTACGGATAGATTACTTGTAAAATCTTTTTTAGACAAAATATCAACATGACATGGAATTCACTAAAAACGAGAGTAAAAGAAAGCTATTTCATATATTGGACATTATACATAGTAATTGTTATACCCATGGCTACCAAACACAGTACCAAAAGCTGAACAAACTATCACGGTAAACCTCTAGCCCACAGCAAACCAACCCAACGGTACACTGTATCACTGTGAGGGTATATGGTTAACATTTTAACGTGAATTTTATGAATTTTGTAAATTTTTATTAATTTTATGAATTTTGTGAAATTTACTGATATGTTGAAATCCAAATGAATGTAGAGACAAATTAGGGCGTTTCTTGTAACAAAAATTATGGTAACTTAATATTGAACTTAAAAAAATAAGAAAACCAGTCATTTTTGATAGGTTGTGTTTAAATCATATTAAAATAACAGATACTTTAATAATTAATATAAAATAAAAACAACGCCCTAATTATTTTTTTATGTTTATTGTTGATTATAAAGATTTCATTTGATATCAAACAAAATACAAAAACTGACTTAAAATAACCAAATTAACGCCAATTAAGCGCAATAGGAGTCATTTTCATTTTACTTTAGAGATCTGATCCCATTTATGCGACACACGTTTCATTTTTTTTACAAGAGTGAATTAATATAGTTCGGCACAATAAAAGTCAAATTTTTCAGCATTTATTCTTCCAACGTTGCAATTTCGAGAAGTCTGTCTAACCCTAAATCTTAGTAGTATGATGAAACATGTAAGCAAAATTATTAAATAAAAATTATTAAGTTAATTATTGAGAAAGCTCAATAAAAGCTGTGTTAAGCATAAATCCGTTTTTAAAGTAAACACAATAAAAACAAAAGTTTGAAAACTTACTTAATTAGTACTTTTCTCCAAGCATTTGGAAAACTTATTCTTTTGGGTGTATGCATTAAAAACCGGTATTATTTACTAGATGTACTTGTTTATGCGTAATAGTACATCAATGGCATCTATGTCATTTGAAAGCTTTATTCAATACCTGTCAAAATCAGCTAAAAGTTTTTGTTTTGATTGTACACATCCAACCGATTTCAACGATGGAAAATTTATCAAATTTGAGAAAAAAAAACAGCATTTGCGGGAAGTTTTGTTGAGTCACTTTTTCGCAAACAATTCAGCAGCTGAAAGTCATCGTTTGCTCGTGGATTTGTATGGTGAGCATGCTCTTGCAAAAACACGGTGCGTTGAGTGGTTTAGTCGCTACAAAAGTGGTGATTTTGACATCAAAGACAAAGAGCGCCCTGGTCAGCTGAAAAAGTTTGAGGATGAAGAATTGGAGGCATTACTCGATCAAGATTCATGCCAAACGCAAGAAGAACTTGCAGAATCATTGGGAGTTCATCAAGTTCATCAAATTTCTTAAATAATAGCTTGGTTACCATATTTTTTCGGTAAAATGGCTAAATTATGCAGAGAAATGGCACTTAACCTTAATATTACCTCGATTTTATCAAGTTTTTCCTTATTTTATCCTATTTTGAAGAAATATGCACCAGCTATCCTGAGGGAAACTTCGGAGGGAACCAGCTACTAGATAAACTTGTAATATTATAAGCAACAATTTCCAGACGTTTGAATACTTGGGATTCATCCAAAAGATGGGAAATTGGGTGCCATACGAGTTGCATTTGGTGGGACCAGCTAGGTTTGATCCACTATGAGCTGTTGCCAAGTGGCCAAACCATCAATGCTCCAAACTTTTAAATTGTGCTTATCCACTCGGAATACATAAAATATCAACGAAACATTTTGTTACTGGTTCAGAATGTTAGCAACCCAGAAACAAATACGAATTGTAAACCAGTAAAATTGAAATGGATTCAGTTGAAGTTTTAAGAATATTATTTTAATGAAAATTTTAGCCATAGAAATATATTTAGTCTTTTGTCATCTGGAACGACTTAGCATTGAAAAAAAATAATAAAGCAAATTTATAGGGTCTGATACAAAATAAGATTTTCGCCACTCTTCGCTATAAAACCGCTGGATGACCAAACTGATTGCTCAAAAGCTCAACCAACAATCTCGTCAAACACTCAAACACGGTACCAACGGGAGGGATTAATTGACATATTTCCATTGAACTTATAAGTTTACAAGTAGGCGTCACTTTCCCATTTTAAGCTGTAAATATCATCTAGGAACCCTAGAAGACTTCCAAGATTCGATAGCAACCTGGACTAATCAAAATAAACCTTTAGATAGTGTAAGCATATGCTTATTCGTGGATAGAGTACACCAACTATTTTATGCTTTATATTCATATAATTAATGTCATAAAATACATATGTATGTACATATCTATAAATAGTTCTAAGGAACTAAAAATAACAATTCCCCATCAAAACTGAAAAATCACTGTAATTAAGTTAATTTGCAGGTCTGTATCTACCGCCTTAACATTACAAATCTATGTAAAAATTTCTTGCTATATATCTTAATTGCGGAAGCGAATAAATGAATTTATTTAATTTTTAATTTCCATCAATATAATATGTATGTATATGTATGTAGATACCTGAGAAAATTCTACAAAAAGAATGTATTCTTAAAAGAACAAAAACAAAAGAACATTATGTCTTTTACATATAACGTATTTCTAATTTTCTTTCTAGTCATGATATTTAAGTGAAAATATTTTTATTCTATGTACACTATCTCCCATCTGATCAAAACATGGAACGAATGTGGAAATTATTCAATTTCTTAATTAACGCCACTAATTAATATTTTACAGTCAATCAAGAGAATATGATTAGCATTTCGTACCACCGTGTTTATCTGTCATCGTACGAATACTAATTTATGCCCGACTAATCTGCGCGGTATTCAATTATTGCAGCGCGGTCTGATTGATTTATTACTAAGAGAAAAATTTTTATTACATCCCATGCGTGGAAATGTTTAAACCGGATATCGTTAACTATGCATACTGACCTTTAAACTCCAAATAAAAAGAATAATTCCAAAAAATCTGACCAACTTATATAATTACCATCAATCATACGTCTTGTCAAAAAAAAAAAGCACTCACCTGTAATTAAAAAAATAAAAATGAAAACGATTAGACTTTCAATACTATTGGCCTATATATGTAGTTTAATTCAATTCATCATAAGTGAACTTTTCATTTCATCTATGTTCTTCTTAAAATATATACACAATGAATTAATAAATTATGATTTATATTATTTCAAATGAAGAAGGGTATATGAATTGTATGCACGCATCAACGATTTCTCCGCAGAAGATAAAACCATAATCCCACAATACGCACATAAATAATTGTAATATTGATTTATAAAATTATATTCATCATATACAAAAGAATTTGCATTAATCAGTTACATAAATATCTATTTTGATAAGCAAGTTGTATACTTTCGCTAATCTTGTGAAGTGCAAAAAATTGATACCAGTACCAACAAAGTAGGGGTAATGCGTGTGAGATAATTTGGAACGAATTTGTGCGAGGAAGCTTGACAAAACTGAATTTTAACCTAAGATTGATTCTATATACTTCTATATTATTATTATTAAAGTTGGCTGGAACCCAAGCAGGTTCCGCACTCAATGCCACTCTGGGCTCTTGGTGCAAATCGAGGATTCTATCACAATTCGCAAATGTGCTGTGTATAATTAAGAAATCAACTGACAAAGTGAATGCTGGCATCGTCATTTTTAAGACAGTTGTCACACAAGGAATCTTGAACAAGTCCCATTATTTGTAAATGGAGTTTAAAACGACCATGGCCGGTCAGAATAGTGACCAGTACTTATCAGTTGGTCGTTCTTCAAAGGTAGAGCAAACTTAACTCCCACAAGATTGTAAGTCATGTGCAGGACAATAGATTCCGAAACCTCCACCAAAATTAGAGTGAGACCCGTCAGCGAAAACCACGAGCGACTGAGCCACCCAGTCATAGAATTTTTAAGACAACCACGAGTTCCTCGCGGGATAAACCACTGAAAAAGAGATATCGAAGCAGAATTCTGGCAACAATTTGTCATTAACCATATTAATTTATGGTATATATGAGCTGCATAAATTGAAGATTAGTCTATATGCCCTGTGATCAGGCCGAGAGCGTATACTTCTATACATAGCTTAAAGATTAGAATTTAGTTTGGGGTCGGGGATTGGTTGTTGGTTTTAAAATTTTAGAGATTAATTAAAAAAGAATTAATTAATTCATGCCAAATTCTAATATAGCCGATCCTTGGACCATTAATGGGTTTGCCCAAATAATTGCCTTATTATTTTCTTGTTGGGCCGTTGGAGTGTGCTCTAATAGGGTGGGAGTTGACCGTCTATAGCCGTGACTTTCGTGGACTACACTCCAACTCTGCAACTATGGAGAAACAACGAGTATAACAGAAGGGAGAAATACCCCATATGGTACACCAAAGGAAACATTGATTCAACAAGAATATGGAAATAATAACCCGCCCGTTTCAAAGGTGAGGACGGGTTACTAGATCTCCTAAGAAAACTTTTAATTTCTCATTTGATAATCTAAACATGGCGCAATTCCAAAATAATATGGGCCCGACAGCGGCACCCCAACAAACAGGCATAGCAACCACACATATAATTATAGTTAAAGCATAAAATCCAAGCTAAGCTATCAATAAAGCAGAACCAAAACACCAATTCGAACGCTAATAAAAACTTTGAATATCAAACCAATAAGTAAGACTAAGGCTAGGAAAAATAAAAAGAGAAGGTTAAGTAAATACACCGTCACCACCATAAAAACCACAAACTTTGGAACAAAATACTCAGCCTGAAAAGGTATATAATAATATACTTCCCCCGCCTATCATAGTAGTTGCTGTTAAAAATGATCACGTTTAGTATGATATAATTAAGGCGAGTGTTTCAGAAGAATCATTCATCACTAAATTGATAAATCTAAATGAAATAAGCATCAACGTAAATACCGGAGATGACTATAATAGAAACGTATAGTGAAAACTTTGAGCGAAGGCTCATTTATCCTCCGCACGTATGAAAATAAACAAGAAAGGCCAATCAGAGCCAAATGGCAAGGAACTTACATCGTACATGTAGCCCAGAACGAATTAAAGATCATCAAAACATTTAAAATATTCAGCGAACTGAACAACATTAGCTGGAGAAATAAAAAGAAAAAATATTGTGGCAAAAGGTGCGTTAAATGTGCCGGAATTTCATCTAAAATGTGTACACTGTGGATATGGTCATCCTGCTAATTACCGAAGGTGTATTGTTGCAAAGTAAATTCAAAAAATTATAATCCAAAGGATAAATAAAACTAAAATGTATGGTCAGGCAAATCGATACGAGAGGCAGACAAAACAATACAATGGACAACAATTTGGCCGCCAACAAAGAACTGAGGCGTAGTCAATAAACCCCACCAAAAATCGATAAATGTAGACATAAGTGAAACATTACAAGATATTCTCATGAAATTAACAAAATTTGATGAGAGGCCACAAAATTTGCGAGCTGAACCCAAATCCACATAAAAATGAAATGGTTTGGAATGCTAATGGTTTGCTCCGGCACAAACAAGTACTACAAGTAGTCGACATTGAGCCATCAATGTCACACTATATTCATCCAGATAATTCAGCCAGAGGAGGAAGTGCAGCTATAGTGATCATAAAATACTATATCCAACATTTTGAAAACGCAAAGCACGGAAAAGAAGAAACTCAGGCCGCAATGGTTTATATAAAAACCAATAACTTTCCTATTATTGGCACAGGATTGTATTGTCCACCAAGACATTCTATTACAAACAAACAATACTCAGAGTTCTCCACGCATCTGGGTACAAGAATCATACCAGGTGGTGACTTCACTGCGAAGAAAATGGATGTAAATCCATTTCAACATAGTGGCCAACTGAAAAATATCTGTAATAATTTTATGAAAGTCGAAGAAGATCCAAAAAGGGAATAATCCAGTATTATTTCAAAATCCACTTTGAACAAAGAATACTTTTGAAAGTTTATTTAAGAACTATGGATCAACTGGACATAGAAGTAGAAAAGTTCACTATGGATATTTAACAATCAGCATGGGAAAGTACTCCAGAAATCAAATCAAGGCTAAAAAGAAATAACTATCCAAAAGAAATTAGAAATCTCCTTAGGGAAAAAAGAGGCACCAAACTAGAGCTCCACAAAATAAATTTCTACTAGTTAATTTCTCTGGAAAGCAACTAAAACTCTGAAAAGGCCAATAATGTTGATTCATCCCATCAGGAAATTGGATAGAACATGGGAAAAGGAAAAACAAAGAAAAAGCTGAAGGATTTGCTAATCATTTTGAAAATATATTTCAACCTCATAAATGTTGTCAATTACGAGAAACATGAGATGAAAGCATAATACAAATGCTCGAAGATGTTCATCAGCCTACTGAAGTAGCAAACGAAATTAAAATAATTTTAACTTAAAGAAAGCACCAGGGTTTTATTACCGGAGTAATAATAAAGCTACTACCGAAAAAAGCTACGACAAAGTTAACTAATATTATAAACTCTGCATTCAGATTAACAACATAAAGGTATATATCGTTTCTGCCGATAATGTCTAAACTCTTTGAAAAGTTAACATTAAAATGATTAGAATCACCAATTTGGTTTTCGCAGTGAGCTCTCATCTGTTGATCAAGTGCAGAATAGAATGACAAATTTATTGAGAAGAAAGAGAAAAAAGTTTGTTTCGCAGTATTCCTTGATGTAGCATAGGCCTTTGACAAGGTTTGGCACGAAAGTTTAATCTACAAACTCAAATTAATCCTACCTAAACAAAACAGCATAATACTGGAATCATATATAAAGAAAGATATTTCAGGCTTAAGCAAGAAGATGAATATGCTGAGCTTAAGGAAATAAGAGCAGGAGTTCCATTGGCCACGTCTGTATTTACCATACACCCAATATGTTCTATCATGGCAGTAGGTGACAACAACTCAGATACAACAGAGAAATTACAAACCGCCATAGACTATAGACAATCACATCTTGTTATGACATTAGACGCTAAGCTTCGCTGGAATGCTCATTTAAAAATGAAAAGAGACGAACTGGCATTAAAATACAATGAAATGTATTGGTTACTGAGTAGAAACTCTCGTCTATCAATCCCTAATAAGCTTCTTCTTTATAAGCAAATATTGAAGCCTGATTATGGTATATGTATACAGCTGTGAGGATATGCCAAGGAGAGTAGCATGGATATTATCCAACGATTCCTAAATAAAGTTCTAACAAGCATCATCAATGCACCATATAGTTTCACAAATATCCGATCATAGAACCCACCAAAACCAAAATTATGGAATTTGCTAGAAGTTTTGAAGTCAACGGCTACTTCATCATGTTAACATAGAGGCGATCCAGCTACTGCATAATACGGATTCAGTTAGAAGGCTCAGAAGAGTAAAGCCTTTTGAGTTGGTGTAAAATCAGTTAAAATAAATCTTTATTTAGTGTACACCGATGGAGGAACCCTTAAATTTCAGTGAAATGTAGTAATTTAGTTAGAATAAAATTGCCTATTGGTCTCAAAAATCGAATTTTCTAAAGCTAGTAGATTTTAAAAAATTCGTGAATGCATTTTTCAAAATTCACATAGAACGGACATCAAAAGCAAGATAAACTCAAGTTGTATTCCCATTTTTTTATCGAAATTTAATAAATTGGAAAATCCAGGAAATTTACTTAATTCTGATTTATACCACTACGAAATTCGACATTTCGAATTGTTTGAAATTTAAAATTCTGAATTTTTTACGTAAAATTTCAAAATTCAATAAAATATTTAGAATTTTAAAAATAGTTCTGAACTTAATTACAAAAAACTGAGCTTTCCATCTCTTACAACTTTCAGAATTGTCGCTTTAAAATTTTTTAAATTTTTTGTTTGTAAAGAGCTAAAATTAGCCGGTTGGATGTGGGTTATATGTGAGTTTAGCAATAGTTTAGCTATACTATTTGGAGACAAATTTCAGTATGAAAAATAATATTCATGTTCAGGAAACCATTTTACGGGAACATAATCAGTTCGAGATAGTAGTAAATACAGAATCTCTGTACCATAAATACAGAATCTCTGTAGTATCATAATAACGAAACTGGAGTGGTTAAAAGGGAATAAGTTACACGTGTATACAATTATTACCACGAGAACATAACCAATACCCGAAATCCGTACCACTAGTGGGCGATCTACAATTATCAACGTAGAACTTCAAAAAGGAAATTTACGGCTTATTCGAGTTAAAACCACTCAGAAGACATATCAATGGATATCTGGCAGGATACTCAAAAATCCCTCTAAAGAAACTAAAGATTATAACCAGGATATGAAAATTCTAACAATTCCAACGTAAGTAAAACTGAAGAAATTTCTCTTTCTTAACGAAAAAATAATAAAATTATTAACTTGGGCTGTTAATGCTCAAATTGAATTCTCGAAGAGAAACGAACAGAGATTTTTGAAATTCGAAACTCCAGTAATCCAGAAAGCAGAAACGTTAACAGTACCAAGAACCGAACAGGATCTTGTAGATATTAGTATAGACTCCCAGATTGTGTCAAGAAGTTACATTTGACGGTAATCATACCCAATATATTTCGTGGATACATAATGTGAAAAATATCTTAAAGCATTACGAGATTGTGCACAGTAAACGAATATTCAGGGCTATACACTACAAAGCATTAATAAGAGAAACCTTAGAACCTTAAAACACCAATTCAGCAACATCTCACAGAAGAATATGAGCATAGACGAGTTCTACGTGAATATAAATCATCAATTTTCGTTAATCGTTAATAAGTTAAAAACTGAAGAACATTCGGCTGATGCCATAGAAGTTCTTATCGAAACATACAGAAACCGGGCGAACTATCCAAAACGTTAATTTTTCAACGACTTTTAGAATTTTAAAATCTAAACTTTAGAAATATGGTAATCCACAAAAAAAATTTCAATAACTTAATAACAGCTCCGATCAATCAACTAACTCATACGCATCCGCAAAGTCTACAAAGGAAGCCGGCTCCCATCGCCGCAACGAAATTTTGATTACAATATGCCGCCACAGCAGCGAAATATTGCTTATAACATCCAACACCAAAATAATAGAATGCCAGCTCCTCGACCAGTTGAACCAAAACCGCCAACACAAATGGAAATTGGTTCATCTATTAACACTAAGCGAATTACATAAATCGCCCAGTAAATCCAAATTATCAGACGGCATTCAAACGAGAAGCTTTTTATCTGAATGAGCCACGTAAAGTCAAAGAATTTATCATCTCGAACTCTTGACGTAGAAGAACAACTGTACCACCAAGTAATGAACGAAGATCGAGACATCATTACAGCCGATGAAGAACAAGAAGAAAAAATCTCCGCTGAAGGAACCATTTCAATAAAAGAAAAGATTTTGGGGCCATTTTTTAGAAGTATTGAAATCAACAAAATGATAATAAATTTCTTACTACCCGGACTTGAATCGTTCGACGGAATAATCGGGGACGACACCCTAAAAGAATTAGGAGCCATCATCGATCAAAATTTAAAATATTTTTTGGACCGGTAAATAATACGGAACCAATCAATACGGATGTGAAGGCGGAGATAAAAACAACTACCGAAGAACCTTTCTACGCCAAATTGTACCGTACAGGATGGCCATCGATTATAAAATACTGAATGCCGTAACAGTATCAGATACGTATCCAATCCCGGATATATCGAGCACTCTGGCTAATCTGGGAAATACAAAGTTCTTTACTACAATCGACCTTATACGTCTGGATTTCATCAAACCCAGATGATAGAAGCGGACATACCTTAAAAATCATTTTTCACGATTCAAAATATGACTTTTTAAAATTTCCCTTCGGATTGAAGAACGCTCCGGCAATTTTTCAGCAAATGATTGAAATGTGTTCTGAGAGTTCATCGGTAATATTTGATACGTCTACATAGACGATATTATCATAATCGGAGGAAATACCTAGGAAGAGCATCTGGGAAAATTTGAAAAAGCCAACCTGAGAGTTATAATCTACACAAAACAGAATACCTACAGGATGAAACAGAATTCCTTGGCTACGTTATAACTAATCTGGGCCTCAAACCAGATGAGAAAAAGGTCCTTGCTATTCGAAAAATTAAGAGACCAGAAAGCTTAAAGGACTTACGTAAAAATCTTCGAACCTTTGACAAACCTTACTAGAGGTGAAAATGCACAAATTAAAGCAAATCGATTAGAAAAAGTTAAAATCACTCTTACCGAGAATGAACCTTTCGCATTTCTACCGACACCTTGGATACGGCAATAGGCACCATCTCATATTCAATTCGTATTGACCAAAGTAAATAAGGAGCGATCACCGCATTAGCCAGGTCATAAACGGAGTACACGCTAAATGTGACTATCAATTTAGCAAAAACCAAAATAATCGAGGCTTTCAACGACAGCACAATCTATCCATTAGTAACAATAACACCAATAAACATCTGGAAGGAAACTTCTTAATACAGTATACCAACAAAATCATAAGAGTCGACCACCTGACATTTACAAATCAAGAGATTTGGGCCTCTCAGGTCCTACCGTCAGAACAACTTCATGATTTAAATCTAAAAAACGTCAAGCACCTACAAAAACTATTTGCAAGCATAAAGTATCAGGACTTATGAACATTGAAACATTTCAATCAAAAAGACCATCCATCGTTATAAAATAAGGACTTCTGACAATTCACCCGTCATCCAGAGATCATCAGCCGCCAACTTGGAATTCAACCAATTAATTTGGAATTATGACTCACGAGCCGTGGCTCTTTAAATATTATTATCTTTAATTGAATTTTAAATACACTTGCGGACTCCCTAAATGTCCTTGAGCTCCAGAAAATACATTCACTAGGCATTTGAAGTACCGAATTTGAAATCAGAAATTTATTATTTTCCAAATTTACCAGAATTTAGAAGTTCGTGATTTTGACCAATACTTTAAACTATGCACCATATCCACAGGTACTCATCCACATTTACAGATAGTTTAGACCAAATTTGATTATTTTTTTTTTTAGTTTCGTGACGAAATTACAAAAAATAGTAAAGTCAGTATTCAAATTTCAATTTTCACAGTTCTACAACAAAAGCTATATTATTGAAATGAAAGTTGAATTTAGAATTTTCACACAAAATATTATTTACAATGTGACTTATCTTCATAAACATTACGGTCATCGCACTCCACAAAATTATTGTGTATTATATGTAATCTGGCCACTTATACATATCTATACATACAAATATATTCTTAATAAATGGTCTAATTTTTTTGGCCAAACCAAAACAACCAGTTTAAGTGACAATATACAAAATTTGAGGAAGTAACCAAAAAACTATTAACCTACTATCCAAATAAATGGTGGAATTTTACACAGTATATTCACTCCAATCAAAAGTAGATTATCACTTGAAAGCGAAAATAATAAAAAATATTCAATTACAATTAATATTGTTGCCAATAATTCGAGTATATATAAGAGTTAATCCACCAAAACCATGTCAAGCCCAAAACTAAAAAAATTGTTTTAAAAAAAAATGTATGACACTTTTATACTGTGTATAGTGCGTATCACGTGTACATAATTAAGTTAAGTGATTATCTCGACCATGAAATAATTTCATCCTCCTACACGCCTGTCTTAGTAACATACTGAAATTAATGTTTTTTTTTTAAATTTAATTTAGTTCTAATTAGAACCTAAAGCTATATAAAACTATCTCATGTAAGACGGCGATAAATGAGACATAGAACACACATAAAACACGGAATCAGACCGTAAAACTACCAAATTATGTTAAGATTGCGAAAAACAATATAATACGTAAACACGAAAGTAGGTTCGTCGTTTTAAGTCTTTTGTTCACAAAAAAAAATGTATTTGTTGTACGAGTGCGCCGATTAAAATTAAAACATCAACATTTGTTTTATTCTACTAAAGATGATGTAAAGTTTTAGATATTTTACCAATTAAACAAAAATGTTTTTTAAACTTTCACAACATTCATGTGTTTATAAATTAATAAAAGACACAAGATAATTATGATCTTCAAAAATAAAATAAAAATGTAATTAATTTCATTAAAATTTGACCGAATCCAGTCAACCGAATTAATCAATTTTCCGGTTTAGTCCATCACACATAATGCGCCTCGAGGTATCAATTTAACCAAATCATCTTTCCCCTGGTGCGGTAAGTCACAATATTGGCGTGCAAATTTTCTAATCGCGTTAGAATTTTATATTTTTTTTTGTGGTGTCATCATTACTTTTTATAACCAATAATTTTGAAGGCACTTGAAATCAATTTTTGTAATAGAAGTGGCGTACTTGAAATACGACTACTTTCACCCGAAAATTATATTTCTATTTTCTGATCATTAAACAGATAAATATAGAGATACAATCATTAAACCATCAACTATTGTATACGTATACACAACAATTCGATTATTTAATTACATATTTTCTCTATAATCACGTAGATCGTTTGAAATGGTTGGAAATGAAAAGTTATAGGCTATGTCGCATTTGGAACGATATGATCTTTGACAATCTCATTTTGGTCCAATTAATTTTTTTTTATATACGAACGTTAACTATTGAGACAAAATTTGTTTAACATTCACTCAGTTTAGAATGGACTCAGCCTCATTTCTAAAACCATTATATCACAGGAAAGGCCCCTGTGGTCGGGGGGCACTCACATGTCTCGTAAATCTAAATTGCACGAACATGTTTCCTAAGAATACCACCACAGTATCCTTTGCTTGTCGTAGGAGGCGACTAAACGGTTGGATCGCTGGGCTGACGACCCGCATCCGTAAAAAAATCAACTGTTTATAAAATCAACAAAAAGAAAAATGGATACCGCCAAAACAACACCGGACCCCCGCTCAAGTACCCGGATACGAGATTTAGGATCGGCACGTGGAACGTGCAATCACTTAGAAAACCAGGAGCGTTGGAGGGTCTAATCACGTGCATGAAAGAGTATCGGCTGGAACTCGTTGCTCTTCAAGAAACTCGCTGGCCTCAAAGTGGAGACCATGTGTCCCAGGGCTATACGTTGTTCTACAGTGGAGATGACCTCGGAAATCTTGGAGCTGGATTTCTTCTTGGGCCGCAGGTAAAGAAGGCTGTTTTGGATTTTCAAGCAGTCAATAACCGATTGTGTATGCTTCGCCTGCGCATGAAGTTAGCCAACCTGTCGATAATTTGTGTACATGCGCCCACAGAAGTAAGCCAGCCCCAAGATAAAGACTCATTTTACAATGACTTGGACGATCTGATGGGATCTATACCCGAACACGATGTTAGAATGGTAATTGGGGACTTTAATGCTAGAGCTGGCAGAAATCAGGCCGACTTGTGTGAAAACATAGGTCCGTACTCCCGACACGAAACTGCGACCGATAATGGTGAGAGAATGATGTACTTTGCAATTGCTCATGATCTTAGAGTAGCAAGCACATTCTTCCCTCACAAACAGATACACCTAGAGACATGGACACATCCTCGCAAAACATCCCGGAGCCAAATTGACCACGTGTTAATTTCAAAAGGGCGAGCTCGGGTTGTGCAGGATGTGAGAACTTATCGGTCAGCAACCAAATACGTAGGCAGCGATCATTATTTGGTCGCTGCAAAGCTACGGTGGAAGTTTTCGTACAGGTCGGGGAACACAGCGAAACGGATGGAACGTTTCGACTGTGAAGGTCTGATAAATGAAGATCAAAAGAAACGATATCAGGATCTTGTCAGCGACAACATTGAAGGAGCTAATTACCAGTCTGACTGCGTGAACTCTGTCTGGGAGGTACTGAAAACTTCGGTTGTCAGTGCTGCTCAACAGACTTTAGGTATAGTGAAAGTCAGACCCAAGAATGATTGGTTTGATGACGAGTGTCGTCTTGCAGTTGAGCAACAAAATATAGCCCATAATGAAGTGCAACAACGTCTCACAATCGCAAGAAAAAACAAGGCAGCTCTTGCAAGAAGGGCAGCTAAGCGGATTTGTAGACGGAAGAAGCGAGAATGGTGGAAGGCCGAGGTTCTGAAAGTACAACAACTCAGCAATGAGCGTAGTTCACGTAATTTCTTTAAAGGAATTACTGGATTGCACCATACTTTCAGGCTTTCGTCAACCGCCATTCGGGACCGGGATGGAAACCTTTGTGTCAACATCGACGCAGTACTTGACGCATGGAGTGGACACTTTACTGAGCTGCTTGATGTTCATCATGCATCACAGACTGTTGTTGAGCCACCTCTAGAACAGTCTGCGGAGATTTGCACTGAGGAGCCATCCCATGAGGAATTCACTAAGGCCATGCAGAGAATGAAACGAAACCGCTCACCTGGAGTGGACTGCATTAATTCGGAGCTCTTGATATTCGGAGGGGATACTTTGTGGAACTGTCTTTTCGACCTTATTCGATTAGTATGGCGAACCGAAGTTATGCCTGATGAATGGAAAGTGGCCGCGATATGCCCCATCTTCAAGAAGGGAGACCGCTTGAAGTGTGAGAATTATCGCGGTATAGCTCTCCTTTGCACAGCATACAAGTTACTGTCATACATTTTATTGGATAGAATCACTCCTCTGGCGGAAGGCTTGGTTGGTGACTATCAGGGAGGATTTCGTCCGAATCGATCAGTCACTGATCAGGTCTTTTCGCTGCGGATGATTCTATCTAAATATTATGAGACATCCATCTCCGTACATCAGGTTTTCCTGGATTTCCGGCAGGCCTACGACTCGATCAATCGAGAGAGTTTGTGGTCTGCCCTGGAATACCTAGGAATGCCAACAAAATTGGTACGACTGTGTAGGATGACAGTGACGCAGTCTCAATGCTGTGTTAAAGTTGAGAACAGGCTATCGACAATTTTTGCAGTTAACTCGGGTGTTCGGCAGGGAGATGCTCTGTCCCCGATACTCTTTAATCTCATGTTGGAGTACATCTTTCGTAAAACTGAAACACCTCAGCGCAACATCTTATATCGCCAGTCCAATCAGGTGCTTGCATATGCAGATGACATATGCGTGATTGGACTGAATAACAACGGAGTGAAAGAAATACTTGATCCGCTTGTAGAGTTTTCAGCTTCTGTTGGACTCCAGATCAATGAGTCCAAAACGAAATACCTGATCTCTGGTTTTAGAGACAATGGCACACCAGATTTTAGTAGTGGCCACCACACGTTTGAGGGAGTGAGGAGGTTCAAATATTTGGGCTCTCTTATCACTCACGATAACAGTGTGGGTGAGGATATTAAAGTGCGGCTGGCAGCTGGCAGTCGTTCTTTGTATCCTCTAAGGCCACTGCTAAAATCTAAACACTTATCAAGTGCCGTGAAGCTGAAGCTTTACAAAGCGTTGATCAGGCCCGTTGTTATGTTTGGATGTGAAAGTTGGGCGCTGACGGATGAGTGCGAGAGATGGCTCCTTACATTTGAGAGAAGAATCATGCGTGTGATTTACGGCCCTAAACGCGAAATAGATGGTACATACCGAGCTCTGTACAATTTCGAGATCAGAGATCTGATGAAGATCCCCGATATTGTGAATGAAGTTAGATCTCAGCGAGTACGCTGGCTCGGTCACGTTCTGCGTGCTGATCCGGAACGAATTGTGCAGCGATCTCTGAAAGGAGAGCCACCATATGGTAGGCGCAGAGGTCGTTGCAGGCGACGATGGCTCCACGATGTAGAGAACGACTTGGCCTCTTCAGATTGTCTAAGACAGTATGAAGACCAAGCTCAGGATCGAAACCGTTGGAGCCAGATTGTTGATTCAGTAAGGGGCCAGTAATGGCCTTTAACACTGTTATTATTATTATTATCACAGGAAAGATATGCTTTATTGGTTTGAAAGTTAAGTAACAGTCGATTTTCCGTCGACAGTAAAAATGGATGAATTTAGAAATTTTAAAACTATTTGTCGAATTATAAAAATATTTTAAATCGGTTTTTGCGCTAACTGAAATTTTAATCCAATTTTGAAAATTCAAATTTCATCAATTTTAGAAATTAACGTTTTACGTTTATAACTGGCAAGATAGAATTTAGATAGTCCAAATTATCGAATGCTCAAATTGTATATAACAATTCAGATCACAATTTTTTTTTTCCCAAATTAAACCATTTTAAATTTTTTAATTCTAAAAATTTGATAATTCCAAATTCTCAAATTCCTTGAAAATTTGTGTGTAGTTTCCCATAATTTCGCAAATTTATCAAATTTAATGTTTCAATGTCAATTAAAAGACAAAAAACTATGAAATAATTAATTAAAATTAATAAAAAATGTAAAAAAAATTAGGGCGTTTATTATATTTTTATTTACTATTACGTTCGCACAGGTCGTTCATTAACAGCTGGATCATTGTTGAATATTAATCCAATTAATGAAATAAATATCGATTTTCATAATTGTTTTAGTCCAAATGGTAACTTAACTACATTTTTAGTTATTTTTATAACAACGCCCTAATTTTTATCTTCATACATTTAAAACTATTTTCAAAAAATCATATTTATAATCAACATTTAGGGGAAATTTTTAATTTTTACGTTTACGATTTTAATTTTAATGTTTCCTAAAATATGCACAAATTTCAAAAATTCAGGGACCTGAAATTCTAAAAATTTCAGAATCGTAATATTAGACTATTAGAGATGCGTTAATTTCACGGCCCTGAAAGTCGTAAGGTCTAAGCATAAGAGATTAAGGTTTTGAATAATCAAAAAATGAAAATTTTGTAAATTTCAAGTTCAAAATTCAAGATTCTAAATTCCAAATGTATAAATTATAAATTATAAAATGATTCTGGCTGGGACATTTCAAAAATATTTTTGAGTTTCTGGCCAATTTCCATAATTTCACGGGGAAAAAATCTAAAATTTAAAGGCTTTGAATTGTATTTCACATTTTAAATTCCAGCATTGAAATTCAAGATACTAGAATTGACGATTAAAATTCTAAAGATGCTATAGTACTAAATTATACAATCTTAATTCACAATTCCAAGCATTTTGAGCAATTCCAACAAACACAATTCCAAGCATTCTGCAATATCACAAGATCCAGTGCCAATTAAATTTAGCTGAATCAACACCGGCCGTTTCTTTTACTTCATTATCTATTCAACAACCAACACCGGCATTACCAACACATAACGTAATCCTGCCACCTCAATAATTATCACCATCAGCATCGGGAATAGAAAGTGTAACAACGACATTTGCTCAAACAACACCAACTAACTCACAAGCGAATGTATCAATTAACGTGTTACCACTGGATTGGAACAATCAACGCAGTCTTTATTCTTTGAAATCAAGGCAGCTCGTCGTGAGCAGAATAGCCCAATCTGTCTCCCAGCAGTAAATTGAAAATATCATAGACAGTTTTTATTGTTATATAGACAGCACCATCAAAATTGTCGAAAAATAAGCCCTGCTAATCACCTTCTATAACCTGCAAAGACCCGCCTGTAATCTTAAATCTTATTCCTTCCTAAATCAGGCTTGAAAATAGCTCCAATATGAAACTGCTTAGGCCCTTTTTCCAAAACGTAAACAGAATGTTGAAAAAACCGATTTCTTGAGCACGGAATTTTTCCCCAACAATTATATTGTACATCGTTGTGACATATACCAGCGCTAAAATTTCAGGAGCAAGAGTTCTAATTGCGGTTAAATCATATAGCCCGAATCAAACTGTGGCTGTTTCCTAGTCAGGATTGGAATTGGTATATATGTATATGTAATTTTGTCATTCTTTCGAAAGAAAACCCATTTGCAATCCGCGTATTATATTAACAAGATAGTTGTTTATGTAGAACAGAAGAAATTCGAGATTTGGGGGTTACATTTGCAGACAACTTAACATACAATAAGCACATCGACATAATAATCGCCAAAGCCAGCTGTATGTTGGAATTTATTAAGCGGTGGTCATGCGAGTTAACGGACATTAAATGCCAATTATTTGCCAATGTCAGATCCTAAATATAATTCGCTGTTCCAGTGTGGTCTCCGTATCACCAAATTCAAAACAGTCGCATCGAAAACATCCAAAAAAAGTATTTGTATACAATGCCCAGAAAGATGGCTGGAATTATGACAACAATATACCATATCACGAAAATATTTCTCGGCTATCACCTTACACTGCAAGATATCAGAAATATAAAAGTGCAACGCTGAACGCACCGTGCTGGGATACATTGGCCCACCGTGCTGGGATACATTGAACCAACATCGCGTGTTTGGTGAGACTGAGTCAACCGAATGACCAAACAGTTGAACGAAATAAGGAATGTGAGTCTTTTCTTTTTCACTCATATTGTAATTTTGTTCTTTCTCGATTCTAAAATTACGAAATTCGCTGCGGTTTAAAATTTTGAAATCAGAAATTTAAATTCCGGGGAATGAATCATACTCGTATTTCTTAAATCTTAATTGTACAAAATCAGATACCCAACACTTCAAATTCAAAGTTGTTCAAATTTCAGACATAAAATTCGAATTCTGAAAATTCAGAAATTCTGAAATCTAAAATTATGAAATTTTATCTATGCATACACCAAACCTCGATAAATTTACAGATTTTAAATATTAAAATGAAAATCCGGCGAATTCTAAAAATTTCAGATTCAAAATATCAGAATTTCCCGAGCTTTTCGATAATTTTCAAATTTTAACGAAACCACTGAAATTCTATATTTTTAACTCCAGAAAATTAAATAAAATTGTAAATGTTAGAAATTCCAGAATTATATTTAGAAACTTTGTTGAACAAAATCAGATATTCTAAATTTTTAAAGATACGACACAAAATTTGGAATTTCCTTAATTTCGAAAATTTCAACACTTTCCATTTTTTAGTGCAAATTCGATCTGTTCTAAAATTTCAGATTTAAATAATCGAATTTTATCCAATTTTTAATTTCACCATAGTGAAACCTAAATTTTAGAGATTCGGTTATCAAATTCTCAATTCTAAAAATCAATATTTTAAATTTTAGATATTTGAAATAGAATCTATCCATTTTGGCCCCTGTGGTCGGGAGGCACACATGTTTCGTAAACCTAAATTGCATGGACCTGTTTTCCAAGAATACCACCACAGTATTCTTTGCTTGTCTTGGGAGGGGACTAAACGATGGGACCGGAGTAATGCCTGACGAATGGAAAGTGGCCACGATGTGCTCAATCTTCAAGAAGGAAGACCGCTAAAAGTGTGAGAACTATAGCGGTATAGCCCTCCATTGCACAGCATACTAGTTAGATACATAGATAGAATTACCCTTCTAGCGGACAGCCTGGTTGGTGACTATCAAGGAGGATTTCGTCCGAATCAATCAGTCACTGCTCAGGTCTTTTCGCTGCGGATGATTCTATCTAAATATTATGAGACCTCCATTCCCGTACATCAGGTGTTCCTGGATTTCTGGCAGGCCTATGACTCGATCAATCGAAAGAATTTGTGTTCAGCTCTGGAATACCAACAAAATTGGTACGATTGTGTAGAACGACAGTGACACAGTCTCAATGGTATGTTAAAGTTGAGAACAGGCTATTAAGAATGTTTGCAGTTAACTTGGGTTTGTGGCAGGAAGACGATCTGTCCTCGATACTCTTTAATCTCATGGTGGAGTGCATCATGGATTCAAATGCTACCTTTTAAATAATATTTGACATTAGTCTTTCAAGGTTATAAGTTCAAGTAACTCCTTTAGTTTGGAATTTGAAATCTAAACTACCGATGTAATGGAAAATCTGTCCTTGGACGTTGAAGTCATCTAGAATAATAGAGTTTAGATTTTTTTTGAAAATTAAATAACTTTCGCTTTTCGATTGGAGTTAATGTGGCTCTTAACTATCTTGCTTTTAATATACATGACTTGTTTTCAATAAATCAACAATCAAAGAACATAACCCAATTACGGTGATACAAATGTTTTCCAGTAAATCAACTACACATTGCACGTAGATAACATAGATATTCTAATGCGTGCAATGAACTATACCGCGCATAGTCGGTATAAAAAAACTATTCAGTTGTCACTTTCATTGTCCAATTTAATTTTATTGTTGTTTTTGTATATATACATACAGACTCAGATGCTTATCTAAATCAACTTCATGTTTTGTTTACATATACATTAAGACAATATTTTGCAAACAACTTTGCACTTTCTTATTGTTAATTACTTTGTCGTATACGTACGTACATATATATTTAGTTACAGCCGGAAGATTTATGAGTTAAGATTTTTTATTTTATTATCTCAACTGAACATAGAAGATTAAATTTTTTTTATTGTTTATATACGTATATGCGGTAGACAAGTTATCGCACATTAGAAAATTTAATTGTTTTCGAGTTAACATAAAAAAAAAAAATGAAATCATAAATTTAAATAAATAATTAAACTTTCTATTAATCAATTCCGTCTTAAAACTATATATTGATGTACATGAATAAAAGTTCAGTTCAATCAAAAAAGCTTGATATGACGTAACACAAAATAATTAGCACACATGATATTGAAAATTATCGCGTACAAGTTCAATAACTTCATGCATATAGTTTTCTTCTTTGGTGCATCTTCGTCATATCTACCTTTTTTGAAGAAAATACGTTTTTTATTTTCATTCCACAGAAACCGCATCATCTAACAGGTTTCGTTTAAAATTTATTTACATATTTTTGTTGAATTTATTTTATGTAATACACTTATTACTTGCCGCGTGAATGTAAGTGCTAATTTATGTAGGTAGATATGTATTGAAAAGAAATTATTTAAATTATTTGGTTAAGAAATTAAGGCGAAATTCTTTGTATCGTTGGTGTCAGAAGTAAATAAGATTATGATTGTTTAAATTATTTGTACAGTAACGGTTATTCTTTTATGTTATATGTGTATGACATGGTACTTGAATTCGAAAGCACTCGTCTAATTGTATGCTGTATACAATTAGAACTAACTAACTAGTGCTCCACCATTATCCATCGAGAATATTAACAATTTTCTTCTTTTCGATTTTCATTCAACCACTCTTTAAATTTTATTTCAAAATTACTCCATGTTTAACATTTTCCGGTTCTACTCAAATTGAATAATAATAATAATAATCAGTTTTAAAGGCCATTACTGGCCCCTTACTGAATCAACAATCTGGCTCCAACGGTTTCGATCCTGAGCATGTTCTTCATACTGTCTAAGACAATCTGAAGAGGCCAAGTCGTTCTCCACATCGTGGAGTCATCGTCGCCTGCAACGACCTCTGCGCCTACCATATGGTGGCTCTCCTTTCAGAGATTTTAGTATTCAAATTCAATACTAACCCACAAATCCGACTGTCAATTTGTATCTAATTCATTTCAAATCTATAATAGATTTTAACCAATACATAAGGCTTCAAATTTGAGAAAGAAACTAATTTTTATTCAATTTTCAGCTTCTGTTGGACTCCAGATCAATGAGTCCAAAACGAAATACGTGTTTTCTGATTATAGTGGTCACTTCACGTTTGAGGGCGCGAGGAGGTACAAATATGTGGGCTCGTAGCAGGCAGTCGTGCTTTGTATCCCTTACACCACTTCTAAAATCCAATCACCATCAAGTGCTGTGAAGCTGAATTCAAGTATGAGAGATGGCTCAATAAAAAATAATGCGTGTGATTTACGGCCCAAAATGCGAAGTAAATGGCGCATACCGAGCTCTGTACAATATCGTGATCAGAGGCCTGATGAAGATCCCCGATATGGTACATGAAGTAAAATCTAAGCGACTACGCTGGCTCAGCCACGTCCTGCATGCTGATCCGGAACGAATTTTGCAGTGATCTCTGAAAGGACAGCCACCATATGGTAGGCGCAGAGGTCGTTGCAGGCGATGACGGCTCCACGTGTAGAAAACGGCTGCTTTTCTTCCGACTGCGTAAGACAGTATGAAGACCATGCTCAGGATCGAAATTGTCGAAAGATTCAGCACAGAACAAAAAACCAAAGTTGTTCAAGTTTATTTTGAAAGTCAGCATTATTAGATTATTTAGACACAAAGATCATATCGAAATTTCTTTCATGTTCAAAATGAACCTAGCGCTCCAACAATTTACCGATTGGTTCAGCGTTTTCGGGAACAACTGGCTGTCTGTGATCTTCCGCGTGCTGGAAGTCCTCGTGCCGTTTGAAATGATTTGAATATTGCTCGGGTGCAAGCAAATATTGAGGAAAACCCCGAAACTTCCACCAGGCGACATTCTCTTTGCAAAGAATTTTACATAAGTTACATCTTTTCCCATATAAGATTCAATTGCTTCACGAATTAAAACCAAATGTTGCACAAATACGATTTCAATATAGTCGCCGTTTTCAAAAATTATGCCTAGAAAACAACGAGTTTATTCACAAACTCATAATCACCCAAAATCCAAGAATAATTGTTGAACATCAAATGCACCCACTTATAGATGCACAGTATGGTGTGGAATAACTTCAGAATGGATCATTGGACCATATTTTTTCGAAAATGACGAACAAGTTTCGGTTATTGTGGATAGCATTTAATACCGGGCAATGATTGAACATTTTTTAAGGCCAGAGGTCAATAACAATCCAGAATTACGGTTCCAATAAGATGGTGCCACAGCTCACACAGTTCGTCCAACTATGGTTCTACTGTGCGAAATTTTTGGCGATCGAATAATATCGCATTTTTCTGATGTTAACTGACCACCGCGTTCCCCCAATTTAACGGCAGCCGAATTTTTTCTTTGGGGCTACCTAAAGGGTAAGGTGTATGCCAATAAGCCAAGAACCATCCAACAGCTTAAGGCTAATATCCTAGAAGAAGTGAGGGCGTTTGGACCTGAAATTCTAAGACAAGTTATGGAAAATTCTCTGGGAAGAGCACGTCAGGTCGAAGCAAACAATGGGCACTATTTAAAAGATATTATCTTCAAAACATAATGTGAAAATATTTCCAAACTAGGTATAATCAAAATTTTAATAAATGGACAACATTAAATAAAATCGGAAAGAAAAAAGTTATTCTTAAAATAAATCATAACTTTACTTATGCGCCACCCTTTATTTACAATTTGTTTCAAGCGCATATTGAATTCACATGTAAATGAAATTTGGCTTAAGTGTGACGAATTGATTCAAATTTATTTAAATATATAAGACTATAGTTTGATTTCAGGAATTGCTAAAATGGAGCTTGAGAAGGAAGTCGCTAAACCCAGACAACCAAATAAGGTAAATTTAAATAAAAAGAGGAGGCTCTCCAAAACTCCATCCCCATGGGTGGTCTCTACCGAAATCTATTAAAATAACAAAACAACCATAACCTCTGCTCTCCAAAACAAACCCTTACAACCACCACTCAATGTGAGCAATGTTAGAAATTTCAATATACTCAGAGCTCAAGTATTGGCAGTGACAGAGAAACCTGCTCAGCTTAAACCAATATCCTTAGCTTAGCTAAGCTTACGAGGTTTACACTCTTCTACCGATCGCGACGAGATCAAAGCAGCAATCGAGGACCATGGTCATAAAGTAACCAACATTGTCAACATACATCAAAAGTCAACAATTTATAATAATTAAATTGTTAGACATTTCCGATTGTTTTACGTAGACCTGTTGCAGGGAGAAAACCATAAAGAGATACACGTAATTAAGAACAAACAGTGTACAAATTTATAACAGTTAGGGTGCACGAAGAACTTCTGCAAGAAGCAAGCCAAATGTGTCAAATGTGCAGAGAATCATCAAACAATGTCAAAAGCCGCGAAATGTTCTTTCAACTTGTGCACTGTGCGCAGAAATAGGTTATCCGGCTAGTTATAAAGGATACCAGGTGTATCAGAATAAGCTAAATGCTCAGCTACCTAGCAAAACAACAGTATAGTTCAGCGACTACAGCAAAAGCCAAACAAACAATATGATACTATTAGAGAAGGGGTCTCCAACGACCAGGTGACCAAAACCTTAAATAACAATCAAAATCAAGAAATCAGGCCCAAACCTGTGCCCAACGAACCTGGAACACTAACCGGCTTAATGCAAGAGCCCAAGAACTAGAAGTATTTCTAAGAACCAACAACATAGATGTAACTTTAATATCAGAGATGCACTTTACAGAGAAAAACTTTATCAAATTATGGTATACAAAGCCTATTGGACATTGCATCCTACATCTCCAACAAAAGAAAATTAAAGATCCATTTATGCAAGCTACCATAATAACAATGAACCATGGTGTTCCTGAACTAAGTCTAGGGGCGATCTACTGCCCACCAAGACATAATATCGCAAGAAATCAATATGTCAACATTTGTCTAATTACATCGAAGTTGAAAGTAATGAAGACCTTACTTCCGATCACATATCGGTCTTAATGACTCTGAGTACATTAGTCATTAAAAAGAAAAACAAACTTCACCTTACTAATAAATTCACGGATTGGGAATTATTTAGACCGAAACTGGACAATCTAATTGAATTAAAGGTTTGTCTCAAAACTAAACAAGAACTTGAAATACAAGCTGGATATTATGTAGCCTCTTTAGCTACTTCGCGCATAGAGTTAATGCATCAAGTAGCTAAAGAGGCTGCACCCGTAGTAGGTAAAAAATTTGTACAAGAGATCAACTACCCCCTGGAGATTCAAGAACTGATAAAAGAAAGGCGTCGGAAAGGACGCATATGGCATAGAACCTGGCTGGGAGAACCATTCCTATACCTCCTTTACACTTCCAATATACCGACAACGGAAACAACGTTCATCGGAACTTTTGCTGATGATACTGTAGTGCTGGCATCATGCCAACCGCAGAACCAAGCAGTTGAACACTTACAACAGGTACTCGATAAAATCAGCCAATGGACCAGGGATTGGGAATTACAGCTGAACGAGCTGAAATCAGTCCATGTAACATATGCGTTGACAAAAATAGCAACTTCCATACATTTCTCATTGGGGTACAAATTCCACAAGCTGAATCTACTAAATATCTCGGATTGCATCTCGATTCAAGGACCGAATTGGAAACACCACGTTAGACAAATAGCTGAACAAATTAAAATAAAACAACGTGAAATGTACTGAAATAGGAAAACATTCTAAGCTTACTCTGTACTGTAAACGCCTTATCTATTGTATAATGAATCGATTACTAAACCAATTTGGACATCTGGTATCCAACTCTGGGGTTGTACTACTGTGCAATAACGAATGCTTACCGCTATGTAACCAACGATGAATTATACATGATGATCTTAAGTGTTAAATGGATTGAGGAAGTGATCCAGGAATTTGCCATCAAACATGAAAGAAGATTACTGCAACACACCAATACTTGGCCTAACACAGGAACTAAGACGCCTTAAAAGAATTAAACCGTAAAAGCTGGTCATCTAATAATTGAAGATTCGTTGTTGGGAACAAAACAGTAATGCCTTGCAAACCCGCACTCGTTCCACTTATTAGTAATAAATTATCATGTGATAAGATTGTTATCTCGGTATATTTCGAAAAAAATTCTCTGTCTCGCATTTCTCGATCATTGATCGCGGAACTAAAAATATCAATGCACCCCTTTTAATTATGTTGACATGTTCATAATTTATAATGCAATTGCAATCAAGAAAATGATGCATAATCATCATGAATGAATTATAATCCATTATCGTTCCGCATGTCATTGCCCACTACCCATTCGTATAAATATACATATGTACACATGTACATTAAAGCGCTGTGATCATGTACTCGTATGTGAAAGTTTATTGTGTTTAATTTATGTGTACTTCATCATCATTAAACAAACAAAATATTAACTTTATTTAGGGCTCTGATATGCTAATCATTGAAAAAATAATTATAATGCTCGACAATGTTGGTGTATTAATCGATACGACTGTCACAATTAATGTTTTTTATAAAGTTCTGCATTTTATTTAATTAGTTAAAATTTTATTTGATTCAATGTTTGAACTAAGGCTGTGTCCGAAACCTGTGATAAAAAATCGTGAATTAATTTTTTGACATTTGTTTGTTAATTATTCCCCTACATTCACGATTTTTTATTATGCTGTCCGAAATGTGTAATAAATCTCCCCACCTAATAAGTTTTTTCCCCACGTAATATATGTCAATTTTAGTTTTCATAACCTCAAATTTTCCGTGGCAACTAATAAATTGCACAGAAAAGTTAAAAAAATTAATATTAAAATAATGGATGCAGTAATCCTTTTAATGTCGCGTTATTATTATTATACATATGTATAAATCATATGTTGCACATGCGTACACAAATTATTCGATAGCTGTCAAAAATTATCATAGTAATAGACTCGAATAATTTGGGTGTGTTCGGTATTATCAAGTAAATGTCAAATAATCACATCACCTGTTATCACAGGTTTCGGACACAGGTCTAAATAACTATAACATTTTGAATCGAAGCTCTGGAAAGTGCACAGCATTGGAATATACAGTAAGTCAATGATTTTTTCAAAATTTAAATTTAAAATTAATTTGATTTCAATAGTTTCAACCACTCGATATTATTAAAACGTTTAATATAAAATTAGCATTTCGTAAATCTATAATTCCAAACTTTGTCAAAATGTCTGCCTTTTTCAAATTTCAATAAAGTTAAACCGTTTAAATTCAGATTTCAAAAAATTAGTTGCAAAAATTAAAACCTCGAGTGAAGGAAATACGCTTGATCGAATTGTATACTTGTATATAGTTTTCAGCTTCTTCTGTTGGACTCCAGATCAAAGATTCCAAAATAAAATACCTGTTCTATGGTTATAGGGACAATGTCACACCGGATCTTAGTAGTGGTCACTATACGATTGAAGGAATCAGTAAGTTCAAATGTTTGGGCTCTCTTAACACTCACAATAACAGTGTAGGCGAAGATATTAAAGAGCGTCTGGCAGCAGGCATTGAGAGAAACCGTTCAAAGAAACGTTCCCCTTTTAAGAAAAGAGATGGTGTTCCCAAACATTGCTCAAAATTACAAAAATCGTTCATGTCAACAAAATAATTTTCAAATTCAAAATAAGATAACAGGCGAATTGATGACCTACAAATCGGATGATTCCGTTAATAACCAAGATGATGTTGTCAACTCTCCAACGGAATATTTTAATTCGCTGGAATTACACGGATTACCACTTCATATAATCTGCAATTCAAAATCGGATCGGTAATCATTATGTTACGGACCATAAATCAGCCACGAAGAAATAAATGAACAACGTAATCGAAGCCACAATTTGATAGGGAAGTACAAACGCAAAGACGTTTTGATTCCACGCATCCCCATGATTCCGAACGACATGCCATTCAACGGCTTGCATTTGCAATGTCGATAAATAAATCGCAAGGGAAGTCGTTAAGTGTTTGTGGGATCATTCTTGAAAATCAGGTTTTGGGCGTTTACGCGGCATCTATTATTTTTTTTATTTTCTACGTCGACGTGTCAACAACCTGTAGACAACTGGAATGATTTTGTGACCTACGGGTTGTGATTCTCTAATAGAATTATTTTTCATTTTAATTTCTGTTTTATTTGGAAAGCCGAAAGAGTTAGATTATTACTACAAAATCAAATCGTTCAGGTAACCAGAACTTATCCGCTAAACGTGCCAGGCTGCTCTTTGACTAAGTTTTGACAAAATTTATGTTTTGATGGGTACGACGAAACGTACGTGAAATTGGATTTCAAACAGGTTAATGCTTTCGCTAAATATTAGCACATCAAGTAAGATAAGTTGTGGACTCAAGAGCCAGTGGTGGTAGGAATATTTAGCAAAAAATTAACACATAAATTAATTAATTAAAAGTGTAATTTTAGTTAATGGCAGATAAAGTAACTTTTCGATAGGTTTTGTTGGTCCTAGTAGCGTAACTAGCACTCCCAGCACCCACAATTGGTATATCATAAACCTGATTGACTCAATACCAAATTGTTCGATAGAGGTTCTATAGAAGCTTAGAGCACAAATAATTTTGAACTCAAGAAATCGAATTAGTTGCTTTATTTTTTATATTCAAATTGAAAATATCTGGAGGATGCTAGTAAATTTCAAATTTTTATTCACAATGAGTTCGACTGACAATATTATTCCTGGCTGCTGTGGCACTTCTATCTAGCTGTTCAAGTCGTCAGTACTCAGAATTATAATTGCAATATCGATAATCAGTCGATTGAAACTTTCTAAAATCATATTTTAATTTATCGATAATTTACGAAATTTTTACCGATAAATCGCGATAAAAAAATATTGTTCAACCCTACCATACTAAATTCGCTACGAGCTTATACTAAAGTGGTACTAGTACTGTAAATAGTAAATCTATTCAAAAGGGATCCACTGGTCACAGAGGTTCAAAATTATGAATGTGAAGCCCGCTTACTGTAGCGGTAAAGGTAAATTTACAAATGTCTTCCAAAAAAAAAATAAATCATTCCTTTGAAGCTATCGCACTTCGTATGACAGCTAAAGGTTTATACGTCTTACGATTTAAGTCAATAGTCAAATCCAAAAGTTGTGACCTCCCCTCCTGATTTCGTTCCAAAATCTGCTAACACAATTAGAAAAATTATTTTTATTCAGCAAAAGTTCATCAGCTAGGATTAACTGATTTGTCAAAGCTCAAACAAAGTGGTGAAAGTTCTGCTTAATATTCAATGAATGGACTTCACTTAAAAACTGGCGTTACATGAATATTAATGTTCATAACGGTGCCAAATTTTGGAATCTCCGCCTAACTCGTGTTCAAGGTTCGTTACCGGCAGAAAAATGTATTGAGCACGTCAAGAATAAATTAAACGAATTACCACGGATGGTGCATCAGTGATAACCAAAGTGGGAAAGTTGATCGGTGCAGGTCGCCGTCACCAAAAAATAATATTCGCAAAATGAATTTACAGAAAAGCTATATAAAGAGTACTGATGTCGACAATGACGCAGTGGATTCCAAATTATTCAGCTCAGATGGTTCTGATGATGAAGGTGGCGCTATGACGATGATATGGGTTATTATTGTTATTACTATTAAAATTGGCTGGAACCCACGAGGATTCCGCACTCAATGCCACAAAGGCCCATTGTGCAAACCTAGGATTCTATTCCAATTCGCAAACGCGCTCTGCTGCCTTCGCAAACTGAACAAGTTTAGACCAGGGCAGAGAGGACAACTGATCTAAATTTAAAGCCCTAAAGTTGAAAACATGAATTCGTATAGAACTGAAAGCAGGACAACTGCTCACGAAGTGAAGGCAGTCATCATCTTCCTCCAGGCAGTCCTCGCAAATAACATCATAAGCTAGACACATGCAATGTAGATGATCTTTAAAACGGCCATGTCCCGTAAGAATCGCTACCAAAATTCTTAACCTGTTCTTTTTTAAAGATAAAGCATACTTCGTCGACCTCAAATTGGGCTTCCTAATGAAGTACTTCGCATTACGACAGCTATAAGTCTCAAGCCACTGAGGCCTTAGGTCCCTTAAGGCGTAGTGCCTTATAACTTTCTTCCCGTAATTGAAAGAAACACGAACCGCTGCTTCTGGACCAACAAAAGTCAATTGGGAGCCAGCTTTGGCTAAACAATCCGCGGTCTCATTGCCTACGATGTCACAATGAGCCGGTACCCACATGACCGTTACTTTATTGTTAGAACAAAGAAAGTTCATGAAATGTTTTTTTGTAGAAACAGTCAAGGGATTTCTTAAAGGGTTAAGTACAGCTTTACTATCTGTACACAGTAGAATACTTTTGTTTTTAACAGCAAAATACAAAACCTCAATAACACTACGTGTCAGCGCTATTAGTTCCGACAGTAGCTCCCAAAACCTGCACTGAGGTTAGAACGAGAGCCATCAGAAAAAAAGACTATCTGGGCTCATCTAATTTCTTAGGAAAATCCTGCGAACTCCACAAATCTCTCGAAGGATAAGCCACCGAGAAAAGATTTGAGAAATGGAATTCGAGTAGTAGCCTGTCATTAACCATATCGATTACTGGTAAACATGAAGAATAATTTTTAAAAATTTCAATCATTCCATGCCCCAATGCACATCAGACGATGTGCTGCAGAACCGGCAGACGACATGCTACAGATATGGGTTAGAAATTATAGTTAATACCGAAAATGAAAATAACTTAGGCTCGAATATCGTCTTACATTCAACAATAAAATTCGCAAGGTCGTTGAAATTTTTTGTCGATCGCCAACCAAAAATGACAGTGTACTACAAAAATATATTAAAGAACAGTTTAATGAAGAAATCCAATTGAAATTAGATTCCAAAACAAGATGGAATAGTTTGTCGATATGCTCGAAAGGTTTCAATTAGTCAAAGATTGCGTTCGAAAAAGCCTTATTGATATAAAACAGCATAGCAGTAGAGAAACTCTGCTGCCAAGATACAAATTTATTTACAGCAGACATTGCCATTAAATTTTTTTTAGATGAATTATCGGCCCAAAATTCGTTTTTAAGTGCAAGAAGGACTACTGATTCGGATTTATTTCATTACCTCAATAATATCAAGTATTTGTAGTTAGAATCGACAGAGATTGCTTATTCAATATTTACAAGCCGAGGTGCAATATTAAAACTAATAGTGGAATTGGTCGAATGCCCATGTGATGAAGAGCGTACTGAAAACAATGATATGGAAGAAGTAGAGGCAATAGCAAAACAACCTGAGTTAAATGAATCTTTATAACTGAAAGATAAACTAGACATATGGCTATAGTCGTGTACTGACATTGACGAAGGAGCTTCATCATAGAACGTCACGCAAAATAATTAAAATAATAAGGCGGTGGTAACCAAAAAATCACGGTGGGGTGTTTTTCATGTGTAAGTATATGTGTTTGTCCGGGTACTGCATCGTGGGCCCGTTAGCCCAACTTTAATTTTTAAGGCGAGGAATGAACATATTTCAACGACATGCAAATCCGTTTAAATTGTTTGTACCAAAATTCAGTCGAGACTAAATAATCAAAGCCCTGTGTTACTTGAGAGCGTTTTTCAATAAAATTTTATCGATAAATTTAGGAAAAATTTTCGATTTATCGATAAATAAATGTTCGCATATTTTGCAATCCCTACTAAGAACCTATTTTGCATAAAAAAAAAAAATTAAAAACACTAACCAGACATATCCGAACACAAAACAGTTAGTCCACCTTAATAAAAATAAAAATCTGCACGATTGCATCATATAAGCAATAACAGTGATTGTCACTAACAAAAATACATTTCTTAAAGAATTTACATTATGTACGAGTATATATTCACAAAAAACAGTTAAACAGCGAAATCCAAAAAACATATTTGCAAACCCTAGCTATACTATATCACCGAAATAGGCGAACAGTTAATCTTGCGCATCAATCAAAAAATTATCACTTCTAAGATCTCTCAAACATTAAAACTCGTTCAATAATCTCGCAGAATCTCAAATACATAATATTATTTTAAACTATTCACACTTATTTAACAAACAAACTAAAACGTTACTTACCGTTATATCCACATATAAGAAAACTTAAATAACTTGATGATGATTCTTACAAAATTATAATTTTTTTTTTTGTTTATTTCTCAATTCACTTTTATTAATTAAAAAATTTTTATTTTATAACAAATCAATCACTTCACACAATATATCGTATAATTAGAACTATGGATTTTGCTTGATGTACAAAAACTATATACATGTACTATTGGAAACTGGAATAATTATTATCTTATATCTATATTCCTCGATGGATTGTTAAGATTTGATTGAAAAAAACAAATTTTAAATATTTTTTCTAAGTTTTTCGAATTTTGTGTTGTCTGGTATTATCAACAGTTTGATTAAGACTAAAGAAAATGGTTAATTCACGTCTTACATTTTTTTTTTATATTTAGTTTTACGTTTTGATGTCTTGGATTTTATTTTCTTTAAATATAAGAAATTGTAATAAAAAAAAAAAGAAAACAAAAACTACTTGTTATAATTTCGTTTGGGTTATTCAAATGATTGTATATATATATATAGTGTATATGACTTTGTATAACTATTGTTTATGTACAATAATGTTGTGTGTGTGCGTAATATAATATACATATATGTACACAAGACACTTGCTTTTTTAATAAATTACAATAAGAATTACTTTTTTCAATTTCTTTTTATGGTTCTAGTTTTTTTTTTCTGTTTAAGTGTTAAGCTAGTTTTATTATATTTAACCAAGAAGAATTAATAAATTAATGAAAAAGAAAAATTGATTTAACATAAATAAGTTGGATGGCAAGGTAAAATTATAAGTTCATTAAAATTGGTGTCGCGATGTAGAACTTCGTTGCGGTTCAATTGTTAAGATGATAAGGATCGAAAGAAATAAAATGATTCAGATACAATACGACCGCGAGACAATAAAATTTGGCTGATGGTACGAGGATTTACAGTATTTAGTTGAAAAACATTCGAGATTTTCAAATCGGAAATCAATTCGATTTTAGCAATCTGAAATAAGAAACAGGTTTAGATTTCTTGATCAAAAAAAAATAATTGACAATGTATTGCTCAACGCTTTTAAGCAAATACTTTCTTTGGTGTGGTTTTGTTGATTCCTCCTCCATCAAACAAAAGTCATGTAGACATATAGCAGCAAGAACAACTTTGTCTGAATTATCTATAGATAATTTATAGATAAAGTATTTTTTAGTATCCGTCATCTACTAACTAATAATCCAAAGATGTTTTCAAGTATTCGGATGGCTCGTGATTGACGGTAATTGAATATAAGTTTTGAGTATCTTAAATTTCCCGGAATAGAGGTCATTAACCTTGTTTTTAGTCCTAACAGTAAACCCATAAGGTAGACACATTTAAACAAAAATATTAAAACTATTATTTAACTTACCAAACGTTTCGTCTCCTAATAATTAGTAGGACCAGTTCTCCCTGAACAATTTCCTTTGGATCAGCCAAATCCATTACTATACATCATAAAATTGTTTACTCATATTTGAATATTGGAAAACTCGTCACTTTGTCGTCCTTGTGCTCATACGTCAACTGCTAAAAGTCTATACCAGTAATCGGATATTGCCATTAAAATGGCCGAAAAGTAATTTTTACAATTAAAAATCTCTGACGCTGAATGCAATGGTGCCTAGAAATAGTACGGTATGTTAAAATTCTGGAACTGTTTTTATTTAATTAAGTAAAACTCACAATTATTCGGATATATTTTCCGTCAATAGCTCCAACACAATTAGGGAAGTTCCAGCGTTTATTGAAGCCTTCAGCTGTTTCTAAGATGAAGATTTAGTTAGCTCTGGTAATATTTTTGCCGTTAACGTGAACCAATTTGCATTCAGCGTATCAGGTATCGCGACACATGTGGTTGATTTTTCTTATCTAACTGGAAAGCTTATGGAAGCTTGGCCACTGGCAATATACCTATTTGTTTTGAATAGTGTTTACAATCATTTATATTTACTTTAACGTCAAAGCTAAATTCGTTTAAGGAGGAATAAAAGTTCTAGATATATTCTGTTTTGTTATTATTGGGCCCGACATAGCTCAATAATATATCAAAACTCGCATCTCGTTCATATTTAACCTCATCTGGTTTTGCAAAAGAATAGCAGCTGCAGCCAGGCCCTTTTCCCTTAAGATTTATTAGATTAAAGCATTTTTTACTTTAATGTTAGCAAAATCTCCAATAATTAGCTGAAAATTAATTTTTCTTGCAATGTCGTGCGGTTAATGTTTAACATTGCCAATCCATTTAACCGTTGTTCGGTCATTGTTGAGCGATGGTAATTTTTATTATTTTCAGTTCACTGAAACTCCTCTCGGCTGAAGAAACAGATGCAGGAATACCTTCTTAAGATAACGACAATATTTAGAAGTAAACCCACTAAGTTTTTATTGAGAAGAGTTAGCTTCATAAATATGTTTTTAAGAAATTGTACCTCATCTAGTATCTCCTTTGATAGCTCACTCGTGCATTATTTGGAATTTAAACTGTTTACTGCAGCTTCAATTTGTTCATCAGTCAAATTTGGAAATGTCCAAAGAAAACCGGAAAGATTGTAGATATTTCGTATAGATTCAAACCGTCTTTGTAATCCAGCTACGGAACTAACTACAACGTTAAACACATATATCCTGTAATGTTTTTCACATTCCACTTAAATTTTGAATTATTATTATTAAATTTTCAATATTATTTTGCTCAATATCAAGTGTAGCATTTCGAGCTTTAATTACTAAATTTGTTTGATGCAAAACTGACAAAATTTCAAGGCATATAATAGAAAGCAAAAAACATCAAAAAATTATACATTTGTTGTATAACTCCAAAAAATTATACAGCCTCCTTACAAGATTCAGTCAACTCCTACAAGATTTAACGTGTGGTTCCCACAGCTGGAAAAAATAAATTTAGGATTACGCTTCGTAAGAAGAGCTTGCACATCGTTAAGCTTGCCAGCCATGTATGCACCGTCATCATATATGCTTGGGCAATAAATGCATTCAAATCCGATATTCGACAAAATTTCAAGAATTCATTTATAGCAATTTCTTCTCCTGTTTTTGCAGAGAATGGATCGAAGCAAATGAAACGGTCTTCAATGTCAAATTTAGAATTGTCACACATTTTTACATACCGAATGATCAACGTAGTTTGTTCACGATATAATTGGTGTCAACACAAAATAATTTTTTGACAGATTAAATTTAAAAAATTCTCGGTTACTGCGGTTTAAATAATGAGTGCGTTTTAGGATTTATTAGTACTCTCACGAAATTTTTTTTTTTTTTTCGTGGTTGTTAGATAGAATTTTACAACATTACTTTGAAGTGTATGCAAAAAAGGATGTCTCATAAAACATATTTTTCATTTGAATATTAATAATGTTTTTAATTTATTTGAAAGTATAGAGACATGGAGTTTATATGTGGAACAAAACATCTGACATGTTTTGATGGAATTTTCCATGATACGTTGAAATTTTTACGGGTAAATTAAAAAAAGTATTCTTTGCTTGTCGTAAGAGGTGACTAACGGTTTATAAAGTCAACAAAAAGAACAATAGATATCGCCAAAAAAACACCGGAGTCCCGCTCAAGTACTCAGACACGCAGTCCCTTAGAAAATCAGAGGCGTTGGAAGGCCTAATCACGTGCATCAAGGAGTATCGGCTGGAACTCGTTGCTCTTCAAGAAACTTATTGGCCTAAAAGTGGAGACCATGTGTCCCAGGGCTATCGACCTCGGAAATTTTGGTGCTGGATTGTGTAAGCCTCGCTTGCGCATGAAGTTAGCCAACTTGTCGATAATTTATGTACATGCGCCCACAGAAGACAGCCAGCCCCAAAATAAAGACTCATTTTACAATAACTTGGACGATCTGATGGGATCTATACCCCAACACGATGTTAGAATGGTAATTGGGGACTTTAATGCTATAGAACTGGCAGAAATCAAGACTTATTTCGACTTATGTGAAAACATAGGTCAGTACTCACGAACGAAACCGCGACCGATAATGGTGAGAGAGTGATCTACTTTGCAATTGCTCACGATCTCAGAGTAGCAACGATATTCTTCCATCACATACAGATACATTTGGAAACATGGACACATCCTCGCAAAATGTTCCGCAGCCAAATTGCTACGAGTAAATGACAAAAGGGCGAGCTCGGGTTGTGTAGGATGTCAGAAGTTATTGGTTAGCAATTATTTGTTATTTGGTCGCTGTTATTTATCAGTTATTTGGTCGCTGCAAAGCTTCGATGGATGTTTCCGTACAGGTCCGGGAACAAGAATAGCGTGCATGGAATGTTTCATGTGGCCACGGCCTTTGAAGGAGTGAGGAGGTTCCAATATGTAGGCTCTCTTGTCGCTTACGATAACAGTGTGGGTGAATATATTAAAGTGCGGCTGGTAGCCGGCAGTCGTGCTTTGTATCCTCTAAGGCCACTGCTAAAATCTAAACACCTGTCAAGTGCCGTGAAGCTGAAGCTTTAAAAAGCGTTGGATCAGGCACGTTGTTATGTTTGTATGTGAATTAGAGTACGCTGGCTCGGTCACGTTCTATGTGCTGATCCGGAACGAATTGTGCAGCGATCTCTGAAAGGAGGGCCACCATATGGTAAGCGCTGAGATCGTTGCACGCGACGATAGCTAAACGGTGTAGATAACGACTTGGCTTCTTCAGGTTGTCTAAGACAGTATGATGACCAAGTGCAGGATCAAACCGTTGGAGCCGGGTTGTTGACTCAGTAAGAGGCCAGTAATGGCCTTTATATACTGTTGGTTATTATTTCTTCAACCTAAAGCTCTCTCGCATCCGCACCGTCTAGAAAGGGTTTTACTGTAACTGCACCCATCTTACCTATATATATATATCTTTAATATACTTTTTCGACATTCGATCATCATCATCTATATATCTACATCATACATTTCATATTGAGGGAAGAACAGGTATTCCAATAAATAAAAATCTATATACACATATGTATGTATATATATTATATAACGGGATATCCATTATGTCTTATGAATGTATATGTACATAAACACAATATTCTTATAGCTTCTTACATATAAAGTGTACAACAGTTAAAAACAGAACGACAAAATCAAATTGGAATCTTTAAAACGTACATGGAAATTTTGTGTGTATACCACTATACTTATATATAACCCGTATATGTTCTTCTTATTCCAGGTTATTAACAAAAAAAAATACGTCTTCTGATACCCAACTCATGAAAAATGTCTTGTACATGTATTTTTAAAAAAAACGTATATGTATGTTATTTGTATGGTAGTGTGCTGAGTGTTGACCTAAATTCTTAGTCATATGCTTTTCGATATATTTTCGTCATAACAAAATATTTCTTATATATATGGCGGAAGAGGTAAGAACATAACAAATTATACCATTTTGAAAATGTGTTGGTGCGTTGTTGTACGTATGTATATGCTACTCGTCCAAGTCCAGAAGAATATATAGAATTTAAATATAAAGGTCGAGGTCATTATTATGTTGTGCATACTAACTACAAAACTATCATGTATTCAAATTTTATTAGCTGTGGATAATGGTCTTTTGGCACACTTCACTTGTGTTTCTAATTTATATGCGGTATAGTTATGTGCGGGGAGTGGTCTTGAGATCATAAAGTTTTGTTAAGTACATCTATATATATAGTTTTACTATCGTACAATATAGTTTTTTGTTTTTAACTTTATGCATATTATGGTAATTAAACATTCGGAACTCTCTATATTACGGCGTAATCGATCGAGATATTAAAAAAATAATTTTGTAAAACGGAAACACTTAAGACGCAAACATTTTGGAATTGTGCGTTCATTAATCTTATATGAAACTGTTTCATTATGTTATGAAGCTGTGTCGAATTTGCATAATTTTTGTCTGTCTATATGTACATACATGTATGTACTATGTACATACTGAGCTCATCAGAGCTTATAATCTAGATTCTAGACCATAAAATCTAATATGTGAGACATATAATTTGCAAATGAGGCTAATTTCATAACAAAGCATTTTTTTGGTCAAAACATTCAAATATATGTACCTATAGGAAGCTGCGTATACATTATAGGTGTAAACGTTACACGCGAAAATATAATCGCGGCACTTTAGTTTGGTTTTGTTTGTTTTGCGTACACATCACATTCAATTCCGCAAACAGATTGCATACATATGTATATTTGTGTACAACCGTCGCGCTTATATGTATGTAATATCCGATAACGCTGCTCGGTATTTGGAATTCCATCGATACTAAACAAAAACGGTATAATTTTACCAAATTGCTGCTAATGCATGTAAGAATTTCATCGTTCATTTATTTGTTGTTTTTTTTTCTTGATTTAACAACTTAGGCACCAACGCTTTAAAAATGGGATAATTGTTTGCGTGGGTAGACGATATTCTATATGGAAATTCGTGTTAATTCTTAATACACGCAACATTTATGGTGAGAATTTTCTTAATCGGTGATTGAGGGTATTTCCCATATCATATTCAATAGTGTTATCCATATACATATATACATTGTATATGTATCTCAAAGTAGTTTTATAACGGTTTTTGATATAATCGGCATGTTTTTAGTGAATCTATATAGAATGCAATTACTGATCCGCCATTACCATTTTTGCAAGTTCAAACATTTGAATTGGGCCAACCAGCTCAACATGCTATGTGGTATGTACTATAGGCAACACACGACGCTAAACAGCTGGACGAGGTTAAGGTATCAACCATACTGTACTAACAACCGGCTAGACTTGGAAGTCCATTCTAAAAACTTGCTCAGTCTCTAATGGTGTATTTGGATACCTGAAATCCTCTGTATCATGTAGCCGTATCATATACATTGCGGATCTCAACACAAACAAACATTTTTTCTCTGCTTCTCGTGGGAAAACAAATATAAACCTAATATACAAGAGTCGGTGTCTCTTAAAATCCGAGAACCAGTGTCAGTGTTTTGTAGCATAACGCCGCTAAACTGGAGGAAGGGGAAGCCGACATTAGCCGGCAAACTCCTTGAAATTATGAGGGAAAACCTTGAACCTGGTCTGTTTTGCCCGGATGGAGGATGGGCCCTAGGTCAGGTTAAGTTGACATCCTTTGCCGATTAGAGGTCGGTTTCTCTCTGCAAAAAGGCGGTAGAGAGCCTAATTGAGGTCTGCCCTGAGCCAAACTACAACTGGTCACTAGAGAGGTAATTCCTTGTAGACACAAAGTGCAAACTTGGATCCTAGCTCGGAACCCAGTGATCCCAGGGAAATTCTGGAAATGTTACAGATAAGCACTCTGGACCTACCAATTTCCAATTGGACAGAAGCCAAGTTGGATGAAATGCTGATATTGGTCGGCGAGGACCAACAGCTTAGTCAGTTATGAATTTGGGGCGATCATGCTCAAGATTTATAAAAGGGGTGAAGAAGTTGAGTCGACAACAGATGAGGATACCCCTGGCGGTGTCCCTTCTTTGATTGATAACGCAGCAGGCTTTCAGAATATTCCAAACTGCGTGGAAACTATACATATATCACTCTCTATAGGTATTGAGCGCAAGATAGAACCGTGGTGGATGGGAGCATACTTTAGGATGCTGAAGCTTATGCAAAATAACCTTCACCATTGCAAAACCACCTCGGATGCTCGCCTGCGCAAAATAGATCTAAGAGGATGGCTGTTGATCTAATCCAAGAATCTAGGATTAGCGGTGAACGGGACTCGCAACTATAAATTGCTATATACAAAAAAGAAGAAAAGACTCGTTCCTGCATCCTCGCATGGATCCTCTAAAACGAAATGTCGGTGCCATCGTGAGCAGTAATGCAAATGCACATCACACAATTTAGGGTAGTACAGACATAATTGGGCAAGGTAATTTACTTTGGTTTTATTCTAAGTACTAACCTATACATATATGTAATACCAAGTGCTAACCAACATTCATTACTAAAAATAGACAAGTACTGCTAGATATTACAATACGCTTGTCTCAGATTTCATTCGGGATGGTGTACTGAATTGGAAAGTGTCCGAAGACCATTCAGCTGGGATTGGTTACAAAAACCTACTAGAAAACAAAATTTCAGAAACCAGAGGAAATCCAACTGAGAAATAAGGCTTAGTACCGCGCTTAGTACTGGTTCCAGGGCAGCCTAAAATAAATAGAGCAAAATACCCCACGACAGAAAAATACTCTTGGCAGTAAACAGTGTTAAGCAATATAAGTCATCCAAAATTACTGCTCAAAGGTAAAGAAAGCTGCTATATAGAGCTTTACTCCTGTAAAATTACAATTGAAAAGAGGTGGATACTGCAGCCGCACATTGTACACTAGGCTCTATGTTTCAGTAGTCAGACCTACATTAATGTATGGGGCTATCTTCTTTAAAAGTCATGATCAACCTCAAAATGTTGATGAAAGTTCAAAGTTCGGCCTGCTTGTGTATAAGTGGAGCGCTCCGGAGCACACCTACTCAAGCTTTGGAGATTTTCTTTCTTCTCATGCCTTTAAATTGCGTCCATCAATTGACAGCATGCACAGCAATAAGGCTTAAAATCATATCCATGTGAAACTGCAACAACATAGAACACTCATTTTTCGAGGTGAAGTTCGTATAACTGAGTTTCCCACCACAGTAGACTGTGCTCATGGTAGTAGTGAAGATGACATTTTAAATGTTGGAGCCTAACCTAACCTATAACCTATGTGCGATGAATGAAAAAAACAATAATATTTGTGTACGGATTACCACAGATCGCGATATTTTTAAGGTCTGAAATATTGCCTAATCAACTTTTATTTAAGGCGTCTTAAAGGTCGATCTCTAACTTCCAATCCAAAATTTAGATCGAAATGAATTAAAGAATAACGATAATGATGTTCAACCTCAATCTGACAACCTGAAAGATTCGATCATCTTCTAGCAAGGCCTTACCTGACATCCTCCCGAAACGAGTTTCTCTGAATAATACTAATTCTATGTTTTCTGTTCGAAGTCCTACCACATCCCTAATCCAAGACCTTTCAACTAAATGGATATGGCTTAACTATACCGCAGTGTCCAAACAAGCGTTTTATCGTATTCTATAGTATTCCAGCTATTGGTGCACTCGTTGATGGCCGGCGTCACACCACACTTTGAGATCTCAAACATCGGTTCGAGATCAAAGACCCATCGACCAGATCTTCAGGCAGTCCGTTTCTTTATAACCTTACTTCATTAATCCATTACATCCTGAAGGTGCAGTCCCAGGTAAGTTTAAAATGCAGAGTGATTCCCAAATTAAAACCTAGCTTATTATCTATATTACCTAGAAGTGGTTTTCTTGAGTGTGGTCATTATCAAAAGGAGAATGAGTTGGTCCACCACGCTTCCAACCCATTATATTGTGGTAGTATTGCCTGCCATTTTTAATTTTTGTGGATGAAATTCTTGGATAACATCATCTTTCGAATCTGTATCGTATGATGGCCAGATAATTAAGCCAACTCATTATCCAGAGTCTTATGTTTAAGCAGAAAAGAGGCATGTTCGGACACCATTGTCTGGGCAGCCTCCAGCTACGACTAAAAGAATGTCGCCAGTACCTCCTGTTGTTGTCTTTTAATATCATGTCTCTCATCCAGTTGCTCTTGCATGTTTTGCTTTCTATTCCATGCCTACCAGAATCACTAATTCAAAGTATAGGTATCGTTTAAATCTCACTAGATATCAAGGAACACGTGTAGTGCTTCGATGAAGTTGGCCCGAAATATTTATTAACTTCGTATAAACCTATCTCGTTGCCCTCCGCAAAACACTTACTACAGTGTGTCAGTGCAACTTCGTCAAATCGTTGATAACAGATTTCGGGAAGAGCACATGCAACAGTGACTTGGTGTAGTTTCTTTACCCATTTTTATTAACTTTCGACCCCTTGATGTAGTGCTGTGAGTTGCCCACAAATCTTTAATTTTGAAGGCGCAGTCGGGACACAATAAAAGCCTTAGGTTATCTCAACAACTTTTTATATTGTTGCGATAATCCTCTAAGGCTCTTACTTACTCTGGTAGAGCTCAGAGTGAGCTCATGAATCTCTCTAATTCGGCTCATCACAAATGTTGGTTTGTCGTTCCATTTTAAAAGAAACATCCAGATAGAGCGCAATCATCATAACTGCATCTTTTCCCAAACCTATTTTAACCAATTATCCAATTAATTTCATCGGAATTTTCACTTGACCTAATTCAAACTCTATTCGAAAACCAGAAAATTTCTAGGGTTCAATTCAATTATCATTAGCCTCATGCAGTGTCATGTTCAAGATTTAGTCACAGCTTATTAGATGGCAATTAACATCAATACTGAGGTCATTGCCTTGACTCATGGCACGTCCAATTTGTGTTAATATTTTATCTCATGAAAATTTTTTCCAGTTGGTTAAACATTTCGTATATATGTACGTAGGTACGTACATACATAAATACACATTCATTCAAAGTTATTTAATTTATAATCAACGAAGATTTTTTTATGATCCATGTGCATGAGATAGTTTTAAGTTGCCTGTCTAAATTATATGGATGATTTTTTGTTCAAGTGGCAATTTGTGTTCTATAACTCATATCTTCGCATTTGGTTAATTTATCGTGGTTAGGTTTTTAGTTTACACTTTTACAAGAAGTTTAATTTCTTTAAAATTTCATCGCTAAACTAGCACAGCCATCTACAAACCGCTAGTTAAACGTAAAATTAATCTGTTAACTAGCAACACTGTTTGCACTGACATCTTCGTTCCAACATTCCAAACATTAAATAATCGATTTTACAAACACAATAACATAAATTCAGGCCAACGGTAAACGTCAAAAACATCACGTCTCATTTATTTATCAACAAACCACACAACGGACGTGCATGCATTCATTCATCGTCTGCGAATGGTTTTGTTTTGTTGTTTTTTTTTATGTATTTGATAATAATTGATAAAATCACATTTGTTCGTAGCGTATTGAAATAAATAAACATTAAATCTAATTTATCTAATACATTAAAATTAAATATGTATTATCAGTAATTTGTAGTCTACAGTAGAATTTGTTCGTAAGTTCAAAGTGTAGCTAGCAGCTGAAATTATTGGGGTGTTTTGAAGTTTAGTTGAATTATTTCAAAAATGGAAATTGAAAGAAAAGTGTGTCTAAACCTGGAATACGCTCTCAAGTGTAATTTTTGTTAAATGTATTTGATTTTTGCAGGCGAGTGTAACGAGTGGGGACCGACCAATCGCCAATTGGTGGAAATCACTATGTGCGTTTGCACCCGTTGCCATATTCCTCAAGACGTATTCGTTCGTGATCATGTTTTGGGATATCGCATATCTCATTGTGTATACATTTTTTGCTGTGATATCATCGATGTTAAAAACGATACGGCCACCACCTCAAAAATGTATTGACGATGAGGTAGTGTTGATTGTTGGTTCAAGTCGTGGTGTAGGACGTGAATTGGCTATTCAAATGGCCAAATTGGATGCGATTATAGTGTGTATGGATATAAATAAATTGGCCAATGATGAGCTGGTCGGTAAGATTAATGGGGCGGGGGGCAAGGCGTACAGCTTTATCTGTGATGTGACTAACAAATCAGCTGTGGACGAGACTCTAGAGGCTATCGAAAAAACTGTTGGATGTGTAACCATGCTGTTCCACTGTTGCGGGGTACCGAGTCCAAGAAGTCTAGTAACCCAACCGCCTCCAATTCATGATACACTGAACGTTAGTATTGTGTCGCATTTCCTGCTGCTCGAAACAATTCTTCCCAAAATGCAAGCAATCGGTAAAGGACACATTGTGCTGCTAACCTCAGTCGCCGGTGTAAGCGGAATCAAACATCAAATGCCCTTAAGTGTTTCACAGTTTGCGGTACAAGGCATATTCGAATCCATATCCGAGGAAATTCGGCTTTCACATTACGAGAACATGATTTACACCACGATCGTACACATCTACCCGTTTGTGGTCAGCAATGATGTATCGAACGACATTCGATTACGGATTCCCAGCTATTTTGGCTGCATTAATTCGATCGAAGCGGCTCGAGAGATCATAATCGGTGTTCGACGTAACTTCCTGGAAATCAGTATACCAAGCTACTTACTTTATTTAGGGCATGTGCTACGGTTGCTGCCGCGTAAAACAATATTCCTGTTGCGTGAGTTGCTCGACACCGGAGCCGATTTTGGATAAGTTCTTAATAAAACCGGCCACATTAAGCTGTCTGACTATAATTTTTTATAGATGTATATAATATATTAAGCAAATAAAGCAACAACAATTTTTTATTAATCGGATTTCAAAATATTTTTAAAATTTTTGGCATATTCCCGTATCTTGTGATACCCGAAAAAGCCGACTTTGGCTCCAGCAATTCGGCTCGCGAATTCTATTGAAGATTCTAAATTGTTACCATGTGATAAACCGTACATGGCTGCGGCACAAAATGTATCGCCAGCCCCGAGTGTGTCTGTGACTTTCTCGGGTGGATATGATGGGCTCGCAAAATAACAATCATCTGGGTCCAGTACAGCCACACCTTCAGTACCCCATGGACATATTATCGTGTTCCTATAAAATAAAAAATATAAATTAGATTTGATTATTTTGTATTCTAGTAACTCATCAAATAATTCTATCTACAGATCTTATATTTGAAAACAGTTAAATCAAATCAAAGTGTTGAATCGTAGTAAATAGGATTAAAATAAAATTTGTTTTAAACTTTCAAATAAATTAAAAATCTATTCAAGAAACAATTCCAACTGGGAAAAATTGACGATTTTTGTAGTTGTTTACAAACCAATGCGTAAATGGAGGATTGAATGCAATTTGAATAGAAGAAACGAGAGATTGCTTTGGTTGTAAAGTTTTTCAAATGCCAAATTGAAGTACAAGTTGTTTGAATTGAATTTAGGTTATGCTAGCCCATTAAATTTTAATCATGTTCAAGTTAAAATTTGACTCGAGTTCAGCTTGAAAATAATTTTTATTAAGAACCCACACTGTTATCGTGAGTGATATTTGCACCTCCTCACTCCCTCAACAGTGTAGTGACCACTACTAAAATCCGATGTGCGATTGTTCCTATAACCTGAGACAATGTATTTTATTTTATACTGTGGTAGTATCCTAGGAAATCATGTTGACTAAAACTATTTGTGAGCATTTCAAAAATTAGATTTGATCATAGTTTGAAATTAATTTTGATTGCGTTTGAACACTGAATTGTAATTTTCCAATAGATCTTTCAATTATACATACCGAGCACAATCAATTTTCTCTCGTAACCGATGCACGGCCGTTTTCATATCGTCACATTCAAGCAGCGGCGTAAAATCACGACCCAAAAATATATAATCCACCACTTTGGCCAGTTCCAAATTCTCTAGATTCGCCTTTTCCAAATCGAGCGAAATAATAATTTTCTCCGTATCGCCAACCCTCTGATTGTGACGCTTAATTTTTTCAATCATTTGCAGTGTCTCGGTTGGGACACGCGCCTCCAAATGCACCCATTTATATTTTCGTAAATCACAATTATTGAAATCGTTAAAATTTACATACGGTAAATTAGGATTGGAATGTATAATCGTACGTGTTCCGGTACTTTCGGTTAGTATAACCGATGAAATGGGCGGTTCACATCCATCATAGTATTTACAATTATCATACGCAATATTATTCTTCTTCAGGTCACGTATGACGAAGTCAAACATTTCCGTGGTACTGAATGTACCAAGAAATTCACAATTTTGATTTAGTTGTGACAATACGGTGCAATTATTTGAGGCGTTTCCACCCCGTTGCCATCGTCCATGATCCGATCTGAAATAACGTTAGGTAGGTAGGTATTAGGTAAGTAGGGTGGTATTAGCTATATGTATGTATGTATGTATGCACAAAAATAAGTAAATCATAAAAGTTACTCATATACCCCAACCAAATACTATATAATACAGAATAAAAACCGAATCAGCTGTCACCAATTAACATATACATATACGGATTTATATAGATATAATATTTATTTGACCTTACACACAACACAATCAAACTAATTGAATACAATATTTATGTACATATTTAAATCAAAAACAAATTCCTTGCCCAAATAAATATAAATTACCGCGTACCTAAGATCCGAATCTTCCGCAGGATACTCATTCACAATATGAATAATATCGAGGACGCAAACCCCGACACACAGTATTGATTTATTTATTTCCTCCTCTGCCACTGCTACTGCCGCTGCCGCTGCTGCTGTTGTAGATGGACCACTACTCATCCTTATTCTAATCACACAAACACTACCACCAAAATAAACTAAAAAATTTTCTCGTCACGTATATTGAAAATTAGGATCAAACTCGGCCGAACTATTTATTATAAATTAATACCAAACAACTCGACGAACACTTTTTGTTGTTTTTATTGTTTTTTGTGCTTATAAGTATTATTGTCGGTTACTTAGATTAATCGTATCAATTTTATTCTAATATTGTTCATCATCTTATCAACCAAAAACCAAAAAAATAAAACGCGAATTTGCTTGTGTACAAACGTACAGTAGTATACACAATAATTTTTATGATAATAATAACAACGAATTCACGAACACATTCTCAGTACGCGAGTGCGATACTGCGATTATAACACAACTGAAATAAAACAAAATAAAAGTTTTGTTATTCTTGTTTGCAATGTAGGTGTACAGTGACATAATATTATGTGCTTTCGGTTTTTATGATGTTAACCCTCGATTTGGATGGTATATTGTTTTTTTTTTTTGAGTTGACTCAGATTTACGTTTCGTTTCTACTATTGATTTATATTCGGAAAACGTTATTTTTATTGACTCAGCTTTCAGCGTACATGGAATGATTACATTTTTTGAAAAATTACCGTACAACTATTTATTCTAGCGAATTATGAAAATAAATCCTCTATAGTTGTTTGGGCTAATCGGAATATTTTATTGAAGTTCCACAACATTTTTTAAAAATTGAAGTCACTTATAGATATGAAACATCTTATATTTGGCTCAGTTAATACTCTAATAATTCAAAATTTCTAGATTAAGGTAAATAATGCAGGTATGTATATGCTCAATGTTTGTGTTCCATATGGTATCGTAACACTAATAATGTTGTTCAATATATCCCATGTTGTCTAGTGGTTAGGATACCTGGCTCTCACCCAGGAGGCCCGGGTTCGATTCCCGGAATGGGAAAACTTTGATTTTGATTTCATTTTTGCGCCAAATGTTGCCAACGAAAACATGACACCGTGGCAGCTAACAGTTCAGGGTTAATATAAATGGACCACTACAGGAAAGAACAACGCGTTTTCATTGTTGAGCAATATTTTAAAAATAATGAAGATTTTGGCAGCTACAGGTCTAAATATATTATGTCTGGAGATTAAAAGGTCCATAAGTTACGTCATGATAATATCATGTATGTAAAGTTAGCCCGATAATACATCCCGGAAAGACTTTTTCAATGTTGTGGTGTGTTTCCATGCTAAACACGATAACAGCCCGAAAAAATAGAAACCGCATTAATTTATGTAATGCCAATCTTTAGAGAAATAATCGTTAGAAGCCTATTTGATATCACGATATTGCCACAAACAAAAAGTCTTATCGTAGTGAATAGTCTTTTGGCTTTGGGGCTAATTTATCATACGTTGTTAGACGTTTTGTTCAACAAAAACGGCAACGGGATAAAACTACCACGCATCGCGAACAACCACCAGAGGAATAAACAACAGTTCACCCGCCCAGAAGAAAGTCTCCGTGTCAAATTTTACATCGATCTATTATCACAATGCTTCCTGTATTCGTGGTAAAGCAACATTTTTTCTACTTGGACTTCTTGACAACGATTATAACATTGTCATCATCTGCGAAACCTGGCTAATTAATAGCTTCTATTCTGAAGAATATTTAAGAAATGATAGGTATAATAACTTTGACACTTACCCAACATGTGGAGGGTAAGTACTAATCGCGGTAAAGTCTGCCAAAATTTTTGGATTTGGTAGTTTCGAGTAACGACATGTATATATACATAGATTTCTTTGTACGTGGATTTCATTGGCTGTGAGACTATTCATCATTCTCAAATATGTACTAAAAAGTGTTCTTCAAACAATAATTTAAATTTTGATTTCAGGCTGAATGATTATTCTTCGTTAAACGATTTTCTAATCAAATCGGACATGGATTTTCTTCACCGTGGAGAGAATTTAAACGTTAAAGCGTCAATTTCGTGAACCATGGTATAATACGGAACTAGTTCAAATTAAGAAACGCCGCAATAAACTTTACTCTTTGCATCTGAAGATAATTTTAAATCTAATCCTAAGGAATTTTGGAAATTCGTAGACAGTAAAAGAAATGTGGCTGGAATGCCCTCTTCTATGTCGTACCAAAATTCTACCGGTATAATGAGCCTATTGATATTTGCAATTTAATTTGCTTCATTTTTTTGCATCGCTTACTTCAGGTGCCACTCGATCCAGTATTATTGATGGTCACCAATTTAATCGATTCTCATTTACGGATGACTTATCTCGTCTTGATGAAGAATTATGCTGAAAGTTTAGTAGTTCCATTTACTTTCATTTTTAATGCGGCTATGGTATAAAATTTCTATTTTTCCGTCTGAAAAATGTAATATAAACTTCGCAACATGGATTCTTTCCAGGACGGTTCACCGTTACTGATTTGGCGTCCTTGGCATCGTGGACATCACCATTTGATAATTATGTTAACACATACTTATGAAATGGTTATAATCTTATCTATCCGATCGACGGAAATTTGTCAAAATTCAGGACTCAACTTCACGTTTAAACCATGTTACTTCTAGTGTGTCACAAGGTAGCCAAATTGGCCTATTACTCTTTTCAGTATCTGTTAACGACGTGGTTGATTATTTAAACTTTGCATGTTGCCTGCTTTTTTCTGATGATATCAAAATTATGGTTTCGACTAATAACGTATATGACATGGATGCATTATGTTTTTGGTCGGCTAAGAACAAACTATTTTTAAACGTGAATAAATGTAAAATTCAATCATTTTTCCGAATTCACGTTCCAATATTTCACCAGTACAGTACTACCTAGGCAACACTGTTTTTGAAAGAGTCGAATAGGTGCCTATCACGGCAAGTGAACACCATGCCAAATCCAAAACAATTGAAACTTCATTCGGCACTCATGGTTCCCGTGAACCCATTAGTTAATCCAAATTTAATATATTAGGCCATGTGAGGACAATTTGCAATTGGAATATTTTAAACCAATTACAACCATATTAATATGACTTTCTGAACCTATTGTGCCAATTATCCTTCGTACGACAAGAGCATATCAAATTTTAGGATGATTTTCAAAATCCTGGTATGGGAAGCGAATAGTACGCCTGATAAACGTTTTTAATTTTTCTAGGTTAGAATCCTGGGCAGGGATGGGCGCGGTAAATTACGCCATGTAAATGATGTAATCTAAGCGGTTATCGACATGTAAAATAAACCGTAGATTACTTGGCAGTGTTTTTTCAACGTCGACAATTAAAATAATATCAACAATCTGCGATATTCATCTAGAGGTGATTTTTCCATTTGTTTCTTTTTGACATATGACGCATGAATAGTTTCAAACCATCATCGTGTTTTTATTTATTCAGTTTTGTTTGCCATTTCATCATGGAAAGACTGAGCCCGGCATAGCGTCTACAAATTGTAGAGCTTTATTACTTTATTACGAAAATCAGCGTTCTGTGAGGATTGTGTTTCGTGCGCTTAGACCAAGTTACGGTTGACAAAATAGGTCTGTCGAAACCACTATTTGGAATACAATCGAAAACTTTGAATCCCAGTTTACAGTATTGGATGATACGCGGCTAAATAGAAGGTTTGGTGTGGTTTATGCGCCTGTGAAATCATTCGTTCATATTTCTTCAAAAAAGAAGACGGCCGTGGGACGTACCTGTGAATTGTGCTCGTGATAACGCCATTTGCGCCATGATAACGGAATATTTGCTGCCTGAAATTGAAAAAATTAAAATTTAATTGCGTGAAATTGGTGCAATTAATAATAAACCAGCTAGATTTGAGGCATTGGAAGCCAACTTTACTTGTGTCATTCGCCAAATACCATTCGATATTCTCGAACACGTCATCAAAAATTGGACTTTGAGAAAGGACCATCGCAGTTGCGGCCATCATTTGAAAGAAGTAATATTTAAAAAATAAATGGCAAGAAATGTTCTTTCGAATGATAATAAAGTTTCCATATACGATTAAATTGAATCTTTCGAGTTTTTTTAATTTTTGCACAAATCACCTCTATAGATTTTGTTAATACGGATAAAATCACGCACATGTTGTTTCATGCTTCCTATTTCTGGCATAACTGCCGGTGTGACTTTTGCACTTCAGCACTCTTTCCACTATACCCCACAATTTTTCGATACATCAAAAACCTGTGAACTCGTTGAGATAACATTGATTTGATTAATCTCGTGCAAATTTATTGCTTCTGTTGGAATTAGAGTCGTGTGAACGAGCTATATGGCCAAAACTTTACTGCTGAATGTCGTTATGAAAAATGTGACAAAAACCTGGCTCCACAACTGCAAATTGCTAACCAAATCATACATTTATATGCAAATATATCTAGCATGAAGTGTTTCAAAACCAATTTCATGTACGTTTCGTTATCCATCAAAACACATCATCCACTACATTTTGTGAAAATTTTGTCATCAGTCTGGCACATATTTTATCGAACAAGTGTTGGTTATCTCTCAACGATTTGGCTTTTTAATAACTTGGTAGCACTTATAGCCTTCCTGAACTCGAATTCGTTTTACCATATGAAGTGAAGTGTGTTAAATTTTATGGCACGGTCATAGTTAAAGTTCCACGGATAATCTTTAGTGAAAGTTATAGCCTTTATGTCAGATTTTCTGGGAACCGTTTTTCCCGATTTTTCTGCGAGCTGTTCTATACCGTTCCACCGTTATAAAGAGGGCCCCCCCCCCCCTTTATATCGTTGTTTTGGGTCAATTTAATAATTTTGTAAAAGATAAACATGACGCTGAAGTAGATTAATGGTATTTGGCACGATTAGTTTTAAATTCCGCTCTTTTTGAAAAGCTATTTAAATGCATTGATGAACATTCTATAAAACTATCACCAATAACGCATTGTTCCTAATGAGTTTTCGGCTATATAACTATTTCGCCAGTACTTGGATTCGTGTATAACTATTGATGTGTTTATGTTAAATAGAAAAAATTTAGTTAACTTTGTGTAATGCTTTATTGTAACTGTCGAAAAAAAATTTCTATTTAAATGAAACTAATTTCTAACAACGCATTAAAGTTATTCGAATATACTACGAAAATTGTCGTGAATATGGAAGTGATGAGTGATTTGAAAAAACTGCATCGGTAGCAGATCATAAAGAGTATGGACCAAAGACATCATAGGACCGTGCTTTTTTGAAAATGTGGATTAACTTCTTACCGTCATTTCCGAGCGATGCTGTAACATGTTACGGGGATATTTATGGCCTAAATTGAATGACTTGAATGTAAAAGATCTTTGGTAGTGCGTTTCTAAACTCTATACATTCTAATGCAACTATCATTGTTCGATTACTTTTAGATGGTAACAATGAATATTGTTGCAAACATCAAACATTCGTAAACAACTTTTGTGATGTTTGAATGTCAGTTTGGATTGAGAAAAAATTATTTTTCATATTCTTCGAATATTTTAATTGCCCCTTTGGAGATTTACAGAAAAACACTATAGTAAGTACATAGATTTGATCAAGAATGAGTAATGACATAAAAAAATGTATATTAATGTTTTTTGTAGGTTGCAGTTGCCACTAAGGGTAATAGTTTTATGGATGATGAGGATGAAGACCAAGAAATCAGTCGTAAAATTTAAAAACTAATGTAATAAGCCAGCGCGAATTACAGGCACATAATAAATGTAGTGAACTTCTACGACGAAATAGAACTTCAACAAAATTTTCAGAAAGCAACCAATAGTTGATTCTACGCCAGATTCATACAGGTAGTAATGTACCTATTATATAGCATTAACCTGTAAATCTATAATCTATTATTTATTTTATTCGCTGTATGGATCGGTTAGCGAACCGTTTGAAATATGGGCATGTTGTCGAGATTCTTCGTTAAAATAATTAATTCACTTAACTCAGTCATTGGGTGAATTCATCAAGTGACCAACAGGAAGAGAGTTTGAGATAGCAAAAATTAAATTTAGCAGTAATTGTGCCTTTAAGAGTTTAATCGACGATATGGACAAAACTTATGTTCCGCTTTCTGTGCTATACACATCTATGACTTTGATGTGTAAATTTGGATTCCTGATATACGAATTTGTAAAAGATCTTCCAGGACATGTTCCTCAAACTTCTGTCCACGAAGTTTGTAGTGAAAAACTCTTGTCATGCAGAGAAGTAGGTGAACGAAGCTTCACGCTACTGTTCGGCAGATTTGGTAGATTGAAACAATTTGATATGACATTTGGATTATGACGACGACATGATATATAGTTGAGGGATTACCGTTTCGGGAATCCAACAGACCTGATGAAAAGCATTTACCTGTTAACAATAACACAACTAATGAAAGTACGGCTTATCTTGGCATGCTTGATTCGCTTCCTGTTTTCCTCTCCTTATTCAAATTTCTTAATTCTTCCAAAATCTGATCACCTTTGGATTTCCGTTTTTTATGCGATGGTGGTTGTGGATTTTCACAATCTACTTATTGCAGCAAATAATAATAATAATAATATAAATACTTTACTGCTACGGTATTAGAGAAGCATAATATACCAATAGTTGTTGATAGAATTTCCATCGGTGTAGAGGTTGCAATCCTGCGGGTGTAAGTTAGATACCACTCCAGTTGGATTTGAAGAATGTTCATTATTGAACATTTCGTAAAATTCTTCGAATAATTCAAAATCAAATGGTGCAGCACCGGTTTAACGATCGTTATCTACCGTCTTATGGTACATACGCTTTCAGTTATTAAATTTTTCTTTGTACTGCGTTTTCGATTTTGTATGATCATAACTTTTCATCAGTGTGTGAATATAGATTCCCAAATCACTTTTGAACTTCCCAGTGCCAAACATATTTTTTATTCAATATTTATTTTATTTTATTTGAAACCACTCGAGTATTATAGCATTTATAACTAGGGTACTTCATGGTTCCAGTTGAATTTCACAATTTGACTCAGGCACATACATACATACGTACATTCATATATAGTATTAAGCCGCTTGGTTAGCTTTTTCGGGACTAACTGTGTGTTCGGGTTGTGTTACGGGTTTAATAATTGAATGTTCGTGTTGCATTTAAGGAGGTGGCAGGGAATAGGAATCAAAAACAGTTTTGGATTACCTCTTTTTAACAACAAAACGTGAATGTTTTTCTTCGGTCAGAATACGAAAAAACGTTATATAAATTTAGTGCATCAAAAAATATGTGTAAAGTAATAAGTTACATTTTTTCCAGAATAGATATGTTATCATGATAAAATTATAAAAATAGAAAACCAACCGTCAAAAGGCAACACAGTAACATGAAATTTTCTGTTATTATTTTTTTGTTATTAGTATTCATAAATTATAGTAAACGAAATATAAAAAAATCCTCGTCCTTGCTGAATTCTTTTGTGATGTCCTAGCAATAACATTATCTTCCTTCTTTGATTATACGAGTACTTGCTCATTATGATTGAACCAGAAATTATTCAAATTCGTTCTCCATACAAACCCAATAAGTTTCCGTCCGCTGTCATTAAAGTTATCCGATTCACCCGACCATCCCAATGTACCAGTTCGGTTTTTATAACACCTTCCATTCCGAGAGTTGTATTATCCTGTGCAACCTATCATAAAGCTGATCATTGCCTACTATGGAACGATTCCCAATAAATGCACTCTACCAAAAGTACAGAATAAGCCAGTTCAACAGTGTTGTTGATTGAAGATGGCTGTTCCTGGATAGTGTATTACATCCCATGTTGTCTAGTGGTTAGGATATCTGGCTCTCACCCAGGTGGCACGGGTTCGATTCCCGGCAAGGTTAATTACTATTTTTGAATAACCCGTTATTAAATCAACACCAAAAACTAAATTTATCTAATCGAATAAGATATCTTCGATATAATAAGATAACTGGTATAATTGAGCCATAATTATTGTAATGTCTGCATCAGTTCCATAACGAATCAATGTTACATTATATTCCACCTTGTGTAAATGTGTTGCTAATCCGAATAAATTCATTGATTATTTACACCAATCGACTTTTTAAATCAATACATTTTAAAAGACCGCACACACGTAATAGATGCGATGTGGTAAACGCAATGTGAATAATTTCCTCTTAAATTACAAATTCGGTTTTTTGAATTTTTGCCCATTATTCGCTTGTGATCATTTCTTTTGATCACTTGTTGATCTAACGAAAATGGAAAGTAAATTTTATTAACTGGAACAATTACGAGCACATAATATATACTCGTGTAATTTAAACATTATTATTATTTATATTATATGACGGTAAGTCCATTATTTATTAATAACGGGGTGACCAACCAAAAAAAAAAAAAAAAATTAAAAATTTAAATCCACAAAAAATAGAAAGAACATTCCAATTCGGGCAAAATATAAATTGTAATTTAAAATATGTATAACATGCCGCCGAAGTTGCATAAGATCATAATCGGACATATTATCTTTATGATCGATTCTAGATCGAACTTTTTAAAATTGAAAAGTACTTATGTGTGTTATACAATACACTGGTACCACCCAAAAATGTAATGTATGTATTATGTAGAGTCTGCCTTTCTTATAATCATATGATCTTAATTTGAGAGAGCAATTAATGCGGAAATAAATAGACGTATATAAGTTCATTGGTAAGCATTTATTATTTTATAATTAATTAAATTGTGTAAAAAATAGTTAACAACATTTAAAATAAAAATTAATTAACAACTTTTCAATATGTTTAATTCCATCCATGTGACTTGACCTTGTGGAATACGGTTTTGAATACGGGTACACGATATGGAACTGGACGATGGACAGGAACTTTAATATATTTCTCAACTTTGTATGGGACATGCTTTTCGACCTGGTATGGTACACGTTTAATGACGGGATATGGAACAACCTTTTCAACTGGAATTGTAATTTCGCGGACGACTGGAACTGCTACGGGTTGGGCGACTGGTACATGAATTGGGTAGGGTTGTGGTACTGGCACCAAAACTGGGTGTGGAATTTTTACGTTTACTGGTTTTTGAATTGGTACAAATATTTGTTTGTGGACTGGTACTGCAACAGGGCGAGTTACCTCAATGTGTTCACCAACTGGGTATGTTTGACCTTGGGTATGATATGATTGACCACCACCATCATCTCCACCATAGCTGGAGCCACCATAACTGGATCCACCATAACTTGATCCTCCTTCGTATGGTTCACCATAAGCACTACCACCAATATTGCCATATAAATCACCTCCACTACCACTACCACCACCACCGCCGCCTTCATAGCCACCGTAGCCCGAATCAAATCCACTTGCCACCGCTAGTCCTATACATCCAATGAGACATGCTATTTTCTGTAACAATTGTAAACATTTTATTAAATGTTTATGCGCTTTCAGACGTAATCCATTATTTTAATAAAAAGTGAAACTTACTAAGGCGTTCATTTCCAAATGATTTAAAATTGTAAGTGTATCTCGATAATAAGATACTCTTGCTTCTGGAGACTGGTAATTTGTGATGATATTCGATTGAGAACTCAACTATTTTATATAAAAATATTGTCTTACCGATGAAAAAAAAAACAACGAAAGTGTTATTTTGGAGAAAGGTAATATAATAAAATACAATTTTTTGTGTCTGGTGTGGCTTTCTTAAAGAAAACGTACACCGTGAAGTAATGGGGAAGAGAATTACAATGATGGACTTTTCTTCGTCGTCTTTGTGTATATTTTACTCTAGTTTTAGGTTGGATTTATTCATTCGAATCATATACTTTGTATGTTAGACAAAGCGTAGACAATTATCTAAATCTATCAAGGTGATTAATTGAAAATGTTTACCTATAAGAGAGGAATTCACGGGCGCTTATTGATTTGTGGATATACAATATATACATATATATATACGTCATATATACATATATATATACAATATATACATATATATATACGTCATATATACATATATATATACGTTAATCTTAATTGGCAATTTAAAATGGATGATTATGTAAATTGAAACTACTTTTTATACATAGTTTTTTAAGTATATATATATCTGTGTCATTATAAAGTGTTTTATGATTTAATTTTATTCGGTTATGTAGAGTATTTTCGTATTGCTGTTTATATGCGATGACCACCTAAGGGTAAATATGTAGGAAGAAAAAGGTATACGATTGCTTGTAGCTAATGTAGCTAAAATTGGAATTTTGAGACTCGCAGTTACAACATAATTATGTATACTTCAACATTTGATAGTACAATATTGAACAAATATTGTCTTATCGTCACAGCTTGATCTACACGATATAATTAGAACGGTTCGACAGGTGAGTGGAAATTTGTTTAAATCATTAATCTTCATATACATACCTGATTCGTTATAAAATTTGTAAACTAAATTATTATTTAATTGTCATTGGCTGGATCATAATATGTAGCAGCAGTGAATATCTTCATAAACGAGCGTTGAATCGAGTATTCCGCAGATGACTAATCGTGCTAAAGTGATTATGGGCAAACCAAACTGGCCATGAACAGCACTAAGTTTTTAAGTTTTAGACTGTCTAAGAAAGCCATTGTGAACGATCAGCTCGCAATAAATGCTCGGTGTCATATATTGCGAGCTGATCATTTATGTTACAGGTTGTTCAGCTGGTTATATTCAGTATTGCTAGGTAGATTCTTATTCCTAACTTATTCGTAAACTAATTATTCATGATCTACTGTATTAATATGTTGTATAAATTTATAAGATTTTACAATCACTAAATTGTAATATACTTTTACATAATTATACATAATTGGCGTGTATTTATTTTACAGAATAAACGAGTATCGTTTCTGTCATTTCAAATTTTTCTACATATACAAGATGTATTCTAATACTCGCTCTTTTATAAAATTTGAATTGACAGGATTTAAATAGTTATTGTAGGTTAGATAACGGGCGCGTCAGAAATGGAAATTGTGCATTTAGCGAAGACACATTTGTTTGATGGCAAATATTATCATATTTATCGAATTATTAATTATAATGTGGTCCAGTTTTAATTAATTTAAGGATAGTAAGGAAATAGAATTTAATCCAAATGCGCATTTCGGACACACCCATAAGTAATACATACATAGTACATCGGTCGGGCGACTTTAAACTGTGCGGGCATAATATGTTTATGTTTAAAAATGAGTTTTAAATAGTGAGTTAAACCTGCCTATAGGAGTAGGTAAGGCCAGTTGCATATTTCACCTAGCCTAAGCGGGAGAACATAGCTTAGCATAGCTTAGTTTATTTTCTTAGCTCACCCATTAGAACTAACTTTAGCATAGCTTGGTCACATATACTTTGATGTATTTGTTTGTGGATGTTTTTTTTTATTCATTCTGAAAGTTCTGAATATTCCGAAATTGCTTTTAGTCATTTTTTTATTCATTCTTTTTATTCTTTGCCTACTATTCCATATTCTTTTATTCCTTCGGAATTTTCTGAACGTATTCTCTTTGTACTACGCCAAAAGATAGAATAAAAAGAATATTCCGACAATCGTGACATTTCCATTTTTATGTATACAATTGTTTTTGTAATTTTTCAAATCAAAATGGAAAATATTAGTTATAATAATTATAATGATAAAGGTAAGCGTTTAATAGTTATGTTTAGTATAAATGTTGGTTTTAGTGTAAAATTAAATTATTATAAATAAATAAATATATTTATTGTATCAATTTTTTGTGGATGTTTTTAATTTCAGCCGAAAACAGTAGCTTCAAATGGAGCCCAGGTGATATACGATGCCTTATAAATTTATTTCTGGAGAATTCAACGTCGTTTGACAGATTCCCCAAAAAAAAAGTGTGGAATGATATTGCAGGTAATTTTATGTAAAAAAGGTATGTATTATTCGATTTTTTAATTTTTTGGATTATTTTATTTTTAGATGCACTATCCAGTACCAGAAGTAAAAAAGTCACGGGTGATCAATGTAATGGGAGGTGATGAACAATCGTCCAGAAATCAACCCTCCTGCAACCTGTGCCAGCGATGAACCAACTGTGAGGTTGAACCGTGAAACGGATTCTGCTGGAACAGGCTGCAGTGAGTACGATTTCTCGGACATAATAGAGGAAATCACAGTCACTGCTCCAACATCTTCCCTTACAAGAAAAAGAAAAGCTGCAGAGGATGAGCGAAATAAAAGGCATAACGAAAAAATGGCCAAGGCGGACAAATTTTTAGAAATTTTTGAGAAATTAGTTAACAAAATATAATTAGTCGTTATTTTACTTAAATTTATATTTATTAATAAAAACTGAAGTACAAAATAAACATAAATATGTCAGTTATCATTCATTTAAAATCCTTAGGATCTGGTTCCTTTTTGCAATGCCAATTGATTTTTGGGGTTAAGTTTTCCAATTTCATCGTCTGAATCGCTGGAATCACCGTCGAAAATTAAATCCCAACTAATTTTGGAGCACAGAACTAAGCCATTAATTTTTCATTGTTCATTTCAAATTAACTATGTATTTATAGAAACTACTTTTTCCTTTAGCAGATGAGTGTAGCGACTAATAACACAACACACAAGACACAATAAACAAAAATTCAAAGTTGTCAAAAAAGTATTCTATTGTATTTTTTTATTCCATTTCGTACGGAATATTCTTTGGTCACGTGATCGCTATTCTATTCCTTCTATTCTTTCTGTGGAATGAATAAAAAAAAACACCCTGTATGTCACCTGATATTCAAGGCTGGCCAAGACAAAGTTAACTCGAGTTAAGTTAATTTGTATTGCTCAAAATAAAACTTCACAAAACTTAGCTCAAATGTCTGTGTACATATTGGACCTATTGCAAAGATACAGTATAAACAGTAATCTAGTCACTAAGCTTTATTGACAGGATTTTTCAAAAAGCCACTTGAGATTTAAATTCTAATCTTGTTAAATTGTATGAATTGTAATAAATTTTTAGTTTTAGAAATATTCTGATTCTGGAACATAACCCTACTATATTCCGATATGAAAGTGAAAGTGAACTGTACTAGAAATGACCAAAAAATTATTTAGGCCGGGTATTAATTAGTTAGAAAATTTTGATAATTTATTTTGTTTGTTCACCTTAAAGTGAACAAATTAATCGAAATCTATTATTTTTTGTCAAATGTTTTAATTTTAACTAATTGACACGCGAGCCTTTGTATAAAAAGTAATATCAATAAACCTACAATAATTTATTTTACAAACCAAAGTTAACTCGATCCTACAATTGAATGGATCGGATTGAAATAACGTTAAGTTAATTCGATTCCGTATATAAAAAAACCGCCAAGTAAATATAAAATTTTTAATTAGTTAGCGCACAAAGCATAAAAAATTTAAGATTGTTTTTTTTTTGCTTTTCAGCTCTAAAGTCATGAACCCAACTATGATCATCACAAAAAAAATTTCGATCACTTAATAGTGACGGCAAATTTTTTTATTGATTTGAATAATTATCGCATATGATCGTCATATTTAAATAAAAAACGAGACACGTGATATTTAAACAAAATTAGATGATCAGATTAATGATTCACCAACAAGTCGGAAGTTTATGCTTTTGATATATAAACTAAGTTAAAGATTGCGATCGCCTATTATAAATTAACACTTTAGATACTCGTATATATGTATTACCTTTTAATCTCATTTAGTACATTCACCTTTTGGGACAATCTAATTTCCTTACTATCATATACATTCACTATAATTAGTGATTGATATATGATTTATAATACTATAGACAACGTATTAGTCGAATTGTGAACATATATAATTTATGTAATAAATATTTATACTACTTCATTTTATGTTGTGATGAAAATATTTTACATCCACATTTCAATTTAACTGTCATTATTCGATCGATTATATACATTATACATGATATTCGCCAAATTCTACTTAAAAATGAAAGTACATAAATATTTTACTGATCTTGAATTATTTGGTTATACTGGCAAATCGATCTTACTCTACTGGTTTAAGACTAGCTTGGGTAAGGAATTTTTGAGCTACCGCTTTCTTGTAATGTTCTGTGATTCTCAAATTAGTGACATAATAAGTAGGGTACTATGGATGGTTCTGGCACAGCCTAAAATGACGTGATGATAGGATATTTACTCCTAAATGTATACTATTTACCCTGATAGTATACTATTTTATAACACATCAAACGTCGACTTGACATTGTGATTACTATAGCATTTTATATTTTGATTAATTCAGAGTTAAGTCAACCGGGATGATGTGTTAATCGATTTCAAAACCTGCAGCTGGATACTGTTTTGTTCGACAATCAGATCGGGTTAACAAACAAAGTCGAAAATATGGGTTAAGCAAGTGGTTAAACCAGTAACAGTAGTGGGCCGGCAAATAAAGACGGCCCGGCAACATTTTTGAAACCGGCCATACTTGAAAAAAAACTTCTAGATATGTATAGGGTTTTCCAATAAGAGGTTTCATTTTGAATAGCCTGCTATTTGAGCAGGTGTCAATTTTGAAGCTGTCATCTTTTGACATTTCACAAGTATTGTATAAGTATAAAAAATGGTACGATACACGTTTCAACAACGCATTGAAATTATTAAAATTCACTACAAAAATGGTGAAAATTTTGCAGTCACATTTCGCAAAACTAAAGCACTTTTTGGCCGTCGTGTTTTGGCCACCTTCTAGGCCAGCAATAGTGAAACGGGTGGAAAAATTTGAGCTGTTGGGACAAGTTAGTGATGTGAAGAATCGAAGACGTGCGTGTCGCTCAAAAACAACTGGAAAAATTGCGGCTGTAGCCCGTAGTATTGAAGAAAACCCAGGTTTGTCGATTCCTCGTCGATCTTTGGAATTAGACAATTCCACAAACGACAGTACACCGTATTTTATATAAAGACTTAGGTTTTTAAAGTTCAGTTAACACATGAACTCAAGCCGGTTTTCGCTAATTGGGTCCTTCAAATGCATCAAAATGATCCGGATTTTCATCGAAAAATCATCTTCAGTGATGAGTCCCATTTTCATCTTGGAGGTTACATTAATAAGCACAATTGTCGCATTTGGGGCTCAGAAAATCCAAGAATGATTGTTGAAAAGCCTCTCCATCCTCAACGTGTTACTGTTTGGTGCGGTTTTTGGGCTGGCGAAGTGATTGGACCTTACTTTTTCGAAAATAAGGCTGGTGCAACTGTACGGTAAATGGATTGCGCTACCGAGCTACGATTAATGTCGTGTTAAAATAAGTTAAAGCCTAAGACAATATCAATGGATGAGTGCTTAGACAATTATGTCAACATTTTAGCAAATAAAGTCAAAAATAAATTACTTATGGTAGTTTTCTTGTAATTAGATTTTAATGGTATAAATAGTATAAACCCCAAAGTAACAATAATAAATAAAAATCGTACAAAATTATTTAAATTCATTTTCCTTGGTATTTTTTTTATTAATTTTAGTTTTACAAAATAGCAATTGTTTCATTTATTTATCATATAATTAATTCAATTTTAATTAGTTTCTTGTTCAATTTGATTATGTAGTTATATATTTTATTAATTTTATTTATCGTGTATAATTTATATATAAATAATAAAAATATGTTTATGAATTATGAAACATCTAACTAAATTTAAAAACTCTTACAATTAAATACATAAGTTAGTAGTATATAATAAAAGATTAATTATTAATTTATACAATGTTTAAAGCAATTTTGTTTTTTTTGATTTGTTTTATATAAAAAAATAAATAATTTATTTAATTAATATAAATTGTATTTTCAATAATTTTTTATGTGTGAACACTAAAAAAAAATTAGTTTAATTCATATGAACTGACAGATAATGTAAATTTTAACTGTTTATTAATTATTTATATGTATGGTTTTATAATTTATTTATTAATTTTATAATATTTTGTTATTAAATTCGGTTAAATTATTTTCTTCTCTCTAATTTTTAATTTATAATTATTATTGCATTTTTTGTTGTTATTTCTTTCTTTATATATTAATTTATGTGAAAAAATATTTATTTTGTATTTTATAATACATTTTATTTTATTATTTATTTTTTTATAAATAAGAAGCTTTTTAAAAATTCCATTTTTAATAATTTCAGTACATTTGTTTTTAGATTTTAATAAATAAATTTGAATAATTATATTTTGGTTAGTTACACTCTGGAAGAACGAAACAAAAATTTAAAATATGTATAAGATGTAGAAATAAAGATTTTTAAGAGTTGATACTTAAATATGTTTATTGAGCAAATTTAAAAAAGCGGAAGTATAAGTTTGAGCTTTTAATATTTACTGATCTATAGCCTGTCATTTTTGAAATACTTAGAAGACCATAATCAATAGCAGAATAGTTATGTGTAATAAACTATAGTAATGATATTTCTTTTATTATATTAAAAATTTAGAATTTCTGTCCAACACAATGTGCGTACATTAATGTCTTTGTATTTCGTGAAAAAAAAAATGTATTTACAGTGAAAGCAAATTGGATTTGAGAAACCAACGGATTTGGAATTTAAGATTCTCAATCAATAATTAATTTTTTCGACTTTGATGTTTATTTGATTAATTAAAACTACAATACGTTGTTAACAACTGAACTTTTGCTGCATAATTGATAAAAAAGAATTATGAGTTCATAAAATTGTAAGGATATTTCTTGGCCAGAAGTGATGAAAATCCAAGAATTAACTGGAGTTCTGAGTTTATAATGTTCCATTTGGTCTAGTAAAAGAGACAGTTCTTCACTACGTAAAATTATTTTCACTCTTTAAATATATTCAAAAAATATTTAGTTACGCTTATAAAATGTTTGAATCCAGAAAAGTGTAAAATCGTGTGTAAAAATTAAAATATATTGTTCTAAAAATTTGTCCCTATAATAAAATTAATATACACTCTATCTTGTTTTTTTAGCTAATTATATAAAAAAAAATGTGAATTATTAAAAACATCTTTAAAATGCGAATTAAATTGTTTTCATTTATAAATTAAATGCACTTAAATTTAACATTATTTGTAGTTTAACTATCCCAAATAAATACTATACATATCATTATACAAAAATAAAAATAAAAAACTGTGTGTGCACCAAAGTTTTACATAGTAAAACTATATTATTACATAATTTTGTGTTATTGTGATTTGTCAAACTATAATATTTTAGTATTTATTTAGAATGGATGCTAAAACGGAAATAATAAATTTTACAATCAATAAATCAACAATTAAAATAGTTAACACCACCGCGCGCCCGCGCCATTTAAAATGTACCTTCTAAATAAAAAAAAATATTTTAAAAAGTAAGTTTTTGTTTTATTTCACTTTATACAAAAAATTATTGCAGATTATATAAAACTATATTTATAGACGGGAACATTTTTGACGTGAATACATACGATACATTTACATATGTACGTATGACGGGTGATTGTTAAATAGAGTAAATGCAAAGTAATAATAGAAATTGGAAGTATTTTAATCGGTGAAAGATCCGGAGGAAGTATTTAATCAGTAGAGGTATGAGATGTGCAGCTTTATATGGAAACATTTTAAAACTGTTGGATTTGGGCCATGAAGATCGATTTCTAAATTTAATGCTGCACAAGTCTTTGAAAATTCAAAATTTGTTTGGCTGGCAAATTTCTCAAAGGCAAATTTTTGGTTATTGTTGTAACTTTGAAAAATTTAATTTTCTCTTGTGCCATGACTGTCATAAATTATATTACTATATTACTATTCTAGCCAATAGTTGCACTTAATGTTTGTAACTAAGCATACACACACATTTTATTTCTTTAAAAATATTTAACCGGCGTATAAAATACATATTCTTGGTCGGCAAGAATATTCACCAATATAAAAGCAAATACAAAAATTATATTCTAAAATGCGTCGGCCCAGCTCGATTTTAATTTGTAGGTCTAGAATTTGAACACATCAACATAAAACTGTCCTCTGTGAAATTGAGGCATCCCGAAAAATCAACAAATGCTAATTCTCAAGTAAGTCTTGCGTTGAGCAAACCAGCTCATTTCGCTTATGTTACAAGTTATGTTACAATCGAAAAATTAGGCTGAATTCAAACTTAACTTCCCAACTTGGGTCTAATACCGTTTCATTTAAAGCATCACCAATACAATGTGGTGGACACAATATTTTTCTACTGTTGTACTGTGTTTAACTTATTACGAATGATCGGGGGTGCTTTTAAGATTTGCAAAATTTACATAAAATTATTAAACTGCATTCATTTTAGCGGTAAAGCGTACAATTCGTATGTAAAATCTTTTTTTTTAAATTGTAGATTGCATACCAATTAGGCGTTAAAATAAATATATATGTTCGATTGAAATAACGATCGAACGAACAAACCTTACGCGATACTTTCGCCAGTATTAAGTGATCAGAATTAAAATAAAAGTGAAAAGTTTCGGCGAATTTAGTATACATTTTTAGTAATTCCATTTTAGATTGCATACCAATCAGGCGCAAAATATTTTATTATCATATGCTCAGCCATTATGAAAGATTCACGATCGCCAGTAAAACTTGAAAGTAAAGAAAATATCAACATACATGGAGTATCTGAAAATTTTGTGCCAATATCACCCGGCATATGGTTTGTTGTTTAAATAATGCACTCATTTTGACAGTTTTATTTTTTCATGATCAACCAGAAACTTAAAACGATTGGTTATTTTATAATTTTTTTACACTCTTAAATTAACTAAATTATCAATAGTACAATAAAAATATAAATTTATAAACATTAGCGCGTTTTATCAACAATTTTTTAAAACTATGTTTTTTTTGTTTTTTGTTTAAATTAACAATTTAAAATTGAAAATTTTCATGTATTTTTTTTAAGTCAAACCAAAATTATCACATGTTTTTGGACTTATATATTCATATCTTTTAAATGTTGCCTTATATAACTAAATTGTGTGTGTTGCGTTAAATAATTATAACAATTAGTTATTTAAATTATTTATTAAATTAGTTTAAACCATAAAAATTATGTCTATATGTAAATAGTTTAATAATTATTAATTTATTAATTTTAATTTATGTCATGCTACTAAACCAATACATATTATAGTAATTAAATATTGTTGTAAACATTTGTATATGAAAAAAGGATGATGTTAAAAAGAATATATGGATCATGACGAATCGTAGCAGATCCTGTTGAACTACGGTTGGTGTATTCGCAGACGATAGTAGAAAGCTGCCTGTTGTATAGAAACCGTTCAGGATTTCTTCTTTTTCTACGAAACGATCGTACAGCCAATTTGTTAGGTCTTCGGTTTGTTTTGGAATCTAAATAAAATAAAATAGGTTAAACACCAGTTAAAAATTATAGTATAGATCTTGCTTGAACTTACATTTGAGTTATGAAATAGTCTATAAAAAAAATATGTGTCACATGGATCTCGCATACCATGTACAATACTCGGTAAATCTAGCGGTATCCCATTCGGATAACCAATTGTTATATCTAAAATGTATTCAAACGTTGCTGCATTTTGCGTCAAATCTGCAAATAACAAAATTCGATTAATTTTCAACTTAAAATTAGTCACAAAGATCATTTCTTACCTTCATGCGATTTACTCAAATGTGCATTCCCATTTAAAACATTATTATGAGTTTTATTGACTAAATTATTATTTGAAGATGGCGATGCTCCTAGCACGTCCATAATTGCCTTCATAGCGCCCACCCGGGGCAATGTCACATTATTTAATAATGGTAAATTGTTTTTTTTTGCAAATCTGTAAAATTAAATTAAATTATATTTTAACTATATATTATGGCTGATTATAAATTTATGTACCTTTGACTAACTTCTCGCCGTTTCCTCAAAAATCCACCCTCCGGAAACAGCACCATCCATTTTCGATTAAATGGTATATACGATTTAACTATATGCTGCTGTAATAATTTAACCGATTCATCACGATTTTTTTTACCCGATGCAATAAAAAAATCATGATGAATCAGACTAACTATACCAAAATTAGTATATTTGAAGAGACGATCCATAATCCACATGATATTCGGCAGGACACCCTCTTTTGTATTAAAACACGACATCATGAGCGGTACATCGGCCGTACTCTGATGATTTGCTATCACAAGTGTTCGCTGATTTATACATTCTGATATATCGTCACCTAATTCAACAACTGAAATAAAATGCATAAAAATGTTAGAAAAATCCATTCGGATATAAACAAATACGACTACTTACTATTATATCCGGCGGACCATGACCATCCGGCCACCACTGCTAACAGCCAATGAAAAAATAACCCTTCTATACGATAATACGAGTCCGGATGTATCCGTTTTAATGGCATCAGTAACACCATCCAAATCACATAGGTTGGAATGCAATAAACATTATTTATGATAATAAATGCGGTTCGTATAAACGCCCGCGGATATTTTATTAATCGTCTGGAAAAATACATAAAAAACGAAAATTTGTTATTAGAATTTCCACAACTGTAAATAAATAAAAAATTGATGATTTCATAATTTAACTGATCATTTATAAATTATTAATCCATTCTCAACATCATCATCGGAATCTATGACTAATTCAAAGCAATTAATAAATAAACGTATGATGCTAATTTTGCATCGTGTGTATCTTATCTATCTCCCTAAATACACACACACAACATGTGATGATACCGCACATTACATTAGGCTGCTATTATTAAGTAATTACAAAAAAATATTCATAGAAATGAATTAGTTATCTATGTATGTCTGAGGTTAGATATTTGAACGATTAGTGATAACAAATTCATTTTCGTCATAAATTTGTCGATGGACTTTAATATAGACGAGGTATTTTATTGATATGACATTGTTATTTGGCGTATAACGCCACCGAACTATATTTCCAAAACAAATTGAGTAATGATGATTTCATAAATATTATTAAGTAATCAAATCAAAGACTATCTAGAAATAGTAGAGACCCGGATTCTTCTGTTAACAATTCCTTTCATATAATTTATAACAGCCAAGCTACTTTTCTCGCAACGATTAGCGCCGACAATTAATTATTCAGTCGAGTTTCCAATTTTTAGTCAATACACAATATTTACTATCTGTAATATTTTACTACATTTATTCTAATAATCTATCTAAAATATTAGTAGTACATTTTTAAATATTACAAATTAATTTTATAGTTACATTTTTAATCAAGAAATAAGAGATTCGCTGAGTATATCGTGTATATGAAATATGTACAGTGTGTCTATGATAATGCGAACCTAACAATTCCGATTTTGTACATTTAATTAATAAAATAGCCATTTTGAAATTAACATGCACTGGGGCACAATAAAAAATTATAATTTTGTTTAAAAAAAACATAAATTAGAATTAACAAAACAAAAAACATGAATTAGAACCACTTTAATTGGCATTAATCAAGTCATAATTTCAGCGATTTTTGCTATCCAAATTATGAACCAAGATTTAATAATTGCCCAAATTAGCTAACAACTCAAAATTAATCATTCCGATCAGATTGATTTATGTATTTAGATTGCATATGCAAGCTTTATAAGATTGTTAAAATTTTAATTTGTATGCTGAACTTAATTAGCACATCATTGTTGAGTTTCATCAATGTATCTTGTATATTAATCGAGCCTGATTTATTTATTTATTAAGATACCAAACTTTTCCTACCCATGGGCATTGGGTGGTTATTAAACGTAATACCCGGGTTACCCGACTGAATATTTCTTAATTAAAACTAAAAATGTTTTTGAATATTTCTTTGTCAAATAAGAAATTATTTCAATATAACCTTAATTTAAACAAAAGAGCTTTGTTCCTTATTTAAATTTCGAAATTTGAAGTTCATTCGATCTGATCAGTACGAATACGAATTATTTATATGATTGAAATCGCATTAATGAAACTAAAATCAATCTGAGAAATCGGGTAGATTTTTGCAAATTGAAAAATTCGATCTAATCAATGTGAATCAAAGAACTAACGAACTGGAAATAAACTATCGATCTGAGCGAGAAGCGCCTAATAATATTTGTTCGTTAGCTGTTGTCCAATATTTGTTATCGCGCCTTCACCATTCATTTGTGTCGATACATTTAATTACTGTTTTGACATTTAAATATTCTATTCGAAATTTGAATTGCGGTTGATAAAGTTAGAAACTTCTGAAGATCATCGTAAGTCGTTTTCTCTTCAAACATCACATCCGAAAATTTTGTGTTGTCCACGGTCATTTCCTTATTATTTTAACTCGGATATAAACGTATTAAAAGCTGTTTAGCCAGATCGTGGTAACATTGTATAAATAATAAATGAACAAAAACTGGTAATTGGGTATCGAGCGACGTGCAACCATTGTCACATTACGCGACAAAAGATCCGACCCACATGCACAAATTGGAGAGAAACTCAAAATTTCTAAGTTTACCGTGCAATACAAACTAAAGCGATTTAATCAAACTGAGCTTAATACAACCAAAATCGAAGTGAGCAACCTCAAATCACCACCGCGAAAGAGGGTTATAACATTGGAAGCTTATCCAACAGAAAATTGACGGCATCTCAGAGATTGTCGGAAATGCATTTCGCCTGGAAAAATGGATTATAATTGATTACGGTGAAATGGTGCTCAGAGATCAACGGTTGTATGGCTGAACTGCGGTGAAGAAGCCACTGCTAAAAACCATTGAATTGGGCAAAATACCACGAGGAATAGCATATTCCGTAAAGCAGGAAATGTTGGTCCGAGGAAGCGACGTTCGAAATTGTTGGGTCAAAAAAATAATAATTTCACCTCCAAAAGCTAAATTTATTAGTTTAACCGCCACACTCGCTTGATCATAATCCGGTCGAGCTGTTGTGAAATCAGTTAGAACTTCGGGAAACATGCCCAACATATGCGAGGGATGTGTTACATATACTAAAATATGCATAGAATAACACATCTTCTGTAAAAGTGAATAAATTACTCGAGAGAATGCCAAGAGTATATTCAAGCACTGGAGCATGAGTTTTTTTGGGTTGTGGTATTTAATATGAATTAGAAATAAATTTAATTTAATTTAATTAAAATAAGTTTGTGATAAAACACGCGAAAGGTTGTGTTAGTTACAAAAATAATATCGAAAAACTTTTGATCTGTAGTGTAAGTTTGATCATATTGTCTTGATTATCCATTTATTCATGATATCGCCAAGATAAAAAAGATAATAAGATTGGTCAGATTGAACAAACCGATTAGATTTTCAATATTATCTAAATGATGTGGATATGCTAATATTATCAATCAAAATTGCAAACTTTGTATGTAAGTTTAACCTACAAAATGACGAAATATAGAATTAGATAAACTCTGTTTTCAGATAATTATTTTTCTAATCAAGCAAGCTTGGTAAAAACTAAATCAAGCCAGTGTAAACCGATTATATTTTATTAGATTTGTGGAATAGTAGTATTTAACGCGATACACCAACAGATAAGCATTTTAGATGCGGTTACTTTTCAAAACGCGAGTTACCAAACCCCAGGCAACATCTTTAATCCTTCATAACATTCAAATTTAGGACAATTTATGATGTTCCAGAACCAAACTAACAAAATTTAAATTCGACTTACTTGACTGCTAAAGAAGAGTTTCTTAAATAATTATTCGTAATTATTCGATTAAAAGCAACATTTTTTCCAAAAAGAAAAATTTATGTTTAAACCCAATGGGATCTACTTTAACTATGGCCATGAGTCAATTAGTTAAAAAATTTGTTAAAAATTAAAATGTTGCCAGTAAAATCAAAATTTTTGATTTATTTGTTCAGTTTATGATGAATAAACAAAAATAAATTTGAGTTTTCTGTCAAAATTTTAATTTTTAACAAATTTTTTAACTTATTGACTCACGGCGTAACTAAAATTTCGTGTCAAATTTAGACGTGGTTTAAGGTGGTCTCGATCTAATTTTTAGTGTATAAAATCGTGCCAGCTAATTAATTCTGAATTGAAATTTCCATTTCAGAATTATAAAATCGATCAACTAGATACTAATTTAATATGTCAAAAAATTCAAAATTCGATAATGAAATTCGGTTTCAAAACGTCAAATTCGATAACTACGAATTTGGGGTTTCTATAATTGTTTCAAATTTCAAAAAAACTTATGAACAAAACTAATCGAACTAATAAACTAAAAACTAATATGTATCTATAAAACCGTCTGGACCATGGACTAGATTATATGTTTTATCAATAGAAACGACTTTTTATAAACAATACAAGTTTAATATATTTTTAGAACTTTAAATAAATTTATAACATAAAATTCCAAGTACTTTTACCACATTAGAGAGTTTTATTAATTCAATGTGGCCGCCGAAAACTGGAACCACAGAAAATACAGAATACGACTCATATTCTAAACTCCTAGTTAGTGCCGGATTATGAATGCTGCGGGCACTGGGAAATGAATTAAATAATGGGTTCCCTAACAAATTTCTACCAAAAATCGTGAATTATCATCATCAAACTATCATGGTGTTCTTCAATAAATCGGATGTATATTTCTTGATTTTTTTTGCTACTTGGTTTGAGACTACTCGTAGGGCTGGGGAGACAGACATTTTTGATACACTGGATTTTCCGGAGCCGGAACATTAAAATAAGTTCAAGTCAGGATCACAACACAACCTGATATAACATATCGTTTAGCAACGTAAACATTTTAATATATGAGTCATCACTGATAAAGTTTTACGTGCAAATTATAAATACATCTGTTAAAAAGGTGTTTTAGCAAAAATTGGTAATTTTTTGTAATTTTCCAAATTACAAAAAATTCAAACCAATGAAAAATGTGCAGCAGACAGCCAACCACTCCAAATTAAAATATGCTCAAATTTTCGCTCATTATGTCAATTTTGCTCTTTTTCCATTCATTTTTTGTTTTGCTATATCTTGGCGAAATGTCACTCTCGTCTTGGCGTTGACAAAATTATGACATGAATTTCCGAAAAATACAAATATTTTATGTATTTATGTTGTGTGCTTGACACCGATTTTTTTGACTAAACTAAATTTATGGTTAGTTGACAGCAGTTATTAACAGTTAGCAACAGTACTTATAATTCAAGCTGAGCCTGACTGTATCATTCATGGTCAAATAATTGAATTTTCGAACGTCAAATTATCAAAGATAAAAACCAATATCGGTTTATCGACATATTTCAAACAAATATGTCGTTTAAGACAAATATCGCAATGCCAACTCAATCAAGCAACTCGTAAATTTTGATTTTTTGTAAATGACAACTAAATTGAAAAGTAACCTAGCGAGGAGACTTTGCTACTCGCCTGGTGGTGAGTAGTATAATGATGTTTTGAAATGGAAGGTCTGTAATTTAGTCGAAAATATTAAAATCAGACAGGCAGCATTAATGATACAATTAAAAATTCAGGCATTCCACCAGAATTATTTCGACTAGAAGAATTGACGTCGCTGGATTTATCACACAATCGACTGAAAGAAGTGCGCGATGGACTAGAAAAGGCGAAGAGTTTGCTTGTGTTAAACCTATGCTATAATCAGTAAGTCTATATCTGGTTTTAGTGTTGCAAGTCTAATTATTTTCTTAATTTCAGAAACGAAATAATCCCAAACCCTTTAATTCAAACATTTAATCGATTTGCTATCACTAAATTCATTGCCCAAAGTTCTCGATTGTTTGTACAATATGGGTAATTTAAAACGTTTAATTTTATCTGATAATGATATAGCTGTGATGGCATCTAGGGTTGAATTCTGGCAAAATTTGGAGACTTTATATTTGGCCCGAATAAAGCTTGATTCCAGAGGCATGTCTATTTGCCGACAAGATAAATAAAAACTAACGCAAAAATAAAACTGATATCGTAACCGAAGCTCAAGGTGCCACGGTGCTATCCAGTTCAATTAGGTATGGACTATCTAGAATTATCGCAAGTCGAGGTGTAATACCACAAATTGGAACATAAGTTACACAACAGTAAAAATGTTTACATCTTGGATTGCTATCTAGATTTATTCGAATGGTTTGGTAAGAAGTCAACGCGATTGGTTCGTGCTGCCGCTGTTAAATTATCTCAAGAATTGTTCAACACGATTAATCGACCACTATTCACGATCTTAACCCGAGTGCAAGAGGGGACCGAAATTCACATTTTCAAATGTAAATTTATTGGTTGGGATGAAGTTTGGTTGATTCAACACGTACGTCTAAATCCTAATTCACCATTCTGTTACATCTTGCACGTCCTGTTTAAAACAAAAGACGAATCGGAATCGGATATAGCGCATGTGTGGATCAGATCGAAGTGCCACAGAGGAAGCCAAATTGATTCAAGACATAGCATGTCCAACTTCTATAAATCTATTAATTTCGATTGAAAATTGAAAATTAGAAAGATATCCCTAAATCCCCCTAAGTAGTTGAAAGAATGCTCTAAGATTCAAAACATGTCCGCCATAAATTTTCCTGAGCGTTTAATATTCAAATTTTAATTTTAATCTTCCGAATCGTGTACGTTAAATTTGATTTCGAAATTTTATTTAATTAAGAAATTTAAAAACTGCTGCAAGAATTTTTAGTTTTTCAAATTCGAGTTAAAATTCGAGATTTCAGAATTTGGAAATTAAATAAAACTTGTGATCAACAAATCTCCAAGAGATCAATCCACTTTTTAATTGAATCCGGTTGGATGAGAGAGACCTTTAATTCTATAATGGAAACATTGTAACCCAATATTTGACCACTGTTTCTCCGAATCACTGGATCGGAACTCCCACAACTTCGTATTTTGATCGTATTCCCTTCGGAATTCATCCCGATGGAATTTTAACAAAAAACTGCTGGTCTTCCTGCTCCAGATGATCTGGATTACAATTATTATAAAATGTCCGTCTTAACGACTACAATACATTCGCTTTTACAGAAAGTAATTATTATCTCAAAAGTTCAATATTAATTATAATCTGAGGAAAAATATATTAATCTAAATAAAAAACCCGCGATCGCAAAACTAAAGAAACTAAAAAAAAAATAATTAAAATAGTGATTAGTTGTTGATTGCAATGATTTTATTTACTGAGTAACGTAACTACTAATTATTTTGAACTCGATGAACCAGAAAATAAGTGGAAATAGATTATAGGGTGATACAACGATCAATTGTTAGAGTTTATAAATTACTAAAAGCCGTTCACCGATGAACGAGGCACCTATGTAATCATATCGATTACTTGGTACTATATGCAAAATACTTAAGTGTTTGCCGCAGTACTCGACTAAAAATTCCAGTAAAACCAAATTTCCTCTATATCGATATACATACATACAAACTTGTAGATGAAAATGAGAAGGTCATTCTGGTTTATAGCAGCAAACACAAAATTATGTTGTTGTTATACTTTCCTCACAATCGCTCAATTTTGAATTGTTAAAAATATAAATGTTCAAATGATGAAAGCAAACAAATTTTTTTTTTCTGTATTAACAATTCAAGTGTTAAATGAGTATCATCATCTTTATTACCTTCCTATATATAATGCCCGAGTATGAGTATAATGTTAGTTGAAAGGCGGAATAATTGATGTATGTGCGCTTCTATTTACATATGTATGCATGCATGTATACATATGTAGTGAATGAATTTGCCTTTTAAAATAGAATGATTACAGCACAGCAGAGTACAAAAAGGATAAACCAATCAGATTAAATTGGTTCGTTATTTTTCTTATACATATATACGTACATAACTATATACGGACAATGTATAATTTTCAATTAATATCCTTTTTGCTCCTCAGCTACAAAATGTATTCAAAAGGAACGAATTTGATTTATATTTTCCTATATCAGTATATGGACAGTATGTTATGTATTATGGTTTTTAATTACATTTTATTTAAAATATACCAAAGTTAGTTGGATATGCAATCGACGTATTGAAAACGGATTTATACTTTTATATTTATGTATGATTGTAAGTATATCATGCAGACAAACAATCGATATATTTAATGAATGCTGGGAATTTTTAATTTGCTCAACCAATCAATATGACTATGTGAAAGAAATAACCGATGAACTAAAATTCTACTACGAAATGTTTAAAAGCAGACTGGAAATTGAACTGAGCGCCTGAATACGATAATGCTATACGAAACGAAAATGAATTGTTTTTTTTGAATTCGATCGAATCAAATATCTTTACACTGTCATATATTCTTTGGTAAATTTATTTTGAATGGTTATACCTTCTCCGATTTTAAACCTTGGTTGTATATTTTTGACGTTTAAATATAAAAATATCTTGTTTCCATTTTGCTGTTTGAATCATAAACCTAACAATTTTCGAAAACTTGTGAAATTGCACGCCCTTGGAGGCCAATTGACAGGTCTATTTCTCGAAATCAATTTATCGCCAAATTTTGATTTTAATAAGTTGATGGTTGCGGTCGCTGTATGGCACGTAGCACAAAATCATTACAGCGGTAATATTCTCTTCAGTACGCACATTCCTTCGACATGTTGATGTTATTGCATCCTCTAGACTTAAAGAGTGTGTGGTACGAAATCTATCCACAGTTCGACGGATGGCTTGCTCAGATGTACGATTAACTGCGCTATAAAAATCACGAAGTCGTCTATAAGTTGCGCTAATTAGTCGTCTATAAGTTGCGCTAATTAGTCGTCTATAAGTTGCGCTAATTAGTCGTCTATAAGTTGCGCTAATTAGTCGTCTATAAGTTGCGCTATTAAATACTAATTTTCAAAGCGTGATACTATTCATGATGATTTGCCACCAAAGTATACTGAGATCTGCTAGAATATATTTTTCATGAAAATTTAATTTTTTGTTAATTTACAATTTGTTGTTTTACAATTTCAAGTTCTATCAGGCTTAAAAAAACACCCTTTATAATCCAAATTTAGATAAGAATTTTTAAAGAGAATTTCTGTTTATTTGATTTAAGGTGATTGATTTTTTAAGATGTCTTCTAGTATGTCTCTTTATTTCATTGTGGATCATTTTGGAGAGGTTTTATAAAACTAGGCTCAGTTATATAAAACTCTCCAAATCAAGGAAGTTGATACCACCAAGGCGCTATTTTCTATTGAAGTTGTAATGAGGTTCTAATTTGGAACAGAAGTTTCATAAATGAAAAAAATTAAATTTTTAGTTTTTAAATTTATAATCTGAAAAATTATGTAAATTTAATAAAAAGAACTTGAAATACTTAATTAAATTTATATTTGATTCCTTTATTAAATTTTAAGATTATGAAAATATTTTTAAAAAATCACTAGAAATTCTTTATTAAATATTATTATATGGAGACGTCGACTAATTAATTATCGTATATAAATCCGTTCATAATCAAACAACGTATCAAGTAGACACGAATTCGAATTCAAAAATACCGATAGTACAATTCGTACAATTTTTATACAAATTCGTAATCAGGAATAGGGGCCCTGATATTCAAGTTTAAACGCAAGTCAATTTTAGAACAGGGTCAACGTATCAACAAATACTTTATATACGATGCCGCAAGCAGTGGCGACAAATATTAAACGGTGCAGGACCCCTCATCAAAACGATACCACATAGAACTACCTCGACGAGCCCAATTTCTTTTCGTTTTTAACAAGCTGCGCAATATTTTATTTTGTAAGTAGGTTTTTAGTGGGAATTTTTATTGTAACGTTCATTTATGACAATTAAACGACGCACACAATCTCTAAAGTTTGGATACCAAGGGATCAATTGTTAACTCCATGTCTAAATTGCTATGACCTACTTGATATATTTAAAAAAAAAATCAGTACTGGCTAATTTTTCGTATGTTTTACTATTGGTAAGTCGACTAAAAATTGGTGTCGAAATTTTATTCTTTTATAAACTTTAATTTACTGTAACTTATCAATAATATTTTTAAAAAATATGTCGATGCCAATTTTTGGTCGACACATCTAGTAAAATACATGAAAAAATATCTTGCACCAGTACTCGATAATTTTTCGTTATACAATGTAGTTATCCGTTTACTATAATTGTAGTATGGTTTACCTATTATAACTTCTTAAAAAAATGTAAAAAATTAGTTTAAGAGGAATTTCATAATATTACAATTTATATTTTTATTTGCAGGCTTTGGACGTGATGCCATTTGGCATCTGGAATGGGAGCCCGTTTCAACTTCAGATTTAGTACGATATCAGAATGTTTGCTAATATTAAACCCAATTATACAATATAGAAGGGTCTGATGAACAAGGCTGTTAGAGAGCTGTGTTCCTTTGAATTCAAATTAATTCCGATGAGTTTACACCTCCGACAGTGTGATTATCGAATATCTCCAGCGTGTTATCGGTAGAAATGGCGTTAACTGTATCGGATATCGATTGTTATGACGTGGTTCAATGGTCCATAGTATCCCTATTTTTTTTTTTTTGCGAAACAGCCATCTTTTATAGCTGAATGAAAGAATAACTACTAATGGTAGCTCATCCAAAAAATGAGATTGCGGAGTAGAATAAGATAAATGTATTTTGTCATCATTATGGTTAACTTGCAAATATTAAATTTAGTATCCAGCAAAATGTTGGTATAGATTGGCAGATTTCAACTCATATAAAATGGTTTCTGAAAAACATTATTTTTGAATTATGATAAGATTATTGAAACAAAATAAAATACTTGTCCAATACTTGTCCGTGTCTCTTATTTCCACATTATGTTTTATCTTTTTCAGGTATAATTCTATATATTTGTTTTTGAATGAATTTGCATTCTTTACTGGCTCCATCTATTATCTCCTGATTTTCTTTAATTACACGTTAGGCACACTCCTTCAAAACTAAGATGTTTTAGTTTTAGAGATTTTTTCAAAATTGTTGATCTCTCTTTAATTCGCAGCTCTATTGCTTGCTATTTCAAATGACATCCATTATGGAAAAAGTGCCTTAAAGTGGCAGTTATACATTTTGAACCAAATGTTCGATTTATCAAAAGTTATTTCCCTCAAAAATATTCTCTAAATCCGTGTTTTAGCTATTGACTATCTAGGTTTTCATAAGGGAACGGGAGAAATTGTCAAAAATGGTGTTGCCAAAAAGTAGTGGCTAGAGCACCAATCTATGAAATTGTAAAATAACAAATTAATAATAGGTGGTAGGGTATTAAAAATAGGTGAAATCCATTAAGTTTTTCTTATATTTTATTCACTTCCTGTTCTGGGGCTCAAAGCTCTTTTAAGTTTTTCGAATGAAACATCTATTGGCAAATTTTAAAATTAATAAATTTTCTTTAGGATGATGCGTTTTATCATATTTTTAGTGGACCTAACTTTAGCCAGGCCACGCATTTTTATTACCTAACCTTGTGATTACACCATGTGAACTAAGCATTTTAGGTCTAATATAGTTTATAGTCTGCGAACAAAACATGATGGAGTAAACTAGCCATTGAATGTACGTCAAAATAGTAATAAACGAGAAATTAAATTATAATTACTTCATAAAGTCAAAAAATCGCTATTTTAAAAAGTTTAATTTCATTTGGAAAAAGGATATTCTGCAATGTTAAACGGTTAATTTTAATTGTAAAAATGTCAGTATGAAAAAAGTTGCATTTTTGGAATAGGTTTCGTTCAATTTGGAAATAGTTTCGTTTATTTTTGAAAAAATGCGTTTAACTTGGAAAAGGTTCAATTTAACCTGGAACAGTCATACATTTGCACCACAAATTTTACAATTATAAACCTTTCTTGTCCTTGTTATGTTAAGTGTTAAAATGGTGTACGTACGGGAAGTGCGGCGCCATTCTAGAGACTTGCTTAGGCCTGATTATATACTGCAATCAATCAAAAGATAAAATAATTGTATCCACTTGAAAGTCCAATTTTAAAATATGTAGATAAGTTTATAGGTATGTACATATATCAAAATGAATGACACAATTCTCCCCTATTCAATTACTCATTACGAAAATAAACACAGTTCCATGGCTTGATTAGATAAAATATTTCTGTTACACACCATAAAAAAAAATTCTCGATTACGCAGAAAATTTACACATGTTTCAAAATGTGATAAACGACATCGCACATATAGCAAAAGGTATAATTTCATCAAATTTCCTTCCATATCCACACCAACAAAAACAATTCTAAATTTAATTTGTGAAATAAAAAACATGCCGTACACTAATTTTTAATGAGGAAGATATTCTAAAAATATGAAACATCCACTGAATAAAATACGAACTAAAAACTATTTCATAACTACATGTATATTATAAATTTATACCCCATTGTCTGACCAAATATAGCAACCACCTGAATTACACACACACATTGAATTATTAATTCCTTTATAAACAAATAAAAAAAAAATTGTTTCTAAACCACAGTAATCAACTTGTTGTTTTCCCGAAGCGATCGAAATTGTCATGAGACTTAAAACTAAAATACAATAACGACGATGTCCACCACACTTAATAAATTTGTCAATCGATTGGAAAATAAATAAATAATATCATTTATAACCCCTATGAGAACGCGCATCCCTATCTATGGGATGATGAAATATCGACAACTATACTCTATATAGTTTTGACTTGTTGTATGAGTTCACATCATTTGACCAATATGCACTATTATATAAGTTAACACTAATATATTAAACAACCAGTTAAAATTTGAAACAGTCGCAATATTTTCCCACGAGTTCAATCCCACACACATCACGCACACTATAGTTACGAAAATATTTATTTGACCAACTGAATACAGATATATAGGTATTAGGTATACATCTATAGGTATGTTATATAGCGCTATCGCGTTCAACGTTTCCATTGGAGGTGAAAATTGTCGGTTCAACAAGTTCATCATATTTAATAATTACAACAACAAAATGTATTACCGTGTAATTATCGTCATTATGATCTGTGTAAAATAATTGCTGTTTAATTTATTTATTATGTTTTGCGATTTTTTCTAACTACATTTTTAATGTATTAAACGTTATGATTTATAGCTGAGATTGTAGCTTTAACATTGAATGTCTAGGGGGTTGGGAGCATATACTAAACGGATTGATTGTAATTTAGTAATTTATACAACACTAATATTATACAATTCGTGTTTGAATTTCTTGAGATTCGACAGAAAATCACGAAATTACAAAACGTCGAAACGAAATATCCCTGATTAGTCTCTACCTGAAAATTTTATGGTAATACTTCTCAAAACGGAAAGCAACGTTTTCAGATGAAAGCAACTTTAATTTACATAATAGTGACCGCAAGACTAAAGTACTGTAAAATCGTAGAAAAACTCTTTAAATATTTCAAGCATATATCCGTGCACACGGATTGTAGCCATTGTCACAAAAACTAAGATTTTTTCGAGTTCTGCTAAAGAGAACTTCGAGAGCACTTAAAATGTTTTCCAAGAACCTAACCTAGATAATAAATACATATGTACATTGATATTTAACGTCATATTTTAGAAAAGTGGTTTCCTATCACTTTTAAGTATTTTCAATTTAAACAATTATAATGGCTATGCAATTACAAGTCTATTTATGGTATCAATATCTTTGTGTGAAGAAACTTGTAGACTTGCAATCATAGTTTACTGACCCAAAATAATTTTGACAACTGTTTGCATTGTTGGCAACATGTTGACTAAATGTAACAATGTAACATGTTGAGTTCTGAGTACAACTGATACATATAGACAATTTCATGACAATAATTATAAATAGTTTAAATGTCATTTTTCGCATCAGCAAAATCCATCGAACCGAACTTCTAAAGCGAATTAAAATTACATACGTATATACATATGTATGTATTTCATATATTGTGGAAGTTAATCAAATAACTACCAATAACTACCTACATTAAATTGTAGATAAATCGATATACTTATTATCGGGAATAAATTGTGAGAGAAAATTTGTATTGGCTTTGCGAAAAACGCAAATCACATCGGTAACGACGATTCTAGTTAACAACCAGCACCGAATAATAAAGTTCCATCTGAACATCTTGAAACAGCTTCAACATTTAAAAGGCAAATATGTCCCTCAAATGGCCAATTGAAATTAGAAGAGAAAAATACTTCCGACCAATAATTTGTGATCATATAAAAAAACTATTACAAACTAACTAACAAAACAAATATAGTTTCTAGATTTATTGACGGCAATTTATTTTATTTGTTTTGGCCGAGAAGGAGTATGAAGAATGGCAAAAACTATTTATATTAGAAACAAATGAGTTTGAAATTTGCTATATTTTTCCCATGAGCAAAATTAAAAGGCTGTTTTTGCTCATGGGCCAAATAATTTACCGAAGGATTGGCAACGAATGAAAATTTTCAAATGCGGATATTGTAAAGTTTATCACTCGTTCTTGCTGATGAAATCGACGACTACTTCAACGAATTAAGCAAGCACTTCAACAAAAGTAGCAACATTATTGGGAGATGGTTTAAGAAAAACTATATTGTTTCGCAATCTATGAAACCATTATATTCGCCTTCCTTCTGGAGCCCTATTCCTGAATGCGAATTCGTATAAAAATTATACGAATTTGTACCATTGGTATATTTAATACGAATTCGTGTCTATTTGGTACGTTGCAAAATTTCCATTATTCCGCAATACGAATTCGATTATGAACGGATTTCGGTACGTTGATGAATTTGTTGACGACTCCATATAAAAAAAATTTTGTATTTGTCTTACATATTCTAAATAACATACTAAATATTTATAATAACATAAAATACTGCCATAATCGACTTTTTTCTGAGCTTTTTAACAAACCTCTTTAAAATCAAGTATCGGCCACGAAATTTGATCTCAAGTCGGGCTAGTTAGGAAAACATATGAGGGGAATTTGAATAAAATGTTCATCTAAAATTAAAATTACAAAAGTTTTGTTCAAAAATACTTATCTTAATGTATCGTAATTCGCATTGAGGTGAATTATTTTTAACAGGCGAAATGGTTGTGTCATAACACAAATAACCATATTAAAACTACATATTGTTTATATTCCAAACACAAGGTTTAAAATCCGATAAATTTCCCAATGAATTCATGACAGTGTAAAAATATTTGATACAATCGAATTCAGTTTCGTTTCGTTTAACATTTTAGTTTCGAACAACGATACGTATCGTATTCAGGAATAGGGATCCTGATCATATGCAGAACAAACACCACATCAGAGCTTACCAAAAACCCAAAATACGGTAGAGTCTTGGCCTACATCGATTAATCGAGATTTTAGATCGTGAGTCGGTACATGTGTCTTGTGTGTTTCAGAAAATTGAGAGTGGCCAATGAAGCCGCAAAATTAAAAACGAAGGAAATGTTTTAATAATAAATGAGAAAGAGAAAAGAAGTGTTGTCGGGTTTTTAAGGGGAATATCATTAATTAATTATATTCTATAATTTTGTTTTCTTTAACGATAAATGCTTTATTCAAAAGAAATAGATTTAATCACTTGACCTAATATATTTTATGAATTTTTCTTTCATTAAAAATAAGTACCAAATTTTAATATTAATTAGAGATTTGTCCTTAATAAATATATTTCATGTTTATATATAGATATGAGTAAAAATTCATTATAATAATTTTTGGTGGTTTTTCTAATATTAATAATTCTGGCCATTCTGATAAAAACCCGTTTCGAAACGCGAGAAGTATTCACAGATTTTTAAGAATTTACTGAATATTTTCAGTGTTTACTTGTAAGATAAGCATTTACTTGAACGTTAAGTTTAGTTAAGTTAACTATTCTACTACCAAGTAAATATTGGTATTTTGTTCATCTGTTCTCATAAGGAAATCACTTCAAACTCTCCGAGCTTAATGGAATTCACAGACGACTGAATTCAGTGCTTCAAACTCACATAAAAAAAATCGATTATTTGTTTTTCTGCAGAATGACGTAATGATATAGGAAATTCAATAACAATTGAAAGTTTGGCAACATTCAATGTTATTGTAATTGTAATTCAATAACAATTGAAAGTTTGGCAACATTCAATGTTATTGTACACCCAAGGTATTCACCCAATTAAAGCCTGGTGAATACTGTATAATAAAAGCATTAATTGACCTATTTGTCTATCTTATAAATCCGTCTAATTTTACGAAATTATGTCTAATTTTGTACTTCTCGATTTAAATACTTTCGAGCTACAAAATATAGAATTTATAATATGGTCGATCTGATTTCGATTTTTGACAAATCTTCGATTTTAAAGTTTAGGCTTAATTTATAAATATTAAACATATTCATCTGTTTGCATACCAGTTTCAATCTTTGCAAATCAAATTCAACCTTTGGCTAATCAAATTGAAAAGGCCCAATATTGCTTTCTAATAAAATATTTAATTTGTCAAACTCTATTTACCGCCCTCGTTGACACAGTAAGTAGCGTCCTTGCTTTGTTATTCGAGCGTCTCGGATTCGATTCCCGGTGGTGCCCAAAAATCACGGTTTGCTGTTTTTAATGTGTAATTATATGTGGTTTGTCCGAGTATTGCTGCATCCGTGGGCCCATTATTGGCATTGAGTGCTGGACTAATCCGCCCTATTTTAATATTTTCTCAAACTTTTCAGAATAATTATAGAGAACAGACCAACACATTTTTCACACCGGTTGTCAACAATTTTCTGTAACACATTCAAGTGATGGACTCAAATTTATTGCAAAAAGATGAAATTGATTTACAAAAGGGTGAAATTGGTATGCAAAACGTTGAATTTGGAGTGCAAACTCTGTATCAATGAAATAAGTTGATATGATTATATGTATGATTCCGGTTTTAATTCCAATTTTGCTGTTCAATCCAAACAAATTATAACTAAAATGCAAAGCAACGTTAAATTAATTAGCCAATTGCTAGCCACCTAGTGTTTAATGACATAACTAATCATGAGTTTAGAAGGATCGTCTATTATATTGGAGTGTCTCACACAGCATTAGTATACATTTTAAAGACGATTGAAGATCTACTATTAGTAGGTAACTATAATAATTTTGAAGTGGATTTGTTTGTTGAAAACATCTTACGAGTAAGAAAAAATATGAAATTACGAATGTTAAAAGGGGATAAATGTCATTTGGACGTCTTGTTTGTGTTATGGGAGATATGTAATCAAATACAACTAGTATACATGTTACCAATAAAAATCACATCATCTTTGAAGATACTTATCGTCACAAATACACGGAGTTGTCTTTTGACTGTCTTAGGCTTGTTCCTGTACCAATCTTGAGTTTGTCTCAAAACAAGTTTCTTAAAAATAATCAAATTTAGTAATATCTCATACTAAATTTGATTATTTTTAAGAAAAGTGGGCTGTGAAAAGTGCGTTACTATGTTATTCATTTTCGATTTTCTTTTAATCGGTTTAAGTCTATATTTCTAAAATATTTACCGTAGCTAAAAATATAAATTTAACCAGTAAACGAATTTGTCACGTCGAAACATCGACACAAATGCAAAACCCAAACTTCCGCATTCATTGAACTCTGACTTTCCGTGTTTAAAGTTAAAACCAAAATAAACAAATTAATTATTCTAAAAAGTAATAAAAAAATATGTTGATACTCACTCTTTTAATTCGGCAGGCATTTTCCTAATTTTTTTTTTAATTTTATTTTCTAACTTATAAAAAAAAAAATTAATTTTTCAATTTTTTCTTTTTGGAATTTTTTGTTTCATATATTTTTATCTTTTGTTGTGCGTCATCAAAATAAGTTTTCTTTTATAAATTTATTCTATACACTATCAACATCTATACTGTATATAAATATATTATATAAATAAATATGCAATCCGGATTTTTATCAGTACTGGATAATAGTTGTATAAAGTCTCTTGTTCCTGTTTCTCCTCTATCTGTGTGTCTGTGTGTGTGCTTGTGTATGTTGAGTATTTGATATTATGATATACGATGATTATGATAGTAATTCTCTAGTGATTATTATTATTATTATTTGGAACATAATTTTTTGCGATGATGTTCAATTCATCAATGATCAAAAACCCAGCACCAAGGGTTAACATCTGAAATGAAAAAAGAAAATAGAAAAATGGTAAAAACTATTTTCAATAATAATCGGATTATTATTTGTTATGTTTTTAATAATATTATGTATTGTGTATATGTAGTGGAAAATATTCAATCGTACGATTTATCGGCTTTTTACTTTTTTGGTGTTTTTCATGTGATAAACAAATATAGATTAGAATGATTTATTATTTGCTTTCAAAATTTTATCTTTTCCATAATATAATGATAAATTGATAAGAAAGCTGTTATATCATATGAAATGTATGTACAACAAAACAAAACAGTATATACACCTAATACGGAGAATTTTTTTTTAATCAAAGAAGTGCGTTAGAGTGAATAGTGATTTCCTAAACTTACTTTAAACTTTAACAAATTATTTATTTGAAAGCTAATTAAATAAGTTTTACCAGTTGCCTGATATCATGCTTCGGGTTAGATGATGAAAAGGCGAATGTCATAGCCCCGAAGATATCAAACCAAACTCAGTAAATTTGGTCAAAATTTAGTGTCATACCATAGATCACTATACATAGTATAGTTATCTGTGGTCATACTAAAAATAAAATAAGATCGAATCGAGCCAAATAAATAAGTCCAAGCGATCATAAGGATAAGCTGATTACCCAATTTTTAAACAATTGGATTTGACAATCGTCATCGACAGTAATGTCGTCTACAGTTGATAGAAACTGCTAATAGGGAAGATACACGACAATTGAAATTCATGCGAATGTTGTTAACTCGGAAAGCGAATCAAAAATACGAATATCATACTTGAGTGTAATAAAAGTGATTCGTAGCCAATATTTTAGCTAGAATATTTGATGACCGAAAGCTAACCGAAATTTCAACAATAAATATTAAGGCCATTCGCTTTTAAGTGCCGAAAAAGTTTTACGATTTCAAATACGTTATCCGTAGCAGAGTATTGATAATTATGTATGTGAAAAATTAAAATTTTACAGTATTTTACAGTTACAAGTGGCCCAAGGATCTATCTATGGACTAGAAGAAAAAAACGTATTTAGAATTAACATGAATATTATAATTCCACTCGCCTATAATGTTAGTGTTGAAAATAAAACACCGAAAACCCAAATGTCTCAAATCGAAACAACGTGCTGCAAAGAATGAAACGATTCCTTAGGACATATCAAGCGCTACCGAACTCGGTATTGCAAACATCTTTTATATCACTCGGTGAATGTTCCACTGAAGTAACCATTATATGCATCCATGAATAACACGGCTACTTTCAAGACTCAAGTATTTATTATTCCAAAGGTGAATAGTATACTCAATGGTTCCACTCCATCCAGCACATATAGATTCTACAATGGATTTAGTCTGAAATATACACTAATTTATAAATTATTTTTGGAGGTTCGCGTCTTGGATCACTTATCAATATTATATGCGATTTATAATATTTAGTTCTTTACCGATGCGCAATTTTCTAAAAAATTAATTAATTTTCGTAATTGGTATCGATTATGTCCATTTTTAGGTTGTTTGTTTTTTTTGAGCTACCTATGCATATTTTATAGGGACTACATATTTTATAGTGAGATTTTTTGCATCCAGCGCAGGTAGATAAGTAGAGACTACGAATTTTTGGTACACTCTAAATGCGCTGGATGTACCTAATTTGTTGGCAGTAGATCGACAAATTCTGAAAGAATTGAAGCTGACGGATCAAAATTATAGCAATCGTGGCCGCATTGATGCACTGTTGAGGTGAACATATTTCCCAAGGTAATACTATAATTTAAGAGGCGTAAATTAACAGTGGCCTACACAAGTGCGGAAGAAGATCAAGGTACAAATACAACCAAAAGTTTTACCGTTCAAAATATATACGGCTAGCAACAACAATGGACTAAAATATTGCTGTTAGCAAATCTAATTTAAATTGATGGAAGAGTTTAGACCATGAATATAGTTAGTATATTGGATTATCAACGCATCCGAGGCGTTGGACCACCACGTTCGTGGCAAATCGAGTGAGTGAAATTATGCAGGTATACAAGCGAAAACACTGATGGCAGGATATGTCAAGAAACAATCCAGTTGATATTGCATCTCGAGGCGTAGAACGATGAAGTTGATAGAAAATATCAGAATTGCATTCTTCCAATGGCGTGTCTATCGCAAAATTTGACATTTAAGACGGAAAATATTCCGGCTTTTTTATATTGCCGCTATTTTTGTTTTTTATGAACTAAATCGTACACGTTTTCGTACTATTATTTTTTACAATTTCAACGTGGATTTACTGAACAACAGGCGATGAAGCACCATCAAGGACCAATATTTCTCGATGGTTAACAGAATTTAATCGTGGCCGCAGTTCGCTCAACGATGTGAATTTCGTGAAGGTCATCCAAAATCGGTGGTTGTTCCGGAAAACATTGATGAGCTAATACTGCAAGATCGTCATGTGACTTATCGTGAGATTGAGGCATTCTTGGGCATTAGTGGGACCAGCATACATTTAATATTGCATGAAAATTTGGCCGTCAAAAAAATTGGTTTGCGTTGGATCCTACATAATTTGACAATCATTCAAAAAAAGGCTCGTGTCAATTGGTCGAAAGAAATACTGTCAAAACATGTCTATAAAATAGAAACAGGTAACGAATCGTGGATCTATGCGTATGACCCCAAAACCTAACAGCAGATGACGGTTCCAATGTGAGCCAAATCCAACAAAACTTTTTAACGTAGAACGATCAAGTTTGAATGGTACCCTACCATTTTTTTGCCTGGTCTTCTGTGAAATAAGGAAAACCAACCGCCGACGACGGATCATTCTCCACCACGAGAATGCAAGTTCTAACACATCGGTACAAGCAACTGAATATTTGAGCGGTCAAAAAATCGAATTAATGGGTTATCCGCCAAATAGTCCTGATTTGGCACCAAATTGACCTTCATGGAGAAGCCGTAAAATGAACCGAAGCGCTATCCTGTGTAGTAGAAGTCTCACGAAATTTTAACAATGTCCTTCATTCCTCGTTATGTTCTCTAATAGCACTATCTCCAGGAACATATGAATATTTTATTGCCGCAGTAAACTAGAAAACGAATTTCTATTAGGCATTGCAACTAACAGTTTTGTTTAACCCTTCGAAAATTCAATGACCTTAACAATTATATTTGTATTATTTAATGAAACACTTCACGTTTAGGAAACTTTAATTAGGCAAATTAATTTTTCCGTTTGTGTTTCGGAAGAAGACGAGAAGAATGTTTGGGATAAATAAATTGAATTGTACAATACAATTTCCTCTAATCTAGCTACAATCAACAACAACAAAAAATCGGTTTATTACAGTGGTGACCGATTAACTAAGAAAACGAAAATATATTGCAGCGCATAAAATCATTTGTAAGTTTATACAGTCAGTACGTCAGAAAGTAAGCACTTACTTATATCAATGATAATTGCACGATATCAAATTTTTTTTAATATTAATGTTGAAAGGTGCATTCTAATCCTTTTAAATTCTATTTTCAGACGGCATTTGCATATTCATTTGTTTGAGTAATACACAGACAGCTTATACCCAGATCATATAATGGATCAAATTTTACAGACAATCAGCTGAAAGCATTATTCCATTATTTAAAAGCACGAAATAAAAAGGTGGTTGGTGAATCAATAGTTACGCACGAAAAGTTATCCACTTTGCTAGCGAAAATGTGATAATATGTACTACAAAAGGCATAAATAAACCAGAAAATCTCACTTTAACCGGAGAGATTCCTTTACCCCATAATTCAAAAAATGTAATTAATTCTTCAAAATTGGTATCGCCCCCAACCGCATCTCCACATCAAAGTGACATATAAAAATACGAATGAATATTCAAAACGATAATATTCTTAAATGATCGTCATCCTGTATTTAATTTAGATTAACTCTCACTACTAACACTTTACACAAACCTTGACATTATTACACAATAACCAAATAATAATAAATTAAACAAACTTCTTAAGTTTTCATATAATCACTAAGGCATAACAAAGTTTTTTTTTTGTAGCTTATCAAATTTACCGGAAAAGCCACGATTGTTTAGTTGATAAAATTGTTCAAAAAAGTAATTTACAACTTTACATATTAAGATATCACTATGCTATGCGAACAAATTAAATTTCTTATATAGAAATTGAAAATCGAAAATTACATAATATAGTATACATACAATATATGTATGTTTCGTAAGTATAATATAGTTATGTACTATACATAATTTTTTCTTGTATTTTTTGTACTTACATATTATTGATCCTTGTCTACGATGATTGAAAAAGTATTAAGAATTTATATATCGATATAGAAGTTTTATATTTTAGTCACACAAGTGTACACGTTATAATATTTGCTCGGATGATGGTATGGTGTGGTATGGTATTGTGAGATGGTTTTGGTACGAGAGTCTTGAATAAAGATCCAGAATTTAAATAAGATTAAACCATTTTCTATATTATATAATTCTTGTTCAAATATATTACGATGTTTATTACATATTACGATGTACACTGATGATATCTTTTATTTTGTGCATACACAACATATACGACTATGTATACATTGTTATTTTCAATCATCCGATATATAAACTCATGCGTTATGTACGAGTATGTACAAAACTCAGAATTCATTAAACATAGAACAACAACAATAAATGTATGTAGGTTAAATCTATTTCGTATTCAATTGCGGTTGATAAGATTACCGGTGATTGAAAAATGACTGATTGCGTTTTAAATTTTGTTAAATAATATTACGTATACATACGTTAATGTATAAAATCTAAGCTTATAATAAATAAAAAATTAGCATAATACATAAGTTTAATAATACTTACTTATGAGACGTATATACAATGTATGTATCACTAAATTTAGCTCAACGAACTTCAACATAAACAAAAATATACAAAATAATCAGATTAATCGTTGGATGCGATGCGAGGTCAACTGGATGGATGACGTACCTATATGTATATACTGCGAGCCAAATGTTATCTCAAAAATGTGTCGAGTATAGCATATATAAGAAAAATAAAGAGATAACCTTCTCCATAAATATCGTTACTACCAATTTAGTAAGTTATAATAGTATACAAAACACTTAGGCTGTATGTAATTTGGTATAGTATTTGTATTTCAACCGATTACAATCACAACATTTCAATCCGACTTTATGTACTTATTGTAGCGATCGCTTAATTTAGTATGCTACAACGCGATATATTAACAAAAAGTCACCTTCACGTTTTTATAGTTTCGTCGTAGTTGGATTAATCGATGCTCTTATAGGATTTTATAATTTATTCGGGTGTACCATGCGTTGAATTCAAATTAGCATCACTCGAAATATGATAGTTTTTAGCTCAAAATTTGAATACAATTTCAACATAGTTAATATAATTTAACAAGACCGGGGATCTACATATTGGAACCACGTAGATGTTGATCTACGCAGGTACTATAGCTTAGAGTTGTCTCGAACTATCCTAATTTTGATTTTTCTTTCTAAACCAGTATTAATAAATAATAGAATGAACGCTGCATAACGAGCTACAGCTATTGCTTTATTCGCAGTGTTTGGTGGTTGCTTAGGACCATCCCGGATTTGAAGATTTAGTTCTATATTCTAATATTCTAAGCAATGCTCGAAATTTTAAATATTAAATGTAGGATTATTTATTAAATCGGAATGAAAAATCAAAATTTCGTTGAACTACATTGAAATTTGAATTTTCTATAGTTCTAAAATATTTCATGGGTTAAGTAAGATTTTATATTTTACAAAATTCTGCTAAAAATTATTCTGCGAATAAATTTTTTGCCGCCATAAATATATTGTCTTAACGTAGGATCTTTGCTAGTCTGAGTCTCACAACATTCTGTTTTCTGCTTAGAAGAGTTTGAAATTATCTGCGCTGTCTGATTCTCCTTATTCAGTTTTTAACTTTGGATGAGTGCTCAACATACAGATTTCAAGTTGGAGTGCCAAGTCTCGTGGTGTACGTTACTCTTTGATTTGATGTACTTAGTCTTAGAGAGGGCCTATTTTCTTTCCCAGCCGATTAAAAGCATTAGGCTCATTAATATTTAATATGAACCAGACATTTTATGGTCGCCAGATTCTAAACGGGATTTAGGGCAAGAATTAGAGGAGAGATAGTTTACTGCTCCTTTCGAATAGGTTGGTGTTATTCATAAAATTGTTTCCGCTTGCCTCTTCTGATTGTACCTTAGCCACTGAGGTAGTAGTGCTTGTGCTCTATCTGTCATAAGAGCCAAGTTTACAACTATGTTGATGCATTGCCGCTGGATTTCGTTGGGTTCTCGCTTACTCAACAAGTCAGCCGGTACTGAGTTTCCCAATTACTACACCATAAACTTTCTTTTTTGTTCTAAACATAGTGGGTTTTTGATCCCCGCATTTTATACAGTCGCCTCTTACATGTGGCACAGATGCTGTTTGAAACCGCAGTACCTCAACTACTTCTCACTAGTTTTGGGCCGCCAGTTTTATTTCATTTTCCACCTACCCGCCGGCAAGCCACACGTGTGTGTGTGTATGTGAGAGTGAGTGTATGTCTGTAAGCATTGCTGTGTTGATTTTAAAAAGCTGTGTTCTACTAGCACCGTTCTCCTTCAGATTGGTGGTCTTCCTAATTTTCTTTTACCTTGCGGATTCCCTTCTAATGACATTCAAACGTAACAAACATCTCCATTTACGCTTTCTAATTTCTACCTAACCGTTTGTTTGTCTCATGGTTTTCATTTGTGATTGTGTTTGGCCAGAAATATTTTATTAACTGCCTTGTTTATTCACAAATATCTGAAGTCTTTTTATGGGAGGGAGACTCATTAGTTTTTGCATTCGCTTGGGTCATATTTCTTCAGAATATCGGTGGTTAAGCCCTCTTTCTATACTCAATTTTCATCGTATTCCACACCTCAGCTATAATAGTGCTGTTAAGGTTTCTGCTGTATTAGTCTGCAAAATTTGAATTTTCGAATCCAGGAACTGTTAAAATCGCTTTCAAAATTTACGTTTTAATTCAGTTCAAAATTTGATAAACCGATTAGTTTCAAATGAGGAAAACACTATACAATAAACTAATCAAAATTCGATAGTTACGATTGAAATTCATTGGAGCTTTACTTAGCGCCCTACTATTATAAATGAAACAGCAGACGCAACAATCTAGCCAACAAGTTGATAAGCAGAATGCGAAATTTGATCAACTAAACACGAAATTTGATCAATAGACACAACAATTTGATCAGCTAAACTCTGAAATGAAACAGTAAAATGCGAAATTTGTTCAGCTAAACACTAAAGTTGAACAACAAAATAAGAAACTGGAGGAGTTGGAGGCAGAAACGGCAAACAGAATAAAACAACTAGAAGGCAGAATGAAGGAGTTTGAAGCCCGCCAGGAAAGCTCTCTCGCACCACAACAATAAACCGAAACGAAGCAGCACAACCACATTAATAGAACCGCCTACTATGGAGGCCACAAAGCAGTTGTTCAACATAATGGATGGGTTGCAGAGGAACGGTTTAATGCCTTAACGCTTTCACTAAGAAGAAATGCAGCTGACGTGCTACATACAATACCTGCAGCAGCGAAAGAATTCTGCAAGAATTGGACTTGAGGTACGAGCAAAGCCATGTCCAGGAATTATGTAAAATCCAGCTGCATAATAGGAGACAACAACGAGGAGAACGCCATCAAGATGTTGAACGAGAAATAACCAAGCTATACCGCGCGCCAATCATACTATAAAAATCCGAGTTAAATTCAGAACTGTAAAATTTGGTTTGAAACATTTAGATTTTTCGTAATCAGAGAATTGTAACTAAACAAAATTTGACAGTTCAAGTTTCAAAATTTTCAAAATTCGAATTCGTTATTATTCGTTGTCCTTATACCTAAAGTTCGCAACTATAGATAAAATTTCAAATGTCGAATTTTCAGTATCGAATTCCGTCTAATGCTTATTGACTGAACATAATATATAGATCGAATATATAACGAAGAGCTGTATTGACGACGTGATTTGAAAGTTGTTTTCACAGCGCTTATTTACAGTTCAGCAATTCATTTAAATCAACGAAATACTAAAGCTAAGTTGAGTGAATGCTATTTTATTAGTTGGATCGCAGGCAATTGGATTTTCGAAGCAAGAATCTTCTTCTGTACTTTTTTGTAACTAAATAAGGGAAAATGAACGACAAGTCTATCAAAAATTATTGTATAATATGATTGTGGAAAATAGACAGACAGACATTCTGAAAAACAGATTTGTTGAAAAGGCTCAGTAGTTAATTTGTTAATTTTTTGGTTCTTTTATTTTCTGTGCATGTCGAGCCGATATATACTCAATTTATCAAAGGTAAGTGAAACTGAACATTTATATACATTAAGGATATACAGCATCGCAGCCTTGAATGCTTCAATCAAAGTCCAATAGTATAGTACTTATTATAGTATTTACAATATAGCCGAACGAAACCTATACATACTAGTAACGAGACGTCAAGACATTCGGTTTGATGAAGGACTTTGAAACAATTTGTCCTTCCCGGAAACAATCCCTTTCCAATTTTTTTAAAAAGTTAGAAAACTATACTACTATGCTAAGTAAATGTCACTTTTTAAATGTATATCCTTATAAAAACCATAAAATAAAAACCAATTTCTAAAACAAGCAATTCTTGATTGGCTGTGACGTTTGAATAGGTTTATAACTGGAAAATTGAAGAAATGCTAAATCAAGTACAGATAGAAAATGGGTCGCAATATTTGAGCATTTTAAAGAGGAGCAAAAAATATACTATTTAGAATTAACTCTGAATGCAACAAATTTATTTTTTAGCCGATGATCGTATTAAAGGGAAATTTTATATCGAATAAGTATCAGGGACTTGAAATCCAAAGAATTTTGGTTTCATTGAAAATTGGTCATGGAAATCTAGAAAATATAAATTTTGAATATTTAATAAAATTCTTCATAAATACATAATCAGAAGAGCTTAGATATTAAACAGTTCACAAGCCCAATCTCAATCAAAATTGAGATTTTTCGGGTTTGGCTCAAACCTAATGAAGGCTGAAAAAAACTTTTAATGAAATACTTTGCATATTTAGAGAGCTTAGAAATTCGGAGAAACTTTGTAATTTGAAGCCATTTCCATTTTTTAGTTCAAAAAAATGTTGGCAACCTAGAAAGAAAATCAAATTTACCGAGAAAATTGATTTTTTTTTTGGATTCAATTGAAATTTTTCACACATTTCACAAATTCAGAAAAATTGTTTTCTGAAGAAATTCCCCATACATACAATTTTCCCAAAGACGGTATATAAATTCTTCGTAACTTCTGCGGGGTCCCGAAACCCAGAGAAATTTTATATTTTAGAAATGACTGCAAATTTTGAGGGCTTCAAAAATTTAGTACCAGGTCTTTATCGTGGCACGGCATATCTGTAAAGATTTTATTAACTTTTAAAATTTATTGTTTTCTAATGTCGTTCCCTGCCCTGCAAATAAAAATTAGCAGCCTTAATATTAAGACTTGTTGAAAAGGCTCAGTAGTTAATTTGTTAATTTTTTGGTTCTTTTATTTCCTGTGCATGTCGAGCCGATATATACTCAATTTATCAAAGGTAAGTGAAACTGAACATTTATATACATTAAGGATATACAGCATCGCAGCCTTGAATGCTTCAATCAAAGTCCAATAGTATAGTACTTATTATAGTATTTACAATATAGCCGAACGAAACCTATACATACTAGTAACGAGACGTCAAGACATTCGGTTTGATGAAGGACTTTGAAACAATTTGTCCTTCCCGGAAACAATCCCTTTCCAATTTTTTTAAAAAGTTAGAAAACTATACTATTATGCTAAGTAAATGTCACTTTTTAAATGTATATCCTTATAAAAACCATAAAATAAAAACCAATTTCTAAAACAAGCAATTCTTGATTGGCTGTGACGTTTGAATAGGTTTATAACTGGAAAATTGAAGAAATGCTAAATCAAGTACAGATAGAAAATGGGTCGCAATATTTGAGCATTTTAAAGAGGAGCAAAAAATATACTATTTAGAATTAACTCTGAATGCAACAAATTTATTTTTTAGCCGATGATCGTATTAAAGGGAAATTTTATATCGAATAAGTATCAGGGACTTGAAATCCAAAGAATTTTGGTTTCATTGAAAATTGGTCATGGAAATCTAGAAAATATAAATTTTGAATATTTAATAAAATTCTTCATAAATACATAATCAGAAGAGCTTAGATATTAAACAGTTCACAAGCCCAATCTCAATCAAAATTGAGATTTTTCGGGTTTGGCTCAAACCTAATGAAGGCTGAAAAAAACTTTTAATGAAATACTTTGCATATTTAGAGAGCTTAGAAATTCGGAGAAACTTTGTAATTTGAAGCCATTTCCATTTTTTAGTTCAAAAAAATGTTGGCAACCTAGAAAGAAAATCAAATTTACCGAGAAAATTGATTTTTTTTTTGGATTCAATTGAAATTTTTCACACATTTCAGAAATTCAGAAAAATTGTTTTCTGAAGAAATTCCCCATACATACAATTTTCCCAAAGACGGTATATAAATTCTTCGTAACTTCTGCGGGGTCCCGAAACCCAGAGAAATTTTATATTTTAGAAATGACTGCAAATTTTGAGGGCTTCAAAAATTTAGTACCAGGTCTTTATCGTGGCACGGCATATCTGTAAAGATTTTATTAACTTTTAAAATTTATTGTTTTCTAATGTCGTTCCCTGCCCTGCAAATAAAAATTAGCAGCCTTAATATTAAGACTTGTTGAAAAGGCTCAGTAGTTAATTTGTTAATTTTTTGGTTCTTTTATTTTCTGTGCATGTCGAGCCGATATATACTCAATTTATCAAAGGTAAGTGAAACTGAACATTTATATACATTAAGGATATACAGCATCGCAGCCTTGAATGCTTCAATCAAAGTCCAATAGTATAGTACTTATTATAGTATTTACAATATAGCCGAACGAAACCTATACATACTAGTAACGAGACGTCAAGACATTCGGTTTGATGAAGGACTTTGAAACAATTTGTCCTTCCCGGAAACAATCCCTTTCCAATTTTTTTAAAAAGTTAGAAAACTATACTACTATGCTAAGTAAATGTCACTTTTTAAATGTATATCCTTATAAAAACCATAAAATAAAAACCAATTTCTAAAACAAGCAATTCTTGATTGGCTGTGACGTTTGAATAGGTTTATAACTGGAAAATTGAAGAAATGCTAAATCAAGTACAGATAGAAAATGGGTCGCAATATTTGAGCATTTTAAAGAGGAGCAAAAAATATACTATTTAGAATTAACTCTGAATGCAACAAATTTATTTTTTAGCCGATGATCGTATTAAAGGGAAATTTTATATCGAATAAGTATCAGGGACTTGAAATCCAAAGAATTTTGGTTTCATTGAAAATTGGTCATGGAAATCTAGAAAATATAAATTTTGAATATTTAATAAAATTCTTCATAAATACATAATCAGAAGAGCTTAGATATTAAACAGTTCACAAGCCCAATCTCAATCAAAATTGAGATTTTTCGGGTTTGGCTCAAACCTAATGAAGGCTGAAAAAAACTTTTAATGAAATACTTTGCATATTTAGAGAGCTTAGAAATTCGGAGAAACTTTGTAATTTGAAGCCATTTCCATTTTTTAGTTCAAAAAAATGTTGGCAACCTAGAAAGAAAATCAAATTTACCGAGAAAATTGATTTTTTTTTTGGATTCAATTGAAATTTTTCACACATTTCACAAATTCAGAAAAATTGTTTTCTGAAGAAATTCCCCATACATACAATTTTCCCAAAGACGGTATATAAATTCTTCGTAACTTCTGCGGGGTCCCGAAACCCAGAGAAATTTTATATTTTAGAAATGACTGCAAATTTTGAGGGCTTCAAAAATTTAGTACCAGGTCTTTATCGTGGCACGGCATATCTGTAAAGATTTTATTAACTTTTAAAATTTATTGTTTTCTAATGTCGTTCCCTGCCCTGCAAATAAAAATTAGCAGCCTTAATATTAAGACTTCATTTAAGACCTGAAACTAACAGTCAACAAAGAGTCAGGTGTCATGACTATTTTGCCAACAATTGACCGAATTTGGGAAAATTTCGAATTAAATAGTTTTGTCTAACCTTCGAATGACTAATTTTCAAGCCCTAAACATTAAATTACAAATAATACCAACTACACACATACATATAACGAATGTCAATAAATTAGTAAACAAATATGTTGATAACTAAATGGGAATGTAAACAAGTTCGTGAACAAATAACATGAATTTGACAAAAAATCAAAAAAATCAATAAAATAAAACAATTGAACGGATATTCAATGTAAAACCACACATTGTCTAGAACACGTCATAATTTCGCGGTCGTCGTATGTAACAAACATCGCAATGCTGAATATTTTCTAAACGTAAATTACTATTCCTAATTTATGGGATTTATAGTTGCATATATGTATGTATTTATATTTTAATTAAAGACGTGACGTACATCTGAAAGGTAAACGAAATGATGATTACATTTCATATACGTTGTTAGCCGACTATGCGGTTTGAAGGTTATTAAATAACATAAATATAAAACTATAATACCATTTTCGATAGTCTTCGAGTCTAAAGCAACTGGATAATAATAATCACGAGATTTTTTTTAAATAGAAAAACCGCAATATTTAATTAACTATATACGAGTATACTGGTACATCGCTTAAGTTTGTAGATGTATGTGGGAAAGATGAAACTATTTTGGAGGTTGCAATACATACATCTATTTTATACGAAAATAGACAAAAAAATCACAATTTTAACAAAAATTAATTTTATTTTGCAAAATGATTCATTCACAAGAATTGCTATACATACTATATACATTACATACACAAAAGAATAAAGTGATCCGATTCGTTTCGTCATCTCGAATTTTTGTATTGTGACATTCTACAAAAACAAAAAATATATTCGCGAAATAAAACTTTTGGCATCAAATAGTAGAGATATTTCATTAGAAATGCGTTTTTTTTGTTGTTAATTATTTAAATTGGCTCACTATCATATCACGCAACGATATTTTATTATCAAACGCGGTCATTGAATTTACAAATTGATAAATAGTATATAGCATTGACATATGTTACATAAATATATAATATGTATGTATATGTATGTACATGTATGTAGTCCAAAATGTTATTCGCAAAATTGTATATGGCGAGGCGATATAAAATATTTTGGCCTAGTCCTTGAAATATTCAATAATAATTATATAAATTTAATTATATTTAACAACTTAATCATAATATAAAATACATCATCATTTTTGTATGTTTATGTGTACAAACCATATTATCCACCTATAGCTAATTACAGAGACCAACCTTAAATAAAATTTGAATATTATTTACTAATTATGGTAATAATTTTATTAGTTTGTCAGACCAAAATTAATAAAAGCGCGAAGAGACGCAAATCGAATGTCATCTTTTACAAATGGTAACAATGTGTTTATTTTCTGCTAGTCATGTACGTAAAAACGCATATCCACTTGGATATGTGTATAACATATACAATATATGTATACGGTACGTTCCTAAATTAATCCGTACAAAGTCTAAAATAATTATGTCATATATACATATATCTACTTGAAAAATTATATAGAATGATTATGGTGTATGTGAAATAAAAAAATTTATTGTTACATTAGTTATCGTTATCGAGGTGGGTTCATTTGAAAATATGCAACGTAAAGGTTACATAGTCAAACAAGGTATTTTGTATCAAAAACGTTATTTATAAAAACATAAAACCGGAGTCCAAAAAAATAATTAGGTATCGTTCTCTGGTGTAGAGTAGAATTATTATTTACTTCGACAGCGTAAGTAAGTAACAATCGGGGTTTTTTTTTTTTTGATAATACATAATACCATAAACAAAACAAACAAATAAAGTGAACAACTGTTACAAAAAAAAATTGAATAACTAGTAATCTAACACACAATGAGTATAATGAAAAATGATTCTAGAGTGGGCCAATCATTGTATAACCGTTTCGAACGAAGTTCCAAAGTTCCAAGATCATTAACATCTTGAACTAGTCAGGTTTTCCAGGTTGAAAAAGAAAACTTTAAACTCCGCATTAAGCCTAAACAAAGTTGAGAGGTCTACCGCTCATCTAAGTAATGAAGTTACTTAGAACGATAACAATCAGATTTTTACTGACGATGAAGAACTGGAAAGAGAAACAGCAATCAACCAAAAAAGAAATTGCACCTTCGTTAATCAATATTATTGGGATGACCGAATATGCCAAGGTGCAATCGGGTTACAAATAAAGATTATAGAGTAGTTTCATTAAACAACAATGTATGGAAAATCAATACACCAAACTCTGAAAGCTACAGACCTTCGGCTACAAAACTAAATACAGAATACAGAAGAGATCGAATGATACACATATGAAGATAGAAATAACTGCCCAATTAAGACACAGTCATCTAACCTTCTCAAAGGATATTGGAGGACCTAAAATATATTTTTAAAAAAGTGGCCTGCCACATTTTATGCTTTTGATAACAAAGAAAAAGTGGAAAAGATCTTCAATATAAAGGCCTAAACATGAGAGTTAAAATAAAACCATTGAGAAAAACTACTGGTCTTATGCCTCAATGAAAAAACTGCCAATCACACGCAGAAATATTGTGGACGAGAGCCTAGCTGCGTAAAATATACTGGTTAACATATTGCGAAACCATGTCCTCTAAGTACAAATATCCCTCCAAAATGTATATAGGCGCCTACACGAAATTGTTCGGGACATTTGGCCCGTGGCCCAGCATAACAAAGTTAAATTTTTTTTATCTTTTGAAATTGTACTACAGTGTCATACCAACGAAACAAAAAAAATTATTTATTTTTTATCTCTATTTGTGGCTTATTTTTGAAGTTAATAAATATAATTAAAAATAAAATTAATTTTTTTAACTTACATGAACATTCACAACATACACAGATAATAGATAATATATATTATGATGACAGCTACAAACAAAAATATTTATAGCTACTTTATGTTTCCATAAAGAGCTAAAACATCAATTGACCCTCAAAAAGAGCTAAAATATAATTTTTTTTTTCGGTTTGTTGATACTAGTACAATTTCAAAATTTTTAAAAAATTTAACTTTGTTAATTTGGCCCGCGGGCCAAATGTCCCGCAGAACAATTTCGTGAAGGCACCTTAACAAAGAACATCCAACAAATTACAAATGTGACGTAGTGAAGGAACTACAAAAGTTAAGAAACAGAACGCGCCAAATACCACAAAATCTTAAGATATTGCTAGAAAGGAAATCTACTAAAAACCAATATACGCTAAATTACATGGATACTTTTTATTCCGGAAGATAATTGAACACAACACAAATTTATAAGCTCCAATTTAAACTTCGGTACAGTGATACCAACTAGATCCCCTGAACAATAATATTAGATGTGCGGTGTGGAACAGTTGTCCCATTAGCCAAATGAAAATGAACAAAAATAGAAGCTATTCACTGGAAGTCAGAGAATTAGTCAAAGAAAAACGATAAGCACTAAAAAGAGGAATCGAGCTTCCAAAAGCAAGAAAATATTCAATTATTATGCAGTAAATTAAAAATTTCAATCGAGGAAGTTAAAAACAAATTAATTAACAATTACCTAAGTAGCCTTACTGGCCCAAAAGACACCGATTACTCTCTTTAGAAAGCAACAAAAAAATACGACCCAAAATGCAAGTGCTTCCAATCAGAAATGACGATGCATCATGGGCTAGAATTGCTAAACAAAAAGCTGCCTTGTTCGCAGCACACCTTGAATATCCTTTTCAACCTCTACCTCGGCAATTTGCAAAAACATTCGTAAAACTACTGCTCAATAGACATTGACAAATTATAGAAAAAATAAATTTTGTTCCTCCCCACCCATTTGTCTTTTGAGTAAAATGTGGAGAAGAATTCTCTGAATTAAAGAAAATATCAACAGGAATACCACAAGGTAGCATTCTGAGACCAATTCTATATTTAATATGCACCCGAGATTTACCAACAACAGAAGGAAATATCTAGATATGACACTTGACGCTAAACTCTTGTGGAAAGTGAATAGGAACAAGGAAGAAGAAAATATTAAATACAGAATAATGTACTGGTTCATAGGAAGGAACTATGAGTTAATCCTACATAATAAATTGTTCTTATGCAAATACTAAAACCGAAATGGACCTACGGCATTCAACTTTGGGGTTGTGCTAAGAGAAATGTAAAAATAATACAACCATTCTAAAATAGAAACCTACGCGACATAGTACAAAGCCCCATGTTGCCTATGAAATGACCACCTCCATAGACACCTAAATATAGAATATGTCAGTGAGGAAATAAAAAACCATGCACGTACATCGTTTAAGTCAGCACCTAAACACCATAATGCTGATATACGTTATTTGTTGGGCAACCCATACCCAGTAAGACGATTTTTAAATAAGCCACACGAAGTGAGTTCATAGGACCCAAACGACCCCTACAAAATTTTCCAAAATAAGATAGAAAAATTACTAGATGATTCTTAATCAGTTGTAATATTATTTTAAAAAAAATTAAATAAAGTTTCATGGCACTTTTTAATTTATACAAAATATCTCGTTTTGTTAAAACTAGTTATCTTTACTTAAAAATTGACAAAGCGTCCCTTGTTCTTAATAAAACTAACTAAAATTATTTAAATTAAGTACATTTTTGTATTAAATGCGATTGCCCAAAAATGACGTTTTAACACAGTTTTAATTTATGTACCCCCTTAATTTTAATAATTTAAATACACTACTATTAAAAATTGTAATCAAAAATTAGTATATTTCTAATAGCCAATGCTTAGAGAGTTTCCCCGTAGTATTTTTTTCTCTGTCACATTTCCATCTGATTATTCCCAAAACGATAAAAAAGAAATAAAAAGGCAAAAATTGGTATACTCGTATAGATGTGGGTGCTTTAAAGTCGTGTGGATCAATATATAATAATGACGTTTAAATTTTTTATTTTTATTTTGCGTTTTTTTCATTTTATAGTTTGTTTTAGATAATTTATAAACTTTAAAATTAAAATATATATGTACATGTGTACATAATGTATATTGAACACAAATAAATACATAAAACTTCTAAATAACGTCATCTCTCAACTGAACCGTATATATAAAAATCGGAATTTAATTTCATCATCGTGTTATGATGATGTGATACATTGCTGATATTATGGATATTCTATTATAACAAGAACAACTATACTAAATACATACGAGATAGAGAGATAATTACAAAACTATTACTATAAAAATGTAAAAAAACAGTTTAGCAAATTTTACCATTTCATCCCTTATGACCGAATAATTAAATATATAAATATATAATTTTTTTTTGTGTGTATGCCAGCCTTATTATTATTGCTGGCTATATGATGGTTACTGGCTGTTAAAAATTAATTAAATTTTATTTGTAAACCAGACCAATTTATCTGCGTACGAATATATCAGCAATTATAGTGATTAGGTCTCGTGTTAATAATCTAATTAAATGTTTTAGTAATAAATTTAGTAGTTTTTACTATATCTATCTATATACTAAACGATTTATAACTTATACACTTAGTGTTTTGAATGGGGGTGATTGTTTTTATTTAATGTTCGTCGCCTCTGAAAATCATTAAAAATTTTCAAGTAAATATAGAAAAATAATCGTTTCTTATTCATCCCCAAAAATAAATTTAATACCACATTTAAATATAAATACTATAAACAAATTGTATATATTACCTTTACCTCAAAATTCCTAATAATATCTCATCAAAAAAAAAAAAAAAAACCTAAACATAGTCATTAGTCCTTCCAAATACATAGCACAAAAAATTATCAAATTTCATGCTACATGTGAAACAACCCAATATACCCAACATAAATCAATATTTTCATTATTCCAACCATTTAACATTTCATCCTAAATAAATGTACATTATGTACTATTCATATTTATATATGGTTATAGAGAATTGTTAGTTAATGGAATCAAAAAGATATACTCTAGAAACTACTTGAAAATGTTAAAGGGTAAAATTTACTCTCCAAAAAAAATTATGACTAGTTTTAACTTATAAGCAATGGCACCGAAAATTCTAAAAAAGTGAACCCAGTTTCGTAGTACAATTTCCAAAAATACAGAGTAAAAAACGATTTACGTGTTAACACAGCAACAGCTTGTATACCATTCTGAACTGACATGACCAATGGGTTCAACCCATAAATTCTGCATCCCAACAGAGGATTATAGATGTGTTCGAAATCAAGGAATACGAATCACTTTTACATCCTGCCTCTCTATTGGGATTCGAGAACCCGGTACCACCCAAAAACATTGAATGATACCTGCTTGACCTTTACAAACAAAGCGAAACACCTCGGGCTTATTTTGGACAGCAAACTAAGGTGGAAACCAAACATTTTAGAAAGGATAAAGAAAGCTACTGTTGCGCTCTACTCCTGTAAAAATGTCATTGGAAAGAGGATATTTGGTATTGCACACATAGAGCCATATGGTTCAGTTGTCAGACCTATACTACTGTATATGGGGCTGTCGTCTGATGGCCAGCTTTATAAGTCATAGTCAACCTGAAACTTTTGAGAAAAATTAAAAGAACGGCCTGCTTGTGAAAAGTTGACTCGGGAGCGCACCTACTCCATATTCGGAGATTCTCTTTCATTTCACCCATTTAGATCTTGCGGCCAAACAATTGGCCACATGCAGAGCTATAAGGCTCAAATTTATCTCCATGTGGACCTGGAACAACATACGAAACTCATTAATTATATGCAACAGAGATATTCCGGCTACTACCGACTACACTATCCCATGAAGTTTCTAACTAAGATTCCCACCAGAGAGAACTGGGCGAGTGAGACACTGAATATAAACATCTCTTTCAGTCTGAACTTATCGGGATAATGTATGTAATGGACTGGTTGAGGTGTAATGTGACATATGCAAAGAATATTCGAGTTTTTACGAACAGCCTTCCATTAAAACGGTACACTCTCACTTCCCTACGTCGAAGATAGCCCAGAATTGTTTCAAATCTATAAATGAGATTGCTGAACAGTTCAACATCCACAGAGAGAGCATCGAACGAATTGTCTAGGGCCACCTCGTGCGTAATAACTATAGGCAGATCTGGAAAAAACTTGATGGGCCCAGATCCAGCTGCGATGGTGATGAGGAGGAAGAAACAGTACTTCACCTACTTTGCATCTGCCGACGTCTAGCACAAAGCAGAATGAAATTTATGGGAGCCTCCGATCCGGTTGATCTGATGGATCTTGTTGAAACCGACATGAGAGAATTTCAACGCTTCGTAGAAAGGTGCGATGAGGAGTGAAGACGAAATCGTATATTTGGTACATCTACATATACGGACCAGTCTGCGTCTATGCTAGTCCTTTGGTACATGTACTCTAACCTAGCCTAACCTGATTCCCATAAACAAATTTTGTTGCTAATTAAGCTACATAAATCAATATATAGTGATTGTTAAAGAATTTCAAAAGTAATAAGCCGAATAAAAAAACAAATGCTCAATATATTAGATCACAACATTCCCATTCAATTTTATAGGCGGTTATAGAACTTAATCTTTCCGCATTTTGATGTTTTATGTACATATTTTCAATAATTTAGTATTGAAAAAACATCCGTACGCACAAATCAATGAAAATTAACAAATTTCTGAAGAAGTTAAACGATTTTAAGAGGAGACAAAAAACGTGCACCAATGGTATGTTTCAATATTTAGAAAAGAAAAATGATGCTCTAGATAACATGTTTATCTATGGAAGTAGAATAACTTCCAATCAAAGAAATTAAATTTTGATCACGCTAACAAAATACTTAAGATAGCCAAGTTAATCAATTAAAATTAAAACATGCACGATTTCTTTCATCTCGCACAAAATAAACCGGCTGGGCACGTGTCACAATTGTTACCAAACTCTATATATAGAACAACCAACTGTATAGATTTGTTTTAAACGTCAAGCATGGTAATTAATCAATCGATTGCTGGCATCAAAGTTAATTGGTGTTATACATTTACAATATTGCTGTAATAACGCCCGCAATGTGTTGGTCGTTAATTAGAGTGTGCCTATATTATATAACATCTGGTTAAATATGATTACGTAATTGTGTCAAGTACTTATGTATATTTCTGTTTACACATACCATGTTGCTTAAACTACCTCGTATAAGAATGTATAAGATTAATGACTTACCTTGCTTTCCGTTTATTATAAATAAGCAGCAACAAACCAAAATTTTTTGTCTAAAACTTTATTATGTTTGTTCACTCAAAACATACCACATAGCGCACCGTAAACGCTACTAAAATCGAAAGTGGTGTATAGACAAAGCACGAATTTGAATTCAACTTGTAACATTAACTATATGATGGCCATATCATTCAAACATACGTGCATGATAACTCATATAAGTACATATAAGCTAAACAGTAAGTTTTAGCCTTCATGGCAGTTAGCTATAATAATCGTTATATACTATAGTTAAGCTGTTTAATCACCTGTTTATTATAGCATTAAATACATGTGTAATCAAATAATGTGTGTGTTTGTGTGATGTGAGATAGTGTGAGATAGTCACACATATACGCGTCTGTATCTTTATATATAGAAAACAATATTATAGTTTATTTAATAGTCAATAATTATATTTTCTATTCTCCCGTCAAGGTTAAGGTCAAGATTATTTTGAATTTGTAAGAATCATAACAAAAACAAGACCAGCAAAGTTTATTGCGGAAATATTAAATTCAATTATTATCAATTTTGGCGAAGAAAAAAAAAAATGATAATTTGGTTTCCAAATACTCGGCTCTTGAATATCAGTGTTAAATATAGAGTGCAGTCACGTCTCAAGTTTTCTATTTTTTTCTATACACAATTCTATACAAATTATACATACGTACATATACACAATTTTCAAGTTCATTCGATGTATAATGTGGTTTATGAAATGAATAATAGTTTATTGATTTTTGACTAGAATCGAGCATATATGTAAAATATGACATCATCATGATTGACTTAAATATTTCGTATGGTATAACACAATTGTCGGTAAAACGTCAGTGCATTTAAGGTTTTGTGCGTATACGTTTAATTCGTATGTTTATCTTTTTTTTCTGTTGCTATCGCAATTGATTTTTAAAATTGAACTCAGTACTTTTGAACTGATTGACATTAATTCCGTATATTTAAAGAAAGTGTATATACAACAAAAGTATTATCACAGTTCTGTTTTATGCCAATAAAAGAAAGAAATAAACTATAAGAATTTAAAATCTACATAATTATGTATATAGCTGTTAGTATACAATATTAGGTCAATTTTTCGTGTTTGTGTTTTATATAATAATTGTTCGCACCGGTGACTCATGCAAAATTAAAACCCTATATATACATACATATGTACATACATCTATAAAAAAAATACAATTTTGAAAGTCAAATGACCTGACTCGTGTTATGTTTATATGGTTTCCATTTGGATATACCGCCCGTTTCATAACTATGTATATCACCAGTTGATTTTTCGTTTTTTTTAATGTTTTGGGAACGCTAAGATTCGGTTGGCCATACTTCGAATTAATGAATTAATAATTTCGGACGATAATTAATTTTAGTCAATGGAATTGACGAATTAACCACTAATCTAATGCGCATTCTCCACAGATTTTCTGTGCGGTTCTAGCCAAGCGAACAAGCCGATCAATCAAGGTGATGGATGTTCAATCAACCTATCAAAAAATGTCCCCAAAAAAATTTTCCTATGGGAAATGCGATATGCGATAATCGGATTTCATAATATCAGCCCAATCGGCAAATCGCAAAAAATGCGAAATGCGATCGGTTTCATAATAGGGCCCCAGGTTCGAATTAATTGGAACATTGTATAGCCCTATCTATACCACTAGTGCTTATCATCATCCTAATCGAAATCACAGATGAAGAAGCCCTGTTGCATCCTTCATCTATTTGGATTAGTACCTCTCGATTCAAATATCATAACTTTAAAAACTGTGCTATTTGTTCGGTGTAATTCGAGTGACATGCTGAAATTCCATAAATATTCAAATATTACAAAAAATGGAGAACTGCTCTAAAATTGAAAAAATGTCCACCATATATTGAAGATTTTCATAAGCGTTTAACATTCAAATTTAACAATTCACATTTTAAATTTTATTTTCAGAATCGTGTTAGTAAATATTTGGTTACGAAATTTGTGGAATTTTATAATTTAATTAAAAAATTTAAAAACTACTGTGAATTGGTAAATGCTGTTTTCCGAGTTAAAATGCAGAATTGTAAACGTCTAGTTTAATTTTCGAAAGTTCGAAATTTCAGACTTTAAGAAATTAAATTTACAAAAATATTCATGTGGAATAAAATATTTAATGGTAGCCTTAAGATCTTTTTCACCTATCCAAAAAACTTGACCAGGGTTTTTGTTTCGAATATAGCGTCCTTAATAAAAATGGCTCCCTGTAAAAAAGGTTTGAAATCGCAAAATCAACTTAAAATTATAGACATTTTTTCATTATTTTAAAGCTCAAGTATAATTCACTCAATTTAATATAAGAAAGACATATTCAAAAAGAAGAGTGAAGTATCCACCATAATTCTGAAAAATACTCTAAAATTGAATACATTTTACGAAATTTAGATTATGCTTATATTATAGTTTTGAAAAATATTCTAAGCCTCAAATGTGCAACGGAAAGTAAAGAGGAATTTGAGAAGTTTTCTAATATTTAAAATAGAAGTTCAAAAATTTTCTAAAATTCATGCAGTTTTATAAATTTTGATAATTTGTTGAAAATTCGATGAATCTATCGAAGTCATGGCACGTGAAAATTTAGGTACAATAAAAATTTATTCACTTAAATATTCGCGGAAATTTATTAGTTTTATTTTAATTTTAAATTTTTAGATTTCGAATGATATCCCGAAATTCGAAAAATCATCTTAATTTTCAATGAATATTCAAAATTTAGAAAATATCCCAAAAATCTAGTAGTTAATTTTCTCTAAATTTGTAAGGAAATTTTGAATATTAGAAAAATTAGAGAAATGCTTTTAAATTCATTTTTGAAATTCAATATTTTTAATTTTAATTTTCGAAATTTTGAAATTTAATTAAAACCTTTAAAAATTGATGGTATTTCAAAACCGAGTTAATATTATTTTGAGTATAAATTCAGAATTATAAACGTCAAATTTCCATCGTAGAAATTTTCTGAATGTAATGTAAAAATTGACAAAAGCAATTTTATTTTATAACTTGTATGCCGGCTGAATTATAAATACTTTTTCATCAAATTTTTTAGTAATTTTGAGAAAAAATCAATAATTCATCGAGCCCGGGTCCCTTAGGGACATACTATGAGCCAGACTTGACACCAATATACTCCTAATTGTCCATTCTGGTCATTTCTATCGCTAATGAAAAGAACTAAATGAAGCCGGTTAAAGAATTATTATAGAAAACAGACAACAAATTTATTTATTTATTAATTAATACGATTACAATAAAATTTAATAATTAATGAATTATTTTCCAATTATAGTGACGCGGACTGTATTATAAAAAGCGGTTTACTCTAGAGTCGTTTCTGCTTAAATCGGCGACTCTATGTATCAAGTACGAGTTTTTTGGGTATTTTTCTGTACTGTACTCGTACCGCATATCGTAATATAATTGAAATATTCTGATGAAATTAATCGATTGAAATTCTGATTGATTTTAACATCATTGAAATATAATATAAATTCAGTTTCTGATTTTCAAACTTGTTTATTCATTTTGATGAGCAAGTATACCAAATTTTGATATTTTATTAAATTATGTGTTGAAGTTTTATTTAATTTTTAAAAAGATTTCTGCAATCTATTTAAAACTGTAAAATTTGATAATAATACGTACCAACAATGTTCGCACAATATGTGAATGACTACCATAAAACATAGCTTATTTTCTCGAATCAAATTTCGATGTTTCAAAATGCCGAACATCGATAAAAATGTGAAGCTGTAAAATTTATAATTTCATAAAAATTCTGAGGTCGGAAGTTATGAAGTTCTATTCTACTGTTAAGTACATAATAGACGAGAAATATTTATAGGAGGCTAAATCTGTAGAATATGGTGGATGTAGAACAATTCGGCCATGGCAATACCACATGTTTGCACCCGTGCAAACTACATGATAGAAAACTAATCAACCAGTACAACAAGTCCAGATGGACTTTACTGCATTACAATGTATAGCGAAATGTAAATTACTGCATTGTAGACGTCGCTGCTTGGATAGCAGAATTCAACGAAATTTCCTTTCCAAAAATTAATCAACAAATCGAGGCTCTCCAACAATTCATGGGAGACTATATAGTCAAGAACAAGATGATGGAACTGGTACAAGACAGAAATTACAGTCTACAGAGTAAGTTTACATGAGAACTAGTTGAACTTATCGAATATTCTGTCAGAGAACTAAATTAATGATTATCCAAGTTTTTACCTCAGTATTTATTGCAGCTACCAAAAATAACAAATGAGACTCGTATTCCAGAGCTAGTTTACTGTAACAGAAATTCATATATCAAAGAACTGAATTTATTCAGCTGAATGTGCTGACTCGATCATTATAATCAGTGGATGTAAAGTCGTTTTAGAATCTTGCCGGTTTTAGGGTTTGAAAGTTTATTTTATTAATTTCATAAAATTTTGATTCAAGGCACTTTCTATTAACTTTGTTTATTAAAATCGGCATTTCCTTTTTTTCTGTATGAACTAAAATTAATTGCTATGCAGAAAATATCCCATAACTTTCGAGGTAATGCGCAATTTTTCAATATGTTTGTCTATTGCTGGATCCTTTATCGAAATTTAATAATTTATGTAGTAAATTTATTAAAGTTTGGATTGAAAAAATTGTTGTTTTAGTTCTAAGCAAATCTATAATATGTAATTCCAATTATCATCCAAAAAAAGGTAGTTGCCATTTCAACAACAATTTAAATTCCTTTTGAATCCTATAATAAAACGAAACTGTTGCTGAAAGCAATTCAAATTTTCTGTATTCCGGTGTTGATAATTTTGCCATTTAAACCATGCATTACTTAGTTAAATAATAAAAAAGAATCGATGGCAACGACCCATACGTTAACCGTACTTTAGGCAGTTTTAAATTATTGTTAGCAAAGAAAAATATTCCCATTGTGTCACCATTACCACTATTATTCTGTTTTGGGTTTTATCCAATCTTTTTGGGAATTAAGTGTCTGCAATAAACGACCCAAACCAATCTTTTTTAACTCTAGAGGCCACAAAATTACATGAGCGCATAGCACACCCATTTTAAATTGAGCAAATTTGAAACATTTCGATTAAAGATTAACCATTTTTCTAGCCATTATAATTATAATACTAGGTCTGTATGCTAGGTATATAGCACAAAATATGATTGCTTGATCTTTATAATATGTATAGTTATGGACACCCATGTTGAGGTCTACAAGATTCGTTTATGCATTATTTGTAATAATCTTGTTGAATTAACACCTCTACAAATGAATAAATAAATTTGGATATGAGAAATAATTTTAACGTATGCGATATTTTGAATTTAAACATATACTTAAGCAGAAATTAGGTTTTGCATTTTGTGAATAAAATTATTTTCATATGTAGTTAATCAATAGAAACTTTGATGTAGATATCCTGATCTTAATTCTAAGGATTGATCAGAAATTTTAAAAATCTAATTTTTATTACAAAACACAAATTTTAAGGTTACACAACTATCACCCAATATTTAACTAATTAGATCAACCTTGATTGTAGTCAAATATTGACTGAAACCGTCTAAATTTGTATAAAATTAAAATTAGTGCCTTTTACTCTAACTATTGTACTAGTCGATTTCACAGTTGGGTCCACAATAAACCAAATAATTTAATAGACTGTATAGAGGATCCTAAAATAATTAAGGAAAAATAAATATTCTAGCAACGATAACGAGAACTGAATACCGGCTTTAAGATATATCTGAATCTCAAGTATGTACCTACATATTAGTTGTATTGTTACTATTTAAAGTACGTCTTTCTCTAATTCGAAAATAATTGAAATATTTTATAAGCTGAATAAAAACCTACTATCATTTTTACTCATTTTCGTTTTATATATATATGATATTAAATTGTCATCACATTACACTCTTGTTCTAGGTCAGTTGAATAGCTTCCATACAGCTAAGAAGAAAACGAATTCGCGAGATATAAAATGTCGATTAAAGCTTATATTCAACACCGTATTCACTATATAAGTACAATACTTACACAATGTTATATTGTTTTACGCTTTGGTTTTTGTGTAGATTAGAGCCGACTACAAAACATTGTAATTTTCAAGTTTTTTGCGATAAGTATTTTTTGTTTATTACATAATAAAATAAAAATATTGGATAAAGTCGTATATACATTATGACTTAGTAGATCATATTGTCTTCTTATCTGTTGTATTATGTATTATGTTAGAGGTGTGTCATTCAATATACATAAATCTGAAATTATTTGTTTTGTTTTGTGTAAAAGCAACTTTCTGTATGAATCCTAACAAAATTCCCACATTATATTTTTGTTGTTAATATTCGCAATCCTACTTATTATTTTTTCTTGACTAATCCACACACATACTTAGTAATTTGTATTACATTATAATTAATGACTTATACTAAACCGTATGATTCTGGAGATTATCATGTTGTAGTATCATAGGTATCATATCGTAAGTAGATATTATGTATCTAAGTATCTAATAAGCAGAATTTCAAAAAGAAAATATTTTCACAAGCTTAGCAAAATTTGGCCATTGTGATTCAAATAGCCATTTCCAAATTCAAATACACATAAACTTATATCACCAGAATTCCAAAATATTTCAAAATTTAATAGTACTTAGATCCATTTCAATACCGTTTAGAGCCTCCTAAAACTTGAAGAATTATAAACAATTTGAATTTTCTAATTTGTATGAAAGTACCTAAGTATGTAGAGGATCTCAATCACATGTGAGACTGGTTGAGGTCCTCTTTGAAGACTTTTAATAGATCTTTGATATTTAGTTACGTAAGAGATAAACAATTTCAAAAACGCCTAAAGTAATCCACAATACTCGCAGTATGATATAATCGCAATTAATCCTACATAATCCATTAATACAGGTTTGTTAATATTTTCTGTAAACTTGATTAACTATTTCAATGTAAATTTATCAGGAAATAGTCACATGGTTCTAAGAATTTGTATAATATGTAATTAAGTAAATACATATTGTATATTATAAAATTTATGAATTAATGTATGTACGAGTATATACATACTTGAAGACAGAAGTTGTAAAAAAGATTTACTTTTTTTATATAAAAATTATTTTAAAAAAAATTCAGAACTTAAAATCTATTAACCCAAAGAACAAATTTAATCAAACGAGTACGTCTTAAATAAATTCATCAAGATCAAATAATAAATCTTGAGAGATTAACTACTTATCGTGAAATGACCTCAAGTCTAGCAAAATAATAATTTATGCCATTTGCAAAAAAAATAAAAATCATATTAAGTATGACTTCGCCCATGACGTTGAAATTGATAAAGTTAACGAGGTAAAGTTAACGACTTGGGTCTCTGTAGTTTATTCTAAAGTCAATTTTTCTAAGCATATCGAGAAGATATAAGAAAAGTGAAATCGATGCTTGGATTCATTAAGAGATAAGTTCGTGAATTTTCTAGCCTACGTATAAGTATATACGTATATACTCACAAATACAAAATAACAGGCAGGATAAGCCACCTTGTAGGCCGATAGTAATAAAGGCTGTATTCATTCACGTTTTCATATGTTCTACAATTGATTCGTTGCGAAGCAATTCATGAAACACAAACTGTGCTGGGTAATGATGTTCACTGCACGAATTATGAAATGTAGGGGATCCAGTTATCTATGCTTCGATATAGTTTAATTTGTTTTCAGATCACTTCGATTACATCATCGTCAAGATATCTTTTTACAAAAAGAGTGCTAATCGAATTGCTCGTCGAACAAATAATTTTCACATTTCTTCAATTTGAATAATAATTTCAAGTCGACGGACTTCAATCAAAACTGCTTGAAACTATTGATAAAAATGAACTAGATACATTAGAAAAATACGTAGATGACTTACTTCTATAAACTTTCCCAATAAAAAACGCTGATGGTCTTAGGTGGACGCTGATATGGAACTTAATAGAGTGACATAAGCACAAGTTTAGGTTAAGCGGATTGTACAAACAATATGCCTTGGCCGTTTTTTTGTGAAACCAAACCAATTTTGATGCTCTCGCGGACTATATTCTCTCACCAAACAAAATTGTATCATAAATAGTACAATTCCACAGAGGAGTACAAATGCCAGAACTAACTATACACACAGTTGCAAATATTTCAAGGAAATAAAAATGTTACTTACCATTAAAATATTATAAAAAAAAAATATTTAATAAGTAAATTCTAATTCCAATTAATTTTTACGGCGTACTGTTAAACTGATATGCTGTCATTCCTTAAAATAGAGCGAGAATGAGAAGCAGCAGCATAAACAAAACGCAAGAAATTCCTTTTAAAAAAATTTCACCCTAACACACTTTATGTTGCGGCTGTTTTATTGCGGTTTATTGCAACACTGTAACGAATAGAATATATCTCGTTCGATTTAATTTTTATTTTGTTCTAATTAAATTCTCAACTCTATTTTTTTATATAATTATCACTTTCATTTATTTTTTTAATTTATTTATAACAACACCAATTTAAATCTATTAAATAATTTTTTTATATTCTTGTTCACTCAACATACCACCAACCACAAGATTTTAGCAGCAAAAAACCGAAAAAAAATTATCGACCGGCTATTTACACATTTTGACATTTACCTTACAGAAAAAAAAACATATTGTTGTGTAGTATAATAGCGTAGTATGTAGTGCTGTGTACGCAAAATGAAAACAAAATTGTTTATTTATTTATTTGTTTAAAAACAATTATTATTATTTTATGTAAAGCACGTTTTTGTTGGTTGTTTGCAAAACTCGATTAATTTTCTTATTGCAATTTTCTTGAGAATCGTTGCAAAATTCTCTTAATTTTTAATTTAAAACAAAATTAATTTTTTTGGTCAAATGTCTGCGACATGCGATCGAAAGAGAAAAATTTCGGAACTAAATAAAAAATCAAAATAAAAACACAGCACGCAGAACGATGGACATGGTTGAACACGCGCGCTGAATTAATTGTGATGCTTTTAGTACTAAATTAATTAAACAGTGGATACGAGAATTTTACTCAATTGTACTAAATTGTTTTAAGTTGATGAGCTATAATTTGTAGTTATTTTATATCATTGGTTTAATTTAATTTAGTCTCCTTACATGTACCATCTATGATTTTTAAAATTAGCTAGTTCGTTCTTAAAGTATTATTAAAATACTAAAAATTCTTCTAAAAGTACTATTAAACGCTTAACTGAAACTCAGAGGTTTGGTTGAATTTAAATTCAATTTAAAAGTAACATAATTTATTTTAAAAAGTAAAATTTGGCAACTAAAAATAGGTTATTTCAATATATAGGTTTCCAACCCTCCCCTATGCTGTGGCTGATCACAAATGATTATCATCAAAGATTAAAAATGGCATAAATCAACATTTTATTATCTAAAAAATACTGATTTATGCCATTTTTAGTTGAACAGTTCTTTATATTGAAAAGGCCTCTTTGGCAGAGCACTGTTCTTCTTCTTGTAAACCAGCGGTATGTAAAATTAAGTTTGCTAGTAAACTTAAAACGAATATAGAGGCTGCGGCAATTCGCTGTCAAAATGATTGTTTTTCTTGATTTGGTTAATAAGTGAGCCCAGCTCTGCCAATAGTGCATTGGTGATTGAACCTGTAATCTAACGGCCTTCACTTGGGCGCGCAAAATAATTTTATTAATACATAATTGATTTGAATTAATCTGGTTCTTAAATTTATTCTCAAAATAAAAATTATAGTCAAATGTTTTGAAATAAGAATGTCCATCCTTATTTTCTAAACTGTTTAACTGTTAAAGAAATTTAAATAATTTCATTATAAATGTACTAATTTAAAAGTTAAATCTATTACATTCGGTTACACGTGTGCTATATATATACATACATAGTTACAAATTCCAATCACTAGTTCATATTTAGTACTGCTGAATACCGAACTCAGCAGACCTCAATTAAAATCCAAGCGGCAACACCAATAATCTTTTTTTTTTTAATTTAGACAACTCAAATTTGACGTGTAGATTATTTATTTTTTGTCAAAAAAATTATTTTTTTTATTTAATTTACTACAAAAACAAGAGAACACGTATATAATTGAGTATTAGAAAAATTAATAAAAAAGTTAAAAAATCCATAATTGGAATATAACAAAATGTCGATTGAAACAAATCTAGAGAATAGAATAAATAATTTAGAGCTTAGTGATACAACAAAACACCAGCAGCAAAGTGGTGGCGATGAGCTGCACAATCAGCATGATAATATACAACAGGAGAGTGAAAAATGGGGGCTCCCATTGAAAGAACTTTACCGGTTGTCGTTATGTTTTTATAAAGAGAAATCCGGAAAAGCTGTGCACTTGAGTTACGAAGATAATTTAAAATTAGTCGCATTTACACAGCAAGTAATTCATGGGCCGGTTAATCCTAATACCGCACAACCTGTAGGCGTACTCGATGTAATTGGTAAAGATAGACGATTAGCATGGCTACAATTAGGTAATATTAGTAAAGAACAAGCCATGGAGGGATTTGTAACATTATTGGATCGCCTTTGTTCTCTCTTCAAACCGTATATCGAGGCCATCAAAAAAGATCGCGAGGAAAAGGAACGTTTGGCAAAAGTTGAGGAAAAACGTCAAAAAGAATTGCAGCAACAAGAAAAAATCAAACTAGAGGAACAGCAAAAATACGAAAATGAAAAAAATCGCGAGGAACAACAGAGGAGGCAGTTACAGGATGCCCTGAACTCTCAAACATTTTTTCAATTCAAAGCATACGCAGAAAAACAGTACCCGGGCAATCCAGAACAACAGGCTGTATTAATTAGGCAATTACAAACCGAGCACTATCATCAATATATGCAACAACTTCAGGCTCAATATTCAACCAATCCCGAATCCGATGAGAACCATAAAACTGTTGAGACGGTGTTAAGTGATATAGCCCATGATAATAGTAACCAGTGTGAAAGTGATAATGATTCAGGTGAGTATTCAACCATAATGCCGGCAAATATGTGGACTCGCCCCGATATAAAACAATTCAAGGTTGAGGTATCTGCTGGCAAAGGGGATGGTGTGATTAAAGTAGGACACGGCGATGTGGTAACGGTTCGAGTTCCTACGCATGAAGGTGGTTCATGTTTATTCTGGGAATTTGCTACGGATAGCTACGATATAGGATTTGGGGTATATTTCGAATGGGGAAAACCGACAACCAACGAGGTCTCGGTCCATATAAGTGAGAGTGATGATGAAGATGACGCATTAGATGATGATGGTAAGTAAATGCTCAAATCAATTTTTCATATTTAACTGTCTTTATATTCTCAGACAATGCATCAAACGATTTAGAATCTGGTCCAGCAAATCAATCATCACCGGCTCTATTAAAAAATCGGCCACCCATGTCAATAATCGTCCCAGTGTATAGACGTGAATGCCAAAATGAAGTCTATGCTGGTTCACACAACTATCCAGGCGAAGGTGTCTACTTGTTAAAATTCGATAACTCGTATAGTCTATGGAGATCCAAAACACTATACTATAAAGTGTTTTATACAAGGTAATCATTCTGTAAGTTGACCATTTCCTTTATATATCTACGGGACCTTTAGAAAATGGCTATTAAGTGTCAAGGTATTAAAACTAAAATTCTATTATTTAAAATTAAAAACGAAAATGTTTTGTCCATATAGTGCAATTTGTTGTTGTTTTTCTATAATTTTTAGTCTAGAAACTATAAATGAAAATCTTGTATCCGGTTAAAATCCATAATTTTTTGTTTATGTTTTAAATGAAAAAGAAAGGAAATTAATTCTATAAAAATCTAAATATGTGTTTAAAAACCAGTAAATAAAATATATAAAATGTATACATAAATAAATTTTACGGGGTTTTATTTCCACTAAATTCGTAAGTTTGGCGCCTTTAAATCAATTCAACACCAAAAATTTAGGTTCTTATTTAAATTTACGTTTGACCTCCACAAATCCAATTGGAACCATTTCTTGTTATGGAAAGTTTTTTCTTGTTTTTATGGTAAGCGACATTGAATAAATTATAGTAGCATAATCATTATAATGAAATCAGAGCTGTGAACTTAGCTTGCAATTAATTGTGAATATATTTTGTCATTATATCATTTTTAATTTGCCGTGTTGATAGTGATGAAGGCCGTCTTTACACGTTTTTCTATTTCCTGTACTTCTGGAACAAATATAGTGGAATACCATATGATCTTAGGGCATTACAGAGTTGCCATCAAGCATCAAAAATATCTTCGAAGATATTGCTCGCTATAAATATCCAATACAACGATAGACAATTTTAAGCGAATTGATTTGTTTTATTATAAACTGTGTTGACTTAACGGCTATATATTGAGGAATTTGAATGACAAGTAGACGGATTCTAGTAAGCAAGAAAACTCGATATAAATTTTGTACTAGATCAAAATGAATCAAATTACAACTGAACAACAAACTACCTAATTTATTTTTAATACATACATGATTTATTTAAATGCTACATTTTATTTACAATTTAGCATTAAAAAATAACATAAAACATATTGTAGAACTATCATCTTTGCATTATGCATGTTTTATAACAAAAAAATAAAAAAAGAAATTTTCATAACAAAAATAAAAAAAAAAATTAAATTATAATTCTAAATTTAAAAAAATATACATAATAATTATTATTTAATTAATTAAAAAGATTACATAGAAACTTTTTGTTTAGTTTTCTAGTCCAAACTTATTAAATTCGATTTCTATTTACAATAGTTTTGTCGTGTAGTGTATAATATAGTACTTTGTTTAAATTCTGGCTATATAATTATATTTAAATTTATTTTAATTAATAACGATAATTTCCTTTTAATTAAATAGATTCATGTGTTGGTTTGATTAATTAAATTAATTTTGAAAAAATTTGTATATAATTATTTTTTGTTAAAAAAATATCTAGACATTTTGCTATGAGTCGATTGTGTCCGGGGCTGGTGCAATGCCATGCTGAGCAATTTGGGCTCTAAGTAGTTCATTATCCCTTCTTAGTCGATCATTTGATTCCGACAGTCTTATATTTTCTAATGCTATTTGCTCATTATCCTTAAGGCACTCGCTAAGGCTAACATTTGCATCTTTCAGCTCGGTTATATACTCGAATGCTTTAGCCAGTATGCCACCCTTGGACAAACCTTCATAGTGTGTATTACTAGCCGCCCCTAAGTCATGAGTTGTTGCATCAGGAATAATTTTACTCAGCTTCATTATCCAATTGTTGATTTTATCACGACGACGTCGCTCCACTTCATTATGAGTGGCTCGCCGCCTTTCATCACGTTTTTTTATATTGCTAGGAACACCCGGTGTTCTTACACAGTTTGTCGGTTTTGGAAGTATGGTTCGATGCGTCGTTGATGGAACAAATTCATCAGCTTGATTACTTATCACATAGAGTTGACCTGTTTAAATAATACGCAAATAAAAAAAAACATAAATTAAAATTCGTTCGCCAAGGATCAATATTTTTACATAAAACAAATTACATTGACCCGGATTAATGGCATTTGTCGAATTTATATTACCATCCGGAATCTGATCGGTCTCTGATTTTAGATGAACCACTTTATACAGATAACCTGGAAACAAAAAAACGGGATTCAAGCACTCGTTATACACACTGTACTTTTAACACAAACCTTTTGAATTTTTAAACGTATATTCATATGATTCATCGCCCGACTGGATCATAGTGGGCGACCTCTTAGAAACCATATCCACACTAAGTAATTCCGTATGATCATCGTTTGTCCTATAATATTAACGCAAAATAAAACCAATTAAATTAAATAAACAGCACTAATAATCTTTTATTTATAAATTAATTATGTGCTTTTTGTTTATTATTAATTTGACCTTCTTATGATTTTCAACGACGAGACGGACACCAAAAAAAATACAAATTCACCTGTCAAATATTAACGCTATACTCGACTGTCATTTCATTCATTCGCACTATTCTACTAGAAAATGCGAACTTACATAATAATTAAAAAAAAACTTGATTGTGGAATAGCTTTAATACGTACTTTAGTTCAAGCGGATCAAGTGTATATTGTATTTTTTCCATATTTTTTCGTCTCTAACTATTTACAAATGGTTGTGTAAATTTTGAATTATTTTATTGTAGTTTTGTATTTTGTAATTATTTTGGTCACGAGACCCAAATAAACAGGTCATGTGAGCTCGCTGCTACAACACTGGGAAATTGGGAATAGCAAGAAAAAAAAAATTGACAACTACATAAAATTATAACAGAATAATAATAGGGGTGCCCAATGGAAATATGTAAATTTTATACAAAAAATGTTAGTACATTTTCATTTTATGAAATCGTGATTGAATCGTGCGAAATAAATAAGTTTGGGCTAATTCCATCTAGAACTGGAAAGTGTCAGAACTTTTGAAATGGTTTAAAAGCTCGAACAAGTATTATAACAGCAAGTGGAAAATGTTATGGCTCCTGCACTATTATTAGTTGATAATCCTAATCTGATGGGAAAACTCAGGACCTGGTATATTTTGTACTAGATAGAGCTAATACTGAATGTAAAGTTTGTGTGTGATATAAATTGTCACTTTGGTGATAATTTCTTACCTTCACCATAATATTATGCTAGTAATCACTTCTTCAGATCTCCTGAAATTATTCGTCCGTATTTTGAATGAGATCCTTAATTATTTGTTCCTTTATGTGTCTACAGAATTTAGAAGCAGAAATTCAAGAATTCAAGATAGTTTTCGAACCAAATGGAAATATGTAAAATGTGGTACTAAAAGTTCTCGACGATCACGGGAAATTTGAAAATTTGGAGCAGAAAGTGGTTGACCATAAGGCAAAAATGCTAAATTTGGAGCAGAAAATAGTCGACGAAAACGGAAAAGTGCAAAATTTGGAGGAGAATGTTTTAAACTTCGAGGCGGAGATTCTACATACCTCAGCCAGTACACACGATGAAATTTAAGCCAATAGTATTGCAAGAAACAACATCTATCTTAACATTTCAATACAAAGCGGTGATCAGGAAAATTGAGCAGTCGAATTTATAGTAGTTCTTAAAGGAGAGCCCATAAATAGTAATATAAGATGTACGGCTTGTGATAACGAGTCACATCTCACGAGGATAATGCAGAATAAGGTACAAACAAGAAAAAGCTCGACCTCCTATGCATCAATAATCGGGTGAAGAACGAGTTATGGTCCAGGAGAAGGAACATGAAGAGCAGTTGGACTACGGAAAGTCAGCTTTTACTCCCTCCCTGTAACAAGATTGGGACGAGTCGAGGACGGTTTAACAGTTAGCGCTGGATTTAGAAGCAGACCGCATAGCTGCCTGAGAATATCTAATTAAGGGAAGAGTACAATCAGCGGATGGGTTGAAGTTACGAACGGCCACAGGAGGGCGTGACAAGAGAGCTCTTGGACAATAAGTAGCAGTTGCACGGGAAGAAATACGAGTGTCAGGTGGCCGGATGAAGCCAAGGCGTGCGAGTAAATATCAGTAATTTTAATGAATGATGTTTAGTATGGCATCATAACCTACAGCGGAAAAGGGGTTTAGCGCCAAAGCGGCAACCATTATGGGACTCGCCATACACCGTCATTACCAAGCTGAACAACGTACTTTATCGGATTAGGAAAAGACAGTGAGGGAAACCGAACGTGCACTTAGAGCGATTAACACTCTAGAGAGGAAGTGCATTGGATCCTGTTCGGGCCTAATCAGGATTAGGTCTCCAATGTTACGACTGCGGTGACATCTCTATTTGAGTAGAGAAACTACCATATACGTAAATATTTGACTAGACTATTCAGGAATAGTCCAGATACTTCTGGTATATTATGTATTATTAGGTTATATAAGTTAAGTGATAATATAGTGATTATTGTGAATAAAAGTTAATATTGTGAAATACATGAATTAAGTAGATTATTAGTGTTTTGTGTAATAATCCGAAAATAAGTAAATTAGATCGAACTTTGATTTGACAAGGCTAAAACGTAACAATACTTACCTAAAATTCGTCCGTCTAGCGGAATAAAAAACAAGTCGACGTATTGTATATATTATTTGTATTCATATAGATTTTTAATTTTATTTAAATTTCTTTGCAATTTATTTATTAATTAATTTGATTTTCATTTTCTTTTTGATGTTGTTGTTATTTATTGTTATTATTGCAATGTTATTTTTAACCATATATCGTATATAATAATAATAATAAATTGTTGGTTGGTTTTGTTTGTTATTAAATGTAAAAGTTCAGCACTTTATAAAATAAAAATTATGCAAAATATTAGTAAAATAATATTGTCTTATAAATGTAATCATTTTATTTTCATCACTTTATTTCTTTTCTCATTTTTGTGTAATGTAAATATATTATTATTATTATTTATTTATATAACTTATTACAAATATTACAATATTTTAATTATAATATATTAATAATAATTTATTTATTTATTTAGTTGAATAATTTATTTATGTATTTATGTTATTTTTTAATCATAAGGATATTTGTTTATTTATGTATATATAGCTGTTAGGATCACATCTCTAGAATCCTGTACTCTTGTACACATTAATAATTTTAGGTTTTCGCAATTTCTCAATTTTCTGCTGTGTATGTTTATAAATATTAGTAGTTAGGATATTATAGTAAGTGTATATATTTTATATATAGTATTTAAGTCATAATATATAAGGAACGAAATTAGTTTTTGTATATTTTATATAAATATAAATAAATTTAGTATATATGTATGATTATTGTAATTCAGATATTGCAGATATATTTAATACATTGTATACAATTCAAAAGGATATATTTTCTGATATACTGCGTGTATACTATCTGTTGATAGATATAGTACTATACCATATATATTATAGTTTTAACCCGTTATGAACTATGTTTAGTTGAACCTTTATCTATTAGATGAGTTTTGTTTATATCACATTTATCTTCGTTTTTTATTTGTCTAAAATGCCTAAAGTTTATTAAAAATAAAAAAATAAGCTATCTATATGATGATCACTATAATATGTATATAAATATAATTTAATTAAGATCCAACTAATCAAGTATATATATATATATATATATATATATATATATATATATATATATATATATATATATATATATATATATATATATATATATATATATATATATATATATATATATATATATATATATATATATTTAAGGATAATTAGCTGATTATAAAGGTACATTAAGCGAAATTAAATTAGTAATTTATATATGTAGTTAAGAAATTGCAAAAACACTTATTTCATTGATTTAGTACTTGACTTAGATATGATTTAATATAATTATTTAGTTAAATTTAGATATGTTTGTCATTAACTTTTTTATCAGCAATAAATTTAATTATTTTATTATTAAAATATATATATATATATATATTTATAGCTATATATATATTTATATTTTACATTTTGCATAAAATTAATATTAAAATTAGGTAGATTTTTATCAGCTCTTAAAATTTTTTTTATATATATATATTTATATTTAAAATTAAAATTTATACATTTATGATATAGTAATTATATTTAAATAAATAAATAATGATAAAGTTGTTTTTTAGTTTTTGCATTGGTGATTTTAACACATATGAAATATAAAATTAATTTTAATTGTACAACTGGCCCTTTTTAATTATTAATATTAATAATAATAATATAATCTACTGTAATTTGCTTGCTAAAATCACATTTTAAAATTACACGTGTTTTGCAATATTTAATTTATTTAATTATAATTTCTAATTAAATTTATAAAAAATAAAACTTTTTGTGGTGCTAGTACAGACAGAAAGACAGAAAGGTAGATAAACTGCACCTAGCTTATTTTAAATTATAATAGATGACAGCACAATACAATATAGTACATAGCAACATTTATCTCCTTCTTTATGTGGATTGTAAAGTAAACAGAATTAGACTAGGTCTGAGTTCAGGAAATAATTAAACAAAAAGAGTTTAAATGAATCGATGATAAATTAAACAATTTTGCAGAAGAATGAAAGCTATTTAGCAATCCCTTCAACATTTATCTCGGGGTATATCACCGACTTTGCTATAATCTTGGCCGCAGTCTAATATGCCTGGTAATGAAAAGCTGACTGGATTATTTATTTTCCATTCCGGTTGCTTAACTTTTATTATTAGCTTGGATGTTAAACGTGAACGATTCAGCTCACATTCAAGAACTATGAATTAGAATACAAATATGTAGCTTGGACAACAATACAACGATTTTAGTTAGTCATAGAATGTAAATTGATATAATTAAATCGAGGAAAAATATCGAAGGTCCTGTTTCAAGATACAAAGCTTGACTTAGAAGAAATATTTATTGAAATTGTTCAGCCAAAATGAAAATGATTGCGTAATTAGGAAAAAGTATTGACCTGAACCAGAATATCGAAAAGTTTCATCTAAAATTTAAATAGACTGCAGTAAAACCGAGTGGCATGGCATTGCCACCTATCAGAATAGTGTTAGACTAATTTGTGCATATTTTGCCACTCACTATTCTGCACCCACACCTTTAATTAAAAATTCACTATTATTTGCCAGGAATACTGAAATTATCGTAAATATCGAAACATAATTCATGTTTTCTTAATATTTGTTCATCTTCAGTCTCATATTTAAGTTATGATATTTGTTTCTTTTTAAATATATATATATGTATATTGGCTAATACTATATAATTATAGTCTTGAGATCCTTGGTATACTAAACAGGATAACAATTAAAAAATAATAAAAATGTAATGTATGTACTCGTATATCTCAGAATCGATTTAAAAGTTTCCGAATAATTTTATAACAAATTATTTGAATTTTCTTCCAAATTATTCTGAACGCTGGGACGTACGTCATATCCCCGCTATAAAATACACTATGTTAACCATATGGTGATGTAGTTTGTTCAGCATAATCGATCCGATGTTGATCCATCGGTGGTGGTGGCATTTCATTAACTACTATATTTTGGATCGGGTTATGCAAATGTTTCGAGAACGTATGATGGCCGGCCTCTAATTTTGGCTGCTCGTACACCGTATCGACATTCTTGATGTGACTTAGACGTCGTAGAAATTGATTCGAATGCAAACATCGTACACCATTTGGCAAAGTTGTATGATGCTGAATTTTGGATGGTAACATAGGTGGCGGCGATTGCCCCATTAAATATTGCTGATTGTTTGATATCGGCAAGGGCATTGTATTACAGAACTGATTGTGTTCGGGTTTATTTTCTGGGGTGCCCCGTGTTAATGGTAACGTAGCACTACTACTGCCACTGTCCTTATTAAAACTGGACATTTTCATATTTGTCGAACGTCCAAATGGTTCTTCGTGTATTACGGGTGGTGGTTTAACAATCGCTTTATATACGACCGCGGGACGTGGCGTAATTATTACCTCATCTTTTTCTTCACTCGAATGTACTCCACTCGAATCGGATAGAGCCCGATCTGGTGGAGATATACTACTTTCGTTTGACAATGTATCCGATCGCGGTGTTAATTCCTCGCCCAATACACTAGACTCTATTAAGCGAATATATTTTGGTGAGGTTATATTGGGGACCAACATTTCACCCGGATGGCCCGTTACACACATGGTTTGACCAATTAAAAGATCATTGTCACTAGTGATCGTTTGAGCAATAACCGAAAATGATGTTATCGGTGGTTCTAGTTCTCGTGTCGATGCGTATGTTACACTATCGTCTCGGACCGATTCGAGTAGTTTGCCCTCCTCTGATATGTTATCTTCAATCGGATCACTTTGTCGATTTCGAATCGATATTGAGTTAGAAATTAGTATTTCACTTGAATTTGAGTAATCGCTTATTGGTTCGCGCAGCGTTGCATAATCACCATCATCTATTTCGGCGAGCGTATTAGACAGGCATATTCGGGCACCACGTGGTTTATTTATTCTGAAACGTTCAAATAAACGTTAGCAAATATTTTTAACATAAGTGTTATCCTCCATTTACCTTTTACAATCGGCATCAGTCATCATTTCAAGCTTTGGTGTGACTTGAATTTCGTCAAACGTCACTTTTAATTTAGGCGAGCTTTGTGATAATTTCGGCCAATATATGTCCTCATTTTGGTTCTGCCCGCCAGCTATAATATTGGCTGAATCCTCTCGCGCATTGCATTGTGGCGATAATAATAGCGGTTGATTTAATGTATTTACATTGATATTCGACGGAAATTTGAACGACCATCTTCGTTTCGCGCTTAGTCCAAGCCAGAGCACCACCCAAGAAAGTAGATGAATTATTGACCACATAACTGAAATTAAAATATCGGTTTATTAATAATACATCAAATATTACACTACAATGCATTTTATATAATATTACTTGATAGTAGGATTACACTATCCTGACTATCACGATATATAGTGCTCATATCATGGATTAATGGCGCTTTAATGACGGTCAAACCGAGCAGTACACACAAAGAAGCACAATGAGCAAAATACATCCAATTATCGGTGATTTTAAGCGATATAAGATTACGTTCCTTAATCTTAGCAACCAATCGGCTATGCCCGTATAAATATATCACCATAGAAGACACCACGATCAGTATCGTAGCAAATAGATACAACACAATCGATACAATTGAATTTAACAGCAACGAGGATGACTGCGACGGGAACAGTAATCCAACTGTTTCCAATTTATAGAGTAACGACATTCCGGCATAATTTAGTAACACATCGAAACCATTTATAATCATTTGAAAGCTAAATACGGAAGCAAAACATTTAGAAGTACCCCAAAAAACAGCCGGGTAACGCACGGATAACATTAAAATGGCAAATGCTAAATTTAAATATTCTAGACTAGGCTGGGTGGACCATCGCGATACATTTACAGTTTTTACATCGAAAAGTGTTTGCAGAAAACCTCCGATACCGGTTAATTGTCTGACTTCGACGTGCGTTGATGCATTTTTTTCGGCTCGAATACTTATTAACGGCAGCTGTTCATGACTCTGTGTATCGTTTTTAAGTTCACGCGAGTCGAATATAGACTCAGCCTCGAATGAAATGTAACTATCGTCGTCGGTGATTGAGCGACGATTTTTTTTACTGGACGATAAATTAGTCGCTGGCTTAATTTCGATTATTTTCGAATTCAGAATCGACATGGCCGACGAGGTTATCGAATCTGGAATCTTTTCCGCTTTCACAATATGTATTTCACTATCTTTCGCCGATTTCGATGGATTTTGATTTTTATTATTCGAATTGCCGCGTGAATTATTTTTATTTTGTTTTTTATTCGGTTTTGTTGTCGGAGTCGAAGATACCACCACCTCACTATTATTCTCCAGAATCTGAATATATTCATTATCAACCTTTTTATTTGATTTGTTAGTATGTTGATTACGTTTCGATTCCTGATTACGATTATGATTTTTGTCCGATTTACCACGTTCCGTCACATTTATATGATGTTTCTCCTCTTTAACATTTTTCCGATCGTTTTTATTTCCGCCCCGATGATTTTCATTATTATTTTCCTTGGCGTGATGTTTTTTCGTGGGTCGCGGCATTTCACCCGATTTCATGTGATTTTGTGAAAATTTTGTTTTCGGTTTGAACGTTGGCGCGGCTGTTATTCGGAGCAAATCTTGCAATTCTTCATGAAACTTAGATCGTTCTGTCACGTTTATAAATGGCTCGAATTCTTCGAACGAAGTCTCATAATTTTCTAAATCATCCATACTCTTTCGATATTTTTCGATCATATACGTTTTGTCATACGTATGAAAATTGTTGTGATTTTTGTTGTACGTATAGTTGATGCGGTGGTCATCGAAGCTGGGTCGTGACGAATTTTGATATGTTGATGTGGTGAATGATAAAATGAATACCCTTTCGGGATGGTGGAGTATAAAGTCTAATTCTGTTTGCCATATTTGTTCTTTCGGCAGAATATTATTACTAATTAGGGCACCCTCTAAAAATAGTCGCGGCAGCAGAAGACACAGTGCTATAATAACGTGTAGAAGTGTTGATATTGGGCCACAATGTATCCATAATATTTTCCAGGTACTTCCAGTTTTTGCACCATCTTCAATATCGTAATTAGGCTCGGTCGAACATTTCTTGAAACCGCTAGCAAGTTTAATGCCATCGTTTGCCAAATTTCCTATCTGCGTGCGAGATTAAATAAAATTAGAGTAACATCGAATTTTCAATATATAGGTACGAGTCACTCACCTTAAACAATGCCGAAAACAAAAACACCGGCAATAAAACAAGAACAAATCCGCACAGGACTATTTGTATATCCAGTTCTATGTTTAACGATCTGCTATTTCTTATAATTATTGAACATTCTAAAAATCTATGTACACCTTGTATAGCTAAGTACCCTTGCAGCAATGTTGCCAATATACCGTACCATACCGACCACAATGAATTTAAATGTAAATAATTCGATATGTTGCATTTACATCTGGATTTATGTTCTTCTTTCGACTCGGTCATAGTAGAAATGCGCGTATGTTATATAGACTTTCAGAATAATTTTTGGAGACAATAAACCTGCGATGCCAGGAGCAAAATATATATTTTCATTAATTCGTCAACAAATTAATTAGTCTAATGACTTACCTATACCTCATATATATATTCAAAGCGTACTCTATTGTTCTTTGTTTGTGAAAATGCCCGAAGGTAAGTTAAATTTGCAGATAACTGAAAATAAACAAAAATATTTAATTTTTAATTTCCCCATTTACTTGGAAAATGAAAAAAATTTATGTTTTCTGTGAGCTCTATATAACGACGAAAGTACCATACATTATAATGGAAAAAATAAAACAAAAAATTATTGGCGTACATACAATTTTCCGAGCACCATGGATTCGCTACAATTCTTAAAATATGTTGATTTTACAAACTTTTAATTTTTTTTTATAAATTATTAAGTTTATGGATTCGTTGTGTTTGTAATGAAAGTTATTCGAGGTTAATAAAAATTCAACATCAATTTATTTCAATTTTACACAGAAAAGCTTTAATATGAAATATTAAATAGCTCAAGGGTAGTACTTATATATACCCTTGTAAAAATAATTTTTCACACCTTTAATATTATGATGCCGAGGATTACGTTTTTTCCCACGTTTTACGGTTAAATTTGTGTTTGAAATAAAAAAAATTGTGTAAAAAATTCAAACAGGCAGTTTTCAGTCACAAATATTTCTATTTCAAATTTCGTTTGTTGATTAATTAATGAAGAAATTCTGACATTTGAACAAGGTTTATAAATTCTAAACGTTTTCTCTCAGTATGAAATTCTGAAATTTCATTTAAGAATTTTTTCTAAATTTTTGTATTTTACTAAATTCTGAATTATGAATTTTTATAAATTTCTCAATTGATTTAATTAACTTTTTGGATTAAGATTAACATTAGGAGAATAATTTCTAAAAATTTATCGGATTCTGAAGCTTCTTGAAATTTTCTTCAAATTCTGAAATAATTGCAAGTTTTGAGATTTGAGCAGCTTTTAATGTAATTAGTATGATTGTTGTGCTGAAATCCTTAATAGTTTGAACTAGCAGACATTTTTCAGTCACAAACACCAGATGCTTCAAAATTCTGAAGTGATAAATTTTTTTGAATTCTAGAAAAAAAAATTCGGAATTTCTATCAAATTTTAGTATTTCATCAAACTCGAAAACTTTTTTTGTTAAATTCCGAATTTATTCAAAATTAGATCGAATTTTTATCATTCTCGTAAAATGCTTCAAATTTTAAAAAATTCGTAACATCTTACAATTTTGCATAAATTCTAGATTTTCAGCAAATTTGTTAAGAAGTTGTATTATACTCTGAATTTTTTGAAAATTTTGAAACGAAATGTTGACAATATTCTGAATTCTGGAAATTTTTATCAAGTTCTAAATTTAAAAAAATAACTTTATTGATTAACACTACCGTTATGTAATTTTAAATAATTAATTTTCCATAATTAGCAAATTTTGAGGGTTCATCGTAAATTTTGGAATGTAGTGAAATAATGAACTGGGTAAAATTATTAGCTAAAAAATTATTAGTTAACACAATTGCAAATCTTGAAGTTTAATGAAATCATAAAATTCAAAAATGAACTCGCACAACGAAGCAGATAATTTTAAACATGTTTGTAATCGCTATTCGGCTCATGAGCATGAATTAATAGATAACCCAAGACACGATTATTGAACTGAAATCTTTAATTAATTTTCTCTAATTCTGAAATTTCATTTTCTCATTTTTTCCAAATTTTGAAATAATTGCAATACTTGAAAATTTGAAATACTGGATTTGGATTAAATTTAATAAATTGTTCGAATTTGGTATAAATTCTGTTTAAATGTCATAAAGTTTTTAACTTTTTTTTCAGGTATAAAATTTATCTCCAGCTATAAGTTCCAATTTTGTATCAAGTAACCGCACACAGATAACATTTGTTGAAGTTAGACCTCGTGCCTCATATGGATAGTCCATAATTCATTTGAATCTGGTAACTTCAGTTTGCTTTTCAACTGTTTTTCTATCGGTTTTCGTGAATGTTAGGTACAACGTGTCCGGTAAAACTGGGATATCCGTAATTAATACACCTCCGAGACCCCCGGCCTCCTTGGGATTCTGGGCTCCCCGGGACTCCTGGGCCCCCTTGATCCCTGGGATCCCCAAAACAGTTTGGACAACCAGACATTCTTCAGCTAGAGATAATCTAATATTTCAAATTTTTGTTTCGATTTAAAAAGTCTCTCCACTTTTATGTTTTGATAAAATTCGCCCACATATTTATTTTCAATCCCATTCATTATAATATTATGACCTCCTTAAACCTTTCATAAACGAAATTAGCAAAATGTAGTATGTACATAATACGACATTACGACCAGATTTTTAAAAATTTATATCGATTTTCTTATTAAAAACTAAAGTCTGTGGGTTGAATTAAGAATTACCCGCACAGATTTATTATCAAACAACGTATTAACCTAATTTTAAAATTGTGTATATACACTGTTGTTGTGTGTATTTGTAACTCTTAATATTAAAATACATAAATTTCATTCTGGAAAAATCTGTGCGGTTGTCTTAAAGTCGTGTAGGAATAAAGATCTCCAGATTCTTGTGAAATAGTTAACATTATGGTGATGATAACAACAATACAACATCATTAGGAAATCAGGCAACATACGGATATACCGAGATTTGCAGTACGCCTTTCCCTCGATTTACGGAAAAGTTAACGTTCCCTGAACGTAAATCGAATTGAAACTTTCCATACAAGTCAATATAAAATTGGATGATCCGTTCTAATAAATGAAATTTTTAATTTCAAATAAATTATAATTCATTCAAAATTGATTTACATTTATTAGGGAAACCACCAAAAAATTTCAGTGCATTCTAAAATCACGTTAATATTCTCAACATTATGTGTTCTATAAATTTTCGCTAGACGTCTATAGTAACCAGTATAAATTAATTTCCATTATTTTGCCACGTAACATTTCACGAACATTTCGAAAATTTCTTTGTCTAACCGAATTTTATTATATTTCCATTATCGTTAATAATATTTGTCTTCATCTATTAAAAGAGAGATCAAATCGCTTGCTTATTTCATATTTAAATTGATTAAGCAAAATGGAATCTCTACAAAATAAAAATAAAAATTATTTTGTTTGCCACGCACGACATCTAATTGAAAAAGGTTGAACTAAAAATACAAAATATTTAGTTGAGTCCTAAACCAGTTTTGCATCGAAGACACAAATTTATCGTTAAATACAAAACATGCATTAATCGGTAGATAGTATCTTCCTGAACGTACCCATATATAAAACTTTCATAGATTAGTGTAAAATATTGATAAATTTGGTGCGCAAATGGTTTTCGTCAAAAATTCATCAACACGAATTTTAGAAAAATCAACAGTGTAAAATTATGGAAGGAAGCTTTAAATGTCAAAACTTTATATTTTGTGGTTACTTTTAAGCCATAGAAAGTCAGGCCATTGTTCAGTATATAGACGCCACTATTAATACAATTTTATTTTGTATGGAATGTGATTTTAATAGTTTTGTTAAGAACGATTATAACTATGATTTTGGCAAGCTGATTTTTCTTTGTTGATAATGGTTTTTGATAATGTTGATTGGAGAGCTTTATGTGGTGGAGTGAACATTTTGGCCGCTGTCTCTCAAATTTTATAAAATTGTGGTAGCTAAGTTTGATTTATTTGTTACGAAGATATTTCTGCTGAGCCGCAGTGCTATTGTCGTTTACAATTGTTTTACAAATCGTAAATCTAGAGCATGTAATGAGGTTTTATATAATAACAGTTTATAAAGGTGATTACTGGCCCCTTACTTTATCAACAATTTGGCTCCAACGGGTTCGATCCTGAGCTTGGTCTTCATACTGTCTTACACAATCTGAAGAAGCCAAGTCGTTCTTTACACCGTGGAGCCATCGTCGTTTGCAGCGATCTCTGCGCCTACCATGTGGTGGCTCTCCTTTCAGAAATCGCTGCACAATTCGTTCCGGATCAGCACGTAGAACCTGACCGAGCCAGTGTACTCACCGAGATCTTACTTCCTGCAAAATATCGGGGATCTTTTTCAGATCTCTGATATCAAATATTTGAACCTCCTCACTCCCTCAAACGTGTAGTGGGCACTACTAAAACCTGGAGTGCCATTGTCCCTATATGACCAGAGATCATGTATTTTGTTTAGAACTCATTGGTCTGGAGCCCAAAAGAAGCATTCACTGAAATCACGGATATGTCATCTCCATATGAAAGCACCTAATTGGACTGGCGATATAAGATGTTGCGCTGACGTGTTTCAGTTTTACGAAAGATGTACTCCAACATGAGATTAAAGAGTATCGGGGACAGAGCATCTCCCTGCCGAACGCAGGAGTTAACTCCCTACATCTCCCTGCCGAACACACGAGTTAATTTCAAGCGGTCTCCCTTCTTGAAGATGGGGCATATCGCAGCCACTTTCCATACGTCAGCCACTACTTCTGAGTTCCCAGACTTGTACGAAAACTCGCATCGTATAGCTTTATAGCGACCAAATAATGATCGCTGCCTACGTATTTGGTTGCTGTTAAGTCGCAATTACCATTCTAACATCCTGTTCGGGTATAGATCCCATCAGCTCGCACAAGTCATTTTAAATTGAGTCTGTATCTTGGGGCTGGCTAACTTCTGTGGGCGCGTGTACACAAATTATCGACAAATTAGTTAACTTCATGCGCAAGCGAAGCTTACACAATCGGTTATTGTCTGTTTGGAAATTCCAAACAGCCTTCTTTACCTGTGGCCCAAGAAGAAATCGTGCTCCAAGATTCATCTCCACTGTTGAGCAACGTATAACCCTGGGACACATGGTCTCCACTTTTAGGCCAGCGAGTTTCTTGAAGAGCAACGAATTCCATACGATACTCCTTCGTGCAAGTGGTCAGGTCTTGCAACGCTCCGGATTTTCCAAGTAAATGCACGTTCCACGTGTCGATCCTAAATATCATATCCGGGTACTTGAGCGGGGGTCCGGAATTGGTTTAGCAGTATCCAGTTTTTTTTTGGTTGACATTGCAAACAGTTGATTTTTTACGGATGATGGTCATCAGCTCAGCGATCCAACCGTTTCGACGCCTCCTACGACAAGTAAAGGATACTGTGGTGGTATTATAGGAAAACATGTTCGTACAATTTAGGTTTACGAGACATGTGAGTGATCCCCGATAGTTTACTAGACTCAGAATAACATTTCAGTTTTGCTTTGTAAGCCTTGTCCTTTTGATTTTTCAAGATAATAAATTTCTTATCGTACCAAGCGGGATGCCGGTTAAGTTTAGTTACGCTATTTTTTGTCTACATTAACATCCAGATTACTGAAGTTCAATTCATCTTTCCAGTTGAAGCGTTCAAAATATATAGAGTCAAGTTTACTGTGTCTGCTTTTCTGTAGTTGTAGTAGGTTGTTTGATTCTGGTGACTTTTTCGGCTGATCTCGCTCTTCATAGTTATTTCGATAGATTTAAGGTGGATACAGAATGATGATTCGTTGTCGATTTAATGATTTAAGTATCGATGATCGTTGTATTTGGCGTGGTCTGCGTATAGATCGTTTTAACATTAAAAGCTGTTGTATGTTCTGACCTGGATTGCTATGCACGTGAGCGTTATTGGGTGTGTACCCACTGGAGCTTTTGTATGTTTTGCAGGTTGTATGTTTATTTGTTAAGTGTCCAGATGATGGTGATTTTAGAGCTTGTCTGCTTTGCCTTATTAATATTGGTGAATGATCCGATGACAGATCATAATATGCCTTTGATATTACATGATTCTGCCAATTCCTTTGGTAACACAGAAATCTATTAATTCGGAATTTTGGTCAAGATGTGGTCAAATTTTTAGTTTTGCATACATTCCCACAATGTTTTCCTTTTAGTGTTACTAATCTTAACCCCAATTGAGGATGTTTAGAGTTGTAGCCACCTTCTGCAAGAAAATTATCTACCAGAGTTTTGGAAAAAAAATTGCAAATCTTCTGCTACTCTTAATTGGGTGCTTTGGTGGGGAATAAACTATAGTTATTTTTTCTGGGTTAATGTTCTTAGGCATCACGAAAAATATTTATTTGGGAACGTTTTAACCATGACTTTTGAGGTACCAAATTAAAAGAAATTTCGACCTAGCAAAAAATTGGCTTAATTTTATATTTTCTTATTATTTATAGGCCGAGTTTTTTTGTCCGTCTCTTTGGTTTCCAGAAAGAACGATTAATACCGAAATGTAATCAAATGAGCAAAAATTAGTATGCGTTTCTCGGCCTTGAACCCTATAGTATAATGTTAATATTAACCGAGTACATAGATTAGCAATAATTCCTTGTTAAATAATATAATATTGTCTCCTAAAAAACAAATATGCGTGCAATGAATCATCCCCGATAACATTGTGCGAGGGAATTGAGGTAATTTCGCACAAATAATTCGACACAAATTTTATTCACCGCAACAACGATATCGTATTTATAGAGCGATATTATCGCAAATAAACGACAACCGTTTGTTGTACGTATAAACTTTAAAACGCAGACACTCGTCAAGTTTACTAATGTGTGGGGGGCATGTGGCTGGGGTGAATTATAATATCAATATATTATGTACTTCGTATATGAATGGAATATTTAAATACTATTTCGAAGAAAATGTTAGAGTTGGGGTTGAAAAGTTAAATCGTCTTAGTTCATATAGACAATTATACATGTATGTATGTACATAGAATAGATAGATAGTTAATGTAGACTCATATTTTATATAGAATGTATTTAAGAAATGTGGGGGAGGGTGATTTTATATATGGTATAAGATAAAACTGCATATGTACATAAAATATGTAAAAGTAATTGATGATGTATGTTTGTTATCGACAACAACAAAAGGATATGACTTTTGAAATTATCATTATGTGTAGGATGTGTGTTCGTATAGTTGTGTACAAATTGAAGATTTTTATTTTTATGAATTATGATTTTGTCTATATATGTACTCGTATGTAGATATCGATTTTATATTAAGATGCTATATAAATGGATACAGGTTTTATCTCAAAAAATTGTGATTTTAATTTAATTTGTCTATGACGATAATTAATTTGTTTATTTTTTTAGGCCTACATAGGACGTATCTTTGTGAATTCAATATTTGCGATTTCTTGGAAAATTCATAAATTATCCCAAATAGATATGTGTGGTATATATGGCATATAAGAGATCTTCTTATCGCATTTATAATGCTTACTGATATAATATAATGTCTTTGACAGAGGAAAACACTTTAGCTTGATTGATTTTATTTTACATTTTACATAAATAAATAGCGTATATCGTGTGTATATGATGTGAAAATATATCCGTTTATATACATACTCGTATATATAAGAATCATACATAAACATTATTTTTTGAGTCGTTCGAAATACGAAATGCGTACAAATTTATTTTTTATTTTTTGAAAATCTGGAATTTTTAGAGGTGTGGTACGACGGGATATTATGTACATATAGTAAAGTGTGTGGGCTTGTAACATTTGTATATCTGTACGTATACAGGCAGGAAAAAAGGTTACATATAAATATAGTATATCGGAAGAAATGTACACGGATACGGAAAGGACAGAAAGTATATAATTGGCTGGAAAAATGTCGTGGGTGAAATTGATTCGTCACCCTATTATGTATATGAAAAGTGTTTTTATTTATGTATCCTCGATGGGGATATTGACCACATGATATATACATACGCACAGGCATAAAATTAATTTAAAATCATAATTTTGTATTTTTTACCTGCAGAGTTTATGGGAGCGCTATTGTATGTATTTCTAACTGTGAGCGAGTTAAATCGTCTGTCGATGTAGATAATTTGTGTAAAACCGTTTTTGGGGTTAAAACGATATTCGTTTTTTTATCAAAAGGGTGTGATTTAAAATATAGTAAAATCTATTTAATTAGGAAGGACTGTATGTATATATAATGTATATAGGTGTCACTTAAATTGTTTACAAATTCACTTTTGGACAGTCACTATTTCAATCGTTTCTAACTCAAACAGTTGATACAATTTCAATTATTCCATTGAAACCCGAATAAAATCAATGCTGCAATGCTGCAATATGAAGCAACCGCGAATCTCTGCTCCAAAATAAGGATATGAGGATGGAATGTTGGCGTTTCATTAACAACAAGGTGAACCCGATAGTTGGGACTCTACATATGATCATTAAACGTTTTCCATTTTTTTTATACGCCTTTATTGGTATGGCTACTACAATCTTAAACATTATTAATTCGTATATAATTCATTAGTAAGGTTGACATTAGTACTTATGAGATAAGCATAAACTTGTGTGGGTTTGCTGCACCAGTGTCCAGTTCCCCTGAGGTATGATATTCATTCGGTTAGCTCATGTGGTTTGGTTTCCAGTTTAGCCTTTAGCGGACCAAGGTATTTGGCCATTCAGCCTTCGGCACTTGCACTCCGTTGAGGTATATCTGTTGATTGATATTTTTTATTTGGTTGATTTAAGCTCATTAAGCGCGATTTTCAAATCAATCGTTCATTTAGTAACGTTGTTCATTGCTCGTTGATTATTTTCCACTGCGCTTTGTTGATATTCGCCTATTGCCATAATAACAGTGTCGTCAGCAAACGTACCGATGAATGTTTTGTTCGTTGTAGGTATGGCTGCAGTGTAGAGAAGGTAGAGGAGGGGTCCTAATACACGGAACTGGTAATAATTAATTTTGTGGTAGCATTTTACTCATCTTGAATGTCAATCCCTCGTGCCAAACCCTATCAAAGGCCTGGGATACATCCAGAAATACAGCTGGCAATATTTCTTTTCTTCCAACGCTTCCTCTATCACCGTAGTGATTCGATGGAGTTGATCTGTTGTCGCGTGGTTATTCCTGAATCCAAATTGAAAATCAGGAACGTTTACCATTGGCTTGAGACGTTTCAGAAGTAGTTTTTCAAACAGCTTTGATAAGGTAGGTATATGTAACTGGTATGTTACTTCTTCATCTGGTTTGCCTGGTTTCTTCAGCATAATTGTTTGGGCCGTTTTGATGCATTTGGGTACATACATCAATCTCATACCGGAATTAAATAAGTATGTGATCATGATGATTGCTTTATGTGGTAGTTCCTTGAATAGACCCGGTGATATTTCATAAATTCCTTTTTTTGGTTAAGATTTTTGTCGATTTCTTCGGCAATTTCCATAGGCGTGACCCTTTTAAAATCCTGACTTGGTTGATAAACAGGTGTTACGTCGATGTTGGATTGAATGTCATGGGGTTGAGCAAAGAGTTCTCCAATGATGATATTGCCTGGTTTAATAAAATAATACTGCGGTTATATATCGATGGCTAATACTTCAGTCCTATAGTCTTGAGCGGGTTACTTTAATTTCTTAACGAAAGCAGAACTCTTATATACGAGAGAATCTATCGTATTTAGTCATTTAGAACCCACACCATTCATTTCCACATTCAAGAAAAAAATTATTTATAAAGGCACTGATACTTTCGCGAGAAAAGCGTGGACGGTGTAACTCTTAATTCAACCTGTGATTTTTGATGTGATTGTGATATTGAGATAAAATTTGGGCCAGAATTTAAGACGCCGGAAAAAATGATTTAACTGAGCACTTCAAATTTTATTTAACCGTTGCTCGAATACCAAGTACTACGATTGATACTTCGCAACTCCAGTGCATTGTGTTGCCTCGGCCCTTGATAGCAGGTTTGAGTTGGCGGTGAAAGCGTTCAACCAGGCCATTGGCTGGTGGGTGGTAAGCCGTTGTATACGTATCCGATGTGAGCTGAGGAGTTAAATCCGAGAAAAGCTTCGACTAGACTTGGGTCCCTTGATCAGTGGCGATGTCAAGTGGAACGCCAAATCGTGATACGTAGTTTTGAACGAATATGGTGGCAATGGTTGCTACAGACATGTCGCTCATGCAGTACGATTCTGGCCATCGAGTTAAACGATCGACACAGGTGAGTAAGTAAGTATATCCATTGGATGGAGGAAGTGGTCCTTCGATATCCAAATGAATGTGTTTGAATCGACCAGGTGGAATTTCGAATTGTCCAAGTGGCCAGTTTTTGTGTGCCGTTGAACTTCCGATTTTTTGGCAGGATAAACAGGATTGTGCCCAAAGAGTCACGTCTTTGTTTATGCTAGGCCAAAAGTAGCGAGCAGTAATCAATTTAAGAGTTGCGCGGTCCCCAGGATGTGAGATACCGTGTAGAGTGCCGAAGATGGTTTGACGTAGTTGCTCTGAATGCACGGGTGATTTGCACCCGTAGATGTTTCGCAGTAGATTTCTAGGCCAGGTAGTTTGAAAAGATCTAGTTACAGTGATGAACTGGCGTGACAAGCGGAACCAGAAAGTAAATTCTTAAGTTCCAAGTCTGCTTTTTTCATTTGTGCGATCTTATCGCAGTCGAAGTGAGTCTCGCGTTTGCTGTTGTGTGCGAAAGTGTATCCGAGACAACGTTTGTCGGTACCTTGAACATGCTGGATGTCCGTGGTAAATTGACTAATATAATCCAAGTGGCGTGGTTGACTTGAATTGCGTTTAGTTTTAGATTGAATTGGTCGAGTCAGAGGCTTGTGGTCGGTGTAAATGAAGGTCAGAGGCTTGTGGTCGGTGAAGTCCCGACCCTCGACAAAATATGCTTGATTGCTAGATATATTGCGAGTAATTCCAGATCGAATGCAGAGTATTTTTTTTCGGCATCCAAGAGCTTCTTTTAAAAGAATCCTAGGGGCTCCCAACACTACATTCGTCAGGCCAAGAGAAGTTCTTGGCGGTTTCTGCCAGAAAAATCGATGGTAGTAGTTTACTAATACTCTTGATTGATGTTGGACCTGGGAATTCTTTAATGGCATTGATTCGCTCAGGTGACGAGGATGCGATTATCGGTGATCTTGTTTCTGAGGAAACCAAGAGTAGATGTGCCGAAGACACAGTTTGCGCTCTTGATATGAACATCAAACTCGACAAGTCGTTGAAATAGCGTTCGTTCATGAAGCGCTGAAACGTTTGCGGGGCATTGCGTAATCGAAATGGCATTCGGGTGTTCGTCCGAGAGAAGAGACCAAATGGTGTGGTGATTGCCGTTTTGAAAACGTCTTCAGGTGCTACGGGAATGTGGTAATAACCTTTGATGAGATTAAGTTTGGAGAAAACTTTGCAGCCATGCAAGTGCATGGTGAAGTTTTGAATGTGGGGTTTCGGGTAGGGATCCGGTATCGTAACCGTGTTTAAACGCCGATAGTCCCCACATGGCCTCCAATCTTGATTTTTCTTCTCGACCATGTGTAGTGAACAAGAGACGGAAGATGTCGATGTTTGACAAAGTCTCGTGTTCCATTCCCGAGGTGACCAAAAATCACGTTTGAGTGTTTTTAATGTGTAAGTATATGTGTTTGTCCGTGTAATGCACCGTGGGCCCGTTAGTGGCATTTTAAGTGCTGGAGTAATCCGCCTAATTTAAATTTTTTAAAATTTTTACGTGAATAAATATGTGTCAAGAGACATTTATATGGTGGTGAAAAATAAAAATAATAAATTAATTAAATAAATTAATTAAAAGTGTAAATTAAATAACAAAATTAATTGTAAATTAATCTAATAAATAAACGAAAAAATAATATATAAAAACAATTGAATTAAATAAATAATAAATAGTTCAAATACACATTATAAAAACCATAACAAATATATTGTGTTAATTTAATTACAACCATTGATAGTGCGTTTGTGTTTGGTCCATCGTAGGGTATGGAAACCAATTCGTCAGGACCCACTGAGAAACACTTAATTAAAATCAGACCAAGCCTTATAACTTATTATTAATTATTCACAAATAATCAGTGACATTCAAATATAAATCGACTTATTTGTTGTGTATATATATTAAGTATTGAATATCGGTGAGTCAAATATTCGAGCTGCTACAAGTATAAACAATGGCCAGTTCTCTACAAAATATGGTGGTGGCCTGGTGTAAAATATTATTACATGCGCGATTTTATCAGTTGTCGATGTTACATTATACGACAACCATAGTTCACAACTATAATAAATTACTAAATCTGACAACCATTTTACAAAAACTCTTTTATGATAACTGTACAAAATGTTTGTTAGGTTATGCGGTTGCTTATTTGCCGTGCGATTTCATGCATCGTGCAGTGCTGGTCCCAGCCGGAGAATCTAATGGAGAGCTATTGTACTTCCAGAACATTTTTAATTTTACAATAATGCATATATTGACCATTTGATACAGTTTTCGTATTATATACTGTGAGTTAATGAACTCCATTCTATTTGTTGTATGCGACCGATGCATAACCTTCCATTTCCAATTCCAACAATTTGATATTGAAAAAGCACAACATATGTAAATAAGCATATATAGACTACATATATCATAAATTTATAAACAATTTTTATTGACTAGATACTATATTTATATACATATATACAGATACGTTGTACAACCTGACACCAAACACTTGAGTATGAGAAACCGCACCACCAACCACCCGTATAGAACAATTAAATTATAGATATAGATACGTGAATCTAATTAAAGCCAACCATAATAAAATCAACAAATTAGGGATCAATAAATATAAGTACGATACAAAATAATTGAAAAGGGTGCGCGTGTGATTAACATGTGGAAAATTGTATTTTTAATTAGGGAAAATTATTCGAATGAAAAGCGTTTAGTGGTGAAAATCAAAAAGTCATTTATGCGATTTCCATAACATGTAATGTAAATCTTTCAATTTTCGTCCTTATTTTTTTGTTGCAAAACATATTGTCAAAATGGTCAAATTCTACTTATGGCATATTGTATAGCTAGCAACAAAAATAAGGAAAAAGGACGAAATAAATGTAACACAATCCATCATAAATTCAGTTTAAATTCCAAGGGTCATTTAAATATATTAAAAACCAACAAGTAACTTGTTAAGTCCACATCATATACTCGTATATACTATGTGTTTATATTTAATGACATGCTGTATTAGATTTAGAATTTCTAATGAACAAAAATCATTCAAACGACAAATATATATCAAGAATTCCCAAAAGAATTTTAAAATATATTTATACTTTATAGAGAGACATCACAAGGCAGTGAATTATTTAGTATGTGTTTAAGACAACTTGTTGACACCCGAGCATATATTTAAGATTACATATTATTATTTATTTAAGACGTATATATATACACAAATCTTTAACCCTGTGGTCGGGAGGAACTCACATGTCTCGTAAACCTAAATTGAACGAACATGTTTTCCAAGAATACCACCACAGTATCCTTTGCTGTGGTGGTATTCTTGGAAAACATGAATAATGTCAACAAAATAATAAATGGATACCGCCAAACCAATACCGGACCCCCATTCAAGTACCCGGATACGAGATTTAGGATCGGCATGTGGAACTCGCAGTTACATAGAAAAGCGTTAGAAGGCCTAATCATGTGCATGAAGGAGTATCGGCTGGATCTCGTTGCTCTTCAATGTGTCCCAGGGTTATACGTTACTCTACAGTGGATATGACCTCGGAAATGCTGGAGCTGCATTTTTTCCAGTGCCGCAGGTGAAGAAGGCTATTTTGGATTTTCAAGCAGCCAATAACCGAATGTGTAAGCTTCGCATGAAGTTGGCCAATCTGTCGATAATTTGTGTACACTTGCCCACAGAAGTTAGCCAACTGCAAGATAAAAACTCATTTAACAATAACTTGGACGATCTGGTGGGATATATACCAGAATACGATGTTACAATGGTAATTGAGGATTTTAATGCTAGACTTGTAACATAGGTTTGGGAAGGTGAGGGAATAATGTACTTTGCAATTACTCACGATCTTAGAATAGCAAACAAATTGTTCTCTCACAAACAGATACATTTGGAAACATGGACACATCCTCGAAAAATTTCTCGCAGCCAAATTGACCACATGTTAATTTCAAAAGGGCGAGCTCGGGTTGTGCAGGATTTCAGAACTTATCGGTCAGCAACCAAATACTTATAGGCAGTGATCATTATTTGGTCGCCGCAAAGCTATACGATGGAAGTTTTCGTACAGATCCGGGAGGTACTGAAAACTTCGGTTGTCAGTTTTGGTCAACAGGTACGTATAGTGGAAGTCGGACCCAAGAATGATTGGTTTGATGACGAGTGTCGTCTTGCAATCGAGCCACAAAATGTAGCCCATAGTGAAGGGTACTCTTACTCAGCGAAGCGAATTTGTAGACGAAAATATCAAGAACCTTTCTGTTGAAGGCCGCGGTTTTTGAAAGTAAAACTACTCAGCAAAGAGCGCAGTTCGCGTAATTTCATTAAAGGAATTACTGGATTTTACCATACTTTCAGGCCTGCGTCAACCACCAGTACTCAAGGCATCGAAGGACACTTCACTGACCTGCTTGGTCATCATGTGTCACAGACTGTAGCTGAGTCACCTCAAATACAGACTGCGAAGATGTGCGGCTGGCAGCCGGCAGTCGTGCTTTGTGGCCTCTGAGGCCACTGTTAAAATCTAAACAGCTATCAAGTGCCGTGAATTTGAAGCTTTACAAAGCGTTAATCAGGCTCGTTGTTATGTTTTGATGTGAATGTTGGGCGCTGGCGGATGAGTACGAGAGATAAGGAGCCATCCACATTTATGGGAAGAATCATGCGCGTGAAGTATGAAGTAAGATCTCGGCGAGTATATACTGGCTCGGTCACGTTCTGCGTGCTGATCCGGAATGCATTGTGCCGCGATCTCTGAAAGGTGAGCAACCATATGATAGGCGCGGAGGTCGTTGCAGGCAACGATGGGTCCACGGTGTAGAGAACGACTTGGCTACTTCAGGTTGTCTAAGACAGTAAGAAGACCAAGAGCAGGATCGAAACCGTTGGAGCAGGATTGTTGGTTCAGTAAGGGACCAGGGATGGCCTTTATATACTTTTTATTATTTATACACAAATTTTTGTGCGATTATCATTTTTTTTTTTTGAATCTTCAGATTTTTAATTATTTTACAACAACTGATGATTTGGATTTTCGTTATGACTCGCGCTTTTTAATTAAGCCATTTTTGTACAAAAAACATTGATTACAGTGATTACAGTATGTACCCATTTTTTAATTAAAAATTCACAATTTTCGCTTCCTGCTTTGTGTTGTGTTGTGCTAAACATTTTTTTTTGTATCCTGTTATTGTTAAAATTGTTTAGGAAGAGCTAGATGTTTTAAAAGCTTATAGTTCTATGTATATATGTATACATCTATTGGGTGGACCTAAATCCTTTATTACTATCTGGTCTGTCATTACTCACTCTCCCATATATATGTATATACACTATGTGCTTGTCCGACATGTTTCATTTAATTTTAAATTGAAATCAACAAAATGGATAATTTAATCTATCACACAGTATGTGTGCAATGGTTGTTGACTGTTGATTATCAGCGCAGCACCGCATTGAAATACGTACAATTGTTTATAGGAAAACGTTAAAGTTGTTTTTGAATCATTCATTTGGAAACATTTTTAAAATGTTATATATTTTTCGTTTAACATGTATACTGTTTGTTGTTGTGTATATAAGGCTAATTATAATTGAGTTTTGATGTTTGTGACATATATGTATAACGACTTTTAAGTAGGTGGCTATTTTATTATTTGGAGAGGTCATCACCCTATAATGAAAAATTATGTTAGGCAATAATTGATTAGGGTTTTGAGTGGATCTGATGGAAATTTTGGATACGACCTTGCCAACCATATAGTGTTAATATTTATAGTTATACATTAGCAAATGTCAACAAATTTTAATTAACATCTTACACAAAGACTTTAAACTTCATGTGTTTAATTTCACGAAAGCACCGAACATTCATCCTCCGTGGTTCAATGACCTGCTAACAAATTTGTAAAATCGTAAATGTAAGGCCTTTTTTAGAAATACTTTCGATTTAAACGGGTAATCGAAGGATATCCTTCCATCATGAGTTACAATAATACCAGCACCTCGAACGGTTAAGAGATAACAGACATGTTTTTTGTCAATTAGTCTATAAAGTATAGACCACATGATTATGATACATTAATCAAATTAGCAACAACAATGCATTAATCATTACTACAGCGCTGAAGTTGTTCTCGGCGTGCGTTTTTTTTAGCACTGTACCACGCCCCTGGAGCAGTAGTAGAGTAGTTTCCATACCTAAAGCTGGCAAGTCTGATTATACTGACCCAAACATTTAGGACCAGTAGTCTGACTTCTTTTCTTAAAGCTTTAGAGAGGATCATCGAGATATTTATTAAGCATAATTATTTAATTGCCTCTCTTCTCAAAAACATGCAACATGCTCACAGAGCTGGTAAGTTCTGCGAAACCGCTATACATGAACTCGTAATTAGAATCGAAAGAGCACTTATTTAGAATTGTTGAAACCATTGATAAATTCGTCGATTCTATTCTCAAGTCTCGCATAATTAAAACTGAGATGGATGGCTCATCAAAGTCCGTCAAAGTGGCCAACGGGCTGTGGCTCTTGGATATTGATGAATTACTTGTTAAATTGCAGCTATCTGGCTTTATCGTGGATTATCTCGTTTTGAGAGCTTCTAGTAAATACCTTAACGTCTTATCTGATCTGAAGCAGAACGCTCTTAATATGGTGGAAGTTGGGGGTCTTGAAAAGGGGTTGTACGACAATACCTCTAAGGCCGATCTGGTTGTCTTTACCAGACATCGAGATAGTGCTAATTTGCCTCTTTAGGAGAGCAATTACAAGGACAGAGCACGTCAAGCACCTATAGGTGTCATTCTAGATGGTAAACTCTCCTGGAAATTTCCCCTTGATTGTAAGCTGCAAAAAGCCCTTGCAATTTTTTGGTAATGCAGGAGGGCCTTTGATAATTCTTTGGGTCTGACGACCAAAATGATGTCACTGGTTTTACCTTTACCTTTACTCCTATGCATCAGTTGTGTGATGGTCGGTTGTGAAACTTACGTATTTTGTAGCAAGGCAGGATGTACGGGACATAGACAGATTCACCATATCATTCTTCATCACTTTCCCCTCGAAAGATTTGTGGATCTTTCAAAATTTCTATATACAGTTGTCTGAGTCGATAGTTTTTTCTGCGGTTGGCAAAAAATTTCTGAAGTCAGTGTAGGGTGTGGATTCTACTGCCCTCAGTATTGACTTTGCACCAATTGCATCCACTAAAGCTGTGGTTAATACCCTTAATTCCTTGGACTGAGTCCAAACTGGAAAAAGATTGCAAGGACTACATTAATCTCCTTTACTCCAATACTAGAGTAAGAATAGTGTGGGAGTGGGATGCTCATTATGGCGTTGAGGGAAATCCCGAACCAGCACTTCCACTATCCTTTAATCGTAGTAAGGACGCTATTAAGAAGTTCGCTCTACTTGAACTGGGACTGAAGCGGCGTTCTACTCCTAGCTGTCGAGAACCGAGCCGATTGATTAATGAATCCAACTTAAGATTCACTATATGTGTTATCCTGAAAAAAGAACCAACTCAGAATTTTGGTTGCATTTATTACGGGCAGGGGTGGACGAGGTAGAATACGCCATGTAATCTATGCGGTTGTCGACACGTAAAATATAACGTAGATTACTTGCCAGTGTTTTTTGTCAAAGTTGACAATTAAAATAATGTCAACAATCTACGATATTTGAGCGATTTTAAATCGAATGCGCCCGTTCGCGGGTTATTTTGGAAAATCGTTTATCTAGAGATGATTTTTTCATTTGTTTCTTTTCGACAAATGACGCATGAATAGTTTCAAACTGTCATCGTGTTTTTATTTATTCAGTATTGTTTGCCATTTCATCATGGAAAGACTGAGCCCGGCATTGCATCTACAAATTGTTCAGCTTTATTACGAAAATCAGCGTTCTTTGAGAAATGTGTTTCGTGCGCTTAGACCAAGTTACGGTTGACGTAATAGGCCTGTCTAGACCACTATTTGGAATACCATCGAAAAGTTTGAATCCCAGTGTATAGTATTGGATGATACGCGACTAAATTTGCGGTTTGGTGTGGTTTATACGCCTGTGAAATCATTCGTCCACATTTCTTCAAAACAGAAGAAGACCGGGACGTACCTGTGAATAGTGCTCGTTATTGACGGTTCGGATCGTTGAATTGGCTATTTAGATCGTGTGATACCTCTAGACTCTTTTCTTTGGAGCTAAGCAAAGTCCAAAGTCTATGTGAATAAACCAGCTTATAGATTTGAGGCATTGGAAGCCAATATTACTCGTATCATTCGCCAAATACCATTCGATATTCTCGAACGTGTCATCAAAAATTGGACTTTGAGAAAGGACCATCGCAGAAAGACTGTGGACTCTTTGAGATAACATTGATTTGAGTAATTTCATGCAAATTTATTGCTTCTGTTGGAATTAGAGCCGTGTGAACGAGCAATATGGCCAAAATTTTACTGCTGGATCGTGTTGAAGAATTAGCGACAAAATACGTCTTTATGAAAAAATGTGACAAAAACCTGGCTCCATAACTGTAAATTGCTGGCCAAATCATACATTTTTTTGCAAATGTATCTTACTTGAAGTGTTTCAAAACCAATTGCATGTACGTCATCACGTCATCAAACGTCATCCATTAAAACACATCCACTAAATTTTTTTCACTTATAGCCTTCCTCAACTCGAATTCGCTTTACCATGGAGTGGGGTGTGTTAAATTTTATGGCACGGTCATAGTTAAATTTCCCCGGATTATTTTTAATGAAGGTTATAACCTTTTTGTAAAACTTTCGATCAGTTGTGCCATGTAAAGATTTATATCGTTTTTCACCACCAATTTTTAATACGCCGATGGTCCGTTTTCCACCACCAATTTTTAATACGCCGATGGTCGAGTAAGCAGAGTCATTGTTTTTGCATTCGTGGACTCGAGTTCAATTCTCGTCAGCGTCAATAGTTTTTTAATTTAATTTCTTCGGCAAGTATAAGAGCCATCTCTTGTGTATGACAGTAATGTAAATGTAAGAGCCATCTCTTGTGTATGACCGTAATGAATTGTCCATTCCTGTTGCTAAAATTTTCAATTTTCTCTATTGAATTGGTATAAAAGTTATAGCACCAAATTTATATACGCCGGTGGTCCAGTAAGCAGAGTCGTTGCATTTGGAATTATAAACTTGAGTTCAAGCCTCGGTTTGGCATTAAATAATGCAGTTCAGTCAATGATGCTTGATGCAATTTTCTAGGCGGGCAACAATATTGACCACTGACCATACAAGTTTTAAGTTTAAGTCAGTACAAGAATAACGTCCAAAAAAAAAATCCCTATACAAACTGAAAATATAACAAATATGTATAACAAATAGGTATGCTGAGTTTAAGGCTCGATTAAAACTTAAAACAAATTTAATTTAATTTCTTACAAATTAATTCAATTCAGATTCTGTTAAGTTTTCTTTTATCTCCATTCAAATAGGGAGTATAAAAGATGGATTTATTAGTAATGAAATTGTACGGCAGTGGTCAGGTAAGCAAAGTAATGGGCGTTTCATTACTGGACGTGAGTTCAAGCGGTATTCGGGCTAACGTTTTTTTCATTTAATTTCATCTTACAAATTAGTTCAACTCAGCTTCTATTAAAATTTTCAAATTTCTCCAATTAATTGATAAGCATATAAGGTAGATGTAGCAGCAATGAAAATATACGGCGATGGCCAAAAGCATAGTCCAGAAAAACTTTTGGTTATAAAAACATCGATCAGGTCAGTTGGCCAATATGTTGTTGTTTTATGGAACAGTCATAGTTAAATTTCTCCGGATTATTTTTAATGAAAATTATAACCTTTTTGTCTAATTTTTTGTGAGCTGTTCTATACCGTTCCCCCGTTGTAAAGAGGGCCCCACTCTATATAACGGTATATATCGTTGTTTTGGGTCAATTTAATAATTTTGTAATGGATAAAAATGACGATGAAGTAGATTCATGGTATTTGAGCATGATTAGTTTTAAATACAGCTCTTTTTGAAAAGAGATTCAAATGCATTGACTGAAATTTTATAAAACTATCACCAATTAGTTAGAAATTTGACAAAATCACTCTAAAAATTGTCTACATTATCGACATTGTCTACGTTGTTGACGTTATCTACGGGTTATCGACACGTCAATTTAGAAAATAATAGATGACGAATAAACCCCCATCCCTGATTACGGGACATGGACGTTTCAAGGTTTATCTCCAACGCATGGCACTTGCTCAAGATGATCTTTGTGACGTCTGTCTGGAGGAAGCGGATGACTGTCTACACTACCTTTGCAGCTGTATGGCCTTTGTCGAAGCTATATCCCAAGTGTTCTTGGTTCAAACTTTTATAGTTTGCTAAGGCTGCAGTGCGCTTCTGCGAGATCGAATATAGATCTTCTAGCTGTGCAACAAGGGCCCATTGTGGCATAGTGAGGAACCTCTTCTAACCGTTCTAACCGTTTTAATAAAAAAAGAATAAAATCATAGACTGCGGTACAATCTTAATAGTTAGAAGAAATTTATTTTTTTTTTGAAGTATGTAGGTAATCCTAAAATAAAGATTGTCATATTGTTATGCATATGCTTGGCAGAATATGTAAATATAATCCAGAATAAGCTTGTTGCCTATACATATATGTATTAAATATTATTATACAACGCATAAACCTAATTATTATGTAAACTATTTATAATTTTTTTCTTAATCTATTGTGTATACGTATTGTTCCCACTATTATATAGTAAAATGGAATAGGAATAATAACATGGCTTTTATATAATATTTCCATTATTACGTGAACTAAATTTTCCAAGATTAGTTATCCTGTTTATGCATTATAAAAGATTTTTGTATACCTATATAGCTATATGTATATATATATACCAGAGAGAATTTGGTATTCACGTGTCCCAAAGGAATAAAACCTCACACACACACACACACACACACAATAAACAAACATAAATATCCTTTTTATTTAATACATACAAATATATTTTATAGTTGTTGGGGTTTTCTCTCCTTTTAAAGTCACTGCCCTCTACACCATAAACTCTATATCTAAAAACATTTAGACGTGTGCACACGACGTCCATATCAAATTCATAACATACATAGCTTTATTCGACACCGGTATAATAGTTTTTTTTTTTTTTGTTAACCATAACAATATCCTTTTTAGTTTAAATATGTATATATGTATAAAAAAAAACTATATAGTTAAAAAAAAAAAATACAAACATAAAATAATAAAAAAATTCAAAACTTCCTTTTTATACATCAAGTACACAGCTATACACAATTTTTTCTGTATATCCTTTTTTTATATATTAGTAAATTATTGATTTTTCCTTTTATTTATTTTTTTTATGTTATATAAATCAAAACAATGTACATACATATATTCATTCGACGACGATAGCGAATTTTCTCTACACATAATATAGTTTTCTATTTTCGTACACAACGGCATAATTTAATTTATTATATATTTTGAAAAATATGTATATATCTATATTTATATATGTAAATGGTTTGTTGTTGTTGTCAATGTTATAAACAATTTAATTATTACAAAGCAATAAAAATAGTAATTAGTTTTAGTTTATAATATAGACGATTTAACTATTTCATAGGGAAAGCCTGAGAGAGGCAGCGATGTTTTATCGAAGTAGGCCTCAAACAAAAAACAAATAAACAAATGAACATATACAAGCTTTAATTTAAAAAAAAATATACCAGAGAATCGGAAAACAAATGAAAATCAAGTTTTTATAATAACAAAACATATTTTTCTCGCCTATACTACTTACATTATGCATCCATTTTGTTTATTAATACACATTTGTTTTCCCAACATTTGTAAACTACCAATCGAGCAATTACTAATTTTCCGATACCGAAAAATCATTATTCCCATTTGTTTATAAATAATTAAGTTATAAATTTATAATTTTCATTTTTAATTATTTATATATTTTATTTACAAACCAAACAAAAAATTTGAAAAGGATTTTCACTGTTTATGAATGAAATTTAATTTATTTATTTATTTTATTTTTATTTTATGTTAAAACAAAATCCACACAATTTTCACAGCACACCAAAACCAAATTTTTTTTTTTTTTATATAATTTCCTAAAAGGATATGATAAACTACACACACAAAAAAAAATGAAAAATCACACGGAAAAGTGTTATTTATCTAAATAAATTTTTTTTAAAAGAATTCAATTTTTAATAAGAATTTCCACTTCACATATACGACGAATAAGGATATATGTACATACAACACATAACTAAACTTAAACAAAAAAATAAAAAACAAATTTTTAAACACAAATAGGTACACACTGATTCAAAAGAAAATTTGTGAGAAAATTGAGAAAAATTGCGATGGAGCAAGACACAGAGTCACACAACACTAATAATAATTATTATTTAGTTAAAAAGGATATTTCTGTATTGAATTCTTGTGGGTGACTGTGTATTGTAGGAGTAAAACACACAACGTAACTGTGCGATGTGTTAAATAACAAAAGCAAAATACTATATACATTTTTCTTGACAGATTTGGAAAATATAAATATTTTCCGAAAAGTGCGCATGCCCCGTGCAGCACATAGTGGGAAAAAAGGAAAATTTAGAGATTTCATATTTTTTTTAAAATGTATTATTATGTACATGTATACGTGCATATGCATATATATACAAAGCAAGTCAGGGGTTTGAACTGTGACATGCAGATATCGTATTTTTGTGTAGGTGGAACGACATGAGTATATAATGCTGGTAACAAAAAATATGATTTGACTCCATGTTTTTCCTTGGCATTCAAATTTTCAAGGACGATCAGGTTGTTTTATTTGTTTATTTCTTTGTAAAAAAAAAATTCCACTCAGATTCTGCTCACGCAACCTGGGTAATTAAATTATAACAGCGCCGAATAGTTAGTTATATGCCGAATTTAGAAGATGTAATAAAAGGAGTTCGCGTTACTGAAAACCGGTAAAACTAAAATTAAACTTTTGGCTAATTGGATTTCTTTTTACGTTAGAACACTCCTGTTTCAAATTATATTAAAACCACAATGTAAACTTTGTTCGTTTAATTTCACTAAATTTTGAATATAGTCGAGTCGGATTAGATATTACACTCGCTAATATGTCGGGCCTGTCGGGAGTGAACGAAAAATATACAATATTTACATGCATGTAAAGTTTTTACTAAACAATCATAATAAGTATGGAAAAATGTTTAGGAAAGGTTTAGGAAATATTTCATACGTCACTTTAGAACTGTGAAATTTTTACTAACTAATTTTAATTAGTAAAATATATTTATATCAATATGTGTAGGTGTGTAATTTTAATTCCTGCTAATAATAATATAAATATTTAGGCAGAAACAAACGCGGATAATTAATACACAATGGTTTGTGATACTATACATAGACAAACACTATCTAAATGATTTTGTTGCTATTTCGTAATTCAACTGGGTTTGCGAGGTGGCCATCAATCTCACTATGATTTTCCGTTAGTTCTACCAATACTCATTAAATTTTTTAAATTTTTGTCATAATGCTGGCCCGAAACCAGTCATCCACAGGTTTTATTAAATGTTTGCAATTCAACTGAATACTGATCAAGATTTTGCGAGGTGGACATCAATCTCGCGATGCTTTTCAGTTAGTTATACCAATTGTCCATACCCATGGATTATTGTAGATTTTTCTCGATGTCGCTTTTCCAAGTCATTCAAAAATTTTTTGGGAAAATTTGGGTTTTCGATTAATTTAAAACAAAATATTACAAAAATAAAGTAAACTACAATTCAAGTGAATCGGAGCCATGTCAGAACAAAAACAATAAGTACGGCTAATTGGTAGAACTAACTGAAAAAATTATGTGATTGAAGACTTCGCAAAATCAATGTTGAATTGCAAAAATTTAATGAAACATGACTTACTGGTTACGGAGCCATTTTTGGCCATAAATCTCAAACAAAAATCTATTAAAAAATTCATGAGTACTGACAATTGGTAAAACTAGCGGAAGATCATCGTGAGATTGATGTTCACTACGGAAAATCTTGATTAGTAATCAGTTGAATTGCAAAAATTTAATGAAACATGACTTACAGATTCCGGAGCCATTTTGGCCATTCCAGAACTACTTATTATAAAAATTTAAAAATATTCATGAGTACAGACAGTGGTAGAACTAACAGAAAAACATCGTAAGATTGATTTTCCCTACCCAAAATCTTGGTAAGTATTCAATTGAATTGCAATAATTTAATGAAACATTTTTGGCCATTCCAGAACTATGACATAATTCTAACAAAATTTATGACTACAGACAGTGGTAAAACTAACGGAAAAACATTGTGAGGTTGATTTCTACCAAACAAAATCTAGATTAGTATTCAGTGTAATAATATAGAATTTTGAATTGGATTATTTTGATATTTTTTTACAATTTATTGAATATTAATTTAGTTATGATTATTGTTAAAAATATTCAATCTTAACTAAAAAATAATAATAAAAATTTGGCGGATTACTACTTCCAGAACTCAATGCCACTATTCGGGCCCACGGTGCAATACTAGGACAAACACATATACTTACACATTAAAAACATCCCGCCATGATTTTTGGTCACCACCGGAAATTAAACCCGAGACCCTCGAATAACAAAGCAAGGACGCTACTTACTGTGCCAACGAGGGCGGAATCTTAACTAAATAATCAAGTTCTATTAATCAATTAATTCGCCTAAATGTTAATCTTTTAATATGTTTGTATTAATTATTACTAAAATCAAAGAACATCTAATACTTATTAGTATACTATTAGATATTCTTTGCTTATAGGCTGCAGCTGTACCCTGAAAAAAAGTAATAAAACCGTGACGAATAACGTGATGAAGTTCTTTAACGTAAACGCTTCGATTTTGTTAAATTCCTATTCCGGCAAAAAATACGATTAGGAAAATTAAAAAAATCATTGAAAAGCGAGAGTACCATAGACATTTCATATTTAAAAAATGGCAGCCGTTGGCAATAGTATATTTTGTATATTTAAAAATAGGATATATAAATACGGGATACGGGACGACATAGCATCAGATTCGTAACAGAATATTACAAAAGAATGAGTTCGAAACAGTATATTTCACGTATATCAATGGAATGGTACTACCTAGGCTATTTCTCTACCGATTCTAAACTTAATTTTGGACGAAGTTCTAGAGTATGGCCAACTGAAACAGAACTAGGCCATTTCTTGACTGGTTATGATGAAACTCGATGGTATTCGATTCTAAATTGAATTTTGGGCGATGTTCTGGAATATGGCCAACTGGTATGAGACTAGACCATTCCTTGAACGATTATGATAAAATTCGACGTGATTTTAGGTTTGTCCATCTCCGCTATTCTGAAATAATTATGATAATGTAAATACAGCAAATTTACCGAAATGCATAATAATTATCTGTTGAAATTGGACTAAGGATCTGCTCATTTGAAAAGATATTTTAAATTGTAATTTAAGGGGAATGGATGATTTTGTTAAATGTAATCAAGTTATTCTTATAGGTACATAAACATAATATTTTGTGTTGTCATATTTAAAATTTTGGGATTTTAAAGAAAGAGGTTTTATGCATATGGACTGTAAAAACTACATAAATCATATCTACTTGGTAACAAAAGTAAATTTTGGAATAATAAATAGGGCGCATGATAAAAACTTTGACCATTTAAATTGAAAATATTGAGAAATTAGCGAAATATGGTTTATTAACATTGTTATTTGTTCCGTTCTAGTTGACCATAATCTAGAACTTCTGCTAAAAATCATGTTTGAAATCCATTTCCATTTAATTTCGTTCCGGTTAGCCAAATTCCAGAGTTTCATCCAACAATAATTTTAGAATCCCATTGCCTCAATACATCATATAAAATAAGAAATAACGTTAATGTTGCGATTCACGTTTTTAACTGTTATAAAAACCCATCATCTTTACTTTACATTTCTTCCGAATACAGCTGCTGAAGTTTGTAAAGAAATAAACTCGAAATTCAAATTTTCAATTTTTTATTCAATATAGAAGTATAAAAGTTGGGTATATAGATAGCGCTAATCAAATCGTTTCGAGGAACCTGAGTTCAATTCTCGGGTTAAGTTCACAATTTTTGCAACTCAATTTCTACTTCTGCTAAAATTAAAATTTTCTCATTTCAAATGGCCAGTATAGAAGATGGATATATCAGTAATACATATGTACGGCGGTGAGCAAGTAGGCAGACTCACTCGACCTCGTGAAACCTGGTTTCAAGTCTCGAGTGGGTTCAAGTGTAAAATCTGACTCAAAACTTTTTCAATTTATTGTTTTGTTTGAAATTAGTTGGGTTTAAATGTGCTTAACACAGAATTGTTAGCTGAGTATATAAAGATCACTTTTAGGCATCGTACATGACTTCAAAGCTAACCATATATTATGTATATTAATTTTATTATTATTATTATTATTTATTAATTTTAATTCATGATAGTTATATGCTTTTGTTTTCATGGAAATGCAAACGAAATAAAAATGGAAATTTTGAATGGTTTAGTTTTCATAGTATGTACGAGTATGTGTACAAGGAAAGATAATAAATCTTTTGTTGGGCAAATTTGTTAGGTTTAACTTAACCGGAAAAAATATGAATCAGCAAATTTTTCCAGCAACTAACAACAAACTATCAAACTACATGTAAAATTCTAGAATCGTATACCAATCTAAATATGTAATTGTGGAAAACCCGTGTGAAACTGAGAACTTTAATTAATTTAGTTTCGTGGAAAATTCATATAAAATGTACTCAGATTTTTCATTTTCTCGCTATCCACTCATACATATTTTAAAGGACATAAAACCATGATCATTTGTTTTTATTACGGCATTTATTATTCCCAAGTTTTATTTCCTGTTTCCTTATATTCCTTATTTATGCAGTAATTGCTATTGTACATATGTACATATATATACGGAAAAGGAACAACAACAGTTTTAGTATTTCCTGGGGCAGCGTACCAGAAAATTATCTGCTATCAACTGTTTTGTACTAGTTACAAACATTGATTTCGCAATAGACTGTATAGAACATGGAAGGGAACGTATCGCGGCGTGGGTCTTAAAGCAGAGTGGTTAACATTTTAATATAGATTGTTAAAATTGAAAATACGTCACACATTTTTCATGTTTGGATTTCATTATTAAAATTGTGCCCAAGGTAACTACAAAAAAACTTAAATAAATATAATAATAGGTAATCAATTATTTAATTCACAGAAATGCAATCCATAATATAATAATAAAATAAATATATTAAAGTTTCTCGATACCAAATTTTAGTCAATCTATGCAAGCATACTCACATAGTAAAACATACGAAAAATAGTCTTGCAATAGTACTAGACAATTGTTCGTGTAATTTACTATGTGAGTGCTTAGAACGGACAAATACAATTTTGGTAACGAAATTTTTTTTGTTAAATTCCATTTACTAAGTTTGTAAATATTAACAAATAAAGAATACTAATCGTGCCGCAAAGGATTAAGCTTACAAGCCTAAGTTTTCTGTCGATGGATTTATGAATATTTTTTATTGAATAGTGAAATACACGGTGTTACGAACCATGCCCAACATGACGGGCTGCGCTTAGAAGGAAACAGGAAAATTATATGCGATAATCTGATTGGACAGTGATTTAGTTTTACCTGCGGCTATATTTTAAAATGTCACTTCGCGCAGTCTCACATCCTTATTATGAATTTTAGTGCAATGGATATTTATAAAAAGAAACATTTATTTGTTTAATTAATAATTACTAATTAATTTTGGAATTCGAAAATATTTTACAATTCCACTGGAACTCATAATATGAAAAATGTTTCGACTGAAATTTAAGTTCCAGTGGAATGCGTTTATCAGGCTGAAAATTATCGCCCGACTCCCAAAGCGAGGTAACGCGCATCACGGCAACAGATCCAGAAATGGTGAGGAAGGCTGCCACCTCTTTTTTATTAGCCTATATTAGATGGGGTACAAATGCTAACTCTTGTTCTCCATAAAGCAAACAATAAAGAAAATGTTTCCAAAGGAATGATGGGCAATAAATTCTTGCTAAATTCACAAGTAAATTTTACTAAAACAATTTGCAGAATGAGCAATAAAGGGAACTGCTTTAGAAAATTGACAGGAACTTGGGAAACAAACAAAGAAAATATCGATGCAGAAAATTTAGCATTCTGAAGTTTTGTTATCTCAAATCCCTCTTAAGTAGTATGCGAAAAGTGATTTCTAGTTTGACTAGACAAAAGTGTTTTTATTGCCGATGAATGCAATTTTTATGTGCATACAGTGCCTTATTCGATTAGTAATATTTTAATATTTAATTCTTCTCCATTGCTGGAACTTCATTGAACATAATGTAATCGCCATGTGCCAGAAGTTATTATCAATTATTATTATATCAGTATTTAAAGGTCATTACTGGTCCCATACTGAGTCGACAATCAGATTCCACCGGTTTCAATCCGTTGTTATTCGGTCCAATTACGCATATGTCATCTGCATATGCAAGCACCTGATTTGACTGGCGATATAAGATGTTTCAGTTTTATGAAAGATATACTCCAAAATGAGATTAACAAGAATCGGGGACAGAGCATCTCCTTGCTGAACACCCGAATTAACTGCAGAAATCCTCGATACCGTATTCTCAACTTTAGCATCACATTCAGAATGCGCCTCTGTCATTCTACACAATCGTTCCAATTTTGTTGGCATCTCTAGGTATCCAAGGCAGATCCCTACCGAATAAATGCAATCCACCCCAAGTGAGCGGTTTCATTTTAATCTTTGCATGGCCTTATGAATTCCTCATGGCATGGTGCAAATCTTCGCAGCTTGTATTTGAGGGGACTCAAATACCGGCTATGACGCATGATGAACACTAAGCAGGACAGGGAAGTGTCCATTCCATCCGTCGAAGTTGACAAAGAGGTTTTCATCTCGGTCCCGAGAGGCGGTTGACCCAGCCCTTAAAGTATGGTGCAATACGGAAATTCCTTTAAAGAAATTACGCGAACTGCGTTGATTGCTGAGTTGCTGTACTTTCACCATTCTCTCTGCTTCCGTCTACAAAAATCCGCTTAGCTACCGTCCTAGTAAAATCAGCCTTGTTTTCCTCGCGATTGAGAGACGTTGTTGCACATCGCTATGGGCTACATTTTGTCGCTCGGCTGTAAGACGACACACATCAACAAACCAATCACTGTACGTAAAATTTGCTGAACAGTACTGACAACCGAAGTTTTCAGTATTTCCCCGAGTTCACGCGGTCAGACTATTAATTAGTTTCATTAATGTTGTGGCTGACAAGATCCTGATATCGTTTATTGATCAGGCCTTCACATTCCATCGTAGCTTTGCAACGATCAAATGATAGGCCAGCGAGTTTCAGCATGTTCTAAGTGCAGTCACTTGGAAAAAATTTCGTGTTTGAGTACTTCAGCGATGATTTGGTGTTGGTTTGGCGATTTTTTCTCACAGTTGATTTTTTCACTGATGCAAGTCGTCAGTTATTACTCAAAAATGATACTTACCCTATTCGATCCTCTTCAATTAAATAAATCACAACCACCAATTTTTCTTTTTTGTGTTTTGTTTAATTTTTAGAAATATTATTTGTTTTTTTTTGTTTGTTTTAATTTTAATTGATTTTTGAATAATTCAATAGTTCTACAATTTACATTGATAAAAATACATGTTTTTATTAGTTTTCTTTTTAGAGTTTCTTCTCATCTAACTTAACTAAAATAAAACCCACTGAAAAGTTTTTTTAATTGTTGTGTATAGTTTGATATATAATTAAATTATTTATTAAATTAAATTAAATTAACAACATTTTGTTTTTTATTTTGTATGATTTTTTATTATTTGTATAATATAGATATATATACCGGGTGTTTTTTTTAAACTGAGACGATCAAATATCTCGAAAAATAGCCACTCTACGGAAAAAATGTCCATAATCAAAATTTAATCATACCGCGGGGGAAATACATTAGTGCAAAAAAAAAAGTCCCCCCACCCCCGCTTTGTAGGTGGGGCGGGGGTAACTTTTAAACTAAGATAGGAAGCCATATTTTTTATTGCAGATACGGATTCTACGACTAAAAGTACGTATGATTTGAATAAAATATTTTGTTCGGTTCATGATAGATGGCGTTGCAATCGACGAAATTCAATTTTTTCAATTTCTCCTTCTTAGAACACACGCATTCGATTCTGCAATACGTTTGAAATAAAAAACATCACGTTTTCATTGGAAATACTCGAAATTCGTCATCAAAACAATTTATTCAGTTTTGTAAATCTAAATAAGTGTTCAAAATGATGGCCTGAATTTTGTATTTTTGAAATTTAATAATAAAACTTGAAATTAATTTTGAACACTTATTTAGATTTACAAAACTGAATAAATTGTTTTGATGACGAATTTCGAGTATTTCCAATGAAAACGTGATGTTTTTTATTTCAAACGTATTGCAGAATCGAATGCGTGTGTTCTAAGAAGGAGAAATTGAAAAAATTGAATTTCGTCGATTGCAACGCCATCTATCATGAACCGAACAAAATATTTTATTCAAATCATACGTACTTTTAGTCGTAGAATCCGTATCTGCAATAAAAAATATGGCTTCCTATCTTAGTTTAAAAGTTACCCCCGCCCCACCTACAAAGCGGGGGTGGGGGGACTTTTTTTTTTGCACTAATGTATTTCCCCCGCGGTATGATTAAATTTTGATTATGGACATTTTTTCCGTAGAGTGGCTATTTTTCGAGATATTTGATCGTCTCAGTTTAAAAAAAACACCCGGTATATATATATATGCATGTATTATAAATGTATTGCAGTCGACGAATAGTTTCTATAACTTTTTTTTATAAATTTGTTGTAATTATAATATAAAGAAAATTAGACAGCTAAAAAATGCATATTACAAAATTTCATGATCCACCAACAAAATACACAAAAATAATTAATTTTAAAGGAATATTATATTTATAATGGAGACAACAAGACCTATTTTTATTTTACGATTAAGATCCTTGTTTTCGGTGAATTATTTTGCGGTGTGAAAATATTTATTATAAAACTTAAACCAACAATTATTTTCTACGTGGAAAAAAAATAAAGACAATAAGTAACACAAAAATTAAATTTCTTAATTTTATACTATAATATCGCATTATCATGTAAGAGGGTTCCATTTTTATGGATTTTTTTTTTTATAAAGACATATGTTTTTTATTTATTTATCATTGGTGCATAACAAACACTAACCTCAAAATGATTGATTGTAAAAATTAGTTATTTAAATCATACAAAAATATTTTACACTAAAAAAACATCAAAATTTACAAAAAATACTGATTTCATAAAAAATTTTGAAAAGTAAAAATAATAAACATTTAGGGCGATCAATTATCGATCGCGACGACAGTTCACTACGTACTAATCCTCTATTTTACTATAATATCCTTTTTTCAAAATGCATTATATACATAACTAAATATTTCATGTGTGACGCACATTTCACGTATATATTTCACCCTCGGATATTCTTTTAAATGAAAAATTCAAAATTAGTAGTACTTGTCTCGCGCGGCTTTGGAAAATATGTATATGAAAAAAAATTAATGAAAATTTACTTAATACTAAAAACTGATATTTATTAAATTTCGTAAATAATATGCTGTTGTTGTTTTTTTGTTGTATATATATTAAACTAGATTAATTTTAAATTTATTTATTTTATTAATTATTTTACTTGTAAGAAAATATTGACAATATTTTTACTTTTATAATTTACTCGGAGCAAAAGAGTGCATGATCACTCTCACCTCCAAACGATGACATTAATTATTTCGTTTTTGATTAAATAAAAAATAAAAAAGAAACAATCATACACATCTAAAAACTAAAATATATGTTGAATGTAAAAATGGATTTTTATAACCAACAATTTTCCTAATTTTCTTAAATTACAAACTAAATCTGATGCTGTTGTTACAAAATTAATAGTTTAAATAAATCCATGAGATAAAAAGAAAATTATTAAACTGTGAAAAACCATTTTTAAATAATATATGTATAATGTATAATTATATATATACCTATATTTTTTTTAGATGAAACGCGCAAAAATACGCATCTTAACACACACATACAATATATTTTCTTTGCCTTAATTTTTGTTTGTTGTTGTTGCTTTATATATATATATATATATATATATATATATATATATATATATATATATATATATATATATATATATATATATATATATATATATATATATATATATATATAGATATAATATATAAAACTGACTTAATCAACTGCGACATCATCATCCTCCTGATCCTCTTTACTATTCTCGTGCAACATGACGTATTCGCGCGAACTAAAACCAAACTTTAGTACATCCTTTTCCATAATTTCAATATATTTTTTTGGTTCTATTTTTTTATTATTTAAAAACGTGCCGTTTGCCGATTCTAAATCGATAATGTATGGCCGCACTCGTTTTCCCATCGAACCGTCATCACGGGTGAACGGTACCAAACGATATTGCAGCACAGCGTGCTGTTTCGAACACGACGGATGATCGACGGGCAGGTCACATACTTTACGATCACGCCCAATTAAATAACAACTTTGTCTATGAATGTACATGGTCGGTAGAGTTTCCTCACCTTTAAACGGGTACAATCGCCAGCGTCTTTTAGGTTTTCGAGCCTCTGGTGGTTCCGCATACTTTATAACAACCCCATTTACTTTATTTGTGTCCTCGGTTAATTTTCCCGATAGCCCAAAATTCGGTCGCTCTTTTTCAACCGATCTTTCACGACTTCCTCGCTTACTACGTCGTTCTTGTGATGGTGATGATCTTGCTGGTTTTCTATCACCACCACCCCATTCATACTCCCCATCTTCTTTCTCCTTGTTAAACCGTCTGAATGGTTTACGATCACGATCCTCATCTCTTTGGTAAGAATGATTACGTTCATTGTTTCGAGGTTCACGGAAATCACGTTCACCTCGATCATTATTCCGACCATCTCGATCATCATTGCGCGGCCTTCGATAATCCTCACGACGATCCGGTTTATTGAAATCTCGCCGATCACGATCACCCAGATGATGTTGATCTTTATTCTGATATCGATCGTTTTGATAGCGATCATTTTGGAAACGATCATTTGGATAGCGATCATTTTGAAAACGACGATTTTCGAACGGTTTATTTTGCCAATTATCTTGTCGCCGATCCCCATCATTATAGTGATTGTTGAAACGACCTCCACCACGATCTTGAAAACCACGGTTTCCACCCCAACCACCGCGACCACCACGGCCACCACCACGATGATTAAAATCGTCACGACGGTTAAAGTTGCTGCAACAAAATAAAAATATACTTTTAAGGTAACTCTGATTTAGGCTAAGTACACAGGTGGATGAAGGTCCAAATTATAATTTAATTTTTATTTTATGAAACCGATAATGTACCGATAGTATTTCGCCCGGTATGTTGTTAAGTTCAGTCTGATTCATGTTCAATTGATTGTTGTAGTCTATTTTGGAAAACGTTTGCAATTATTTTAGTTATAGTTTACAGTAACGTAAACAAAACAAACCATTAAACTATGTAAATTAAAAACTAAATTTCGAATAAATCATCTACTAATCAGTTTGAAATTCCACAATTTGATTTGCAATCATTGCCTGTAAATTCGAACTGAAGATTCCTTAAAATGAGCACGGCCATTATATTCCTAATTTATGGTAAATATTTGTATTTAACCCTAACCTCATATAGGCATGAATCCAAAAAGTAATAGTTTTAGATTGGTTCAAATTCTTTTGGTGAATTATCATAAATTTCGACGCTATGGAACATCAACAATCAGGAATTAATAACAGTGGTCGAAGAAATCTAATATAATTTTTTCCAAATATAGCCTACTATACTTTCAAATTGCATACAAATTTTCGATCAAACTAGTATCAAAGAAAAAAGAATTTTACCAAAAAACTCCGACTGGGTTTGAATAAAATTCTAATCGAGTTTTTTACATTGGATTGGTTATATTGCACAAATTCTACTCAATCATATAAATTCGACTTTCAGATTACAAAATGAAGAAATATGTAAAACGTGATGACATGTTGAGTGGGTATGATCCAAATAACTTCAACTTTCACAATATTAGGCAAATTGAAACCCACAAGTGTTTACAATTTCGTAAACATTTACAGAGTTTACGAATTTTTAAGTGGATCTAACTTCCAACACATTTGGCTAACTTAGATGCTATAAAATGGATATATTTGAACAGGAACTGGAATTCTATAGTCTGAGCCTATGAATAAAATAAGAACATACATTTAAAATTTTTGTTCCACTTTTTAGCCGCATATTAGATTTATGAAATTTAATTTTAAAAAATAAATAGTGTAGTAAATGGAATGACAGGTACTTCTTCTGTCCTACATCAGATTTTTAATATCCACAAGTTTGATAACCAATATTTGATCAATTATTTGTAATAAAACTTGCGACTTTGTTCAAAGAAATATGCATATATTGGAATTAAGGCTGATGCTTTGCTATTTGTGGTTATTTTCATCAACATGCATGCAGTATTAAATGAATATTATCTAGCAATTGCGGTTGAAACATTTACGTCTAGCTAATACTAATAATTGAAACTTTATCTGGGAATGATAAGCTCAATCAAATTAAACTGAATCTATTTACTATAAAATAATAATAAGCTCAAGAACCAATCAAACATTATCACTATCAGTTACCCAAACAAAACCATACATTCTAATCGCAATAAGGTCATGTTTAGACCACTGACAATTAGTGACAGCTACACAAAGCCCTAACTTTACAAATATATTTACATTTACCAATCAGTGCTAGAATACAAATACGTATGTATGTAAATATCCAACATAATATTTTATCTCAAATAATTTTATCAAAAATATTAACATCCTCAGATAAACAAAAACATGTCAAAAGAAATTTTCGTCATATTATGTCAGTTATCAAAACGTATTTGAGTGTATGTCTGTGTATACGAGCATGTTGAACATCGAATCGGTCAAATCATCGCTTACAGTCTGTCACAGTCGTAAAACCGAAAAACCATTAATTATTTATTAAAAAATATTTTTTTTATATATCCAGTTGTATATTCTATATATAAGTAAATTAAAATTAAAATAAATTTACTGAAATGTTTTTAAAAAAAAATATTTTAAGTTTATGTTTTAACCTACCGGCTTTCTTAATTTTTATATAGATTTCTACACTTTATCATGATAGAAACATTGTGAACTTAATAAATTTGCAATACTCATGGTGTTTTTTTGAATCCATAATAACATTATTTTTTATATCATCTCGGTTTTATAATTTTATCGAAAATGTTAACATACTTTATAATAAATATTTTTGTGTGCGTAGAATAATCTCTCGGTATCGTCCCCCAAACCATAATGAACAAGTAATCAAATTTTTCATTTCAACTCAAGCGCATTTTATTGAATGTGTGCCCCCGCTGGACAGCAAGGTTTTTTATAAAATCTCAACACTTCACATTTATTATTATAAAAGCTGTGTGTTTGTGGTGAACACCATGTAGATACACGCAGATGTAATATACAATAATTTGATTAAATATTCGGGTCTGCTTCGTCACATAACACATATTTAGAAAACATTAGATTTTTTTTATCGCACTGAATACCTATTATTGTTATAGAACTCCAGAGCTGATGAAAAAAACATGTAACAAACAAGTTGCACACTTGTAATTTTACCTTAAAATGTTTGCAGCTTACTCGACCAGAACAGTTGAAATTGATCTAGTTTAAATCTTGGCAACCTACAATCCTAAATATTTCGTTACACCAATTATGCATACTAACATTTAGTTCGGGAAAGATTAGGGAATAACACCTATTCAACATCTCGAATTGATTTACTAATTGAACTTCTAATCAATTTGCAGTTAAATTTGAAATTAAATTGTAATTTGTCTTTAATCATATACAAAAATTCTAATAAGTAGTACTGGATAATCTAAAAGAAATATAAATTGTTTAGATAGCAAGCATGTGAATACTTATTTCTAACCGAAAATGACGGATTCAAATTATCACCTTAATCATCTACCGGAACTCTTGAAGTGGAATTAAATTATCTTAATAAGCATTTGAAGAATATTTGATGAAACCCAAATCTTATTGAAAATAAATATTCAAAAATTCAATTTATTGTGAGACAAGGTTCTATCCAAACTCTATTATATCAGTTATTAGTAAATAATGGCTAAAATAAAACCAACTGGTTGGACTTGTTGTGTTCGGTTAAAAATCGTCTTGACGCACATTTAGCGACCCGAAAATCAACAGCCTGCGAAGTACCGTTCGGTTGCCTTTATTTCTACGTGTATTTTGATTTAAGTTACATAATAATCGAATTAATTTTTCTTACGAATTTTACAGATAATCCTAGAGTTCAAAAATGTAGTTATATAATATTCTTAGTAAAATAGTTATACTATAAATGTTATCTCGATTTAAGAGCCAAAGGCCCAACCTACTTTCTTAGTGAATAATTAAAATCTTTAAATTTATAAATATATACAATCGAATCAAAGGTTTTATTTTCTACATATATAAATAATTAAGAATGCTTCGCTTGAAATAAATTCATCCAACTTAGCTGTCTATGTCATAACAGAGCTTCCTGCCACTATGAATGGTATTTCTAAACAGCTTAAACAATATACTATTGAATATGCCCGTTGTCATGTAAATATTTGAGAGCTAAACGAGCTGAGTTATACAAACTTGTAATTTTCGAATATAATCTAAACTGTAGTGTATGGGGGCCATATTGTTGACTCAGCCTGTTGAGATTAATATCCAATCTATTCAATTTTGATAGAATTTTTATTACCTTCGTCACAAATCTAGGCGATACCAATTTATTTACTTTGAGATTCAATCTCCACTATTTTCAACATTTTAGCAACCAAAAACAACAATTAAAGCTTACAAAATGTAAAATTTGTATCTGTTTGTGTCCTAAAATTGAAAGAACTTCAATTTCTAAACGCGTGTATACTTCTTGAACAACCTGATTATTTCAGATGATGTTTAGTATGGGAAAAAACAAACAAGCCTCTCCTCTGGCCTTTCACAACAATTCCATTGCTCTAATGGAGTAATGCCAATATTTTAAGTTACATTACAAGTGTGTACCTGACGGCTAAATTTTCGTTACAATCAGCTCTTGCTGTATTATGCATATAATGTAAATAAAGTCTAACCTGAAACGTCCACCGCCTCTATCTCCGCCACCACCACCGCGATGCTCGTAGTCCGGCCTTCGACGTGGTTCATTTGACCGTGACCGACGCTGATCCCTAGTTATAGGCTCCTCCCTATAATCTCGATTAAAAGGGCGCGGAGGATATTTGGTTCGTTCTTCAACCCGTCGCTGTTCCGGCGATCGATCCCATTTCGAATCGTCGTGTTTTACACGATCCGATGACATGGATCGTGGTTGTTTTGATTCAGGTGGCGGTAGCGGTGGTTGTTCACCGCCATCATCGGAATTATCCCAAGTCTCGTCGACATGCACAATCGGGGCGGTCATGTATTTCTTATCGTCCCGCATCGGCGGTTTTTTATTGTAACGCTGTCGATCTCCGCCACCACCCTCATCACTGCTGCCGGACGGCGGCGCTGCTGGTTGTACATCTTTTTTTGCCGACGATGGCTTATGCTCCTCCCGTTGTTTTTTGTGTTTTTTCGACTTTTTCGTCTTCTTGTGTTTTTTATTTTTGCTCCGTTTCCTGTGTCCGCCATCATCATCTGAATCTGAGCTGCTGTCGGAATCCGAATCGGTGTCCGAATCCGAAGACGTTTCATGTCGCCGCTTATGTTTTTTTTTTAATTTCGATGATTTTTTATCATTGGCATCGGATTTGTCCGATTCCGAATCACTATCTTGATCTGATTCACTTAAATTCTCGTCTTTTTTGGATTTGCGTTTTGACATTTTTTTTTTTTTGCTGTTGTACACTACACTTTTCACTCCTCGCACGGTCACAGATAAATCAAAAAGCTACCGAGCTCTTCTTTTTCGTTGTCGTCTTTTTTTTCTTGTATGGTGGTGAGTGTATTAAATTTTGAGGTTAGAGAATTCAAATCTCATAATTCAATATCTAGCCGTGATACACATAAAACACGTTTAATATTTTTTACTTTAAATATTGAAAAATTATTAAATAATATTACAAACCATAAATTAGATTTTAATTCGATTAATTTTCCAGGAAATAAATTATTTTAATTTTTTTACTAAACAAAACACTGCAGTTTTATAGGTCTGTTTTTATAAAAATGAAGTCGGTCTGAAATTTTTTTAATTTGGTGAATTCTCATCGTGTAGACAAAACTTAACGAATGGCATGAAGTTACCGAGATCGATTGCAAAATAAAAACATAACACTTATAATATAATTTTTTTTAAATATTTATGTTATTTTACATGTAATGAATTAATTATTTTTTATATTTTAGTGAATTAACTTGATGCTAATGAAAAATGTAATAAATTACGAGCAAATTACGCAATGAATGAAAATCAATATTTGGCGCTGACATAACATTCGTTCAATTTTAACCCTATACAGGATAAGTGGCTATCGTTAATATCTGTTAATTGTCATACCATATTATCAGTTTTGAAATAATCGTTTTATGAACATATTTGAAAGTTACTAATTATGTAAAATGTTTTCATATCTAATTTTGTGTTTAATAAAGTTAATAAAATGATGATGCCGTTGAGACAATATTTGCATGTTTTGATTTATCTATTGGTCACGAGCCTGTGCAGCAATTTGCGTATTTGATTATTTTTAAATTTCTGACGTCCATTTTGGTTGGTTTAAGTAATTTAACAACAACCAAAAATAATCAACAAACGTCAAAATTAAACTCGTTCACTGGGTGATTATTTGTGTGAATTCCTTAGTGAATATTAATTTTAGTTATAAATAAAATAATTATTTAGAAATAACATAAATTTAAATTTCTATATTTAACGGATATCGATCGTTGGATGTTATTATGTAACTGTAATCACGAAAAACCGGTACGAACCGCACGACGCACCATGTAGGTAGCATAGTATAGCACAAAATATAAAATACTATCACGCTAGTATAATGTTATCATGAAACAAAACTATCGACCAAATAATGAGTTTGGTTATTAGTACATTGCCGATTTTTTTTAAATGTTTCGTTATATCAGATAATTTTTAACTTTATTAATTCTAATGGTTATAATATATTCTAATCTATTTTATTGGATAATTTATACTAGCTTTACGGTTAATTTATTGCGTCATATCCGCTCTCCTTAAATCAACCGGCTTCTCGAGAATAGTAAATTTTGGGTGGATTGAAGTTCTGAAATTGGAAATTGTAATTGATTTAACGATAAGAAAACTCAAAGTATTGTAATTTAATCATTTTTATTTTTTTAAAATATCTTTTTTTTTCAAATATAATTGAGAAAAACTCTTTTTCATATTCTACTGTACATACAATGTTTTGTATGTCCTCTTGTTTAAGTTATGTATGTAAGTGATTTGTTCGTTATTTACATGTTTTGATCGGTAATAAAAATTCGCGAGCAAATATTTGCTGCTCAGTTTGTAACTATGTCTGCCGCGTTTTTTTAAAGTTGTTTGTAACTTTCTTATTTATTCATAAAATAATTTAGTTTTCTTAATTGTTTTGTTATATACAAAATTTGTACCCGAAATTTAAAAATTTTGTCTTTATATTATAATATAAATTCATCTAAATTGATGTGACTTGGAATGTTTATCCAAAAATATATGTCTTTTTTTAAAGTCAAATTATAATAACAAAATTTAAAAAAAAATGTTAAAAACTATATCAAACAAGAATTCCAAACAAAATTTTCTATTAAAACAATAAATAAAAAAAAAAACAACTCATTGGAATAAAGCGTTTTGTGATCGACTCAATGACTGCTTCGCGCCATATTTTACTCGCCATTAAACTTTTTAAATTCTTCCGGAAATGAGAGCGACGAATTTGAATTGTCTTCAATTTTGATTTTCGGTTGGTCACGTTCAATCAGCTTTTGCAGTGTTGCCATCACCAAGTCCAGCTTATTTTCAATTGATTTTGTGCGATCATTTAAATTTTGTATATATTCGTTATTTTTTAAAACAACTTCTTTGATTTCATGAATTTCTTTTAGGATGGCCGTGTCGCTTAGATTCGGCTGGAACATGATGTCATCAAAATTGTCATCGCTACTGTAGAGTAGATTTGTGTTATTATTTGTATTATTACTAATATTATTTGGTAAGATATTGTTCGATTCGGTTTCTACTAACGGATCGATTATCGCCAGCGGTGGTGGATGATTATTTGGTGTGGTCGGAAAGAATAGTGGTGGAGGATTCGTTGTTGCACTGCTGCCCGAATTGTTTGGTGTAAATGGCGGATCGTGGTGTAATCGACGTTTTAACGACTTTCGTTTTATTTCATCACGACTGGGAACACTATCTTCATATTTACCTGGAAAAATGTATATTAGTACATATGTACATATGATATAACTGTTTAACTAACACCGTTTCTCAAACTTGGGTATATAGAGCGGAATCACCAGACTGAATAATTGTTGTACTAATGTTTAAATTCTGACATTTCTATAGACTACATAGTTTGAGAAACGATGGCTTAGCATTAATAATTCAACAAACTACGATTTGATTTCCTAGACCTAAAACTGTCAAAATACTTACAACTCTTTAGAAACTGATGATTATCTTCATTATTCATTTTATTACCATTACTAACATTATTATGATTATTATGATTGTTATGATTATGATGACCATTATTACTACTAGTGTTTATATTATTATTTATATGATTGTTATGATTATTACTATTATTATTATTTGTATTACTATTATTATTATTATGTACTTGTCGATTTAAATTTTCCGGCCGACTCGACGAACTATTATGATTCGCACTAATCAAATTTGGCAAATTTTGACTGTGATGATGCTGATATGCGGCCATTTCATCATTAAAATCGTCCGTATCGAAATTCTCTTCATTCTCATCGATTATCTCGTTCTTAATCCAATCGGTGTTCACTACCGAAAAATCCTGATGAAATGAATTATTATTTGCCGGCGAACCATTATTGCTCAGAAAATTTGTTTTAATAAATTCATCATTCTCATCCGGGCTATTGTGAAATGTTAAAATTTGTTTTTTGGTAAAAAATTTATCGAGTATATCAAAAAATGGCCATGAATTAACCGCTTTATCATAGCCTTCGTCGCTTCCGTCGAGATATCGTTTCAGCTCCTTGTATTTGTAAACTAAATTTTGCCATTTTGAGCGGGCTTGTTTCTCGGTTATTGGTATTCCTAGATCTTGTACAATGGTCCTGGAATTAAAAAATAATAAAAACCATAATGTAAACCAAAAGTTATAAGGAGACCAACCAGTTTTATATATTCCTCATCCCTCCTCAACGATTATTTAAATTATGTAATCAATATACCCTCACTTTGCCACCACCTATCTCACACCATATCTCTTCTGCGGCAATTCGAATATAAATTTTCGTTTGGGAAAGTGTAGATATCTATATATAGCGAATATATGTATTTAAAGCAAATCAATGCGCAAGTGATACTCTTATATTTTATGTTACTCATTCACTTCTCACAAGTACAAAACGAAATATTTTGTAGTATTTGTTAGTTTATATAGAAATCACATACTAACATTTTTTCCTTATATATACTACAAAATACTACTACTGTGAGATCAAGTATGAGAGAAGTAAACCCATTTCTGTGTTTTATTATTTAATTGTACTCGTATCACAACTAAAAAATGACGTAAACCCGTCCATCTAGCTGTGAAATTCGATTAGATTTCTTAATTTACCCCATTTCTAGTTGATTGATCCTAAATATAACCTTATGTACATAGCAAGTTTCATGAAAAATACTTATGAATAAAATTGTTATTGAGACATTTTTGCAAGAATTAAGTAACACATAATTCTGAGAAATACAAAGAATTTCCACGGAAAATTGCAAATTTTCTAGAAAATATGTAAGTCGTGGTATTACACGTAAGTACCAATATAAACCATCATTATACATAAAAAAAATTATATGACGTCACAGAGAATCAATAATCACTTGGCGGTAGTAGTAGAATTGAGTTTATAGTATGAATGTACAATTTAAATAATTTAAAAATTTTAATAATAATTATACCGATTTAGTTTTCATACTGCAAATATTTCTGGACAATATAATCAATAAGAAAAACGAATGTAGCACTCAGGTAGATTATAGCTTATAAAACGTTGTCAAATACGATTAATATATCTAGATTTATGTTTGCCATTTATGTAGTTAGTCTATTGTTTAATAGATGGCATCCTAATATACATAAACAAATCTATTTTACCATATGTATTAATTTATATTACATATTGATTGGGCCGTTCACAATCCTCATGTCCTTGATACAAATATCTCAGTAGAAAATATAGATTAGTTTCACTGTTTTAGTGAGACTAAACATTTTTGTTTACATTATTTTGAGAAGATATTTTTTGGTTTGAATCTTTACTATTTTTCGACATTTTACTATTTTTCGACAGAGAGAAAGAAAATGCTCCAAAATTAAGTGAATACCAGGTGGATGTGCTTTTTAATCACTCTCACTAAATTGTCACATCATTTCGAGTCGAAATTTGGAAAGAGTTGTAAATGAATTTGAACAATTGACTGTTAAAATGTTGTCTGAACAGTATTCATTTTTTTTACATTAGTAAATTAAAATTTAGCACAAATGTCAGGGCATTGAATTTGATTTTCCCAATTTCTTTCAAATTTATTTAAAGCGTATGGCAATTAATGAAAGTAATTAATACTTTAACCTTAATGTAATTAATATTCCCAAAAGAAAATGAATTTAAAATTTAGTCACAAGGGCGAACAATTTTCAAACTATTTATTGTACGATTGCCTTGCCAATTTTTATGATTAATTGGACACCTTGTAGTCAACATAATTTTAGTAATTTGCCAAGATGGCCTACCTCTTTTCTTTTATGTTAATATTATACTGATTAATGCCTGATTAATAATCGTTGTAGATCTCGACCATTTCAGCGATCTTTACGATTTAAATTAACTCCACGAACTTTATGATAGGTTTCGATATCTTTTGGCTCGTTTTTGAATTAGCCGTTATTTCGCCGTTCATAGGTTTAAATGTCATCTATCAAGTGACAGAAATTCAGTATTACATGTTGGGAAATATTTAAAACATATTTCCAATTATTTTTTTCCAAAAATTCATATTTTCCGACAAAGTTCATTTTCACCTTAACGGTTATGTGAACAAGCAAAATTTCGTTTTTGGGGCACAGAAAATCCACAAGTGGCAGTTCAGAAACTAATATACACAAAACGAGTTACTGTTTAAATTTTACAAGACTAATCTACATTTGAGCACAGTGCTGGATCATAGTAATAAATTCATCAAAAAGTAATGAAATCATATTTAAATTTGCCCTGAAATCGATGACAATTGGATTCTTCAACCTGTATAAAACAAAAATCTAACCAGTTACTCATTGAGGGTAGAAAATTACTGGTATACGCTTTTTAAAAAACCCAACTGGCCTGAATAATATTTGCCCAACGCAATCAGCAGCATACAAGCCTCAGTGCAAAACGAGTTATGCTTTCAAAAAATATTTTTCTTTTTTTTCTAACGATCTAATCATAGGGATACAACAGTTTCAGTTTGAATAAAGTTTAACAGTACGTTGGTATAGTACTTGGAACTTCGAATAACATTGTAGTTGTTAAATTTTAGCGGGTAGCTTTCAAAAGAACATGCCTGTAGGTTTAATTCAATTTGTCAAAATTAATCGAGGCAAATTGCTTTGACCAGGCCAAATAGAAAAAAACAACAATGGTGTACATGATTTTTGGTAGAAATTTGTTGTAGATCCCTTTATTTAATACTGACCGAGGGCCCGAGGTACCCATAATTCGTCACAATTTGAGTATATCTCAATGGCACGCCTACGCGTACTTAATATACCTATTGTATTGACACAACATTAACTTTAATTTCGAATTTGTGTGGTAGAATTAATCATGTTATCATTCGATCGCAAACAAGCCTAAATAGTTAATAAATTCCAAATAGAATGAGAATAGCCGTTTTCGGCTGAACGATTACTAACGTAGGACTTAAAAAAATACGGTCCTCGGAGTTTAGGCAGGATTTAAGTAAAAATGAGCTAAAGAGAACAGCATATTTTACCATAAGTAGGTCTCTGATCTTGATATTGTACATATCTATTTCGTGTTTTGGGCCGAAAATCACTCACATGATTCTTTTCTCAAATGTAAGGAGCCATCTCTCGTACTCATCCGTCAGCACCCAACTTTCACATCCATACATAACAACGGGCCCGATCAACGCTTTATAAAGCTTCAGCCTCACGGCACTTAGAGGTGTTTAGATTTTAGCAGTGGCCTTAGAGGATACAAAACACGACTACCAGCCGCCAGCCGCGCCTTAATATCCTCACCAACACTGTTATCGATAAGAGTGCCCAATTATTTGAACTTCCACACTCCCTCAAACGTGTAGTGGACACTATTAAAACCTGGTATGCCATTGTCCCTATAACCAGAGATCAGGTATTTTGTTTTGGATTCATTGATCTGGAGTCAAACAGATGCTGAAATCCTTACAAGCGGATCAAGTATTTCCTTCACTCCGTTGCTATTCAGTTCAATCACGCATATGTCATCTGCATATGCAAGCACCTCATTGGAGTGGCGATATAATATGTTGCGCTGAGGTGTTTCAGTTTTACGAAAGATGTACTCCAACTAGGGATTAAAAAGTATCGGGGACAGAGCATCTCCCTGCCGAACACCCTGTTCTTAACTTTTACAAAGCATTGGAACTGCGTCACTGTCATTCTACACAGTCGTATCAATTTTATTTGCATTCCTAGGTAGTCCATGGCAGATCACAAACTCTCTCGATTGATCGAATGATAGGCCTGCTGGAAATTCAGGAACATCTGATGTACGGTGATAGATGTCTCAAAGTATTTAGATAGAATCATCCGCAGCGAAAAGACCTGATCATTGGCTGATCGATTCAGACGAAATCCTCCTTGATAGTCACTAACCAAGCGTTAGAGGGGTGATTCTATCCATATAATATAGGACCGTAAATTGTATGCTGTGCAAAGGAGAGCTATATCGCGATAATTCTCTTCAATTCTTCTTCAATTCTCACACTTTAAATATCTCCTAGTTTGAATCAAATCAAGACTCGAACTTTACAATGAATTTAAAACTCAAGATTATTTTAATCAAATCACAACTTCAAATTTTTAATCAAATCAGGACTCCAAATTTTGAATCAATTCAAGACTCAACATTTTGTTTGAAATCAAGACTTCAACTTTTTAATATAATCGAGACTCCATGCTTTGAATCAAATTATGAAAAAAATTAAATCAAATTATTATTCAAATTTTGAATCAAATCAAGAATATCAAGTCCACAAATTTTAAACAAATCGAGATCTCAAAATATGAATTAAACCAATTTTTTAGTTTTTAATGAAATCGCCAGCTTCTAAACTTTTATAAAATCGATGAATGCAAATTTAACAAAATGTTAATTTATTATAACTTTCAAATTCGATATCAAACCGTTTGGGGTCTCCTATTTGAGCCTCACCATTTCTAATCAAACCGAGGCGCAATATTTGTAGCAAATCAAGACTTCAAATTTTGAAATAAATGAAGATTATAATTAGTTTTGAAATCAATCAAAAACTTCAAATTTAGTTTGAATTCAAACCAATTTAATTGCTCATCAACTTTGCATCAAATTATTTCACAAAATATAAAAAAATCTCCAAATTTGAAACAAATCAAGAATCGAAGTTTAGAATGAAATCAAAAATCAAAAATTATTATAATCAAATCAAGTCTTCAAATGTAAGTCTCTAATCTTAAAATCAAATTTTTTAATAAACCGAAACTAAAAAATTTCAGTTTGAACACTACAAATTTCGAAATGATCATCATCATGATCTGAATGTAAAAAAATATGATTCCTGGATTAGAATGATCAATTTATTTGGCTAAAATATGGCGCAAAGGACCTCGACCTTCCACCATTCTCGTTAGGCGTTGTTGCACTTCACTGTGGGCTATATTTTATTGCTCGACTGCAAGACCACACTCCTCATCAATTCAATCATTCTTGGGTCTGACTTTCACTATCCCTAAAGTATGTTGAGCAACACTGACAATCGAAGTTTTCAGTATCGTTTCTTTTGATCTTCATTTATCAGATCTTCACAGTCGAAACGTTCTATGCGTTTCACTGTGTTCCCAGACTTGTACGAAAACTTCCATCGTAGCTTTGCAGCGACGGGATGGATCCATGTTTCTAAATGTTTGTGTGGGAAGAATGTGCTTGCTACTCTAAGGTCGTGACCAATTGAAAAGTACATCATTCTCTCACCATTATCGGTCGCAGTTTCGTGTCGTTAGTACGGACGTATGTTTTCACACAAGTCGGCCTGATTTCTGCCAGCTCTAGCATTGAAGTTGCCAATTACCATTCTAAGATCATGCTCGGTAAAAGATCCCATCAGATCGTCCAAGTGCCAAGTCATATTAAAATGAGTCTTTATCTTGGGGCCATCTGACTTCTGTGGGCGCGTGTACACAAATTAAATGTATATAAAGTAAAACCTTATATAATTATTATAACAGTTTTAAAGCCCATTACTGGCCCCTTACTGTGTCAACAATTTCGCTCCAGCGCTTTCGATCCTGAGCTTTGTCTTCATGCTGTCTTAGACAATCTGAAGAAATCAAGTCGTTATCTACATCGTGGAGCCATCGTCACGTGCAACGACCTTTGCGGCTCATCATATGGTGGCTCTCCTTTCAGAGATCGCTGCACTATTTGTTCTGAATCCGTACACAGAAATCGCAGAATCTTACTTCCTTATGTTTAAAATTTAATTAAATAAAAAAAATGATTTGTTGTTAAGTTTTTATATGATAATAAACAGAAATGGGACGGCAAATTTTATATCCCAAATACTTATGAATCGGATAGTAGATTTGTGTAGAAACGGATACTGGTGGAAAACTCAGAAAATGTTACTCTTCAGAAATTATGCATGTATTGGCTTGATTGGCTTGATATGAGACAGGAGGGTCGTCATAAGTCTTAGTGTATATGTCTAACTAAATGTTAAAATTATGCCCTAATTTAATGAATTTAGCAAGAATTCATGTATGTACCACAATCTTTACAGCCATTTTATTAATTCGGTCAATATTATTTTAGGGATGAAAAGAAAAATAACATAAATTTCGGCGAAAATGAAGAATTATTGAACCAAAAACGGAAAACACATGGAAACTCATGAAAAATAAATAATATTATATAATTTCAAATGACCCTTCTCTTCCGAAGAAATAAATTTTTTTTTCATTTGGACATGCCTATCGCATAATAATAAGAGAAAAATCGAATTAAATCTATATAACCTAATCAACATTTAGGAGAATTTAAAGCACACAAATATTTTAAATAATATTGCCAATTATTATACCAGTGTATAGGTATACATATTGGAAAATAAAAATTTTCTCACAACTTTTCCCACATACACATACCCACAAACATAAATCCACGAAAATGTATATTGTATGTTTACGCATCCGGCAAATAAATTTTCCGAATTTTACGATAACCTAATTTTCCAAAAATAATAACAAAAATATTTTAAGAATTGCGCCCTCGAGACCGTATACTAAACTTTAAAATTTGTTGTCGACCAAAATTAACCAAATTATTAAAATTTAATTTAATTTAATTTGAAAGAAAAAGACCAAAACCTATTTTCTTTAAACAACAACAAAATAAAAAAAAAATTAAATAATCGATTAATTACCGCACGATCACAAATACAAATAAATTTTTTTTTGGTATTATATATGTATATGGCAAATACGAATATGTTAGAAAATTTTCTGAAAGGATTTTTTTTTTACTACTAATTTGCAAATCAAAATATTTTTGCAATAATTTTTGTTTTTATTTATTTTGCTCACATATATCCAACAGTTGCAGAATTTGGTTTACCATTGAAGTTTACATCTTCTTTAATTCGCCTTTTTATAAATTTTAAAGTTGTTGTTTTGTCCCCTTAAAAAAAAAATAAATAAATACAGAAGATTTTGGTTAGTTTTAACAAGTCACACACACTATTCCTGCGAATAATAATAATAATTTTCAAGATATTTACAATTAAATGTATTTGCATTCGAAGATGAATACATTTTGGATGATTTTTTCTTTTTAATGTTGATAGTTTTTATTTATAATCGAGTGTTAGTTTAAAAAAAAATGATTATTAATTATTTCTTCTTTTGTTTATTTTATATCCTCATATATTATAAAAGCACACACTCCGCACTCACTATATATACAATTTTGTATGTTACAAGCACTTCTTCATTCCGAATATTATTTTTCAAAACTAAAACTATGCAACAACAAAAATATTGGTAACCGAACCAATAAATAAAAACTATGTACTAAAGCAAAAATAAAATAAAAAATAAAAAAAAAGAAGAAAAACAATAATCTATATAGATTTTAATTCATTTGTAGTGTACCAAAAGCAAGAGCACATTACATACATACAACACTCTGAAAGACCGAAGCGAAAGAGAATTTCACACAGCACACACCACACCACACAACGTATAAATATATTCTGCTGTGTACTTTTTTTTATTTATTTTTTATTTTTACTTATAGAATGTCATTTAAAAGTGAATAGTATACACTCTGTCGTATGCTATGTGCTACTGTTGCGATTGGTCGTATACTCGGTCGATTAAATGCGTGTGCTTCAGCACAGAGCACAGGCACACAAAGCAAAGACAATAATATAATCAAAAAACAGAAAAATAAAAAACGACGAGCAAAAAATACAATACAAACCAAGCACACAGCAAAAGGCCGGAGTGAGCGAGGGATATATTATATAGGAAACGAAAATGGATTGTATATGTACACTATGTGTCAGTGATTCGTAATCAATGTACCGCGCAACCTATAATAAATAAATATTCGACCGCTTATAATATGCCTTCCACCCCTAAACTGTACTTCGAGTTCAATAAATTTGAGCAAACATATTATATAAATTTAGAATTGAATTACATTCCAAATTATATATCACTTGATGTTACAGTTTTTTTACAATTCGGTAATAATTTGTGTCTACACTATGGAGAGTTGGAGTATTTAATGTTTTGACTATATTATGACATTCGTGGAAAATCAAATCTGACATTTTTATCACCGTGACAATGAGATTTATATTTTTAGTTTTTGGTTTGAATCTTTACTACTTTTTATAACATTTCTATTGGTTATTATTATTTTAAACTAATTTATGTTATAAAATTTAGTAAATACAGACGTGTGCCATATACTATTATATATACGCTTTCAATAGTTGCTTTCCAATCGACTACCACAAGTAATTGTAAGCACTTATGGTTTTTGTCTTTGCTAAATTTGTCATAAGTTTTTGTATTTTCCAATGAACCATTTAGCCGAGACACATTACTGCACTTATAAGTCGATTGGAAAACACATAAAAATGACGCCATTTTGGTCGTGAATCTAAGACACAAACCAAAATTAAAATGTAGATATTTTGCATCCAGCCGATGTAACCATTTATCGTTCCCGAAAATAATGTCCTGCCTTGTCAACGATGTATTAAAATATGTTTCGAAACCATACAACGACTGCGTGTAGTCCAATTCGTGACTGTGAATTCTCAATATTAAATATTTTAGTCAATTCCTGATATAATGATGATTCGAATTGCTCACTGATTAGTTCCAATGGAATACCAAATCTCGCAATCAATTTTGACAATAAAGCTTTTGCAACTGTCAATGCTGTGGAATCATGAAGTGGAATAGCTTCAGTCCAACGAGTGAAACGGTCTATGTACGTGAGAATGTAAATATGGCCCTACCAAATCGATGTGTTTTTTTTCTAAATCAACCCAATTGTATAGCTCGATACAAATCTTTGCCCAATTGCTGCTATCCTTGTTCTTTCTTAAAGCTGTCACACCCGGATGAGTTAATTTGTGAACGTTGTCGAACGTTTGACGTCTAACTGTTTCTGGGACTTATATGATCGAGGTGACATAGTTGATGCCTCGTACCATATTCTATTTGAACTACATATCTTCCGGTTTTATTTGTTCTAACTTCAATATTTGATTAAGGGGTTTCGAACCGTATTTAATATCCCCTTACATGACGAATATTCGTAGTAAATTGAGTGCTGAATTCTAGTTGACGAGTTTATCTAGGACTTCTTTCTGTTACTAACGGTTTGTGATCCATGTAAACACAAAATACACGACCTTCAAGGAAGGTGCAGTTAGCAAGTAAGTTTTTTACTCTCTCGAGGGCTGATACTCTGAAGGCCAAGAGAACATTGCTTTCCTTGCTTAACTAGGAGAGTAATCTGATTATAGATTGGCGATATTGACTGATTTGCCAAAATAGGTAGGAATTTTTAATTTTGGAACTCCGAACTCACACGTTTATTTACACACCAGCGAAATGTGATACCGTAATTCGATGAATCGCTTGAATAAAATGTGTAAGTGGTCGATATGCTTTTCGGGCGGTTTGCTGACAACTAATATATCATGGACGTAATTGAAACGATCGTGTAAATCTTTTGTAACTTCGTCTATGAATCGTTTGAATGTTTGTCCTGCATTTCGCAGATCTCATACAACAGAAAACCATTCCGAATTGTGTAGCTATTACTGTTTTGTATTGGTGATGACTAGTCCGACAAAGATCAACTTTCGAGAAAACATCCATGTACATTTTTTTAAGATATCTTGAATGTGTGCTAGTGGATATCGTGGAAGATAATCGCCGCTTATTCTTTTGTTTATTAAGTGTTGGCAATAAGATTTTTGAATGTTAGTTCTATACTTTTGCATTTGATGAATGACAACGCACTGTGGATACTCCAGCATATGCCGTAACGATGGTGGAGGGCATTCGTTTTCTTGGATCGGCATCTATACGAGCCATTTAACCATATCTATAGTGATATCAGCACATTGTGTGGTTTGTGCTAGACCTAGAACTCGATCGAGAATAGCCTCTTGTGCGAGATCTACTAAAAGCAGTTGTCATATTGGAAACCTAGAAAATGGAATATTTTTGGAATATATTTTAAGTCCAAGAAAATTGAAATTTGTTGAGTTCATGTTGAACTTTTCAGTAAATCCTGTTGAATCATACAATTATTGGATATTTAGAAAATCCAGGTTTTTCTGGATTTGTTTGAAATTTTTAAGTAAATCGCTTGCAACATTGCAAAATGTATAGTTGTAAACGTTCTAGTATGCTTTTTATAATTTAGTCCTTGTAACGTAATTTTTTCCTCGAGTGATTACCTGGCAGCCTGAGCATATCTCAAAGTTATGTAGGTTTACATGGCTGGATTATTCTCAAAAAATGTCTTAAAGTAATCACACAAGGACTCAAATCGGCAAAACGAAATTTACTCCAAACAATTACTTCGAGAAAAACAAATTATGAATTGTGACTGTTCTCATTTTTTGCAGCGCAGCTTAACGCAATTTAAGTTCCCTTTGACTTTCGTGTCGGATAATCGTGTGTGTTTTATTGTTTTACTATTTTATAAAATTGTGATTTACATTTTTAAAGTGTAGTGGATTTTATGCTGATCGATAGCAGATCGAAAAACATATAACACCAGCAGGAATTTCAGTATCCACTTTTGGCCCATTTAATTCATTTGTATGGAAGATCCTTAGCTTCAAAAAAATTCAATAAATTTGTGCATCAGCTTCTGTCATAAAACTAGAGCATTTTTAAAAATAGAAGCCAAATAGAGCTTGGCTAGCACCTTTTGGAAATAGCCGTTTTCGGATTTTCTAGATTAATTTATCACGTGTTGAAAACTATTAATTCTTATTGGTTCAAACTTGTAGCTAAAACAAATTGGAAATACGTTTGGAGTTAAACCAAAAACTGATTTTTAACTTAAGCCGTGTATGGTGGTTATATATACACTAAATTGACTTCTGATGAATATCTCATGAAGTATAGGCGAGATACACCAAAACGGATTAAAAAATCGAAAAGAGTATCGTGTTTAGTTTAGTATCAACTACAAATTCATAAAATTTAATTTTGATGATAAATCTTGGATATGTAACGTTGGTACGACGATATATGAAAACATAATTCATAAGCTCTAGTCCGGAACTCTATTTCGAAATTTATGTATCCCAAAATTTAGTCTTACATTCCATTTTATGATAAATGGTGATAATAATGATAACAAATGGGAAAGTCGGTGGTGGGTTGTCTGTGAGGAACCTCTCATTAATCTCGCGTTTCGTCTCCCCGACTACTGAAGTAATTGATGGAGTTCGTAGACTGGTATAATGTGTACAGTTAAACCGCCACTAAAGCTCCTAAGTAGCTCAGAACTATCTCTCATATCTTAATGGGATGGCAGATCAACTCAAGCTCGCTCGACTTGGCACTACAGGAATATTGAAATGCCTCTTACTTCATGCAAATGGTATCCAGCTTCAGGAAGCAGCCAGTAAGTTAACGAACGACGGAGGAACAAATAGATGATGAAGTACACCATTTTCCTCAAAATCGACTAAAATTTCTTGTTTTAGGGACGCCCCTCTTAATGACAGACCTTAATAGGATAGACGTTAGCAGCTCTCAACGAGGTGTGCTACACCTCGTTATTATCAATCACAGTTCATCAAATGTTTAGCTCAGATCTAATTAGTTATTTAGTTTGAATTCGATAAGAAGCTGATCGCTAGCAGTTTTGAACTGCAAACTGCGCACTAACCAAAGTGTATTAAATCTAGTAAATTCCTCTTTGTTTCGCACACTTTGTTTAGAATAAATTGTTTAGTGCACTGAGATACTTTGTGTAGAGTATGAGTTAGACAATAATGATAGTGTGAACAATTGATTATCAAATCAGATAGTTAGACTTGAGACATTTATGGAATAATTTTGCTTTATAATACTGTATAGTGTTCCATAGTTAGCAAAAGGTTAAGAAACACTGCTCTATATACAAATTATACACACAATAGAAACAGAGATTCTCTCAAGAATACTGAAAAAATAAAACACAACAACAAGTAAAAAAAAAAATAGAATCCGAACTAAAAAAGAACCAAACGAATCGAATGGAAACGAGTTTGTTCCACTTGAACGATTGATTTTCATTAAGTGTACAGTTTGGGGTAATACACATTTATACTGCAATAAAATGTCTATATATATATATAAGTAGATAGATAGCATAGCTTCTATATATTTAGTTTAGGTATATTGAACTTCTCTCTAAGTATATTTCTGTATGATATATAGGTAGGTAACCAATAATTATTGTAACACACAAGGCAAAAAGGCAACAAAATGCAACATTCGCGCTCTAGTACATTAGTATACATTTTAGAATACCTCGGTGGTATCTATACTTATACATGTATACAAAATATATAGTTTTCGTTGTTTTTTTTTACATAATTGAAGTTGTTCCAACATGCGAACTCGTTTACTCACACTAATTTAACTTCGGTCACGAATTTGTTATTTAGTGTTAGTATAGAGGATTTAAAAGCAAGCAGAATTTTTATGTTATGTAGTTATGTATATATACACTCTATCTATATGTATGCTATATATACATAACGAAATTGGTATATAATAAAAAGGGGATTATTAAAAATAGGGTGTAACACGACGACGACGAAGACGACGACAACGATAACCATATACTTTATACTTATGTTTGGCAAACTTTTGCGCTTCACTACAATTATCGATCGGCATAATGCTGTATGTATATGTATGTATACATATTATCATGCTTTGCCGGCTTTCTTTCTCGACTATCTGAACACTATATAATGTTGCCTCTGTCACATACGGATATAACTAAGCACCACTTCACTTCATTTAAATACACATCTATATAAGTACTCGTATTAAATTAAACACTTATATATGAAAACTATTAATAGTTGTATCTTACTCGTTACTGGGAATTCGATAAATATATATATGACTGTACATACACTTAAACAAAGTTCAATTGTGGTGAAGATAAAAATGGAAGTCAACTGAGGTCAAGGTGTCTTCTTAAAATACAATAATGTACTTTTATAGTTTACGTATTACGTACACTATCCTTTTAGTGTAATAAAATCACACCAGGCCCGGCCCTTGATATTGGGCAGGGTAGACAGTCAGGGATGGCGTCAATTAGTTCTAAACTAAAGGGTGACCAAATTCCTTTAAAACTAATCGTTCTCAAATACCATGAATCTATACTTCAGCGTCATGTTTATCCATTACAAAGTTATTAAATTGGCCCAAAAACAACGATATATATACACTCATACCTCGCTTTACGGTCTATATGCGTTCCGGGAAACTTGGCCGTAAACCGAAATGCCATAAAACGAATCATTTATTTCCATACAACTCCATTCAAATTCGATAAGATCCGTTCCAATTTTTTTAAAACCGTATACAAAAAGTTTAGTTTTTACTTGAAAACAAAAATACATGAATGTAGAAGAAAAATTATTTAAAAAAAATATCAAAATAAGTAACATTTAGTTAAAGAAAAAAAGCTGAAAAGAACTCATCTTTGTTGGGATGAGGTTCACTTATTCACTATCCGCTTCAAGCAAATCTATAGAATCTTGGTCATCCAAGGTTTTTTGTTGGATCACCAAATGACAGACAATCAATTCTTGTTCAACCCTTTAAAGAGCCTTGGATTTTCTGAAATGTAAATCAAAAGCGGTTTAAGCTTAAAATCACCTGCAGCATTGCCGCCAAGAAGCAAAGTTAATCTTTCTTTGGAAACCTTATACCCAGATGCAGTCTTTTTGTTCTTTGAAATATAAGTTTTTTCAGGCATACGCTTCCAATAGAGCCCAGTTTCATTCACATTAAAAACTTGTTCTGGAAGGTATCCACCTCTTTCAATGAGTGTTTTCAGAACGTTAGGATACGCTAGAGCGGCATTCGCATCGGCACTAGCTGCCTCATCTTTCATCTTTAAATTGTGTAAGTTATGTCGATTTTTAAATTTTTCAAACCGACCTCGGCTTGCTAAGAAATTTATGTTTTCGTAAAACTCTTCAACTTTTCAAAAATGCTTTTTGACTTTGCTTGAATAGTCATTTGGCTAATTGGCGTTCTCCGTTGATTGTTGTCTTCAATCCAAAATATAATTTTCCATGATACTGCTTCTATGACGAGTTAATCTTGAAACACTTAACGCTGCTGCTGATTGCAAATGTTCTTTTATTTTCTCCTCATTACTCCAAATGGTTTGAACCGTACATTTTGCAGGTCCCCACCAAATGACCTACAATTTCATCAATTTTTTCATCACCTTCAATCCTACGTGAAACTTCTAATTTATTCTCTAGTGTGACTGATTTTCGGCTTCTTTTTGCAGTCGTGGGCTTCTTTAAAATCTGCATAGGTAGTTTAGACTTATAGACATTTTGTGATAAAAATAGACGATTATATAAACACTTCTTGTTTATAGAATTTTAATTACAAACTAACGAAAACATAGCCATTACCCATACTCTATTTCTTTTGTTTTTCTTTTTCCCTTTCTAGATTGTAACACACTTGCGCAAACCAAAAAAAATAAATGCATTAATGCGGGGAGTTCCCCGATTTTTCTATTTTTTGTTTTTGGCCGTATAACGCATTTGCCCGTGTAACAAAATTCTACCATAATTCTAAGAAACCGTTATAGCGAAAAGCCGTATAAAGAACTATCGTATAGCGGGGTATGAGTATATAGTGTTATATAGAGTGGGGCCCTCTTTATAACGGTGGAACGGTACAGAATAGCACGCAGAAAAATAGGAAAGAACGGCTCACAAAAATCTGAAACATGGCACAACTGATAAAAATCTTTACAAAAAGGTTATAACTTTCATTAAAAATAATACGGGGAACTTTAACTATGATCGTGCCATAAAATTTAACAAACCCCACTCCACGGTAAAACGATTTCGAGTTCAGGAAGGCTATAAGTGCTACCAACATTTGTTCATGTATATAAAAACCAACAACTTTCCTATTATTGTGGTAGGATTGTATACTGTCCACCAAGACATTCTATTAAAAACACACAATACTCAGAGTTATTCAAGCGTCTGCGAAAAAGCATCATAATATGTGGTCAATGCGAAGAATACTCACTGGGGTTCTAGATTAACCACAACATAAAGGAAAAGAATTACTGATTGCCATTAAAGAAAATGGATGTGAATCCATTTCAACTGGAAAACCCACATATTGGCCAACTGACCCAGGAAAATACCTGCCCTGATCGATTTTTTTATAACCAAAAATATTTCTGGAATCTGCATTGAATTAATTTGTAAGAAATTATATTAAATTTGTTTTAAGTTTTAATCGAGCCTTGAACTCAGCTATACATATTTGTTATACTTTCAGTTTGTACAGGGAAATTTTTTATTTGAACGTTATTCATGTACTGACTTAAACTTAAAACTTGTATGGTCAGTGGTCAATATTGTGGCCCGCCTAGAAAATCGCATCAAGCATCATTGACTGGAACGGAAGTTTTATAATTTTTAAGAACATAAGGAGGATTAGCTTGTCAGATTTCTAACTTGCACCTGGCACTATGCAGTTCAGTTAGGTTACAAACGATATTAATGTTGGGATATTTCTGATTCAACTAAGCTTCTGTTAAAAAATTTCCCAAGTTTCTCAATTCAATTGGAAAGTATAAAAGATTTTCATAACATCAAATTTATATACGGTGGTGGGCGAGGTAGTAGAGTGATTGACTTTTGGATTCGTGGACCAAGGTTGGAGTCCCATGAGCGGGGGACGGTATTATTTTAATTTAATTTCTTCTGTAATTCAAATTGGTTCAATATACAGCTTCTGTTAAACATTTTCAAATTTTTCAAGTAGTGGCATGTATACAAGATGGGTATATAATAGCGATGGTGAAATAAACGCAGAGACCATTGCCTTTGCTAAAATTTTCCATATTTTTTATTCAAATGACAGATATAAAAGATTTGTATAGCATGAAATATATATGTGTCGGTGGTCCAGTAAGCAAAGTCAGTAACTTTCGATTTATGGATCATAAGTTCGATTCTCGATCGAACCAAACATTTTTTGATTTAATTTCTCCGTCAATTTGGTGATGGTGAAATAAAATTACTCAAATCCAACTTTTCACAACTTCTGTTCAAAAGTTCAATATTCTCCATGTTAAAAGTGGCGCAAGTATAAAATATGGGTATAGAGCGGTAGTGAAATTGTACGGCAATGGTCAAATAAGCAGAGTCCATTGCCGTTGCTAAAATTTTCAATTTTTTTATTCAAATGGCAGCTATAAACGATAGAAATATCACTATTTCTATGTATGGCGGTGGCTCGGTGGTAAAAGAAGATGTGTGGTTGGTTAAGAATCGAAAGGAGTTCAAGCCTCAGAAATAGCTATATTTTTTTAATTTACTTGCAAATTGGTTATTTTTAAATCAAAAAGCAATTTTTTTAAATTTAATGAGAAATGTGTGGCCGCGCTAAATTTTAAAATTTGTTTTACCCGTAACGCAATCGAATTCCGAACACTTCACAACATCCACGATTTCAAATCTTATGACACCGCTTACTTTACCACCTCACCAACTCCATATATAGATATGCTGCTATACTCATCCTTTATATTTGCCAATTGAAGGGAGAAATTAAATAAATTAAATTAAAAATTATTTAATATATATAAAATATATATAATATTTTATATATTTGTGCTAAACAAATCTTTTATGTTTGCCAATTCAATAGAAAAAATTGAAAATTTTAGCAACAGGAATGGACAATTCATTACGATCATACACAAGAGATGGTTCTTACATTGTCATTACGGTCATACACAAGAGATGGCTCTTATACTTGCCGAAGAAATTAAATTAAAAAACTATTGACCGCTGACGAGAATTGAACTCAAGTCTACGAATCCAAAAGCAACGGCTCTGTTAACTGCACCACCGCCGTATTTAATAATGCTGCTAAACCAATCTTTATGATTGTCAATTCAATAGAGTAAATTGAAAATTTTAGAAACAGGAATGGACTATGCTTTTTTGACCATTACCGTATATTTTGAAATTGAATGTAGATTTCAACAGAAGCTGTGTTGAAAAAATTTTACAGCAGGAATTAAATTAAAAAACTTTTGGCGCTGAAGAATCTTGAACTCGAGTCCACAATTCCAACAGCATTGACTCTGCTTACTCGACCACCGGCGGTTTAAAAATTGGTGCTGAACAACGATAGACATCTTTACATGGCTCAACTGATAGAAATTTACAAAAAGGTTATAACTTTCATTAAAAATAATCCGAGGAAATTTAACTATGACCGTGCCATAAAATTTAACACACCTCACTCCATGGTAAAACCGATTCGAGTTCAGGAAGGCTATCAGTGCTAGGCTACAAGTTATAAAACGCCAGATAGTTGATAACCAACACTTGTTCACTAAAAAATGTGCCAGACTGATGACAAAATTTAGTGAATGTCTTTTGATGGATGACGAAACGTACATGAAATTGGTATTTCAGTGAACAAGTGTTGGTTATCAACGATCTGGCGTTTTATAACTTGTAGCCTAGCACTGATAGCCTTCCTGAACTCGAATCGGTTTTACCATGGAGTGAGGTGTGTTAAATTTTATGGCACGGTCATAGTTAAATTTCCTCGGATTATTTTTAATGAAAGTTATAACCTTTTTGTAAATTTCTATAAAACACTTCAAGATAGATATATTTGCAACAAAATGTATGATTTAGCCAGCAATTTGCAGTTGTGCAGCCAGGTTTTTATCACATTTTTCATAACGACGTATTTTGCCGCTAATTCTTCAACACGATTCAGCAGTAGTTTTGGCCATATGCTCGTTCACACGACTCTATAATTCCAACAGATAAATTCCAGTAATAAATTTGCACGAGATTTAATCAAATCAATGTTATCTCAAAAAGCCCACAGATTTTCGATGTATCAAAAAATTTTGGGCTATATAGTGGAAAGAGTGCTGAAGTGTAAAAGTCACACCGGCAGTTATACCAGAAGCAGGGAGCATCAAACAACATGTGCGTGATTTTATCCATAATAACGAAATCTATAGAGGTGATTTGTGCAAAAATTAAAAAAACTCAAAAAATTCAATTTAATCGTATGAAAACTTTATTGTCATTCGAAAGAACATATGTTGTCATTTATAAAATTTTAAAGATTACTTCTTTCAAATGATGGCCACAATTGCGATGGTCCTTTCTCAAAGCCTAATTTTTTATGACGCGTTTGAGAATATCGAATGGTATCTAGCGAATGACACGAGTACTGTTGGCTTCCAATGACTCAAATCTAGCTGGTTAATTCACATATACTTTGGACTTTGCGTAGCCCCAAAGAAAAGAGTTTAGAGGTATCACACGGTCTAAATAGCCAATTCAACGATTTGAACCGTGAAATTAATTGCTCGCCAACATGATTTTTCAATAACATTGAAAATTGGTCGCCTTCTTTTTTGAAGAAAAATATGAACCGATGATTTCACTGGCGCATAAACCATATCAAATCGTCTATTTAGTTGCGTATCATCCAACACTGTAAACTGGAATTCAAACTTTTCGATGGTATTCTAAATAGTGGTCTCGACAGGCCGATTATGTCAACCGTAACTTGGTCTAAGCGCACGAAACACATTCCTCAAAGAACGCTGATTTTCGTAAAAAAGCTGAACAATTTGTAGACGCTATGCCGGGCACAGTTTTTCCATGATGGAATGGCAAACACTACTGAATATGACCAATATCACCTACCAAGAATAATTTTGTTTGTACAAAAAATAATCTGACTTGTCCAAGCACTCGCATATAGTCTTATTATTATACGAGTGATTGGCGCAAGGTCGACCTAAATTTGATATCGAAAATTTATTTCTTATAATTATTTATATATTTATAAAATGTATAAAATAATAAAATTTCGTGACCAAATTTTGATCGGTCTTGCCAAGCACGTATACATAGTAAAACACACGAAAATTTGTCTTGTATCAGCGCTAGACAATTTCTCGTTAAAGAAAATTTGATTTCTGAATCCCAAACCACACTACATTCTACATGCGAATGGAACCATCAATGACAGCGAAAATAGCGAAATAGCAACCCGATTTCCGATGTAAACAGATCTATTATCCGTCCCTAAGAAGTATATAACGTTCGTGTACTTAAACGATGAAATAATTTACAAAGCGACTGAATGGGAAAAATTAGCTAAATATATGATGTACTCTGCACTGTAGTTAACTACAGGGTGAATCTCTCTAAGACAGGACACTAATATGATCTCGGACATATTTCGAGTCGAAAGGCGACATGCTTGTGTATACACTATACAGTTAACAATCATAGTCATCAGACGGCGCCGGCGTTGTTTTTCATGATTGATTCATTTATACCTTAATGCGAGTCTGGATGTTGAAGAGTGGGAACACTTCAAACCATCGTTCAATACGCAGCTGACTTGCGTGATCCGATAATTTAAACAACAACGTACTGGTACAATTCTACAGGCGATCAAAATCCTCATTGACGGAAATCCCAGATCGTATACGTAAGTTCCTCCACGAATCGGACGTATTGTAAGCTATTTACATCGCCTTATTAAAACATCACGATATGCAACAAACCAATTGAAGACCACATAATTTCGATTTCATTGCCGTTAACCCATAAAATTGGTGACCCCTTAATGACTTGAATTTCATTTTTAGGTTTTTAAAACTAAAACGTTCACGTGCAAAATAGGCAAAGTATGATTAAGTAACGTTAGCAAACTTTTCTTGGTCATCGAAAATGACGAAAATGTAATAAACCAAACACATTAGCAGAAAATAAACTTGCGGCCCCAAAGCAGTAGAAACGGACTCAGTTAAGCATTAAGCCGTATTGAAAATGCGTTTAGAATGAATACGAGATGCCACCAATAAATCATTTAAATACAAAAACAGAAACTTAGAATTTATGCAATATTGAATGGCTAAATCTCTCGAAAGTTCTAGTCATTCAAATTCGTAAAAATTGAGTCCGAGTGGAATTGAGATGCCCACGTACGTGTCTCGTCAGTTATGTGTTTTATTGGAATTCGATCGAATCGAGTCAGCAATGATTTGGTAACACAATATCGATTATTAGATGTATATCGTTAGAAACGGCTTTGCATTACAGATTCAGATAAAGTATCCGAGGTATTAGAAAAATAAAAATACAATAAATATTCTCAAATACTTAGAATTCAAGTCATAAAAAAACAGTTGGCCATAATTCACCCACGTGGTAGCAAACCACGTTTCATAAATTGCATACATCATGGCGAATTTATTTGGCCTGTGTAGCATACATTTGCGCGAATTACACCTTTCGTTATTAGATATGTAGTTAGTAAAGTAGATAAGAAAATAATGTTTACATAATTTATAAACTACACCCTAAAGATAAACAAAAGCTTATCAGGAATAGTTTATGTATTCCAATAAAAATGCATTCAAACTTTTTTTTTAAAAATAAACTTTTATTTCAATAAACATTTTAATTAATAATATAATATTATGTTTTTACAACTGATTGATGACGAGACCGTGTGGAAGAACGCGACTTTTCTTGCACGCGGGAGAGTTTAATACAATATCTAACTTAAATAAATGTAATTACAAAAAAAAATTATAAATTTATAATTGTTTTAGTGAATTGAGCTTATCTACTATGTTTGATGATGAATCACACACAATACATATTGAATGCACACACCGCGAATCGAGTGGGTTTGACTAAAAATAGAAACTTGCAAAAAATTTAAACTTACGCGCGCCTTCGTGATGTGTGACTCATGCAAAGGTTTTTTCTTTAAATTTATTAAAATGCAATTGTTTTTGTCTTAAATTTAATTCCTAAAAATATAAAAAAAATCATAATAATACGGTTTCTAATTAAATATTGACTTTTTTTTGTTTTTGATTTTGCTGTTGCGTGTCGTGTCGTTGTATTTTAAAACCGCTTCAAAAATTCTTCGGAACAAATTCGAGCCCTTGCATTTACCGCTAATTTCATTTCACTAATCTCCTTATCGATTTCTTCCATAAAGTGAATTACAAAATCAACTAATTTATGTTTGTACATTTGTTCGGTATGGAAATTTGTGATTAAAAAGCTAATATCGTATCCCTCGATTGGTTTTCGGCGCAGGATTATAAAATTCTCGGCTCGCATCATCATGAACCGGGTGAATTTGTGGCACAAAATTTTTTCAATTTCATCGGCTTGTTTCACCGCGATACTAACTCGGACCGAATTAACACTTGTTTCGATTAGAACTTTTTCTTTTTCATTGCGAGATATAACGACCGGAGTAAGTACCAGCTCTTTGGAACTTTTTACTTCCACTTCGGGTTTATTGTGTCGCTCCACAACTTGGGATGAAAAATTTGTTAAACACATTGCAGCGGTTAGGGTGTGACGAACAGCAGTTAAATATGGTTTTAGTGTGGCCGACATATTCGTTTAATTTTTTTTATTGCAATTTTAAATAGAACTTTTCATAAATTCACTAAACCACACCTAATTTTTTTTTCGTATCACTTTGATGATAAAATTGAAAATTTTATACACAATCCTTGACAGCTCATGACAGTTATCTCATTCGACAGTTCGGTAGGTATTCTAGAGAGAAATCGAGATATATCGAGTGTTGAATGAGTGCATTTTATGATTTATTTAAATTAGAGATAACTTCACTTTGAATGAAGTATAAATTTATTGATGAACAAATTGAGATCGCTAAAAATTTGAATTCAGCCACTAGATATTTTTAAAAGAAGTTTTAATGTTTTTATACAAAATTGTTTATTTTACCAATTAATGAAATATAATCAAGAATATAAATATTATTTACGACCCTTTTTAAGTGAGAATCCCTGTCCCTGAAACGCTTGGAACGGCTCCGGTTCTTCAGACCCATTTTCATTTGCCTTTTCTGGATCTGGGCCATCGCTAATCGGGCGGACGCCCCGATCGAATCTTATCACGCCATACTGATGATCATAATCCGGCACGCCTCGTACAAAGCTTTTCTTAACCATTACTGGTTCTGATATTGAATCCTTTTTCTTTTTGCCATCCAAACGATTTCCCTCACCTTGGAATGGGAAGAATCCAGCTGGTTCCGGAAAAACTTCCGGATTATCAACGGTCATTGGTTCTGATGTTCGTGGTACTCGTTCTGGTTCTTTATATCCAACAGGGGCCGCAAAATCTACATTCATATCGCACTCAATGATACTAACAGCATTTCCAGGTTTTGTTTCCAGAACGCACAGCTCATAGACTCGTTGATTATATTTGATAGCAATCAAATCGTTCGTTGTAAGGCAGGCAAAATTCCGTAGCGCATTTTCTAAAACCGCCTTCGGGTTTGTTATATCTAAAAAGTCTGGGCTCTGCGGTTGAAATTTAGAAAACGTTGCGACTGGTAACGAAACACTTTCGACCTGAATCAATTCACCCTCGGTCAATAAGAGATTGCTCATCATCCAATTTGGTATATAAATATTTCCTTCGTCCGCCACGAATTCTAGCACGCCAGCGTGTGTGACACGATTTTTGTGTTTATTTGAAAGTCTAAAAAGCATTGGATACTCCACATTCAGACGAGTAAGCTGATCGAGCGCGGACGGCGGCATAATGACTGAAAAATGGAGAAAATTTGTAAGCTCGCAACTACGTCATACCACTAAAAATACTTACTTTTACCACCTTTTTCCACGTCATGCCTCTCATTCCCGGGTAACATAGACACGGAATAACATTTATAGGAATTATTGAACGGCCTCGAGAGGTCGTGGAACATGTTAAACCCAAATGAATGAAACTGGAAATTGTTCCACAAAAATTATACAAAATACGAATAAAATTTTAGATGTAAAAAACAAATCAACATACCATTACAAGCTAAATATATAAATATATATTTTCTTTGGACTACTTAAATTATGTACTATAAAAAATTATTAGATTTTCAATAAATAAAAAAAGAATTTCACAAAATTTCAGTCGTCTCGGTGGTCACAAAGAATTAATGTAAAGTAGTAATGTCAAATGACAGACGAAAAAAATTAAAAATCGGTATTTACATAGAATGCCATCTCCTATTCGCGGCTCGCACTATAAATCAAAATAAAAATAAGATTTTGACAGTCGCTTCGAGACTTTTTCGTAATTTTACATAACCTAAAATAAAAGTCACTCGTATAATAAAAAGTTTTGAATTTAATATTACTTTAAAATAAAATGTCTTCAGATAATCCGGCAGAAAATATTAAATACTTCGATCCAACAAAAAAACTGAAACAATCCGAAATCGATTTTATGAAAATAATCGAAAAGCAAAATCTTGAGCGGGTTCAAAAATTGAAGAGGGTACGTCGGAATAATGTGATTACAGCCCTTTCAATTGGTACCACAGTGATGGGAATTTATCTGTATTCAATGTATGCCGTGAAGCAGGAGCGATTTTTAGATGATTTCGAAAAGCCGGAAACAGTGCCAATTGATCAAAGCAAAATGTAGGCCCATTAATGTGGCTATGATGCAATATTTTTTTGTATTCTGTATTATAAATAGGTTTTGCTCTTGGTTCTAAATTATGTAGACGCAGGTTATCAATTAAAAAGTATATTAAATAAATTGAAGTGATAATTTATAAGCAAATCAATGTTTTATTTACATTCTCCTTGACGCGTTTTGACCATTGTTAAATAGCTACAGCAGTATTCGGCAACCTTTAATTGGGGGAGGGCGTTATATGTACTATAAATTTATACATATATAAGACAGTTAAGTTGATGATACTGATACATTTCAATTCTAATCAAGAATTAATAGTGGCCTGACGGAGAGTCCTGTAAATCATTTAGGCGAAATACGATATATGTATTGTTACGTTGTAGCCCTGTCAAACAAGGTTCGATCACTGGATTGTGATCGACTTACCCGGGATTTACACCAAATAAAAAGGATTTTTGATACCCAAAAATCGTATTTAAGCTATTTGTAACACATAATATGAAATCTTTTGATCTAAATAAAACTACATTAAATGAACAGAAATTGAAATGCAATGAGTAATTATCTTCGAGATTTAAAGAATTAACTTATTCGTACACTAGACTTTATTAAACTAGCGCCAAATCAACAAATTGCGGTTTACGATGAAACTAAAGCTATCTGACGTATTAGGTGACAGTTCAAAGTAGATAGCGCAAAATTCGGCACACAGTAAAATAAAACTTGTGGTAAAAGTTTATCGGATATATTTACTACATGTTTGGTGTAAATCCTGGGTTATACGAATTTTTCGATCGACCGAGAATTTATGTTAGTCGAATCGAAAAATTATAACGAAACCTCATTTACACCTCGTTTATCGGTCGTGTAAAATAAAATAAAACAACTCTATCAATTAATTATAATTATAATTCCATAAAATTTATTAGCAATTTTAATAATTTTTCATTTGTTTAATTTAATTTAATTTTTATTTTTATTTATTTAATTTAAGGTGTAGTATAAGGCAATAAAAAATAACAAATTTATGACCATACACATATAAGAAATTAATCAAGGATCTTTTTTTAAATATTTTAATTTAGTAGAATACATACATATACAAGTTTGTTAAAATAATTAATTTTTAAATGAACTGATAATTAATTATGTCAAAATAAAATTAATCACAGTGCATGTTAAGGCTTTGTTTTGTATTTTATATTTTTTTTTTTACTTTTGAATAATATATATTATATTTAATAATGTTTTGTTTTGTTCTAATTTTAATTTAATTAAGTACATTTTGCAGTTTTAAACTTGTTTTTGTATTTACATAAATATTGTGAATTTTGGTGAAATTGAGTAAAAATTAATTTATTAGTTTATCAATTTATCTAATTTAAATTAATTGTTTTGTTTTTATAAATTAACAAAAATTATTAAAGAATTTTACATTTTTTTGTTTGTTTCAATATTTATAGTAAAAAATAAGGCATAGATTAAAAACTATAATTATAATTAATTAATATATTTTTTATAACTAGAAAATGACGGTTGGTTTGATGATTTTTTACGAAGGAATTTAATTTTGTTTTTTGTTCTGACCAAATTTATCAATTAATCAATTTAATGTATTCTCAAGGGAGATGAACTGCACTAATTAACTTGAGATCACATGAAATTTATTGATCGTGTAATCTAGTATTGGCCCTACAGCACATAAATCAAACCAAGCGCAGAAATAATTCGTTACAACAACAAAAAAGGTATTTAAATATATTGTCTCTCTACTACGTCTCTTAGAAGAATAATAAAATAAGATCTCTAATCGTGTTTTAGGGGGACGAGGCACAACTACATTAAATTATTTAGTTTCAAATTAAAACTTATGTGATTGCACATTTTCTTATTACTTTTGATATGTCGTAATAAATTATGTATGTATTTATCTTAATCGTTGTATTAATATTATTACTTATCAAAAATCAAAAAAGTAATAATTTTTTACACAACAGAAATAAAAAAACAAAATGGTGCGAATAATAAACGTACGCAATTAATTTTTTTATAATTGTGTAGTTTACAAATCCAATATTCAGACGTCACTGTCGATCCTATTTGGCGATCACATAAAAATTCGCTGATACAAAATATTTTCATAAGATGTCACTATTTTACTTGTACATTTTAGGTTATGTAATAATAAAATACGTTTTTTAAATCGCCGCCATTTTATTTTTATAAATTTTAGTTTAAAACACGTGTAATAATTTTTATATATTCGTATTATCACAAATGCGTGCGATTTTTTGTTTATATATATGTATATGTAATGAAAATTAACATAATAGGAGTAAATTAAAACTAGAAATTATTTAAGTACTATAGTAAATATACAACATAATCTTATTAATTTTATATACATTTTTTTAAATTAATTCTTTGTGATGATAGATTTTTTCGATTAGTAGTATAAAATGATAGAGATTTTGTTAAAAAACTAATCATTTTTTTTATATATATATGTAAATATAGGTTAGTTTTGTAAAATTATATTATTTATATATAAAAAATTATTTATTTAATTATAACAGAGATATAAATATTCTTTTATTAATTCTTATTAAATTTAAATTGTCATCGATGAAATAAACTAAATAACCGATTAGCAGTAGTTTTTTTAGGCACATTCTGATTAAGTGCGTTTGCTGCACGAATTTTATTTTCGTTTAGCTTATTACGCATCTGCTCGTCGATCAATTCTTGCATATCCATTTGCCATTGTTCCAATTGTTGAGATAGTTCAACTTTTTGTTGTATCGATTCGAGTAGCTGACCATTGGCCTGCATTAGCTCGACCCGAGTTTTGGCTAATTCAATTTCAACTTTTGTACGCCGGGCCACTGCCGCATCACGATCACCTCGTGCTTGTGACACAATATCATCTTGTGCTAGGCTACCGTGAGATGCATCATTGCGTGCACTATCACGTTCTTCTAGCGCACTATTAAGCTCAACTTCACATACGGATAGTTTACTTTCTAGTTGCATGATACGATCTTGGCGACGACGGAGTTCATCTTCTTGGTCCATGCACGTTTGTCGTGATTGTTCGAGCATCGATTTAAAATGGACTGCGTCTAGGCCCATAATAATTCTAACTAAATCATCGGCGGTTGAGGAGAGCATGCCACGTCTTAATTCTTCTTCAATGCCCGAGTCCGACGGTTGGGATGATATTGTGTTGTCAAGAGAGCCGAGCGATAGGTCGGAATGTAAACCTGGAAAATAAAATAATATTTGATTTTGATTTAATTATAATTGTTAAACATGATTTTTAAATCAGACATAATTTCGCTATATACTAATAGAATAAGATGAAAAGGCAAGTTGCATTTTATCTTGAGTACTCTTAAATCGTATGGGATCGTAAAGTATATCATTCCCTTGTGAATTACTAGTGGACATATTTCATTTTGTGAATACACATCAACTACATTGTATTTTGGCGTTCCTAGCAAACCGATTATTCAAATTATTGTGATACATATATGTATAAGTAGATTTCGTCTTAGAGCTTTATGGATAAACTTTCTGTTTATCAAGTTTATCAGAACATTTACATATTATAGGTGCACAAAGTTAGCTGATACGTTGTCTAACGCACTAACACAGAACACGCCGGCTCCAACGTTCATGTACGCGAATTAATTAAGATGACAGGCTAAAGGCACCTTAAACTTTTCTCATAAACTACAAAAACTGATTAAAGCGATAAATTACAATCCCATGTTTTAACTTATTAAAACAAAATCAATTAAAACTTTATCATACTGGTACACCTGGGTACACGCATATTACTTTTTTTTGGTATATGTAGTATAGGTACGTATAAAACAAGTCCAACAAAAATAAATGTATCTCTTTAAGACTTTAATCAAAATACATATCGCAAGTAAATTTTCATAACTCACATGCAAACTATCATAATTTTATATACATTTTCTCTGCACCATTCACTTCACCAAACCACATTACACAAATAACAATAAATCCTTATTGTGGTGGAATACATCCATATGTATGTACATATATAGTAGGTACTAGCAACCAAATAATACAAAAACATAAAATAAACTAGCATCTCATGAGGGATATAGACCGACCGTAATAAAAATGAATAATTAAATCAATTGCATATCATCATTCTAATCCACACCGCAACCAGTAACCGCCGCGCCCACACATCCATTTAACCTATACCATCCATCCATTCATCCATCATGATGTTCGGTGAAACATTTATTCAATTATTCAATCAAATAAATTATTTTCGACCATTGAGAATCGTCGATTAAACGCAAACGGAATATAGACCATTTCCCGAAATCCCAATTTTAGGTTGATTAAATTTTGAAAGTAAAAAGCAAAAATGTACGAAGGACATTGCACATACCTGAATCATCATCGTGATTACTACGTAACGTTGCACACACAACTTTTAATTGTTTATAAACAGCACGAGCTTCGGTCACTATTGGATGTTGATTGTCATCGATACCTGTTGAAATTTCATCGTCACATTCCATTTCATGGAGCAGTGATCGATGGCCTCGCGATACAGTTGGTGAGTCCTTTAAAATATAAAAAAAAAAAATCGTTAGCAATTTTTCGAAATACATAAGTATATGCATATAACGGGGAGAAAATCCTTACCTGCGATCCAGCCGATTCCAAACGCTCTGTCAATGTATTATTCTCACGTTGCAAACGGTCTAGTGTCTGCAATGTAGTCTACACAAAAATAACGATAAAAACAGGATATACAGTTATTATTTATATACAGAAAATATACGATAAAATAAAAATCTATATTTTTTTTTTTATAAAATAAAAAAATAAAAATTCCTACTTGTAATTTTGTCTCCTGTTCTCTGGCATGCCGTTCCAATGTATGTATTCTATCTGATGCTTCTTCGAGTGCAGCCGTTAATGTATCACGCTCTCGTAGAGAATTTTGCAAACGTTTCTCCAATTCAATTTTCTTTTCCCCAATAAGACGGAGTTCATCTTTTAAACTCTCCAAACTGCTAACATGATCCTATATGTTGTGTATATACAGAAATACGATATGGTTGGTGGGGAAAAAAAGAAAATCATCAAAAAATTAAATAAAATAAAATTACATTTTCATGTTGTTTCAGTTATTTAGTTACTGTTTTTTTTTTTTTATAACCTAAAATTATTATTTTTGTGCATTGAAATGTTCATTTAAGTTTTTTATTTTTACTAACAAATATATGCATACATACGAGTATAATAAAAATCGATTATTTAAATAATTTTCCATGTATACGGACTTTTCCAAACAACAGCGCAACAACTATAACAATGTATGCAAACTGATTTTCGTTTTTTTAAAAATGAAAACGGGAAACAAGGACAAATGTGAAAAATTACAATAAATCTCAATCGTTCTTTGCGCGTCGTTCTTTGTGCTGGTATACTGGACAAACTTATAATTTAAATACAAATAAATTAACTGTTATTAGGAAATGGTTTCCGTGCAATTGGAATGAAGGTTGGTTTTGAAAATTTCTGGTCATATTGGTAAACTGTGAAGGAATTTTCATAAAACTTCTTGAAACTTATTTTAATCAGAGCTTCGAACTGGAACTAAACCGGAATATTAAACCGTAATTAATCGAAATATTTTCCGCGTTTTTTATTCCGAATTATAACCGGAACGAAAATGGTTTTCGGGATTTTTTTCGAAGTTTGTTTTAACGAAACAAAAACAAATCAAATGATAAATCTATGATACAACAAAACAAATGATCCGGATCGGTTTCTTGTGTTCGTATATACATGATCAAAAACATCGATAATAAAAATTGATTTGACGTTTAAAAAAATATTACGTTTTAACTTTTTATAATCGATCACTGCAATGTTACCCGATGGGTTCGATGCTCTGATTTTAATACTACGCTGGGGCCAAATTAACCAAACTATTGATATTCAGCTGATAAACTAATTCAACGGATATTCTAATCAAATAATTCCACTCAAATTTGAATGAATTAAAAAAAAAATTAGCATTTGAGTCAGATTTGAATTTACTTGACTTTTAAGTTTGACAAATTCATTTCAAATTATTTATTGAATGAAGAAATTGAGTTTGAAGGAAAAGATAAAATCAGCATTTTAGAATTACGGCGAAATGTGATTGGAGGTTGCGGGAGCTTTTCTTGTTGTCTTATGAGAAAGAAAAAGATAAGAATATTATTACAGTGACCTGTAAATGATAAGGCGGTGACCATTAGAATATCCATAAGGACGATAGAAAACCACATAAATATGAACTAATATAGATGAAGTGTTTGAAGAGAACGAAAATGATCGGTGATGATGCATAGAAGAAATGAGCTACCATCGGAGAGCCGATGAAAGTAGAAGTTGAAAAAATGGAAAAAGAGAAAATAAGAGGATAGGCTAATCAGAAATTCCTCATAGAGCTCCCCTGGTTGGTTTCAAAACTGTATCTATCAGCTAGTCACCTTTATGTTACATAAAATAGATTTGTCTCAAATGCATTGTTACAGGTCCAACAGTTTACATTAATTCGAAACACTTTCGAAAACACGTCCAACATCAAGATAGTCTGTGATTGGAGCCCCAGTGTGCTCTAATTAGCTGATAGATCTCCTATTTATCATAGGCTGACGAGTAAGGTTTGCAAAATTTAAATATTTCTAAACTGAACAACAAACAATTTTTGCAGTTCGTTCACTCCAAGCAATTATTTTATTCGTTATAAAATCAGTCCTTGATTTTGAGATAAAAAATCGATTTAAAAATCAAAATTATTTCAAAAGTTTCAAAATTAATTAAAAATTTTTTAAATTAAAGAAATGTTCAACATTTAAATTTAATAAAATTCCATTTCAAAATTTAAAGAATATCACATTGAAATTTGATTTTAAAAATTTGGCAATTTTAAATTTTTGAACCGCGGAGAATACAAAAAAATGGGTTTTCAAAATATTTGATCAACTACACCAAACTGTCTTTGAAAATGGATTTAAATTTCGTATTCAGAGGTTGGCTTCCTACAAACCCAGTTTAATTTTTATATGAGAAGTATAGCTTTAAATTTGATTTCGGTATCAAACATATTGAAGAATTTGGCATTTATTTGTAAATTTTGGTTGCCGTTTTAGAATTCTAGCGGGACGGGCGTCTTCGTTTGTAAATGTATATATTGATTGATATATTTTCATTTGAACGCGATCAGCTACAAATATTTTAGTAGAGCACAGCTGCACAATTATACTGAGTTTCTAGCTTACCTACCAATGCTACCCAGTACAAATTGGAACCTCAGGCTAGTTAAAATTTATTTTAATTGTTAATAACACTCCTTCGAAACTATGAGTTTATCCTCAATGTTCGAGAAACTTTGTTTGGATGCGTGTTAAGGCTTGTTAATGAAGTGTTAATTGCATTCCTTTGTACTATTCTATAAACGAAACATTGTATTCTAAAAAATTAAATTTTTTCAGTTCATTCAGTTAATTTCGAAATATATTACTTAATTTTTTTAAAATTTAATAATTTAATTTTTACTTTTGAATCTCATACTTTACAGTTCTGAATTTAACGAATTTTGAAATAAAAATATTTTAAATGTAAATCTGAAATTTATATTCTAATCATCGACCTATGTAATTGTTGGAGTAACGAACCTATTAAATTCAAATTCAGAATTTTCAAAGGTTAAAAAAATTCTTTAAAATTCCTAAATTTTTTGAATGTTGACTCGATTAAATATTTGTTTGAATTAAAAAATATCGAAATCAGATTATATTTAAATTAAAATTTTGTTAAACAACGTCAAATTTAAAAAATAATTTTAATCTTCAATAGAGTTAAAATTTTGAATTTAGATCCAGGAAAATTAATTTTTTCGAAATTTTCTACGTGGATTCAAAATTTTTGAAATGCTGTAGCTAAAATGGAAGTTTAAGAGTTCGGAATTGTAAAATACAACCTAACTTCGATATATTGAAAATTAATATTTGAAAAAAAGTAAAATTTAAAAAATTATAAATTCTAACTGAAATATCAGAATTGGGAATTGTATAACTAAAAAGTCGGTTTAATTATTATTTCGATCGAAGTACCTGGACTAATTAAAATATATAAAATTAATAAATTTAATTAAATTCAGAATTTGTCATTTTAATTCGAATTTAGAAATTATACTGGAAAGTCAAATTTCGTCCAAAAAATATTGAAACACAATATTACAAGTCTAAATATGAAAATTAAATTCTACATCGAACAATGAAATTAAACATTAAATTTTTTAATTTAACTATTTAAATTTAAATTTCATAATTCTGAATTCAAAAATTCTAAGCGATGAATAGAAATTTGTAGAAATTCGTTGTTAAATATTTTATAAACTTTGAAACTTTTAAAAATTCAAATTTCTAAATATTTTATTGTTCGATAATTAGGATTGAAATTTCGAATTCAGATTTGAGCGAATTAATACTTTTCGTAATTCTCGAGAAAAGTTTCGTATTTAAATTTTGAGTTAGAATATTTTCAAATGATTCAAAATTCAAATTAATAACTTTTTTGAATTTTTTAAATTTTAAATACATATTTCAACTCTGGAAAATTCGAATTTTGTTGTTTTCGTACTAAAAATTTTTTAAACGCAGTAATTAGAACAAAAGAATTGGAATTGTATAACTAAATATGAACTTAATATTTTAGAAATTCAGAATTTGAAGTATCATTTTACTTCTATCGAAAAGTTAAATTTCGTACATTAATTCTGAATACGAAAATTCAAATTTAATTATTTGCCTTTCAAATTGTTGAATTAAACATTTAATTTATTGCAGGATACTTGAATTTACATTTTATAATTATGAATTCGAAAATTCAAGTCGGATCAATATATGTATTCATTTTAGCGAAATTGTTAAATTTTTAAAACATTCAAAAAAACACTTGAAAATATTTAAAATTTTAAAATTTTGAAGATATCATTAAAAATTAAATTTGGAATTTGTTAATCAAAATTGTAATTTCGAATTCAGATTGGTATGGTTTGGTGTGATAATTATGATTTTACACGAAATTAATTATTGTTATTGATTCAGTTTGAAATTTATGTTCAGATTAGTAAAATTTCGTCTCAATTTGACACATTAAAAATTATTGGAAATTTCAGGAAATTAAAATTTGTAAATTCAATTCGAATTTTTAATTCAGAATTTAATAAAGTTCGTAATTTTTTGTTTAAATTTGTTTAAATTAATATCACATTTTAACGTATTTGTAGGAAACTTGAATTTAAATTTTAAGTAACTAGGAATAATTTCAAAATGCTGACAATATTCTAAAATTTACAAGTTTGAAATATTTCAAGAATTTAATAAAAATTCAATTTTGTATTTCATATTAAAATTTTAAAATTTCTAGCCAACTGTAGATACATTTTTATAACTAAAATAAAATTCCAAAAACTCTGAAAATTATAAATATTTTAAAACTTAAGAGTACTAATACTCTTGAAAAGAGTATATCTGGTCACCCTAATCTATCAGCCCATCCTTGAGTTCTGAAAAATCAAATTGTTCGAGACTTATCTCAAAGGCTCTTGGGAGTTTTTGTTATATCAATATATAACAAATCATAATTTTAATGTAAGAAATATCTTTTGTCAAGGACGGCCAATCTGAAAATTATGAAAACGATCAGGCTATTTCCTCAAGTCTTAATATTGATTTCTTCATTATTTGAACTGATTTAATATTCCGCAAAAGCTTAATTTATATACGAACTTATTTATTTTTTCCATCTATAATATAGGCCTATATACCGCACCGTATACGAATACAAAGACGACCTTCTTGTAAATATACTTAAATAAAAATATGTATATATACTCGTACAACCACCAAACAACAAAACTATAAAACTAAATTAATTCTGCATTTTTTCCCGAATATATACATTATACCAAAACCCTAGCCAGCAAATTTATTTTTTATTATAATTGAAAATTGAAAATACTGGCATCGAAGAGAGTTACAATATCGTATTCGGAATCATAAATATTAATTTCTATATCTTATGGATGTACATAAGCATATACACTTCCTTCTAATACTATAAATATCGATTTTCTAAATTATTGATTTGAACACAACATACATACATACATACATATATATGTATATGTATGTAAGACAGCAGAACATATTTCGCTTTTCATCTTCTCGTATCGTTATCTAAAATAGTTTCCTGTATCATACATATTGTCATAACTCTTTTGCAAAAAGCTTTTGAATTTCTTCGTGGCTATATATGGTATATAAACTATATAACTATAGCAAAAATATTTATAAGTCTTTAGGCTACATTAAATTAATTACTTTGTATCCGGTTTTCCATCGCAGACACCGAAAATTTATGCTGGAATATTTCTTTACACCACAAGATAAATTGTACACCACGGAAGTTGAAAATAATGTGCGCTCTCAAAAGCTTTTATATCGAATTAAATTAAGTTGATAAATGTATACACGATTATATATATAGTAGCGTATTACAACTGGGGTGTGAACTTTGACTGGATCAATAGGTCAGCGACATTATATAGAAATTAGTATAAATCGATTTTATTTTATTTATGTCGCTTTTGTACATATATACTCGTACAAAAAAATATTTATGTATGTACATAGTATGTACGCACAAATCGTTTTTATAATCTTACCTGTAAACTAGTATTCCGGATACTATATTGATCCCTTATATCCTGCAGCTGTTGCGTTAACTGAGCCTCAATTTGATTCGTTTCGTGCAATTGTGCGGTGAGTCGTGAATTTTGACTTGATAACTCTTCGATTAGCATGGTTTTTTCTTTTTCCGCTTGCCGCACAAGCGTCTCTTGTGCATCTAATTTACATCGTAGCTCCTTTAGATCGCCGTGCAATTCCAATACTCGAGATTCGCCCTCACTTTGGGCGACCGATAATTTTCGCCGCAATACATGTTTTTCTTGTTCGAGGCTCTGTAAAGTAAATAAGAGAAAAAAAATAATTTAACGATTTATATTTTGACAAAACCCACAATTTAAATTTAAATTTATATTATTTTATTTTATCAATACACATTGATTAAAAGCTTAAATTGATTGAAACTATAGATTATCGCCATTTGGCGCGACTACCTACGCGGAGTGATGATTTCATCTTATACACGTACATACATATATATATATATACTAATTTAATTCTAATAGTCCACAACTATATTATAAAACTCGATAGTTTGGTGTGTATATTAGCATAATATTTTATTGGGCTATAAATCAATTTTATATCTTTTCTTAAAATGGCAACGCGTTTATATGCATGACGTGTGTGAGTTAATATCTATATATAATTAAGAAGAATCGAACGGGCTTCATTATATTTGGCTCGTGATTAGTTATAAATGCAATATACAGAATATCGAGCAAATTGCTATGTACGCTACGATTCCATTGAAGATAGTCGATAATAGTTAAAGATTTCAATTTTTATAAAATTTGTCGGTTCATTAGCATTTTGGCAGCCAAGTCATGTTCACTGCCAGTAGAGTTTCAAGACCCTTACTCATAATGCCAATTTATTATGCATTGTTATGTTAGATAATTCCATATCTGATCTTGACTACATATTATAGTTAAATTTATAAAATTGACAACATTGCAATTGAGAAAAAATCTACACATTCGATCATGATCTCAATTTCGCAAATTTTTTTCAAGTTTTTTATGAGCACCGCTTCTGAGTTATCCAAGTGCATATGGTGGATTTAGTATCCGGGCAATTCATTTAGATATATCGGTTAAAAAGTGAGTACATGCTCTTGTATATTAGTTCATATTAAAACTCTCAGTTATATGACTTGTACTTGCATCAAACAATATTTGACCTATTTTAACTAGGTTTAGATCAGCATTGAATGTATCAGAAGTTCGTCAAACAATATACGATGTCAGGAACAAACTAAATACAGTGTAGCATCAAGTGTTTCAGACATTTCGAGACAAAATACTTGGTTTATTGATTTATTTTATATATTTCACTTCACGAGCTTTTCGCGGAACACATTATTTCACGAAACAGGTCAAAGATTAAAGGTCAATTGGCCACCTAGATCCTGCGATTTGACACCCTTGAACTTCTTTCTCAAAAGTAAGCGTCTATGCCAGGGTGACACTGTACAGGGTGACATGGAGCTATGCAATGCGCAGATGATATACTGTACATGTGTGAATGGGATGAATGGGTTGAATCAATTAGTGTGAATGTGGGTATTGTGGGTAAAAAAAAGCGTCTATGCCAATAGGCCAGCAACAAATAAAGAGCTAAAGGACGAGATAATAAGGCATTCTGGTGGAATAGAGGAGTAATTATGCCAGGACGTATCTATCATAATAAATTTGGACGAATCAATTGATATGTGCCGCCAAAGCCTTGGCAAACATTTGGCCGATATTATCTTTCACGCATAATTGTTACCGATCTATAAAAACTGAACCTATAGCCGTTAAAATGTTATCACAACGAACCGTCATCGGTCTAAGTGTGTCGAAGAATTGTATTTCACGCACAGATGGGTGATAATATTACTCGGCAGTTTGCTCTAATATTTCCACTCAATAAGAACTTAAAACATTAATGCACTAAAAGATTTTAAGTTAAGATTGGTCCCTCAACATCAGTCTTTAAAAAGCTGTAATCTCTCAAGTATATTGATGAAAATATCAATTAAAGAATTCTACCGCAAACTATTCTGGTTCTAATAATGCAAATGTTTCAGAAGCTAAATTAATAGTTGAATAGGCAATAGTTGAACCATATTCTTAAGTCTCGTGTTTTCAGTTAATCGAAGTACATACAGTTGAAAATCAGCCCTAATGCTATATTCATTATGGATTTTAAAATTTGGAAATTTGAATCCTATACATTTGGCCCGGAGATTTAAATCTCGATTGGGTGTTCCTTAATTTAGCTGAAAACTAATTTTCACTGGGGGAGCAACTGATGTCGTCCCTCTTAACATCAAGTCTATTTCATGGTAAATTCTAGGAGTGTTTAACTATACTCAGTGCCGGATTATAATTACTCCAGGCCCTGGGACCAGTATTAAATAAAGAGCTCTCTAACTAATTTCGACAAAAAACAATGAGTTACTTGGTGTACTCAAGCTCAGTACATACCTGCGGGAGTGAGTCGAAATATTTGTGTGAGTAAGAAAATTTTCAACTCGAGTGTGGTGAAAGAGGAGGAGCTTATATCAAAATAGCGTACTTTGATTAGTAGAGAGTGAAGTGTTATGATTTTTTCGGCTCTCTCTCGCAGTTATGTACTGAGCTTCAAGGGTGCCTTAAGTCTCTCGCAGTTTGCCTCGATTATTTCGATCAATTTTCGTAAATTGAATTAAAACTGCAGTTTTGCAAGCTCTTTTGTAAGCTAACAAGTCTTTGAAAAAACAAAATCAACTAAAAATTAAAGAAATTGTTCAACATTTCAAAATTTAACTAAAATCCGAACTCTATTTTAAATGTTTTGGGGAATTAGAGAAGCTTTCTAGTATTTTAATTGAAAATGCAACAGTTTTTCTAAAATTCTTGGAAGTTTATAAATTTTGATAAATTTTTGAAAATCAGATAAAATAGAAAATTTATAAAATCTCCAAAATTTTTCCTACTACTTTTATAATTTGAGTGATATTCCAAAAATCAAAAATTCATCCGAAATTCTAATTAAAATTAAAACTTTGAAAAATATTACAAATTTCTAGTTAACTTTCTGAAAATTAGTAAATTTTGAATATTTAATTGGAGAAGTGCTCTAAAATTCAAAATTAGAGATCTCCATGAGCGTTGAAACACTCATTTTAACAATTTAATAATTCGGATTTTAAATTTATCTTTAGAACCATTTAAAATTTAACTAAGAAATTTAAAAATTTCCATTTAAAATTAAAAATCGTTAAAAATGCAGTTAACTATTTTCTCAAAAAACCCATAAAAGCTTTTCATCAAATTTTTAATTAATTTTGAGAAAAAATCAATAAATCTACGGATCTACGGTAAAACGACCTTTGTGCCCAGGTTTCTTTGGGGTATGACAACAGAAATGCCTGCCTAATCGTTCACTTAAAAAAAACCGAATTTATCACCGAAACTAAAAGTGACTGTAACGAACCCGAATCTACTATTAAAGTGATAATCGGGGTACAGCTCTTGAAAGTTTCAATATGTCACATTCTCGAGAAAATATTTGACTCTTAAAAAATTTGAAACTTACTTACGAAGGAAAATGCATTTTGCCACTGTCAAATGTATAGCTTTTCCAGGTTAAATTGAACTTTTTCCAAGTTAAGCGCAACTTTTTCCAACATAAACGAAACTATTTTCAAATTGAACGCAACCTTTTCCAAATTAAATTAAACGATTTCCAAACAGATTACACTTTTTTCCGAATTAAATTAAACTTTTTCCAAATGGAATACAACTTTTGTCTTCTAATTTAGTATGAAAAACAGTTGCATTCAATTTGGAAAAAGTTTAATTTAATTTGGAAAAAGTGTAATCTGTTTGGAAAAAGTTGCGTTCAATTTGGAAATAGTTTTGCTTATGTTGGAAAAAGTTTCGTTTAACTTGGAAAAAGTTCAATTTAATCTGGAAAAGCTATATATGTCCTTCTTCTTGAGTATCCTGACATCTGCGCCTACCATATGCCGGCTCTCCTCTCAGAGATCGCTGCACAATTCGGTCCGGATCAGCACGCAGAACGTGACCGATCCAGCGTATTCGCTGAGATCTTACTTCATGTACAATATCGGGGATCTTCGTCAGATCTCTGATCTCGATATTGTACAGAGCTCGGTATATACCATCTACTTCTCGTTTTGGGCCGTAAATCACCCGCATGATTATTCTCTCAAATGTAAGGAGACATCTCTCGTACTCATCCGTCAGCACCCAAGTTTCACATCCAAACATAACAATGGGCCTGATCAAAGATTTGTAAAGCTTCAGCTTCACGGCACTTGATTGGTGTTTAGATTTTAGCAGGAGACTTAGAGAATACATAGCACGACTCACCCACACTGTTATCATGAGTGGTAAGAGAGTCCAAATATTTGAGCCTTCTCACTCCCTCAAATGTGTAGTGGCCACTACTAAAATCTAATGTGTCATTAGCCCTATAACCAGAGATCATGTATTTTGTTTTGAACTCATTAATCTGGAGTCCAACAGAAGCTGAAAACTATACAAGCGGATCAAGTATTTCTTTCACTCCGTTGATATTCAGTCGATATAAGATGTTGTGCTGAGGTGTTTCAGTTTTACGAAAGATGTACTCCAACATGAGATTAAAGAGTACTCACACTTCAAGCGGTCTCCCTACTTGCAGATAGGGCACATCGCGGCCATTTTCTATTCGTCAGGCATTACTTCTAATCTACTCTAATCGAATAAGGTCGAAAGACAGTTTCACAAAGTATCCAATTTGACATTTACAATTCTGAATTTAATTCGGATTATAAAAACTAAACACTTTTGAAATTTTCAAAATCGCAGCAGCATTTAAATAATTCTTAATTAAATTTGAAAATTTGAAAAATTTCGAAACCGAATTTCGTTAAGTAGAATTTTTGGGTATTTTTCAAATTTTGAATTTTCAAAAGAAATTAAAATTATTTATAGAAATCCGATATATCACTCGAATTAAACCGAGCAAGTATTTGGCACAATGATTAAAGCAGATTAGAATCCAAATAGACCATGATTTTTGGTATAATTTATTAAATGCTGGCCTTGGGGCAGAAGTACCTATAATTCAGCACTGGTAGTAGTAATATTATGTGTATAGATATAAGCATATGTCGTTGTGAAAATTGCTTTGTAAGAAAGAAACTATAACACTTTGGAGGCGTGAACTTCATTTCAAACTTAAAGATTCCGATCAGTTTAAAAATTTTAATTTTTAGAGAATTTTTACGACTTCCTGCTACTATATATCAATGACGCGAGTATGTAATGTGACCTTATATAAGGTCATAGTTACGGAGGCAGCCTCATATCGTCTTTTGTTAAGAGCTCGAACTGCAGATATTAACGCTTCACTAAAGCTTGATTTACACTTGACGACTTTCGACGTCTACAAAAAACCTGAGATACAATGATTAAAATGTATTAAAGCGAGAACGAGAAAAATATATCGTCTGCAAAAAAAAATCATACCAAAACGATCCCAGTAAACCAAAAAAAAGCAGATGCAAACGAAAAAAAAGATGTCGAGCTTCATCTGCTACTATAAACAGACGTCAATTCATGTACTTAAAATGTATAATATACTATACTTGAAAATAATTTAAAATATTATAGTTATTTTAGTTATTATAGTTATTATTATAGTTATTATTAGTTATTTTTGACGTTTCTTGCAGATCTGCTTAATCGTTCAATGTAAAGCAAGCTTTATGCTTCAAAATGAGTAGCGAATCGTTTAGGAAGGTGAAATCATTATTTCCGTAACCTTGTCCGCACAATCTTCTTATACACATCAGGAAAAAACTATGTTCGCTTAATCAAACACCAACGCATTGAGCATTCATACGCGTTTTTTTTATATTTATTGATATGTACTATTTACATTCATAGAAACATTCAAATAATTGGATGATTATTCAGGTATTTTTCGTTTCGGTTGAGCAATTCATGTAATTTACTATACATACCGGAGGGTCAATACACACATTTTTGAGTGATAATAGTCGGTTTCCTCTGCATATACGTATGTATACTTCACATTGAAAAATTTATGATAAAGCTTGGTATTGAAAATGTATAACGAGATAGTTGGTTTCATGCATTCCGTCACGATTACGACACAATAATTGACACAACGCCAAAATTAGAATATTATATCCGGCTATACTTAATGAACCATCATTTTTATTTTCTACACATGTATATAGCAAGCATGTGGACGTACAAATTCTTATAAAAGGCAGTCACAATTCACAAATCATCATCAATATCGATCAATTCTCATTACATAAATTTTGTATGGTATAATTAATCATGATCGGGAAACTAAAATAAATTCGATTTCAATACAATTTATATAATGTATAGTGTTGCGGTTGTGTTGTGCGTTATGTAATATTGAGCGCGAGCGAACACATTTCGCGCGCACAATTATAATTTGCATGAAATATAACAGACGATTGATTTATCGATATAATTTGATTAATAATTTTATAATTTATTCGTTCTCATAAATTATGGTTATATGATTTATCACTCGAAAGTATATATTTATGCTTCTATGTGCCCTTGTAAATATTTTCCTGCCTTCCAAACAATTTCTATATATTCTAAAAATTGATCTGACTCATGTATACATATAAAAGAGGTTACTAACATCGCGCATTGTTTGACATGTCAATTTCTGCTCTACATACGTACGAGTACATATATATATGATATACGATGATGTATGACAAACCAACTTGAGTTAACTGTCAGCTTGGAAACCAATTATGCCATTAAAATGATGAACCGAAGCATAACATCTGAATGAAATATGTATATACACAAACATTCTATTTACTATATACTCGTACATACAATATATATGTGATGCTCTTGTTCATTTATTTACTGTTTGTATTGTACTTCTTATACTATGCTTATGCTCTATTATTGTCTTTAAAAGAAAAAGATTAGATTAACGGATTTCAGTTCCAACACAAATAATTTTAACAATACCCGCAACAAATTTTACTTTTCTTTTTGTGACTCAAGAAGACTCTATGTATATTATAAAGATGGTTCAGCCCAGCATCTAAAGAAATTGTAACTCTTGGCGATGATACAATTACAATCGCGGTCTGTTATAGTGTTATACGCGGATGTACAGTTTTTCATGTGAACTAATTGTTAAATGTGCTAATTTGGAAAAAATTCCCACACATATCGCTAAATACTATGACAGATGACTCAGGTTCTGTTTTTATTTATATATATGCGCACATTTAAATATAGAGCTGACGATAAAACAGTCTTCTATATGTCTAAAAACGGAAAAGTGAAATTATTTTGAAATTATATACATTTTCAGACCTTAACCAAAAACCAAAAAAAAAAAAAATGTAATGTTTTGATCAAATATAATGACAATTAAAATAATTGCGGTCATGGTCTAATTTTGATGACAAAAACTCAAAATTATAATAATTTGATTGTGCGTCGTCTTACGAAATCAAAACTATACATATATAAGATTATATGTACACTCAATGATTATATCTAATGCTAATCCATCATCATGCAAGAGCATCAGGCCTAAAATTACATTTTTGGTTGACTTGCGGTTTTACGCAATCGATTTTGCATGGGAAATTTGGTGCGGTTCGTATATAACAAAAGATGTTATTGTTGATTGAATTTCAGGGACACACCTTTAGAAAGAGAAATTTTAAGATATGTATGTGTACTGCGTGTTGTTCGGCACTCGTTATTTATTTAATCGTGAGTCTCTGTTTGGTGCGAATTTTGAGCTGGAGGCATCATTGGACCATTCCTTTTTTGAAAATGAGGCTGGTCAAGCAATAACTGTTACTGGTGCTGGATATCGCGACATGATAACACACTTCTTTCTGCCTCAGTGAAACAATTCAATTACTGCATGAAACATTTCCTAGTCGTGTACTCTCTCGTTTTGGTGAAAAGAATTGGCCCCCTAGATCTTGTGATTTAACACCATTAGATTTCTTTTTATGGGGTTATTTGAAGTCAAAGGTCTATGTCAACAAGCCCACAACCACCCGTGCATTACAGGAGGAAATTAATCGCTGAATCAACGAAATTCAGCACAATTATGCAAAAAGGTTATGGAGAATTTCGATAATAGAGTGCGTATGTGCCAGCAAAACTGTGGAGGCCATTTGCCCGATGTGCTATTCTATAAATAACCCTATCCTATGTATTTTCTGATTCAATAAAAAAATCATAATCTGAAGACTAAAAACTGTGTTTTCTATTTAATTCAAATCTTGCGTTAATTTTAGGACATCCTTTATATAGGCCTTTCAGATTAAATGAAACCAGTTCCAAATTGAACGAAACTTTACAATTTGAATGAAACTATTTACAATTGGAATGAAACCTTTTATATTAACTTGATCACCTTTAAATTTAATACTGAGATTTATGAAGGATAATCTATAATAACTGTTCAATAATTAAAAATTCAACAAATTCATTTTTATGGAACTCGATTATAAGGCAACGGAAATTTAAAATAAAAACCTAATTGAAATCTAATTATTGCTATTGTCTAGGATCCGGTTTGAATACCAAGTTGTTGTATTTTAATTTTATAAGCAAATACTAGAAATTTATTGGATTCAACGAGGTAACAGAATATGGTGGAAGTTATAAGGGACAGTGTAAATTCAATAACATCTGCGGACTCTTCAAACTTCATAATGGATTTTGATGACACTTCCTGCGGCAGCGACAGACGGAATATTGCCGTAAATTTCTAGTGTTGACCTTCTATAATTTTGTTGAATTTTAAATAAATTTTTTATTGAATTTATAATAAATAATTTAAAAATTTTAAATTGAAAACAGCTAAATTATTGTTTAAAGCAGTCTATCGCTTATAAATCTCAGTATTAAATTTCAAAGGCGATCAAGTTAATATAAAAGGTTTCATTCCATGTCTAAATAGTTTCATTCCAATTGAAAAAGGTTTCTGCTATTATATACAAAGCCATAATGTTCAAAAATTGAGGTTAAATAAGAGTATTTTTGTATTATTTTTATTATTAAAGTTGGGCTGATAACTCCAGTACTGATTGCCACAAACTGTTCCACGGTGCAATACTCTGACAAACAGAAATACTTACACAATAAAAACATCAAACCGTGATTTTTGGTCACTATCGGAAATCGAATCAGAGACTCTCAGATAACAAAGCAAGGACTCTACTTACTGTGCGCCTACAAAAGCAGTCCGATAAATAATTGATTTTTAATTTTTTTAAAATCATTAAATAAACAATTTTGAAAAAATTAATGCAAAATGACTACAAAGTACGCTTAATTAAATATAAAAATGTTCAGTTCGTTCAATAATTCAGAAAACCTATAATAATTATAACAATTCAGACGATATCACTTCAACCATGTTCAACAGCAATTCAACCATCTGGAATTGTCGGTAACTCCCATAAACTATTCTAATTAGCATTCCCCTCAGATTTTCTGTGGGCTTCTGGTCAGACGGGCAAGCAGACTAGTCCAGGATATGTATGGACTTTCCACAAAACAGTATTTAATTCGTCAATTTATGTGAATAAATGGGGCATCGTCCTTTTTTATACTCTAGCTTTCATCTCGATAACTGCTATAGAAATTTATTTTCTACGACGCCAATATACTCTTAACTGTCCATTCTGGTGGATAGAAAGGCTAATAAAAAGGTACACAAAGAAGAAAAAGCTCCACATACCATTAGATTTCCATCACCAAAATTTGTTTGCCAGGTACATTGAATCTCCTCGAATAATAATGCTGAACCTGGACATTCGACAGACACATTAAAACTTGAATGGTGAGATTTGTGTTAGCTTATTAGACTTAAATAAGAAAAACATACCAAAAACCTACATTGGTGATATAGTTATGAAACAGTAAATTTTTTGAAACTTGATTTGACAGTTTTGATCAAAGTGAAAATTTTATTTTTAATTAAGCGTACTTTGTAGGCAGCTTCCATTTTGCATTAATTTTCCAAATTTTTGAATTTAGTGAATTTTAAAAAAATTGGAAAATCATGTGGTGATATTGCTATGAAACGAACTGTCTTATGACTATCGTTTAAGAAAATGACTTTTATTCTATTTTATTAACTGTTTTATCTAAAACAAGAGTTAGATATTTCTGAATAATAACAACAACAATTTATGATCAATATGAAATGAAACAAACAAACCATAATATAAACTACTTTTAATGTTCACCACAAGATGGCAGTAAAATAATGCAATAAAATAAAACATAAATCGAGTTTTGAAACAATCAATTTTATTGAAAAATAAATAAATAATTTTATTGTCAAACACACTCATTTGTGATAAATTAAGTTTTTCCACCCGAAAAAAATCTAAAATTTAAATCTAACGAGTAGTTTTTTAAACTGTTAAAGAGGCATCATGATACGATTTATAAAAAATAATAAAGTCTAGAAATTGTTTTTCTCTTTTTACTATCATCGAAATTCTAGGTAATGCGACTTATATCAAGTCACTTCAACTCAACTAAATTTTTACCCAAGTCACCTAAATAAATGGTTCTGATAATGTACGTTTGAAATACTAAAACGTTTAAACCGTGGTTTAAAATTGAGCATCTCGAGAAACGGCCTATATATATAGTGCGAATCAAGGAGGAACTGATAATAAATCCTAAAGAATTTTGGAATTTTATGAACAGCAAAAGAAAAAGAGTATCACCGGTAAACATCCCTACTGAAATATGTAAATTGTTTGCTAAGTTTTTTCCCCTCTGTCAAGTATCGAAGCTCTCGGGGGTCCGTTGATTTCAATCATTTTAAATTTACAGGGCGAGAAGTTAAAGATTGCTTGCCCCAGCTTGACTTCGACAAAGAAGCCCACCGGCGGGTAGAAGAAACGAGGTGAGTAATAATCGGAAGATCGCCATTCTCTCCGTCATACCATAGCTCGTTGAATCCATGGTTCACAAAGTTCAGTATGGCTTTTATTTATCCCGGCCGGTTAACAGTTACCAATCTGATTTCGTTTTGCGGTAATTTATTTAACAGTCTAAACTTTAGATAGCAACTCGACGTTGTTTACACAGATTTTGCCTAAGGCTTTTGATAAGATTGAGCACTCAATCCTTATCATTAAGCTGAAGAATTTGAACTGTTCATTCCCGTCGATTGCATGCGTATTCGGCGTACCTCAAGGCAACAATATTGGCCCATTGTTATTTTCATTGTTTATCAACGATATTATTGATAAACAATGGAGCAAACAACTCTGAAGAGGTTGTCAAAATTGAGTTTTTTTTAATTTAATTTAATTTTATAATAGCCGTGTTTCTTGACGTATGCTCTGATCCGGTTCATATCATATCTGCTTCCCTTTCATTTGTATAGCCGCGTTTCATGAAATCAACACAAAAATTGAATTATTTTTTGTTTTTAGGTTATTATATTGATCCTAGTAGCATTTTGGTTCAAAATTTTGATACAAAAACAAAAAATAGTACAATTTTTATGTTTATTTCAAGAAACGCGGCTATACTCGGCTATATAAATGAAAGGAAAGCAGATATGATCTGATCCGGATCAGATCATACGTCAAGAAACACGGCTAATATCTCTATTTGTTTTAGGGCTCAAGGCTGTCCCGTCTATTTCGCAGTTCGCTTATTTACGCCATTTTGTCAGCAAAATCGCAGACTCACGACCACAGGTCCGATTTGTTTTGACTATATACACCTTGTATAGCTCCATGCCAGCCTGCACTGATATGAACGATGACTCGGCCCATGGATTCTGCACTCTCAACAGAGGGTCATAGATGATAGAGGATCATAGATGTGGTCATCATCATCCCGATCGAAATCAAGGATGAAGAATTCCTTTTGCAACTCGCCCCTATTTGGATTCGAACCCGGTACCTCCCGATCCAAACGCCACAGCTTTAACCACTGTGCTATTTGCTCGGCATATATTATGTTAGGCTTCATTAAGCGGCATTGAAAAGACTTCTGTGACCCTCTTACTCTAACTGTATTGTATGTCTCCTTTGTTCGGTCTACATCAGAATACTCATCTATACGGTATGGTCACCATCGTGTCGCAGTCACTCCAACCGAATTGAAAGTGTCCAAAAGCAATTCGTTTTGTATGCACTCCGATGTCTACCGTCTTTACGAATAACTGACTATATTCTGCCACCGAACCAGGACCATTGCAATTTATTAAAACTACAACTTATTTTGTACGTAACACTTTAAATTCCCGCATTAACTGTGCACGCCCACATTTGTATGCTCCCGAAGGTCGTATGCGTCAACGCGACAAATTTTTATTAATCAACTCTCCAGCAACAAACTACGGGCTTTCGGAACCAATCGTGAGAGCCCCGCGGATTTTCAATTCAACCAATCGTGACAGCCCCGCGGATTTTCAATTCAATATTTGGGATTTTTGACTTCATATGTCGAGGGATTTGTTCAGGAGTGCTGTGTTTAAGTTTGTATGTAGTAGAAATTAAGTAATCGGTAATTTTATATTTCATGTTTTATATTTTTTTAGATGATTTTTTCCGTGTTACCGATTGTGACCCTGTGGTGATACCCACAAAGGGTCACAATCGGTAACACGGTTAAAAAGTTCTCGGTACAACATTCACAATGTGCAAACTTCGGACTATAATTTTGCTATGTATGTACTTGAAAAGCTCATCTATTTGCGAAATTTAAAATTACTTTCGTTTATGACCCTTTATGTAAAACTCAGATTGAATGATATGAATCTTCAAAGAAGGCTTTACAATTTTAGATAAAGATATAAAATCGAAAAGCTGCAACATATTATAAAGTATTTTTGTAGCTTTCTGAAACTTCAACTTTATAAAAAGTTGTTAAGCGAAAGCTCCATGGGGTAAAGCTAAAATAGAGACTATAGCTAAACTGAATAGATTTAGCTCTTATTATAAAGCTTTCCCAAATTATTGTCAACAATTTTTAGTTGTTTGGTGAAAGCTCAATAGTAATCGTGTAAAACGCAATAAACAGATAAAGTACTTTAAATATACAGATATGTAGATATGCAATTAATTTCCCGCATGCATTATTTATTCGACAACTTTGACATTTAAAAATTCAGACAATTTCCGATATGCCGCGCATATCGACAAGCGACACACAGGTCATGCATATGCTGAGCGAAATTTAAAATAAATTTAACATTTTATTAATTAATTATATCATCATTTAACACATATTTTCAATAGAAACAAAATTAGAAATTACACAAACAAAAATATTTTATTTCAAATCAATTTCTATTGATGCATATCACTTTTATTAGAATAGTGCGCGGTACGCGTATTATCGAGGGCGAATTAATTGCATAATAAAATCAAAATGATTTTAATTAAGAAATTATTTAGAGAATATTTATGGCTAGAGTGTATATGTATATATATAAAATAACTCGGCCTGACTCGTAAAATCTTCTTAAAATTATCTCAAACGAGTGAGTAATTATAACAGTAACAGTATATATATAGAGAAGAAATTCATGTGAAAGTTGCGTTTTTTATAAATACATAATGTTAATAACTCTCCCACAAACGTTAATGAAATTCAATTATTTTATTAAATTTCTTTAATTACCACAATTTTATTGAAGAAAACGAAGAAAACCCAAAACAATGATAAAAATTGCAAACACATTACAAAGCAGCAATTTTATGTTCAATCCGAGCGGCAATTTCCATTTGAGATAATAGTTGATCACCGCGGGTTGTATTAGCAATGAGGAGCCAATATGTTCCCGGGATGTGTGATGGTAGTCGGTTCATATCAAAAATCCAATTATGAATCGTATACGTTTTAGCCTTTATGGGGCATGCCGACGGAAGATCCGATGCCTCAACCACAGATGGATAGATAAATGTATCAGACTTAATGATCGAACATAACGATTCGTTGTCAAACGATAAAAAAGCTTCTTGTAATTCATCATCTTTTTTCTGATAGCTACGTAAGTTTACCTAATTATGTACAAAACAAATATTCATATATTAGCTTTCCCCCCAAAAAATCATATCTATATGCTTACATAAACAAATTCATCTATATCAATATTATAAGTTATCTGGCCACTAATAACATTCGTCGTCCGATTATGTCGCACAATTCTTAAATCACGATAGTCTATAATGTGTGGCGACGATTTTGTCGGCCTCGCAAATTCAACAGAAATATCGTACGATTTGACATCGGTTATACACTTTCCAATCAATTTCGATTTATGCAATTCGAAAACAATGGCAACACCAAAAAGTAATAAAATCACGAATTTCATTTTTTTTTTTAAATTTATTTGTAAAATGGAATTTCTGAATTTCAATTGAACACTGAATTACAATTCATAATTTCAATTCTATTTTATATACAGTTTTTGTGTATAGTTGAGTATAGTTTTAGTATTTTGAATGCATGATAATCGGCCGTTTCCATATATTTTTTTTTAAATATATATTTAGATCATGTATCGGAATATTAATTAGTTAAAATATGAAATAATTAATAGTTTATACATTTATATGCGTATCTTAATTGAAGATCAAGTTATTGCTTGTTATACCGGTGATTAATTAGCGGAAATTATGTAGCAGCAAAATATTAAAAATACTGATCTGATGATTTGGAAAAAAGTTGCAGTTATTTTGATCTAAAATTTATATTTAACGCACGTAATTTATGGCCTTTAGTGACGTCAGAATATTTGAAAACTAACATTACTTTTAGACAAGTTTGTACAGCTAAGCTAGCACCTCTAAATGTTCACGGCGAATTTAAATAATTATTTTTTACATTAAATATTTCGAATGTCAACTATTTGTTAATTCATTTTAAAACTTACGGCGAAGATTACTGCGATCTATCGTTTTGCCGATAAAATTTTGAGGCGAATTCAAAATATTAAATTTTTGCTTGATGTTTGTATTTTGTAATAATAGAATATCGTGAATTCGATATAAACATGCCGTTAAATTACGGCGAATTCAGTTTATTACTTTTTTAATTTCAATTTCAACGCTTTAATTCTTTATATAAAATAATTCGAGCGATTCCCCCAAACAAGTATCGTAATCGTATTACGGCGAATTGAACATATTGTTTTTTCTTGATGTTATACATTAAACTGAATTAATAGTTTCCAGCTAAATAAATTAAACATTATTTAATGTAACTATGTGTATATGTATATAAATGTTGGCGAATTCGCCTAAAGTGTATACAATATACATAGATATTCGCTTTAAAGTAATTGAACTACAGAGTAACATAAAATGTACGACTTAAAATTACAATTTTAATTTTTTATTTTCTGCTGAAACAATACAGTTGAGCTTTATGCCGTCACATTTATAACGGGTGATCCAATAAGAGCTTCCGGAAGTTTTTTTTTTAATTCAAATCAATTTAATAATCAAAAATTGTATTTGTGACGTAAGTTCGGTTTATGACATTTAATGTTTGAAAATAATTTTTTTTAAATGTTGTCCGCGACTAGCTCTTAGATGATCCATTTCATGGGTCCAATTTTCGAGCACTCTTTCGAGCATTTCGGCCGATATTCCGTTAATTACGCGTGTTATGTTCGCTTCTAATGCAGGAATCGATTGTGGTTTATCGATATAAACCAGTGATTTCAGATACCCCCATAAAAAGTATTCTAACGGCGTCAGATCACAAGATCTTGGAGGCCAATTCACGAGTTCTTTTCTTGATATGATGTTCTCATTAAAATTTTCTTTCAATAAATCGATGGTTTGGCCTGCTGTGTGGCACGTTGCACCATCCTGTTGAAACCACAAGTCGTCTACACCAATATCTTGAATTTTTGGCAATAAAAATGTATTGACCATTGCTCTGTACTTTGCACCATTCAAGTTTACAACGCTGTGCCTCGGCATTTTTAAAGAAATAAGGTCCGATAATGTCACCTTTCCATAAACCGTACCAAACAGTGCATTTTTCAGGATGCCTTGGTTTTTTCGATAAAAAAACGGATCAATTTGGTTCTGTTCCAACGCCCATAAACCAAATAGATGAGGCAAAGGAATGCGAACCAGCTTCAATTCTTGAACAAACTGTATTTTGTATGCCTTCACTTCAAACCAAAATCTCTCTTCAAAGTCGGGTGATGAATATCCAATAATGAAAAATAATAATAATAATAAGCAGTATTTAAAAGCCATTACTGGCCCCTTACTGAGTCAACAATCTGGCTCCAACGGTTTCGATCCTGGGCTTGGTTTTCATACTGTCCTAGACAACCTGAAGAAGCCAAATCATTCTCTACACCGTGGAGCCATCGTCGCCTGCAACGACCTCTGCGCCTACCATATGGTGGCTCTCCTTTCAGAGATCGCTGCACAATTCGTTCCGGATCAGCACGTACAAACAATAATGAAAAAATGGTTCGAAATTTATTGATTGTTTCGCGAATAGGGCGTTCAGTTGGTCGATTATGAACACCATTAAATGGTCGAAGAGCACGAAAACTATTTTTCACTGATTCCTGATTTTTGAAATAAATTTCCACAATTTGTAAACGTTGTTCTCGCGTAAATCTATTCATGGTGAAATGTCAATGAATACTGAACACAAATGTCATATGAACATGACAGATGTCACGCATGAATCCCAATGAGAATCTCAATTGGAAAAAGCACCTCCTATTGGACCATTCTTTAGTTATTAGAATACTTAAGATATTGGGAAGCTTTTAGAGTTATAATATGCAATATAGCAGCAATTACAGGCTTTCAGTTTGATAAAATGCCTGTGATTTGATGAAGTTGATGAAAAGCTTAATTCGAAACATTAACAAATTGGAGTTTTACATGTCCTTTCAAGTATACTTCTATACATTTTGATCAATTATTCAAAGAATAAATTATTATTTAGTTTTAGTAATAATAATAATAACAGTTTAAAACCCATTACTGGCCCCTTACTGTATCAACAATTTGGCTTAAACGGTTTCGATCCTGAGCATGGTCTTCATACTGTCTTAGACAATCTAAAGAAGCCAAGTCATTCTCTACAACATGAAGCCGTCGTCGCCTGCAGCAGTCTCTGTGGCTGTCCTTCCATTTCACTCAACAATTGTTAATTTATTCCCAAGAGCTTTTGATATTTTAAATACTTTTGTAAATTTCATATATTTTTAAAAGCTTTAAATATAATTTAACTACCTTTTCTTTCCTGGTGAATTTGTGAAAGCTATTAAACTTGATTAAATATAAAACGGGACCTCTTCGAGTCCAATACGCTTCAAATTATGTATTTTAAAAGCTTTCTTTGCTTGTAATACTACAAACATTTTAATTAATTTTGTTAAAGTTCAATTTAATTATTTATTGAAAGATGTCATCTAATTTCCGAAAGCTTCTACTTTTGCTAAATTTTTAATTAAATATAGAGAGTGACGAGCTTAACTTTCGCTTGCTATTTAAAAAGTTTCTGTTTATTTAATAAGCTTTTGGCATTCTTGTGTAAATTGTTATCTAATTTTGAAATGTACGTAAGATTGTTATAAAAAAGGGATCTGTATATATGCTTCCTTGATTAAGCTGCCAACGATATAACATGGAATAAACGAGAAGATCATTTCTAATTTGATTAATTTAAGCAATAAAGAATTTATTTGAAATAGTTCTGTAGTTTTCGAAAGCTTCATTATATTGTAGTAATTTCTATAAGTTTTTTTTTATTTATTAAAACGGTTGGAACCTACAGAGGTTCCCCACTCAATGCCACAATATGCCCATGGTGCAAACCTAGATGATCTATCCTAACTCGCAGAAGCGCACTGCAACCTTAGCAGACTGTAAAAGTTTGAAGCAAGAAATGGATAATAACTGACCTACGTTCAAAAATCCGTAAGAGAACACATGGGATTTAGCTTCAACAAAGGCCGTGCAGCTGCAAAAGTAGTGTAGACAGTCGTCCCCTTCCTCTAGACAGTCGTCACCAAGATCATCCTGAGCAAGTCCCATGCGTTAGAGATGAATATTGAAACGTCCGTGGCCCGTAATAAGTGCAATCAGAATTCTGAGTTGGCTCGTTTTTAAGGATAACAACTTCAGCTTCGACGCCACTTCAGTACCAGTTCAAGTAAAGCGAACTTCTTAATAGCATCCTTAGTCCTAATTACCACCATTGAAAGAAAGAGGAATTGCTGCAACCTCATTTCTCACAACGCCACAATGATCTTTACTATCGTATTAGAGCAAAGGAGATTTATGTAGTGTTTGCAATCTTTGACCAGTTTAGATGTAGTCGAAGGATTCTTAAGGGTACTAAGCACGGCTTTATAATTCCATGCAGATAAAAATATCTTTCCCTAAATCACTAAACTTAAATGCCTCAATCGCACTATTGGTAAGTGCACTGACTCCTGAACGAGAGCCATTACAAAAAAATTATCGACTCTGACAACAGTCTATAGAAATCCTGAGAGCCACAGTTCTCTCGAAGGGAAAACGAGGGAGAATGGATTGGTGAAGTTAAATTCGGGCAATAGCCCGTCATTCCCATTTTAACCTCCGGAATATGTGATTTAGACTTATTAAAAATCTGTATTTGCCCCGTTGATGATAGTTTTGATAAATTTACGAAGAACTATCTCATTTAAGTTAACATTTTTAAATAAAACAATTCGAAGGATTTTATATTTTGTTTTATTTTATTATTTAAAGTTTTGAATTTATATTTTATACATATAAGTATATATATTCGAAGATTTTATTTTTAATTTTAATATTTTTGTTCAAAAGAACACCAAGAACTGATAGTACATGAAAAATTATATAAAACATTTGTATTTAAAGCTATTGTACTAGATTTTTAAATATTGTATATAATAACTATGGGATGCGTACCATCCTAACATTCATACTTATTCAGTAAGTTAACACCCGTACTAGTCTCGAAGGCATTCTATAACCCAATGCACTTCAGTCGAAAAACAGCAGAGCATTCAGTACCAAGAATGTAAGACTGCAAATCGGGGAAGCATAGAATATAGGTAGACTCCATAGCAAGAACAGGCTGTCATTTGCAGTCCATCCAGCCTTGCTACTGAAGACGTCAGTTTAACAACTGGGCACCATACAAGTGATGCATACGACAGTAAAGGTAAAACCATTGATTTGTAGATGAATGATATCATTTTGGGGGTCGGACCCCATGAATTGCCAAAGCCCCTTCTACATTGTCAAAAAATGGCAATGGCCTTTTGCAGCTTAGAATCAAGGTGAAATTTCCAGGAGAGTTTACTATCTAGAATAACACCTAGGTGCTTGACGTGCTCTGTCGTTGTAATTGCTCTACCAAATAGAGTGGGAACAGATATATTAGCACTGTCCCTACGTCTGGTAAAGGCAACCAGATCAGTTTTAGAGGGATTGACGTACAACCCCTTTTCAAGACACCAAACTTCCACTATATTAAGGGCGTTCTGCATCAGATCAGATAAGATGTTCAGGTATTCAGAAACTGTCAAAACGAGATGATCCGCGTAGCTTTGCACGATGAACCCATATCACTGCAATTTAACAAGTAATTCATCAATAACCATGAGCCACAACAAGGGTGAGAGTACTCCTCCTTGCGGGCAGCCTTTGGCTACTTTGACTTGAGCATAGCATCGATGAAGCTAACAATGATTTGATTAATATTATAAAATTGATACACGCTATCAGGAAATTCCTATCGTGGTACAGTACTAAAAGCAACGCTTTATTATGCTTTTCTGGTTGTTAATAAGAGGGCAAGATTTTTCAAAAGCAGTCGTGATTACATTCGTTAGTACAGGAAGAAATCAAGACTGCGATAGATCTAATCTGATTAGGTAAATCTAGCAGTGAAATGAACTCAGAGGAGAATGAATCCCAATTCGTAAGTTTCTTATTACGATATGATTTAACCGATGGTCTTTTAAAGTTAATATTAAACTAGATGCACGTATGATCAGAGGTGAGAATATCATCCGGATAACCCTCCAATTTAAACTAATATCAATCACTTCTTTACGAAACGAGTTAACAAACGTTGGCTCACATTGAGAATCTCTAACTCAGATGAGTAAATATAATTGAACAATGAGTACCCCAAATGGTATCATGAGCATTAGCGTTACAACCAATCATGAGAGGTAGTTTATTAACCCTACACTATATTACAAGATTCACCAGTGGAATCATAGGATAAATAGGCTGATGTAATGACAAGTTTGAAACATGGATCAGCATATACGAGAGTGATTAGCACGGCCGCATGATCCGTGCAGCACTAATTAAAAAGAGTGGCATCATTATCATTTGAAATATAAATGCACGCTCTGATTTTAAGGACGGTGGACTTTAGAAAAATCCTGACAAACTTCGAATTTACACCAGAAACCACACCATTAATAAGGTATGATTCTTGGATTAGATCAAAATCTGTATGCGATATAGCAAGCAGCCTCCTCAATAAGTTTAGTGATTTTACGAACACTTTAAGAATTTCATTAAATTCAAAGAGTAATGGGCTTCACATTCAAAACATTTCCATTAATTCAATGAGATTTGGACAATAGAAAAGTGCCTGTGAGTTACAAATGTCTATTTAAAAGGTGCAATGATTTATTAAACAAACGAGCTTAAAAATTCAAAAAGCTTGCATTTATTCTAAGGGTTTTCGGTATTTGCTCAGACTTAAGTATATATATAAATTCAAAAACTTACAATTTATTCCACGAGCTTTTGGTATTTCAAATAGCTGCCGAAACTAAGCTTTTATGTTTTAAGATTTATTGAATTTTCATTTTTATTCGGTATACTTTGGTCGAATCGGTCCACGTCTTAAACACATTTATAAAAATGAATAAAATTAATGCTTTCGGCATAAATGTGTGTGATGTTTCAAAAGGAAAGATAATAATCTTGAGCTTTTATATACAACCTACGATTAAATTAACAAACTTTATATTTATTTAAGGTTATAAAAATACAGCTTTTATTGTATAATTTTGTGATTTTATTGGAGATTGTGAATGAATTTAGAATGTTTAGAGAATTTATGTCAAATCTTCAACACCGTGCAAGGTCTCTAATACCCAAATGGAGAGAAAGATCTTATTATCACATAACACAATCATAATCAATCACTTTATATGATATATTTTCAAAATAGCTAGCTAAGATTGATATACAACAGCATATTCTTGCCTTGAAGATGATTTTATGTTTATGCTTTATTTACATAATAAAATAGCGGAAATTTCGCTATAAAGTAATAAATCTACTATTTATATATGGATATATGTACATACATATATATTCTGTTTATATAACTGGAACACTTCAACAACAAATACTAAACATTATAAAACATATTAAGACATGAAGAACAGTAGTATAGAAGATTAGCTGATTTCTTTAATTAAAAAAATAGCACATTTCACCTTGCCAACATTAAAACATCATTTTTTACGTGTCTCAATTCGCAGTCTTATATAAAGTTCCCACCGCTATGATATACAAATGGATTGTATTGTTTAACAGTTCATCGTATGTGTCTACGTTTATTAAGCAATAATTTATGACATATGAGGCAATCTTTATATTATATCGTGTTCTTCTCTATATATACCAAAGTTAAGTTAGGTCATCTTTCCATATAAATACACGATTTGTGGTTGTTTGGTGGTTCTATTTTAAAAAATTTACATATTTCGAAAAATGTAATAGAATATGCGATGGAAAATGACAATATTTGGTATAAAATTATAACTTCATCCACGCCTTAAATTAAATGTTATATGTGTGGCGATGTTTGTTTGTCTTGTATCGCAACCGTGCCAAAATGTCATAATATTCTAATTTTTCCACTTTTTTTTTTTTTAAATATATCGAGTTTTATCTATTTTAGCACGAATTACACTAAATTTAAGGTTAGTTGTACTCAATTTTAGTTTAGAGGCAATTACCCAATTTGCGACTGGAATATAGTGCGCACGAACAATTAAGATTTATGTCTATAGATTATAAATGTATGTACATATGTATATAAAAAATTGAGATGTCAACCAAAACATAAAACATTCATTATTCTCACCAAAATTTATGATTTACTAAAATGTAAAATGATGCACCAGTATGCGATTCGTTCGCCGCCTATTGTTCACATTGAAATCCTCAAACTATGTATAGTTGTGTTAATTACACAAACACGTTATTATTTTATATACAAAACAATGTAATACATAATTATATGTAACAAATTAAAATTAAACAATTCTTAATTAACAAACGATGGTACATAATTATTATTATTGTTATTACGATATACACAAATGTCTTTCGAACAAACGATGAAGATTTGACGACACAAAACAAGGAAATTAAAAATGTAAATCTGGATAAATTGGCGGAAAAAAGTGATTTCAGTAATATTGTAATTGTAATTGAAATTAATTTTTTTTTATTGATTAGAAATTTTCCAATTTTGTTAATAAAATTTTTGTAGTTTGTGAAATTTGCAAGCAAATATACGATTTATAATAATTAAAATCGATGATCAACTTTTAAAAGGTTAAAACTTTATTATTTCAATAAATTATTGTTGAAAGCATTACGAAACAATTAGTCACCGAGTTATCAATCAACATTATTACGATTTTAATGATTTCACAAAATTTTATGTACATTTGTATTTTTCCGTATTAAATTTAATTTATAATCTTTACAGCTACAATCCAAAGTTTGAACCAGTTCGACCCTATCCCAGCACCATTTGCCAGGGCGAGCAGATGGTGCTGAGGTAGGATAATTTGCACGCCTGCTCAGATGTGGTAGCCATTTCTCAAGCTGCCTTAGATAATACCACCAATAGTTAATAATTAATAAAAATGCCATTTGAATTCTATAGAATTTACAGATTGTAAATAAACATCAAACTGGTTGTTGTACAATAAATAAATTCATAAATTCTGAAAGCTTAACAAATTTTATTTTAATTTTTGGCCAGAAGATAGTAAAGGGTATTTTTTATAGAGTTACACATGTTTAACTCATAATGAAACAAAGAAATATATTTTTAATATCAATGAAACGGGCTTTATAGTATAGACAATTTTATGACATTAATGTTTAAATATGATTTCGGCCATGTGGCCGCCACGGCTGGCGCGTACAAAATGCTGGCGCAGCATTTGCGGCCGTATTCCACCAATAACTCTTCGAATGTTGATTTCCAGGTGTTCAATTGTCTCTGGTTTATCGACATAGACAAGTGACTTTACATAACCCCAAAAAAAATAATCCCATGGGGTTAAATCACACGATTTCGGTTGCCAATTAATTGAACCATTACGCGAAGTTATTCTTTCATCAAAAGTTTCTTTGAGTAAATCAATTGTAGCGCTCGCTGTGTGGCATGTGGCTCCGTCCTGTTGGTATCACATGTCAGCAAGATTAATACCAGCTAATCGAGGTACGAAAAAATTTCTAATCATGTCCCTATACCGCTCACCATTGACAGTAACTATCATCGTTTTTGAAGACATATGGACCAATGACTCAGGGCTGGCCCATAAAGCGCCCCTAACAGTAATTTTCTGTGGATGTGAAATCGACAAAAGCTTGGGGATTATCCTCACTCCAAATGATAAATTCTGCTTATTTACGAACCCATTCAACCAAAAATGGGCTTCATCGGAGAACAAAATTTTGAATGGAAATTCAGCATCAATATCAATTTGTGCTTCAGCCCATTCGCCGAATTGGCAACCCATACGATGGTCGTTTGGCTTTACTTCCTGCACAAGTTGAACCTTGAAAGCTTTTTAGCCAAGATCCTTTAAAATCTACCATAAAGTGGAAGGACACAACCCCAGTTGCTGAGAACGGCGAAAAATTGATTGATTTGGATCTTCTTCAATGCTTTCCTTTACAGCGGCTACAGCTTCTTCAGTGCGCACTGTTCGGCATCTCATGGGATGCACATTATCATTAAGAGTATACGTGGTCCGATAACGATCTATTATTATTCGAATTAGCCGCTCTGAAGGACCATTATGTACGCCATAAAATGGACGAAGTGCACGATAAGTTTGACGAACAGAACCATTATTTTGATAAAAAAAATTCAACAATTTGCAAGCGGTGCTCTGATATAAGTCTATCCATAATGAAATTTTTGAAACCAAACTAAACAAAAAGCAACTATCAGCTGTTAAATGGGTTGTCAAATAAAGCAGTGTTGCCAACTCAAAGTTGTGAACCTCTAAAAAAAACACCCTTTACATATAAAATAAAACTTATCCAGGTTACAATTTATTTAATTTCGACAAAGCTCATCGTTAATAAGTAAAATTGAATTAAAATAAGGACAACGGTTAAAAGTTCTAAAAGCTCAAGGGGTTTGTTAAATTAAACTTGAAGTTCATTAGAGCCTACTCAAAATACGGGAAAAAATTGAAACAAGCTTTTGACTTTTTGACTTTTTAAAATTGGAAATAAATTCGAATGTACCTCCTTCTGAATGCTGATTTCTGGACCTAAATTAGAACCGAAAGCTACCTAGAACCAAGTAACTAGCTTATTTAACTGTTCATAGTCAAATATTTTAAGCTAGGAAAACTAATTTGTATAGATTGAGCAAATTTAATCGAACTCTAAAGTCGGGGAGATTAAAAAAATATAATTTTAGTAAAAACTCGGTGGGTTCAAAATGACATCTTTAAATTCGTGTATCTTAAGTATTTATTGTCAGATTTTCACATCATTTTTTCGTTCGCTGCTATATACAACAAGCATTTTGTTTAATCAACATTTGTAAATAACGAAGAGCTTTTTCGGAACAAAATTAATATTATTATTTCAATTTTTTTGAACGTAGCTTTTTATTTTATCTGAATTTTAAATAAATAATAGAAAGATTGTGGCGAGGGTTTATTATTTATAGGCGGTTTTATCCAAATAATAATCCAAGTTTACATGCTGAGTCGAATTTTGTATTTGAAATGGAGCTTTCGATTAAATATATAACTATTTGGATTAATAATTTTTTATCGAAGTATTTTAAATTTGTGAATTTAATGGTTTTAATTTGCTCAAGGTTTAAAAAATAAAAAAATTAAAATTGGGCGAATTTTAGTCCAGCACTCAATGCCACTAATGGGCCCACGGTGCAATACCCACATTCACACTAACATTCATTCAACCCATTCACACAAGTACAGTATACCACCTGCGCATTGCATAGCTCCATGTCACCCTGTACAGTGACATGGAAGATGGGTCGGCCCATGAGTTCTACATTCCAACAGAGGGTCATAGATGTTTTCAATTTAATCACCGATCGTAATCGGGAGATGAAAAATCCCTTTTGCATCCCGCCTCTGTTGGAATTCGAACCCGTTACCTCCCGATCAAGGTTTACTGCTTGCAACAAATAAAAAGCTCAACAACTTTTAATTTAAAATTCGACAAAGCTAATCATTATTAATTTAAATTTTATTTATTCATGAATATGCAAAATAATGTAAAGTTATAAAAGCTCAACAATCATCACCATAACATATTAATTAAAAGATTTGAGATTAAATCAGTTGCGAAAAGTTCCAACTGATCGAACCACCTATACATATATAAATAAGAGGCGTAAGGTTCAGACCATTATGGATTATCTGCCCCATGAAATCTAGTGTAAAAATCACATTATCAGAACTAGACAAAAAATTTATCAATTTATCTATAAAAATATAATTTAAATTTACAATTTTACATGCACAAATACAAAATTTTGTGAAACTTTTTGTTTTTTTCGGAGATAGTACCCCTAGTTACATCACTTGTATAGAGGGTTAAAAGCGATATAATTTACAAACATATAGTTCTTTTTTTACGCAAGGTGGATCAAGTGCAAATAAATCAATTTGAATTAAAACACATTTTTTATAAATTAATTAATTAATTAAAACACAAATCAAAATAAATTATATTGAAAACGAATTACTTATTTGCCTTTTAGGTGCCGCTAGTTGCGCTAAAAATTCATAAGGTATGTTTATACATGAAATTGCCTAGAGCATTTTTATTTTATATGGATGTGACCCAGGAATACCTTTCGCTCTAGTTTGAAAATACTTCAGACATTGACTAAATTTGTTTTGCAACCTCGCCTGCCGTTTATTGAGAGACACTAATAAATAATTAGATTTAGGTGACACCTCCTGAAGTGTATTTTAATTTTATCTTGGCCATAAATATACGATTGAATATAAATTACCATGCAGGCACTTAAAAATTTCAAATTTTACTGGCCTATGTACTATAAAACGTTATACTTTTATGTGTTTACGTTTAACCTGGCTTACCCACACTTTGCGCTGTTAGTTTTCTATTTTACTTACTAAACTTTTTTAATTGTTTCATTGTAGTGGTGTGGTGTGGTCATGGAATGCCGCATACCGCGGTAAATTCGGTATTTTTTGCTAAAGAAATTGGAAGTTCAAAAATTTCTGATGGAAAATATGGTTTTGCTGCTAAATATTTAAATTTACATTGCCGAACAAAATATTTCCTACTCACGTGACAACATTGATTCAAATATTAATTAAGTCGACAAAAAGTGATAATGTTTCAACGATCGCCAATGAAAAATGATAAAATACAGCAGCTAAATGTCCACAGATGAGTTCGGGATTTTGATAGAAAAAAAAATTGTCATTTTTAAAAATACGGTATTCTACCTGTGGAACAATTAAGTTTGGAGGTTTATGACTGCTACGAGTGAACTGTCCATAATAGGAGGATTAACAATATTTGTGGTTGTGTAGATGGTACTATTATCATGTTTTTTACAATTAGTAAAATTGATTTTGTATATTCAATCAGTTAAAACCGAAGAGAAGTTTCCATATCCCTAAATTAATTAATTTACGGCTAAATTTAAGAACAGCGGCCAAAGTGATATTTGTTTGTGCAATAATTCACAATATTGCGCGTGTACAATAGTTCGGGATAATAATTTGGAACAAAATATGGCCGAAAGTTTAAATAATATTTTACATTTTTTCAACTAATTTTTACAGTAAATATAAAATTCTTGAGATAAGTATAAGGAAAATTACTAATTCGAAATAAATGTATGTAAGAAAGCGTCAATATTCATAACCTCAATTATAATTTCAGAATCTATATGTTTTTGACCTTCTGGCGGCGGCACTTGTTCGACCTTGAGCTTGTATTAAATTTCGTATAATTTCTGAAGGTTCACTTACGTTGCTACAAATAATTTTTGTTTGAGAAACATCATCAATTTCTTGGGCTTGCTATGGAGTCTTCAATTCAAACCACCTTACGATCCCGCTCTAACATTTTTAAAATGAAATCGTCAACTATATGGCTGTGCGATACCATTATCATAATAAATCATAATTTATCTGGTCTGCCTTGAAAACACATTAAAGTACAATTCATTTTGATGAAAGTCAAAGTTTTCTTCAGCGTTAGTTGAGTGGCGTACTATCTCCAAAAATCGATGGTTTCGCAGCGATTTGATTGGAACATGGATAGGTGTAGGCTGGTAGGCGGGCTATATTCTCATAAAACGATAAGCTATGGTCATAGTCCCGGTCAGTTTTCTTTAAAATGAAGATCATAAATTTCTTTTGAATGCTTTCAATCCTTTTGATGTGGTTAGCATAATAAGGGCTCCAAATTACTGATATACGTATATTAAACTTGGGTATACTCAAAATATAGTGAAAATAAAGTTGACAAATTTGTAAATTCTCCAGTCCAACGCTTAACAAAACCAAACATAGAATTTGCTTTAGCAATGCATTTGTCAATATGGTTGTTAAAACTCATATTTTCAGCGAATGTGACTCCTATAGATCGATTATTCCTTTAACTCTTTGCAGTTCCGTATTATTAACGCTATAAGCAAAGTTAATCGGGTTTCTTTCATTACTTTGCATTTGTCAATATTCAACAGCAAAGAATTTTTGTGGAACCATTCACTGAATCTCTCGATGTCTTCTTGTAATATTTTTGTGTCATGTATATCTTTGATTGTATGATAAATTTTTATATCATCTGCGAACATGAGAAGATTAGAGTATTTTATGACTTCAGTTATACCATTTATGAAAACGAGAAAAATCCATGGTCCAATATGGGAACCCTGAGGAACTCCTAACGTTACTTTGATTATTTTAGATTTTTCGCTTCCAATTGACACATATTGTACGCGACTAGACAAATATGAGTTGAACCATTTAATGGAGTTGGATGCAAAGCCAAATTGTAACGACTTTCTACAGCCTTGTGATGGCTGATGGAGTCAAATGCTTTACTAAAATCAGTAAACACTACGTCTACTTGATTGCGGTTTTCAATTTCATTAATAACTTTGTTGGTAAATTCAACAAGGTTAGTAGATGTAGATCTTCTAGGCATAAACCCATGCTGATTGAGTGATGTATGTTGAGCTAGGATTCCTGTTGCATACAACAAAAAGTGATGTCTTCTCTTTTACCCGAATTAAACACAGGTGTTACTTTAGATATTTTCTATGTATCAGGGAATATTCCGGATGTTAACCGGAGAGGTTGTATATTTTCCGTAATGTTTTTACTAAAATATTCGCATATTTTTTTAATATAGACGTTGGAATATTATCGGGCCCACATCCGTCATCAAACTGATAAGTGCATATAAAATAACCTCATCACTAATAACCGGTAAACTGATAAGTTTATTATTATTATTTACGGTTGAATGAGTGGTAAACCAATTACTGTTTTTGGGTTTGTATACATGTTGAAAAAAATCCTCAAACATGTCAGCAATTTTTTGGGGATTTGATGTTTTAATATCGTTCAAATACATATTAGTTGGATCTAAAGTATTTCCAGAATTGTTTAGGGTTGCGGTTGTAATGCTTCGTTGTACATCTGCAATATATGATAGGTACTTTTCCTTGAAGTATGTATCAAATTCTTCATTAGATTGGAGAAACGCAGTCCTATCCGATTCTAAACCACTTTTAATCATCTTGACATGGACTTTAGATTTATGGCTCTTCAGATTAATCAGATGGTCGCCAAACCAAGGAGGATGAATATTAGATTTTTTCCGGCACAATGGAATGTGGGTTTCAAAACCTTGTAATAAAATTTGGTAGAATTTGTTAGCATCTTGATTTACATCATTAGTGTTTAAAGCAGCGTCCCATTGTATAGTTTCTAAGTACTGCTGAAGTCCAGTGTGGTTTATTTAGATAAAGTCACCTAGTACTAAGACTAAGTCATTTGGTTTTGTGAGATTAATTATTTCATCCAGTGCATCACTACATCTGCCGTATATTTCACTACACGAACTCGGTGGAATGTAGGCTGTATAAATAAACAGATTCGTCTGATTTATTTTGAATTTTACGCACACATGCACTAGATGCCGGAATTTAAAGAGTGATTTTGATGATTTATAGTAGGTCACACAAGTAGCGGATAAAGAAGGTCCACCTGTCTGTAATACACAGGTGCATGATCCGGAGGGCGCCAAGTATATCCGGATACACCGTTAGAGACTGGGCTAGTTTTTAGACTGGGCCCCCAGCCTGGCTGGTTATCAGCACGGTACTGGTGTACTAGTTGCCCGGTGGTCACCACTGGGAGGTAACACGCACACTTGTGGAAGCTGCAAGATACGGAGCTGGCAACAAATACACCATAGATGATGCTCGATAGATGATGGAGTTAAATTTATAGCTATACTGGAAACCATTGAATGCTCTGCGATAACACCTCCTCCTGATTTTTTTTCACTTGTTGATGATGAACGATCACATCTAAAAACAGCGTAATCTTTTCCAAAGTATTCCTTACTGTTAATGTTAGGATTCAATGAGCTTTCACCAATTACGTAAATTAAATAATTAGTTTTTAGAACAAAATTGAAAAAATTAGAAGCTTTTGATGCCATCTTCTTCACGTTCTGGAAGTATATCGTAAATTTCTTGGATTTCTAATGTTTTATTGATTTAGCTGATTGTGATAAATTACCGACGGCATGGAAATTAAAGGCTGGATAATGCTAGATATAGCAGATTGTTGATTTATAATATTTGTGTAAGATCGAGCCTTCGCCACAAGTGAGTGTAGTCTGTCATTCTCAACTGATGAAAAATATTTAAAAGAACGTGTGTGTCTTGATATAGCAACTTAACCATGAGGCACACTGTCAAATAATTCATGAGATTTCGGATTTGTTCTTACACATATCACATTCGGTGATGTTAAACCTTGCGCTGCATGGATAGTTATGACTTTACTAGTTGATGGTATGGTGAGTTGAGAAACTAATTGTTTATCCGCCTTGGTGAAAGTTAGATAATATTTCATTCATGTTGCCCGACATAATAAAGCTTTTCTAAAAATTGAGTAAGCTTTAAGTATTTTCAGTTTCATAAATTTATTAAAGTTGATGGATTCAGTGAGCTTTCAGTGTTAACATGATACACTACAAATTTATTTGTGCAAGCTTTCCAAGATTTATCACAATCATTACATTTGCCATTAGGTTTTACGTTATTACCTTTCTTCACAAAACTATAAGCGACTCCACACAAATTGAATAGGATTCAATAAAATAATCTTGAAGATTGGCATTCGACCCTATACGATATGCTGATTAATCAATGTGCAAAAACATCCATACTTTGTTAGCTTTTAATATGTGGAGTTGGCATTAAAACAAATCACCATCAATTTTATAAAATTAATCACACTAGTTATTATAATTATAATACAGTTAGCTTAGTGTACTGTACACTACAATATAGTTCAGCATGTATGTATATAGTTCTCACACAAAACTATGCTCTATATACAATATATGCAAATTTATGTGTGTCGAAATATTAAGTCATTTTTAAACGAAAGAAAGTGAATAATTTTTTTTTGTATACTCGTAACGTAAGTATTACAAAACGGATAGCAAATGTGTAAAACAAAAAAACCAGATAGTAATTAAATGCAAAATAATACAAAATTATTAATAATCTTTTGTATATGTACGTAATGCAAATTCAATTTCAATTTCTTGTCTCAATAGAAATGTATGTACATAAAATATGTATATATAGACAGAAAACAAAAAGAAATACAATTTTTTTTGTTTCCTATGCAGCGGTATAAATCGCGCGTCTTCCTTCTTTCTAATGATTCCGACAGCACATACACATCTCTATGTGAGGTACCATCGAAAATACTCAATAGCATGCATAAATTAAAATATTATGTTTTGTTAAATTTAATAAGAACACGAATGCCATTTATTTCGTTCTCGATTTCCTTGAAAGCATAAATCATGCCCCCGACGAACTTAAAAACTGTATCGATTGATTTCTAATAATATCATCGCGCGCGTTGCTATTTCATTGATAAAACTATCAAACTATCTCTCATATATATGTATAAACAAATTATTTATTGATCAAACACTATGTATATACCGAAAATTTACGTCGAACATCTATACATATATACATATGTACGTATCTACAAAGTAGTTTTATTTTAATAGCACAAATAGGGTATCGCTATAATCCATAATACATAGAGAAATTTCTAATAAACTTCCGTGTAGGATATAATAAAATTCTCGCTGAAATCAACAAAACAAGTTTTATACGCGCTTGTGTACAGTAACTAAACTATATGAAGAGATATGACTCAGAATTAAGATATATGTATACATATATACAGGTGTGTGTTTGGTTTATATATAAAAATTATAAAGACAGTCACTCAACCGGATTTAATATATATTTGGTTTTGATTTATATTTGTAATTAATTCGCTCACTTCGCATATATAATTAAATCTAGTCGACCATTTAGCAAACGTGCGCTTTTGATGATGCGAAGGACATCTTAATAAAATGCGCGCGAAGATCATTAAATTGCGTTGTGAAATAATATTACAATTTATGTCTTGAGTGCGAAATAAATTTAAATATGATCATTTTGTATGCGTTCCGCTTCACAACCCTTTGATATAATTGTGTATAATATATCTCCTATTTTTGAGCAACGCTACATCAAATATTGTGTTGCTTTATTACGTTAATATTTACGTCTTTTATTTGATTCGGTTTCTTTTTTGAAGATTAAGTTTAAGATAAGTTTAGTACGGTTGGTAAGTATTTGACACCAAAAAATGAATGTGTGCAATATTCATCCGACCATATAGAAAAATTAGCATGGTTTTTTGTCAAGACATATGACTTCGACTTTTCTTCGTATATTGCTATAAAAAAAAATTTTTTTTGGTCACTTAATAAATTTATCAGTTATGCAGACCATTCACGATGGCATATGTATGTCTATATATGTATATAGACCAGGCCGTTGCCAAAGAGGTTTGCCATTTGCCTATATGCGACGCTTTCAGATGTTGAGTATATTCCTAAAAAATTTAAAAGTATTATGTATATTGAAAGAATTAGAACACAATAAACGTAACCTATTGTAACATTGTTGTTTAATCGAAAATGTCACTTGAAATCTGCGTCAAATTATTTTTTTACAGTAACTGCGTAAACGATGCTGACACACAAACTTTTCCGCAATTTAAAATATTATTTTCCCGTATATCCGTCTCATAAATAATTATGAATAAATAAGTTAACATTTAATTCACTTTCAAAACAAATTAAAAATACTTACTTATCATTATATTTAAAATTAACTTTCAAATATAATTGGCATTCAATCGCACACAAAACATGGTTCAAATTTGAAATGTACAAAATGACAACCTTTAGAAATAAAAAAGTTAATTAAATGAGTCTGGTGTTGAACACTGCAACTACAAATTGAAATTGAATCTGCATTACCATCAGAAAGTACGGTAATATTCGTTGAATTTCATATGAGATAAATGGGCATGCTTGTTGTTGTAATTTAACAAATAAAATACGATTTTAAATTCTCACTCCGAAATTGTTTAGTGCAATTGTTTTTGTAAATGTGTCACAAAAACACGCTATATATTAGTTAATAGTCTATTTTATTACGTACGCAAATCCTAACAATTAAGTATGTCATACATATTTGCAGAGTATTTACGATTCAGGGGCCAGTCAGTTTATCGTATACCAATTTATCGTACGATAGATTAGTTTTTATGCATGTTTCGAATTTAATGATGAAATTCGATTTGTTTGTTTGAAATGGGATTCTAAAATAAGTTTTGGCAGAAGTTCTGGAAAGTGACCAATAAAAACGGAACTAGGTGATTCCTTGACAGATTACAATAAAACTACGTTGGGTGGAAAGGTATGTTGAATGGAAATGGGATTTTAAAATGGTTTTGGGATGAAATTCTGGAAAATGTCCAAATGGAACAGAACTAACCCGTTTTTTGACCGACCATAATTCTTTTTTTTCAAACAAACCAAATTTCAGCAATAATGTTATTGCACGAAAAGTTTTGTTCCGTCCGTTGTATTAGAACAGCCAGGACGATCCTTTTTATGCACATGTGCCACACAATTAAAAAATCTATGCCAATCTGTGAAATAAGTTAGTTTATTGTATATTGTAATGCACAACAATTATGCAAGTGTAATGTTTTTGAATAATCAATCAATTGGATAAAATATTTATGGGCAAAATATATAATAATTATTGGGAGTGTTCAATTTTTAACAGTGTAATTAAAATTAATTGTAGTGTTATAAAAAATAATAACTAATTTTATATGAGCTTCTGCCAATGGAGATATTTAAATTCGAATTTTTAGTAAATTTTGGAAAATTTCGCCCAAGCTTTACAGCTCTTAACGAAAAACCATTGATGGATTTGAACAGCTTAATGTATCTGCTTTCCAATCTACATATATTGTCTCCATATGCGCCAATCTCTGGGATTTGAGTAATTGAATTTAGTGCTGGAGAACATTTGGCCATATTTTCTTATTCGAAATTTTAGTAAACTTTTGAAAATTTAACCTAAGTGCCTAACGGCTTATATCGAAATACCATTGACGGATTTGAACAGCTTAATGTATCTTCTTTCCAATCTATTTTGTCTCCATATGCGCCAATCTCTGAAATTCGAGTAATTGAATTTAGTATAGGAGAGCTTTTGACCATATATTCTTATTCGAATTTTTAGTAAACTTTTGAAAATTTCACCCAAGTGCCTAATGGCTTAGATCGAAATACCATTGACAGATTTGAATAGCTTAATGTATCTTCTTTCCAATCTATTTTGTCTCCATATGCGCCAATCTCTAAAATTCGATTAATTGAATTTAGTGTAGGAGAGTGTTCGACCATATATTCATATTCGATTTTTTAGTAAATTTTGAAAAATTTCGCCTAAGTACGAAATACCATTGACGGATTTGAACACTTAATGTATCTGCTTTCTAATCAATATTGTCTCCATATGAGCCAATCTCGAAAATTCGTGTAATTGAATTTAGTGTAGGAGAGCTTTTGTACATATATTCTTATTCGAATTTTTAGTAAATTTTTGAAAACTTCACCCAAGTGCCTAAATGGCTTAGATCGAAATACCATTGACGGATTTATGAAAATTTGGTTAAGAGCCGTACGGTTCATATCGATATCCATTGACAGATATGAATAGCTCAATGTATTGTTTTCTATAAATACTGTCTTTTTATGAACCAATCTTTAAATTTCGTGCATTTGGGTATGATGTTTTAGAGCTTCTTTCTATATATTCGCGAATATAATATTTTTTCTTAAATTTAATGCAAAAGCCCAACGACTCCTATCAATAAGTACGATCTGCTTATAGTTAAATAGCCTATTGTATATTCTTGTCAATCTTTATTGGCGCAATATGAGCTAATCATTGAGATTCGTGTTATTGGATTTGGTGGAGGAGACTTTCTGGTCAAACATATATTTGCAGAATGTTTTGCATTGCGTGGGAATAAATAAACGAGCTAACTATACAAATTTAACACCGGTCGCTCCTCACAACTTCCGCATAAATTAGTAAGATGGTGAAGATTATGTACATCCTCAAATTTTGTGTAAAATTAAACCCCTTTTCTGTGTTACATGATACGAAAATTACAATATGTTACAAGAAGCATTTATGTGAGAGCTTTTATTTGTTACAGTATCCCTCTTCACGATCGATACAAAAGCAGGAAGACCCTACACATAATACTTTTATTGTTATACAAATAATCATTGATAAGGATATAGTATGTATAGTAAACTATCATATTGTATCACTATGTATTAAATTTAAAAGTGTTTTCGGAAATTGGTAAACTCCATATGCGCATATCCCAAACTGCCTATATAAATCGAATATTTAAACAATAAATTCAATTTTTTTATAGAAGTATTGTATTGAATTTCTATTTGATTTGTACTTAAATGTGTCACTTGTGACAATATATAAAACGTACAAAATAAACAAAACAACATACATATGTACATATATAAAACAACCCTCCACACCACACTACCATAACCGCATTTGTACTAATATTTAGTTTCATATTTGCGTATAGTTATCGCGCGTATTACGTCACGTGCCACATTTTTTTTATCCATATTCATAATTAGTTAAGAGAAAATCGGTATATCTGTATAATATACATATATAAGATTCCATTCACCCAGATAGATCTTTTGAGGTTTTTGGTTCATAAATTGCTGTGGTGTGAAATTTTGCATAATAAATCGCGCGTTCAAGTAAAAGTAACTTAAGTTATTTATAATAAATAATCCGCAAAATTAAAAAAATATAAATATTGAAGGTGACTTAATAAAAACATTTGTAAGTACATACGTATAGTTATTTTGTCTGTGACTCATTGCAATTCGAAAGTTTTGTATATACATACTTATGTACGAAGATTATCTCATTCCAATTTTTATTTATTTTATATTTGATTTGTCAATCAAATTGTATATATACGCGATTGTTTTGGTTTTGGCACAATTCTGAATTAGGCTAAAGGCGTTGACAGTTTGATGTACATACATATATAGTGGCAGAAGTGTAGGATGCCTATTAAAAACTATTATTTAAAAGTACGCGGTCAATTAGACGCGGATTTATATAACATGGGGTGTTGTTAATCATGTTTATTCAATCTTAAAGGTATATGTAAATACCTTTCGTTTATTATTTAATCGCACGATTTTTTTGTTTATATTTTATGCACGTAGAATTATATGTAATTGGGCTAACTTATATTATCATCTGTGGTTGTATAATCGTATCAAAAATTCTGTTAATAGTTATCACGAAGCATATGCCGGTACTGCCAAATGCAATATGTATATTATCTCAACGTATCTGTTTTATTGCATTAATATAAATTGTGTCTGATAAGATAACATTTAATTATTTCCACTAATTGAGGTAAACGCACATACTTGACAACAAATATACATTTATTGTTAGCTGTTTCGCTTTCGCATTTTAAAAAGTTAACTAAACAGTTGAAGAGATAAAAAGCATAATTTCACCAAATCAAAAAAATCGTTTGGCCGGACTTCAAGAATGCAAGATCTGTGATGGTAGATTATCGTTTGGCCAAAGATCACCATAAATTTGGTAACGTCCTTCAATTCGAAACCATTGATCGACCGAATTCAGATTGCAGTGATCGAAAGTTATCGTTTAACCGCACAGATCGTTGGTACCCGATCTTCAATTCTTAACCGTTGATCGATCGATTAAAGATTACAGTTGTTAGAGATCGGTATGTTCCACAAGCGAATTTAAAAAAAAACGTTGTTATTACAACATAAACAAAAGCATTTAGACGTCACAGACTGATTATTATCATTACTGGGAATGGAACCAGGCCATTCCTTAACCAAATTATTAATTATTTCTTGCCTCGATTATGATGAAACTCGACACACATATCCAATCCCGATACTTTTAGGATTCAGAAACCAGTCAAATATTCCAGATATTTAACAAAGATTCATAAAAGATGTTCCATAACATTTTAGTATTCAAAATGTGTAATTTTCAGATAATGAATATTGCGGCTTTGGAACTACCGCACTACCGGAACGAACTGAAAAAGTGTCAACAGAAATTAAAAATATCGCCATCATTGGATTTACAGTGGAAATATGTTTTATGAATTCAAATGTGAATGTTAAATTTATGAAAAATATAACAAAACTATTTTTAATAAATTACACCGCTTACGTAGGCGGAGGTGCTATATCTTCTAGTTAACACTAAAACAAAATTTAAAAAAAAAAAAAGGTTTTCCTGTGTGTGTGTGTGTGTGTGTGTGTGTGTGTGTGTGTGTGTGTGTGTGTGTGTGTGTGTGTGTGTGTGTGTGTGTGTGTGTGTAACAGATTGTCGTATACTATATGGTTTATCAGATTGCATTACATAATGAAAACATTTTTATTATTTGGTATTCGTTTCTGTTCCAAATTCCCCGAATTTCAGTGGTTGATTGAATTGTATATTTGTTTATAGACAGAGAAGAATTACTAATTTTGAGTAGGTTTTTGATTAAAGCAGCTGGTATATCATCTGTACTGAATTACAATTTTACAGTATCTGTGTATGTGTACGGCTTATTTGGCATATTTAATTATTAAGTCATACACACCGAGTATAGCTCGCATAGTTTCGGTTGAATTTTACTGAATATAGGTTCTCTAAATGTGCGACAGATTTAATGAAAAATGCAACCTTGCTTGCAAATAAGCTTGCTAGTGATCTTCAGTTCTAAACCGATTAAAGATCGCAGTGATCTAAACTATATCGTTAAGCTGGAGATCGTCAAAATCTTGGTGGTCTTCTATTCTAAATTATTAATCGACGATTGCGGATTGCTGTGGTCGAGAAGTGTTATTTGGCCATAGATCGTCTTAACTTTAGTAACGATCTTCAATTCTAAACGGTTAATAGATCGATTAAAGATTATACAGTTATTGAAAATTATATAGTTTAGCCATAAAGATCACCGTAGCTTGGCAACGATCCTAAATTTTAAACCATTGTTCGACTAAATCAACATTGATCGCAGTGATCTAAATTAATGGTTTTGGTTAAAGATCGCCCTATGTTTGGTGGTAACGTGCTATTAATCGAACCAATTGAAGACCGCAGTGATCAAAAATTATCATTTGACCAAAGATCACTGTAAGCTTGGCAATGACCTTCAATTCTTAACAATTGATCGATCGACCGATTAAAGATCGCAGTGTTCGAGAATAATTGTTATACGAATTTTGTAATTTATTCAATAGTATGATTGCTAATAGTTTAAGAAGCAACGAAATTGTTCAATATTTCTCAAACGGATTCCCTTCAATACCATCATCATGCAATAAATTTCTCAGCCTTTACGCAGTCAAAACTGATCGAGCCGTAGTAATTCTATACGTAACTACAGATTTTGCTGGTACCATCACAAGCACTGTAGGAGAGCACAAAAAAGTACAAAACCGTGCGAGTTTCTACCCAAAAAAAATCAATCCACGAAATCAAGCTCTTTAAACGATTAAATTCGACTGTCCATACTGAAAATAGTCGAGAACAAGCAAACCGCCGTCTTTTTCTAACAGATTATACCAAAAATCTCATTTTCCTTGTGGATACTGGGGCTGATCTTTCAATGATTCGAATGAGCTATTTCCAAGGAAATCGATCTCGTGATCCAGTATTGTGCCATTCGGCAGCGAATGGTCCATATAATAAGTTCACATATATGATTGAATTAGAGATATGTCAACCGTCGTAGATCCGTTTCACAACACATTAAAAGCTTCGCTTGGAAGAGAGGTAATACCAAGTTTTGGAGCCCTGAGTTACCTACAATTTAAATTTTGACCATTACGAGATAATTTCTGTTCGTGTTGGCAGAACACAAGCAAGCCTAATTTTGGTATTTTGTCGCATATCAATTTTAAAAATCAAAAAGTAAAAAATGTAACACTTGACATTTCAGTCAAATGTTGCGCTGATGTGTTTTACGAAAGATGTACTCCAACATGATATTAAAAAGTAACAGGGACAGAGCATCTCAATTGCTGATCGATCATCGGTTTAAAAAATTAAATTTTTGCACCGGGCGTCTGGCACCAATATTTTATTTTAATATTTGAAGTTATAATGAGGCATCTGTAATACAATTTAAAAGTTTCGTGTGAGGTCTCGGTAGTAACCGCATAGTTTATATATTTTATACGATGAGACTGTCAGTAAAATTGGTACATTAAGGGAAGATATAATGAAATACTCAAACATTATTCCGAACAGCGACCCTATAAAAAATACACTTACTGTCATATTCAGTATTAATGAAAAACTTGAAAATAATTATGCGTGTATGACATAATATATGGGGCATACGTTTTCAGGTTCTCTTATCATTGACATGTTTGCTGAGTTCTTTAATATTGGTCTATTACAAACCGGATGATGTTGACAAGTATATGAAAATTCTACAACAGCAATGGTAGACGCATATATTTATGTGCACATCATATAACACAGACTGCAATCGAATATAGACGCATAGATGCAGTACAGATGGTATACCAGCTGCTTTATTAAAAAAAAAAAACTATACGAAATTACGAAATATAGTAATTTCTCTCTGTCTAGTATATTCATATAATATAATCAATCACAGTGCGGGGAGGGATTCGTAAAATTTCAAAAAGAAACGAATACCAAAATATTTTCATATTATGCAATGCAATTTGATAACTATAGTGTACATATGCGACAGACAATCTGTTACACACAGAAAATTTTTATTTTTATTTGTGTGTTAAAAAAAAAAGACACCCGCAGTCTACTCAAGATTAAGAAATCCTGACCTATACCATAACTAAACGTCATAATTTAATTAAAATTTAAGTACATTTGTGTTGTAAACTATAAGTAACTCATTATGTATAGGAATTTAATTAACTAATTATAATATTTTATGATCCACACATGTCACCTAACTAACTAAGCTGTGGATATATGTATACTTTAAAAATAGTTTTTGTGATATTTTCATAAATTTCACGTTCACACCACGCCTACATAAAGGAATATGCGTATGATAGTTTTTAAAATATTAACGCACCTCACATAAAAAATAAAACTATAATCTCTATATATTATAACCGTCTCCAAATAAAGTACGAGTATTGCCGTGTCTAATACATATCACGTTTTCATACCTCGTTAAAAAATTAAATAAATGTGGCCAAATCATAGTGTCTATACTATAAACAATACACAATTCACTGTTTTATAATGACGGTCATTAACATTTATACGCGATTTGCTAATAAAGCACAAAACTATATACTATATGTACAATTATATTCTGTGTGTAATTCAATTCTTCAATAATATTCCACAAGAACACAAAAATTGAATCGTATGTCCGATATTACAAAATTGAAATGTAATATGTATAAGATACCTACAACAACAACAACAAAAGAATAAGATCTTGATGAAAAAGAAATCAATTTATTTATTGTTGTTGTATTTTATATTATTTCTAATGATTCATTCATCCACATCCTATGCTGTTGTTGTTAAAAATTCGCCTTGAACACAATAAAAAAAAAATTATTAAAACATTTTTATGTATCAATATAAACAACACAACCATATTTTAAATTGAAGAACAACTATTTTTTTTTTGTAAACTATAAAGTGAAGGTAATCGTACCCTGATATTTAAATAGAAAATTGATTGTATTTTACGATAGTATATGTATTATAGTTTATATAATACATATACAGCCAACAGAGATCATTTCGTTGTGTTTCGCGTATATACCGGATTATGTGTTTTTACTACTATTGGTTTTTATCGACGGTTTGTGGTTTGTATATTTGTTGTGTGTTGGTCAGTCTGGGAGTCAACAAGAATCGAAAAATATGTACCATTTTGCAATTAACTGACATCCGGGTCTTCAACCTCCTTTATATGGATATGGGAACCAGTAGAGATATCAAATTTCACAACGGTCAAACCGAATCATTAGAATTTGGTTAATAATATTTTAATCAATTGATTGGCCCCTGCGGTCGGAGGGCACTCACATGTCTCGTAAATCTAAATTGCACGAACATGTTTCCCAAGAATACCACCACTAAAATTAACCTTTATAAAATAAACAAAAAGGAAAAATGGATACCGCCAAAAAAACACCGGACCCCCGCTCAAGTACTCGGACTATTTTTCGTGTGTTTTACTATGGAGTGTGTAGAAATATTGACGAAAATTTGATATCAGAAATTTTTTTTATTTTATTATTGTTTATTAATTATAATAAATGAAAAAAATATTTTGAGTATCCATTTTAGGCACACTTTTGAAGCACTCCCATAGTAAAACACACGAAAAATAGTCATGTGTAGGTACAAGACTATTTTTCGTGTGTTTTACTATGGGAGTGTGTAGAAATACTGACGAAAATTTGGTATCAGAATTTTTTATATTTTATTATTGTTTATTAATTATAATAAATGAAAAAAATATCCTCAGTGCAAATTTTAGTCAAACTTTTGAAGCACTCCCATAGTAAAACACACGAAAAATTGTCTTGTACTTACACATGACTATTTTTTGTTTGTTTTACTATGGCAGTGTGTAGAAATATTGACGAAAATTTGGTATCAGAATTTTTTTTTATTTTATTATTGTTTATTAATTATAATAAATGAAAATATATTTTCAATACCAATTTTAGTCAAACTTTTGAAACATTCCTTAAGAAAGTTATATCGACGAATTGTGTAGCTACATATATGATTTATAAACTCAAAGTCTATTAATTGATGGTGTAGATGTAACTTTTAAACATTTGTACATATATACTGATACATGAAGCTCAAATGCTCTTTATTTTTTTAATTTAGATTTAGCAGACTTGCAAGATAGGTAAATCACATTGTAATAGAAATGGGGAGTGAAATATAATAACTTTGGTTTTACTACAATAAAATAATCCATTAGTGTAAGATAGCCGAAGATAAATGGACGATATCATTTATGAAAATCAAAAATAATACAGGCCCAAGAACACAAGATGAAAGATAAGCGGCTTCGGCTGTGGTTTTTGGTTATTGATGATTTACTGGTTAAGCTGCAGTAATCTGGCTTCATTGCACAGAGCTAAGTTGATATTATTTTAGCATTTTCAAGGAAACATCTGAATCTCTTATCTAACTTAACGCAACATGCCTTAACTATTGTTGGTGTGCACGTCAACACATCTAGACGGATTTGAAATTTGTCTTTACTAGGCGTCGGAGTGGTTTGAACCTATTCATTCCTTCTCTTTTTGGAAGGCTCATTACCAGATGTTCAAACAAGATGTTGCAAACTACAAAGCTTTTGGGAAATCCTGGGTTCTAACACTCAAGGTTGTTGTATTCTTACATAAAGTAATTATCTGTTTTTCTGAATTTAAAAAATCTTATTCTTTATTCAGAATTTAGTCACAAATGTAATTTCATAAATTACAGGATTCTACTTCTTTTCGATATACATGGGCTCAGAAGAACTGAAGTGCTCGTTCATTAAAAAAAAACTATCGATTTACAGATACGCTAAATAAACTAGAAAAGACGCGATGTAATCAATTCAATTTTAGCATGTGCAAGGCCCTATTTAGCTATTTTTAGCTAAACAATTTAAATTAAAACGAGAAATTATTTGAATTACAGTCGTTTTTGTTTTAAATGCGAATTCCCAAAAATGATGTTTTTGCAGTTAACACTTCTTGCAGTTTCTCAAAAAAATCATATTTGCATATCTAATTTAAAACATGTGATTTCCACTTACATAGGATATATTCCAAAATTATATTGCACCATGGTTGACTCAAAAAATTTAATTTTCTAAGATCATCTTACCTGGAAAAAGTAAAAATAAATGATTAAAATATTTTATTTTTTAAAGTACTTATGTATTTAGGGAAAACGATCGTGATCTTATTAGAGTGAGACAAATTTCAAATTCAAATCTTTTAGTTGCTGACTTGACCCCCTTGAAGTAATCCCAGGATTTTATTTAAAATACCACTGCCACCACAAGCGTATAAAATCCATCTCAGGCATTTTAAAAATACATTTATAATTTATACAGTTGGTTTGTACAGGCTTTTGGTTCTATAGAAAGGATGGTTATTTTCCCATAAACATTAAGTTCGCACCCCTATGCCAGCGTTAATAATTTTTTGACCGTTAGAATTGGATGCCCAACAAGGTATAAGACTTAATTACTATTATTTATTTATACAGCGGTAATTTAAAAAAATTATCAACGCTGGCATAATGGTTGCCAACAGAGTCTTTAACTTAATCGCTGGAGAAAATAGCAATTCAAGTTCATGGACGAAATACCTACAAATTTCAAAATTAAATTTTCTAAAGTCTCTCTTTGTTCACTTTTGTTTCACACAAATTAACTATAAAATTTTTTGGAATTTCCACCTTCATTAAATAGCTATAAAATACTAATTTTGATATAACCTTCGTGATCGACTATTTTTTAATCTATGACAATAAATTGAATGTACAAATTCAATTACATATAATTTTATTAAGTACATTTTAATGCACTGTTTGTTCAAAATTAACTTTTACATAGAACTATCAACATCTGAATTGGTGGGAAAATAAACTATATTTTCACACTAATCAACTATAATGAATCAGCATATAAATTTCTTAGAAATCTGAAATCTGTGTATGTATGTATTTATGTAGAATTGATGAGAACTCGCCATCAACACTTTCATATAATCCATTAACTGATTCACAAGAATTTTGCGCCAAACAAATCCTAATTATTACAGAAGTACATCAAATAATGTAGCCTCGTGCAATGATGAAAATGAAAATTTTATATGGAATATACATATACATTTTAATCACGTAGGGCTTGATGTAGCTTTCTGTTTTCATATTTGATCAAATATTAAGTAATAATAAACAGTGATTAAAGGCCATTACTTGGGATTACCAATTGACTGTGTCAACAATCTGGCTCCAACGGTTTCGATCCAGGGCTTGGTCAGGGAGCCCAAATATTTGAACCCTATCAGTCTCTCAAACGTGTAGTGACCACTACTAAAATCTAGTGTGCCATTGTCCCTATACCCAAAGATCATATATTTTGTTTTGGAAAAATTGATCTGGAGTCCAACAGAAGCTGAAAACTTTATAAGTGGATCAAGTATTTCCTTCCCTCCGTTGCTATTCAGTCCAATCACGCATATGTCATCTGCATATGCAAGCACCTGATTGGACTGGCGATATAAAATGTTGCGCTGAAGTGTTTCAGTTTTACGAAAGATGTATTCCAACATGAGATTAAAGAGTAGCGGGGACAGAGCATCTCCCTGCCGAACACCCGGGTTAACTGTTAAAATTCTTGAGAGCATGTTGTTAACTTTAACACAGCATTGAGACTGTGTCACTGTCGTTCTATACAATCGTACCAATTTTGTTGGCATTCCTAGATATTCCAGAGCAGGCCACAAATTCTCTCGATTGATCGAGTCATATAGGTCTGCCCGAAATCCAGGAATTTTTCATAATAGTTCAATAGAATCATCCGCAGCGAAAAGACCTGATCAGGCCTTACTTCGGTTCGCCATACTAATCGAATAAGGTCGAAAAGTCAGTTCCATAAAGTATTCACTCCGAATATCAAGAGCTCCAAATTAACGCGGTCCAACGCAGCTTAAAAATAAAATTTATTTTTGATTACTCCCCGTAAACTTTTTTATTTATTTATTTAAAATCCTCTTCCAGATCGTGAGATTTCATTTTGGTAATACGTATAAAGTTTGACCTTTCGTTTTGGTATAGTACGCTAGTTTAAAAGGAAATTCAAGTAGATAAGCGAATTCGGAACTATAAACTGGTATGGCTGCGCAGATTAATTGAAAGCACATTTAAGCACCAAAACTCTTTACAACAAAATTATAAATACAATTTTTTTAAATATTTGATTAAATCGAGCAACAGACGTTTGTCAGACAAAACATTAATAATTGATTAGTTTCATTGGATGAAGCTGTCAAAATTTATTAAACGTCAACTATAAATTTTATCTCTCCAAAACCACTTCTAAATCTTAATCTCTAAACTAGTAGTTTTTGGAGAGATCTAAACTAGAGTTTTTGGAGTATTTTTTGAAAATAAAACCGTTGCCGCCATTTTGTTTTTATTCAATAAAATTTAAATAATATTTACGAATTAATACATAAAACCAAATTCAAAGTTATCGCAAATTCTAATTCTAATGTCCAAAGGATTATTTTTGAAGTGAAATCTATGTCGAGCACTTATTAGTAACGACATCTATGATCTCAAAAATGGTTATACTTCACAATGAACTCAGTCTGACTGAATTTTTCAACTTCACTTTTAAGTATAGCAATCAGAAAAATGTTGTAAACTGAAATTTTATTTAAACTAAATTCCTATACATATTGAAAGATTCAGGTCGCAATGTTTGAAATAGTTCGTTAAATTTGATTTCGAATTTTGAGATTTGTATGTTGAATTTTATAAAAACCATTCAAGTAGGCAGTTTACCAAACTAACAAAATTTTAAATTTCTCTAAATCGACAGCAGAAAAAAATTAAATAATTTGGTTTCAACATTTTAACATTTTTCCATCAACGTTAGATTTTATTAAATTCTAGAAAATTCACAAATCACAATTTCAAATACGTTAATCAAATTTTTGATTCCTAATAATTTAAAAAAAATTGATTTTAAATTAACTTACACACTTTAAATTAGAAACTAATTTAAAAATTTGCAATTCTGATTTCGAATTTTAAAATTAACAAATATTGATGCAAACATTTTTAGAATTTGGAATATAAAATTGTGAAATTTAAACCATTAAATTTTAAAAGGGTTGATTTTAAATTGAAACCGAAAATCCATAATTATTTGGAGTTGAGGTATAAAACATCTCTCTGCATTTATATAGAAAATATATTTATTTAAAATTATCGACTTTTTATTATGAGAATTTGAAATTTAAAATATAGAATTTAAAATCCGCTAAATGTCACAATATAACCTGTTCTAAACCACAAACTCCTGAAGCTCTGAAAGGTTCTCTGAGGCGATATTTCTTTGCCGCATCTTGGTTTCAATCATGTTACCTCTATTTCACGAACGAAAGAGAAGGTCGGTATGAACTCATTATAATAATACTAAATGTAATTTTGAACAAACATTTTAAATCACCCAACCAAATTTTACCAAATTTCGAACTAAACTTTTTAATCTGCAAACACAAAAGTTGGAAAATTGGAAAAAATTAATTGATGCGAATATGCGATACAAGTCGCGAAGTCGCAATGTTTGAAGTGTTCCGTTAAATTTGATCTTGAATTTCGAGTTACGTTGAATTTTAGAATTTTAAAAATAAAAAAATTTTAACTTTCAGAATTCGGAATCTAAAATTTTACGAACTTTGATTTTAAATTTCGAAACTGGAACTTCAAAATTATCTGGGTTTGGGATATAGAACCTTTATTTATACAAATTACATTTATTTTAAATTATGAAGTTTTTATTAGGATGTTTGATCTGATATTCTAGAATTTGAAATGAAGAAAAAATTTAATTTGAAATTTTCGAAATTTGTTAATTTTAAATTTTGAATACCTACTAAACGATGGAAGTTTCTTTCTCGAAATTTTATAATTTTGAGTTTTACAAATTAAAATTAAAATTGTTGGTCTTAGGTTTCAAAAATTACTACTAAAAATTTTAGAATTAAATTTGACAAATTAAAATTTAATCTTAATTAAAGTATCATGAAATATCTTAATATTGCAAAACAGAATCTCTGAAATATTATAATTCAAATTTAGATTTAGCCACAAAAACTGGAATTTTAAGAATTTTGAAAATGGAGTCTAGAATATCTGTTTTTTTACAACTAAGATTTTAGTACTTTGAAATGCATATACCAGATTATATTTTGGAATTTAGAATTTTAATTCTGGGATTATTAGAATTTAGTGGATTGTAAAAAGATTTTGAATTTGGAATTTTTTAGTTAAAAATTAAGATTCGATTTTGAATTTTGTATAAATTATTTTTTTTTGGAATTTGAATGAATTCATGTTATTTTTATTTTTATAATATGGAATCTAAAAATACGATTTCGGTAAAACGCGGATAATAAAATGTCAAAATTCTCAACTATTCTTTTTTTAATAAACGGACATGCAGGCGCGCACACAAGGGGGGGGGGGGGTCCGCGGGTCCGGACCCCCCCTAACTATCCTAACTTAAGTCTTATAACAAGAAAAATTGATATGTTATTTGATTATGAAAATAATAAAATATTTTTCAAATCAATAAGCATATTTTACAAACGTGCATATGAACGCAGTCATTGTGTTTGCGACAAACAGTTCCTTCCAACAAACGTTGTGTTAATGCCTACATGGAATTCGTGCGATGTTCACTTTGTTGTCATTGTCATCATTTTTACTTGTGAAAACGTCGAATGTGTGTTTCGGATAAGTTAAAAAATAAAATATAATATAATTAATTTGTAATACAAATTAAAATTACAGTAGAACTAAAATCGAAATGTAATATGAATGAAAATAATGAAAAAAAGCAAGCTACATTGTTTTCTTATTTTGTTTTTTCGTCGTCGAATGATACATCGGAAAGTGGAGAAGCAACTGCGAAAAATGTGGATCCCCCGTCTTGTACACAAACGTCAAATACCAATTCAAAGGAAAGGAATATAATTATTACCGAAAATCTGGTAGGTGAAAACCAAACCGATATTGCCAATTATATAAATTCAAATTTAGTTAACACAAGCCATCATGAGGTTTTCCTAATTTTAAAAAATATTTGGGTTCCGGATTGTAAATATTTGTTCCGCTCGAGAGAAATAGGGAAAAAGAATCTAAAATTTCAGAAATTGTGGTTAGATAAATGGAGCTGGTTGTGCTATTCTGATATATTGGATGGAGCTTTTTGTAAATACTGTGTCTTATTTTCTAATGATGACGTCGGGAAACACAAGACACAAAGCGCAGGCAAACTAGTAACACAACCTTTCAACAATTGGAAACATGATGTTGAGTATTTCAATAATCACAACAAGACACAATATCACAGGAAAAGTTTCGATGTAGCTTCAAATTTAGAACGAATAAATAACAATAAGGCCGTTCCCATCAATCAAATTTTAGATAGAAAAAAACGAGAAGACATTTTAAACAATAGACAAATTTTGTTTTCCATTATCAACGTAGTAATTTTCTGTGGAAAACAGGGAATTGCATTACGGGGTCATAAAGATTACGGGCCATTCAATGTAGAAGAAAGACCAAAATTCAACGAAGGTAATTTTAGAGCGTTGATAAGGTTGTGTATAGATTCAGGGGATGTCGTCCTGAAAAACCATTTAAGAACTTGTGGTCGAAATTCGTATCTCAGTTGGAGAACTCAAAACGCTATAATAAATTCGATTAATAATATTATCATCAAAGACATTGTGAATCGTGTAAATAAATCCGAATGTTTTAGTATACTAGCAGACGAAACAACGGATATTGCTGGCATCGAACAGTTTTCTCTGGTAGTGCGAATTTTAGAAAATAATTGTATAAAAGAATTATTTCTGCAGTACGTTCCGGTAGTTAGTACAACAGGACTTAATTTATCATGACATTTAGTAGAGTCTCTGAAATCATACGGGATCAATTTAAAGTTTTTAAGAGGACAAGGTTACGATGTGGCGCGGTCTATGAGTGGGCAGTTTCAAGGTGTGCAAGCGCATATCCGAAAGGAGTATCCTTTAGCTATTTTCGTACATTGCAGTTCACACAGTTTAAATTTGGCGATTTCTGATTCCTGTAACATTCCAGAAATACGCAATTGTATTGGCGTTGTTACCAAATTGTATGATTTTTTTCATACCCCAAAGCGGCAAGATGTATTAAGATTAAAAATCCAGGAACTTTGTCCTGATTCAAGGAAACAAAAGCTTGTGCAAATGTGTGCAACGAGATGGATTGATCGTCATGATGCTATTATTGTATTAGTTGAACTATTTGAAGCAATACAGCCATCACTAGAAGAAATTATCGAATGGAATGATCGAGAAACATCATTACAAGCGTCTGCACTGGAACTAGTTATCGCCAAACCTGATTTCATTATATCTTTGCTAGTAATATCTAAATTTTTCTCGGTAACAAAAAAATTAAGTGAATATTTACAATCGGTTAATATAGATTTGAAAAAGGGCATGATGTATGCTGATTCTGTTATTAAAATATTGGAACAATATAAAGAAGATGCAGACTCCTTGAAGACTTGTTTAAAGATATTTTTCGAAAGGCATCCGAGCTTATAAATACCACACATAATGATGTCATCAAAATACCCAGAGCTCCTCAACGTTCGCGATACCGTAATAATATACCAGCTTCAACACCTGAAGAGTATTATAGAAAAGTTATATTTTTACCGTTTTTAAATAACCTTATAATGCAAATCAAGGAAAGACTTGATAAACATAATGATATTTTGCAAAAATTTGCTTGCTTTACGAATAATGACGAGGGTACATCCACTGATGACGATTTCTTGAAGCTTTGCAACTTTTATTCGTCTGATGAGTCAATGATTGAAGAAAATAATGAAACATTGCTTGCGGAATTAAAACTTTGGAAAGGAAAAATTAAAGATTTAGATGGATTATCAGCAATGGAAGCCTACTGTATATATGCAGCGACGAGTTCTATCCTCATATCAACAGATTACTCAAAATATTATGTGTTTTGCCAATCACAACTTGCACCAATGAACGGTCGTTCTCTACGTTGAGAAGAATTAAATCGTACATGAGAAATACGATGGCGAACGATAGACTGAATGGATTAGTATTATTAAATATACATGATAAGGAAATCTCTCCTGAGGAGGTTTTACGAGATTTTACTTTACATCCAAGGCAACTAGATTTTGATATTTAAACCTAGTACGAGTAAAAAATAATTTTCAAATATTGAATTGAACTAAAAAGTATTTTTATTTAGTATAATCTAATTTGCTTTTTGTTAAGTTTTTATTTTATTTTTTATGTTTTTGATTAAAGTATATTTTTGTTGAGATATTTGTTTTGTTATTTCAAGTTTATTTATTTTTTTATATTATTTAAGAACGTAATGACGTGATATGAATTTTTTAAAACTGTATATTTTATATAATAAATTTTTTATGTTACATTTTAAATGTTGACAAAATGTTTTAGTTTTGGACCCCCCCCCCCTAAAATTTTACCTGTGTGCGCGCCTGGACATGTTGTATGGTTGGTTGTGTAAGTATGAACATTAAAAAATTTCAACTAAATTGCAGACTTTTCATTTCAAAACATCGTTGTACTACTCACCACCAGGCGAAAAGACTCGAATCTACTTTTCAATTTAGGCCGTGTGTCAATTAGTTCAAAAAAAATTTAAAAATTTAAATTTTGACAGAAAACACAAATTTATTTTTGTTTGTTCACCACAAAATAAAAAAATAAATCGAAAAATTTGATTTTTCTTTCAGAAATTAAATTTTTAACTATTTTTTTTACTAATTAACACACAGCCTTACAGGTTCCAACAAATTATTTCCAACATTTTTAGTAGGCATACATATACTCTGGTCGAGTATATTTTATAGCAACAAATTTTATTTTTATGGAAACAAATTTAAAAAAAAAAAAAAAATCCCCAACAAAATTTTGTTTGTTTGTATGTTTGTTCTTGTCTTTCAAATAAATTTCGCGATATACTAATCTCTTCATGTTTTGTTGGCCAACATTGTTTTTTTTGTCATTGAACAACATTGTCATTCAACGTAATGCGTGATTTACACGTTCCAACAAATTTTTTCCAACATTTTTTGTAGACAATCAGAGCTACACGCAATAGAAAAAATGTGTATGCGATAAAAAGAGATAACGCATAATACAAAAATGGCGTCGTGCTATAATGTTTTGTCGGTGTCAAATTACAATATAATTTTTGACGGATAGTTTGGGTGCACAACTAGCTATATTTCTTTTTCCAAAACAAAAACAATGAATAAACAGTGAAATCCTTGCCGGTCATGGCTATTTCGGTTTGTTTATTGGTTTTGCGCTATAAAAATTTGACAATAAAAACAAAATCGCCATTTAAATTGTGTTTGTTGCTATAAAATATACTCAGGTCGAGTATATTTTATAGCAACAAATTTTATTTTTATGGAAACAAATTTAAAAAAAAAGAAAAATGTCAAACAAAATTTTGTTTGTTTATATGTTTGTTCTTGTCTTTCAAATGAATTTCGCGATATACTAATCTCTTCATTTTTTGTTGGCCAACATTGTTTGAACTTGTAAATCACGCATTAAAGTTTACGAGTTGCTCGCTTAAGTTGGTATTGCGGTATTTCTCCCAATTTTAGTATGGAGTTCATGTCTCCCATAACGCCATTTCTTAGAGCGCGGCATGTTTCATGGACGTAACTATCGCGTTGTAGGAGGTTTACCTGTAATCGAGAGGAATGAAGCACAGACACTAATCACAATATTTTATGTATGTTTACTAGAATCGAATGCGCTATCCGAGATCTTCCTGTACTTATATAAGAGTACTTTAATTTTACTTATATGCTGCCGCGTAAATTATCTAACTCAAGGAATGATATAAATTAAGATTATCGAATTAAAGGCTATTTGATCTTTAATTTTTTTTTATTTGCTTTACAAGCACAAAGAAAGCAAAATTTATTAATTCTGTTAAAATTAAAGAGTTATAGCGATAAGATGAAGAAGTCAAGAAGGAAAAAGAAACTATCTGTATTACATTCATGTACTGTAAATATAGTACATACATATACCTCATACAATACAACAAAGAAAGTTAAAACTTATTACTATTAACTATTATTAAACCGTTATTATTTGTTATTATTTATAATTATACTACGTTTTCGTCTTATTCTTCTTCTTTTTATTGTCGTAAAGATTAAAAGAAAAAAAAGATGATTTATATGGATACCGACGATAAATATTTCAAAAAATATCAAACTTAACTATATTTATGAGCCGATTCAGTAGAGGTTTGATAACAATATACTGTTTAGTGTTTCTTTATGGTATACAGCAGAACCAAATTATGCGAATAATTTGCATGCTTTTTATGTACAATCCATGCAATTATTTATTTTATTACCTTCTTATACAGTATGTATAGTATATATAGTCACAAGGTGATATATTAAAGTTGTTGATATGAATATGTAATATTTATGTATGTAATGCATTTATAATAGAATTTCTTAAGTCTAGTGCATTGTCTTTATAAAAAAAAACTTAATTTAATTTGTGCGCGGTTCGATGCTAATTGCTGTTTATGTTTGGTTTTTATTTTAACGTTTGCGCGCGCGGTTATGAAAGCATCTGACGTTTGTTGTTTGAATAACAACATTTAATTGAAACTTATACGAATATACGAGTATGTATGCAAATAATTGCCAAACACAATTTGTTTGGTTTTGAACCAGATGATAAGATGTTAGAAAGTTTTATATATTTATATACACATATATAAGATATAAATCTTAAGTGTAGCTAAACTTTGAAATTTTTGTGTGCATTGGTAATGAGAGCATATATAATTTAATTTATTGCAGATTGAATGAGTCATACACGGCGGTGGTTTATTTCGCAAGAGTGGAATTGCCCTTTTTAAGCAATGGCAATTCAACAGTTATCCAGAAATTTGATACCGAAAAACTTTCAATTTCATCATTGTCGAGTACAATGACAATGGTTTATCGAAGCGTATATTAGAAATACCTATGTACGTAAATTGTGTTCAATCAAAATAGTAAAAAACTATTTATTATAGTACATACATACATATATATATATTTATAGTGTCATTGTTTTGCTTCTAGGAAATAATATTGAGGTGTATATGCGTTCACTTCATATGATATCATCTTTGAAATGTCTTAAATCATCACATATAGTATATATGTATATGATGAGGTAAATTTTTGACTCATCACGCTTGTCTCTTGAGAATCGGGATGGGTAGTGAATGTACTAAATGTCGCGCTTCAATTGTTTATATATGCGAAGAGATGACGAAACTGAAAGCGGTGTTTTTTTACTACATTTTTATTTTTAGTTTGGTTCTACGGTTTGACTATAATCGCGTATTGTGCACAAGTTTCCAAAAATGATGTTGGTATAATTTGTTATAAATTTGTGTAAAATGTCTGATCACCGAATTGACAAGTGGAATTAGTCATACGCAATAACGCCAAACAATTAAATTCCGGAAACAAAGTAGACGTACAAATATAAATGGTTCTCCTATTTTTGTTAAGATTCTCTAAAGAGAAGTTATATTAGCATGTAACATATATAAACAAATAATTATAAAAAGTAAATATTAAAACTTCGCAATACCAAATTTTAGTCGACCTTACCAAGCACTCACATTGTAAAACACACGATATATTGTCCTGCATCAGCGCTGGATTACTTTTCGTGTATTTTACTATGTAAATCCTTATCAAGGTCGACTAAAATTTAACATCAACATTTAATCTTTTTTTAAATTACATTTAGTATAATTTATAAATATTAATACAAAAATAAATAAGCTCGCAAGCCTAACTTATTTACATTAGTATTATCATGTACATGGAGTTCGAATCCGAATTATGGAAGTAACTTACGACTAATATTTGATTTATGTCGATGGATTTATAAATAGTTTTTTGGATGGTGAAATGAACACTAAATTAATGGTGTGAGCACTGTAACCGTTTGACTTTTTTTTCTCCCAACCGAAGGCCTTTACTAGCTCCTTGACCCCTAAGTCGAATCACATTGAAATTTTAGCTCTATACAATATAGATAACAGTTGGTAAATAAATTTGAAACAAAAATTGTCGATTCATACATACGAATGTGTTTCAATAATTGGTATAGAATCTCCAAGACCGGAGACAATCATTTTGAAATTTGTACCAATGGCCAGTGGACGTCGTGAGTATAGTTAACGTATGCCATAGTGCAGCCCAAACTTTAAAATTATTACTAAATCTAGAATATTGAGATTTAGACTAGAGTAACTGGCCGAAACTTATGCTTAATGTTTAGACTTATGCCTAAAGTGACACTTAAGTCTTAGAATAGCGTCGTCTAATCTAGAAAAGCATGCGGGTATTGCGTATCTAATGTCTTTTGTAGGTAACAAATAGCCAACGAGATTAAACATCAGAAGAACTGAAGTCCACTACGGTTCGTTCGCTATACAAAAAACCTGCAGAAGAAAAGTCAAAAACAACATGTTAGCATCCAAAGATATTGCTTGGAATGGAATTTGAATTTAGGAGCATCAACTACAGTATTCGTGACTTGTGATTCTATTAGGTAATTTATTTCAATATATTGTTTGAATTATGATTAGCAGTCGAGTATGTTTGTTCGAACTGAAACACCTTGGACCATCTGGAATATACACGGCTGGAAGACGATGTAACCTTACCTTATCGTTAAGAATGCATAGACCTGTATATAAAGCTTGAAATCCTTGCGGGCTATTCTTTGCGAAAATAGTCGGATAGCAGCTTATATACAAGAAAGTATATTCATATTTTCTCCGATAGTCAGACTGCAATAAGGCGCTGATTTTAAAAGCTAGGATCTGAAATGTAACATACTGCCATTTGGAAAAATTTCTGATTAGAATTGACTTTTTTAGAGAGCCACACCGCATAAAAATTTTAGTTACATAATCCCAGCACCCGAATGAAATTCAACTAGAACGCTCTAGACTTGATGACTAACTAATAGAATCGTTTCATTGCTATCGACAAAGACACTGTTATGAAGTGCTGGGCGATTGTCGAACACTTGAATGCATCCGAATTGCAATATCATTCAAAATTTATCGATATTTTAGATGAACTTCTATACAAAAAGCCAAATCATAAAGTGTTGGGTACAGCACTAGAAGTAATCCAAGCTTATTTAGAATCTTTTAATATATTCGAATGGCTATTGAATTACTGGTCAAAGGACTTAATTCGCCTAAAGCCACCCCAGGATTAAAAAATTTGACCCAAGAGTACCAAAAACAGATGAAGGAGAATGCAGAACCATTCCAGGATGCATGTCAACAATTGCTAAATGGCGGACATATAAAATCGGCTGAATCCATTCGCCTGATGTATATAGTGTAGGTCAACTAATGAGTATGCTTCCCACAAATCAAATCGCCATTTGTTTGGATTGGTTTCGCTGTGTTTTAAGGAAATTTACATGATTGCTGAAGTGGGCACTTTCACGTAGGCTAACCAGATATTTTCGAACACTAAAGCGTATGTTTAGCAAAATTTAAACTTTTGAAGACATTCCAATCAAGCAACAAACAATTTAAGCATTTCAGGCAGTCCACCTACAGGCAATTATATTCTTCGTTTCAAAATCAGTCCTAGATTATGAGCCAAATCAACCCTTCAACTGATCTCGGGTCCTTTAGGATGAACAATTTCAACATCCAAGAAAATATTATTTATAAAAACAGATCCATTGGCATCAAACAGGCCATATAGTTAACCTCACTAGGCATTCACATAGTAAATGATAGATAATAATTTTTTGTGTGTTTTACTAAGTGACTGCTAGGAGAAGCCGAATAAAAATATGTGCCGAGAATTGTTTATTTTTGATAATTTATTGTAAATGGAATTTTACAAAATAAAGCAAAAAAATGATACCAAATTTTAATCCACCTTCCCAAGCACCCACATCGTAAAATACACGAAAAATTTTATATAGGTTTGATACAAGACAATAATTCGTATATTCACATTATTTAAAAAAAAAAAGAGAGCATTTTTGCCTAACAAAAGAGTTAAGAGTAAAACGGAACAAAAGGAGTATACTTATATACTCTTGAAAAGCGTATATCTGATTACCCTACTTTCACGAGAAATAAGACAAGAAAGTGATCGAGGGGCTGTACAATGAACGGCAATGTCCTCTGAAGGCGATATAGATATGTACAACAGTATCCTACAAATACATCCAAATGAAAGAATGCAAGAGCTTTTCGATAGTATCGTTGGTGAGATTTTCAAACGGTTCGACCAAACGGACAAAAATCAATTTTCTGATATTTCGGATGTGGTGGAATCGTTCAATGCGTTTCTTGTACAAATTTTAAAATAAACTTCCAAACACTTACTACGAAACGAACATGTAAAAAGCTTATGATGTTTGTCTGGATCGTGATCACACAATGCGAGAATGGCCCAATGAAATATCCTAATATGACGAATATGATGATCGAATATATATGGTGAGAATTTAATCCAGATCACAATCCGTTGCATAAGAGAGGTAATGCTTCGATCGCAAGTACATCTATTCGCTGATATTTCCCTATCAATCAATTAAAAATATCCGAGCGAATTGATCGCATGGCTCAAATTATTAGAAACACCAAATATTTTTAAAAATAAATCGTTTATGAAAGCCATAATACGCGAGTTAGTGAACAAACGACTAATCCAGTAACAAATTCGAGAATTTGCGGTCAAATCACGCAGGTTAATCGAAAAAGCATGAGAAAGTAAGTTTTTTTTATGTTCGTTGGTAAATATTCACTCAACTGTTTTGATCAATTTTTTTTAGTAGTTGGGATGGAGTAGTGTTGGGAATTTGTAGGTTAAGTTGACATAATTAATCATTTGAATACATTTATTAGAATTAAACAAAAAGAAAACTCTTGAGTAGTATAATTCGTATTTTCAATCAAAAATATGAAAATGAAAATATTTTACTTTATAGTGGTGACACTATCGTTTAGTGACATCCGCCGGATCGGTGGTCTTTGTTTTGGCGGCAATACAGGAGCGCATGTAATTTCTTGGCCATCTATTAGGCCTCTATCCATGTGCCTGACGTCGAGATTCGCGTTCTCAATATGAGAATCGATGTCCACTGCAGTTGTAATGGAATCGATCGAGTGGGAATTCAATACAATGAACAATGAATATTTCATATACGTTGCGGGTTAGACACCCAATATGTATACGTGTGGCTCTTTCGAATAAAGTGCAACCAAAATACTTTTGAAGCAACATTAAATGGAAAATTAGAAAAATACAGCTCTTACCAATACCAATTCAAAGTGAAATGACGATTATACATTCGTATAATGTGTACATACATTATATTATAATTTATAAATAATGATGTAAAATCAACAACTGAAAATTCCCAAAAATAATTCTCACCATAATTAATCGAAACACTTAACACTTCCTTTTGCTGCATCGAAAAAATGTGTACAAATATAGCCGCGCGCTCATTATATTGGGAAAAAAAACTTTTGGTAATTTCAATGCGCGCGTTCACTTTCATTTTCATGTACTCGTATGGTATGTACATACAAAATGTAAACTCTGTTATTATTTATATAAATTTACTTCCTAACATAACAGATTTTGGGGGGATTGTATTTCAAAACAAAACGGTCATTAACATCTTAAAAAAATATGTGTACATATATAAAAGATTGTATATATATGCGTTTAAAAATCTCAGATGGTTGTCGAAAAAACCATGAATTTCTCCCGACGCCTCTCGCTTCCTCGCCCCGTCCGATGCATAATAACAATCATAATTATTTTTTTTAATTATTTAAGTAATAATTAATTTTTATTTTTTATGATTTACAAAATTAACATATTGCATCTGCAACCATAAATTTTAGATCTTCTTATCTTTTGTTTACATAACAACATTAAACATATTTTCTTTATAGAGGTTCTTTCTTAATGTTTTACTATTAAAAAAAAACAAACAAACAATATCTTCCTATGTGTGTGTGTGTGTGTGTATGTAACATGTATACATCATACATAACATGATTGAGTTCAATGGAGAGGTGCAATTGAATTGAATTGAAATAAAACATATAATTATGTGGCTTATGTTGTTGTTATGTACACATATATACACTTGAACGAAAAACTTAATAAAATTGCAAAAGGGTATAAAATAGTAGTAGAAAGACCTTCGATGAAATTGGGTTGAACATATACACAATTATTATTTCTTATTGTTGTTTGTTTTTGTATTTTATAAGAAGTGTGGTGTAATAGTTTATTTTTTTAACAAACAGTAAATCGATAATAGAATAAAAAATGAAAAAATATGGGTTAATTCCCCATATACATATATACAATTTACAAGACGGGTTCGATGATCACCCAACACTTTGCGTTCACACCGAAATATACCAATCAATCATTTAATAAACGCAGCGGCGCTTACAATTCTGCGCACGTCAAATCAAGCCAATTAAATTTATTTATTGCGTTATTTTATTCAACCAAGATACACATTTAATTGGGGATCGAGCATATATATATACATACAATCATAATGTTGTGAAACATATATTTAAATTATAATCAATTTTACGAATCGGTATATATAATTAACCAAAATTACTCGACACATATAAACTCTAGTGAAAGCATTTCTTTCGTATACGTTGTTCTGCATTGTAATTATCGTTTGCTATACTCAATTTAATAGACGTATTGTCATAATGGAAATTAAATTAAATATAATAAACAAGTTAATTAAATCATGATTGTTTAATCGTCAGATGCGGAAATATTTACGATCGCTAAATTTTTATAGCTTCATCATAATTTACTGTCTTCATCAATTGAGTAGTTTCGTGCGCACTGAATCGATTTAAATACAAAAGATACGTGGTTTTAAGCAACATAAATTCGTAAAACATAAAATGTTTAATTTCAATAAATGGTCTTAAGTGTAGCTTATAGTCACTTAGAATAATCGGGAGGCCGAAATTATGGAGGTTGAATTTATACAAGCTTTTAATATTTTTACAAAATATTCGAATTTTCCCACGGCCCCTAAAGAATTAATAATCGTACTATGGAAGCAGAACATATTTTGACGACTATACGCCCAAAATCGGCCAATTTAAAATGGTCTAGACTATAGATACATTATGGTATCATATAGCAATTTTAATGTGAATTAATTCGTTACACCCTTTCTGAACCATATATATATATATAGTCAAATTTGATAAGCATACAAAATTGGCAGTTCCTCGCTTAACAAATAAGGCAAAAACACAGTGGTGCATTATGATTTCATTTATGGTAATATTTTTTTAATATTATTGTTGTAGTTTTACCTTTTTTATGTTTAAATATATCTTCGTCCCTACATAACATCATAAATTATTTTCCATTGTTGGCATACATTTTTTATGATTTTTTTTTTATGACATATGTATTTGTATTTCTTAGTAAAAACAAAAATATTTTTAATGTTTTATATATCAATCCGAAACATGCCCAGGCGTGATCCATCATATTGGGCCAAGAACATTAGTTTAACTTGCCCAATAAATTTCCACAAACGAGAGCGAATTTTTATAAGATCGATATTAAATTTTAGTCGATCTTGCCAAGTACTCACATAATAAAACACACGACCAATTGTCGAGCACTGAAGCAAAACCGAATAAAATTTGGTACGAACATTTTTTAAATTTAATTTTAGGAAATTTTAGATTTCAGATCAACGAGTTTTTCCTATTGAAGTTGAAAATTAATAAACGTTCTTCCAAAGTGTAACGCGCGGCCTCTTTTTGGCTGACTACCTATACTGAGCGATAATCTCCGAAACTATGTTTCCGATTTGAATAAAACTTGCACTGATGTATCACGTACATTTAGTAACATATGCTATATATTGTCATATTCTACCAAAAGAGGATCAAGATACACGATAAACTTAAATATACAAATAGTATTGCAACGAATTTGAAATTAACCAGCAAGCTAAAATATATCCGAAATGTAACCAAACTAAGGCACGACAACATTTAAAAATCAATCAAGAAAAACGAGCCAAACTTCATATTGATGAAAATCAATAGATGAAACCAGAAAAACACACCCAAAAAGATAGCACAAGATGACAACTTTCAAAACTGTTTAATACTGTAGCACTTTTGACATATTTTGTTTTGATTAAAATTTAAAATTACGCACGTTCAAAATTATTGAATATTGTAGCGCTTTTTGACATTTTTTATTTTGTTTTGAAAAACATATTTTTCATTTTTTGGAATAGCTACTAAAATTTTAAAATACGTTTTTAAGTTTTATTACTTAAATTGTGTAAACGAAAATTGCTTAAACTATTACAAAATATACTCATCTCCGTTTTAAAATCATGAACTATATACCTAACCTCAAATATGTTAACATAAATGTATACTACAATCTGCTAAACAATAGTGGAGAGGTTTAGGTTACGTCGTTTGTTTCAGATAGTAATTTTTATTCGTGTTATCTTGCTTCAAGACGACCTAATCTGTAAAATTTCATTGAATCTAAATCAACCTTTGTTCTTATTTCTATGTTCTATAGCCTATACTAATTTATGAAAGGGGAAAGTTTGTTTGCGTACTATGGACGATTATTATGTTATGTAAAAATGTTGTTGGCGTACTCAGCCCGAGATATTGTTTGAGGTCATCAATAATGTACAAACAGGCTTTACCCGATTAATTAGTACTATATAATGTTTATTTACATTAATTAAATTTTGTTGTTGTAACTTCCACGTAAAATACTGTGCCTCACGCCAGTTCCTATGAAAATTTAGTTAGATAGTTCCAAATTAATTTGGTAAGTTCTTGAGGGTGTTTAGATAGATATATACAACCCCACAAAAGTTTCTGTCAGTTTGGTGCTCTGAATTATATAGGACGGAGTTTATTAAAAAATTGTCTAGGCAGAAGTCTCATCTCGATCGAGCCCCATTCAGTATACTGATCAGTAAAAAAGAAAATCTATTTTAAGTTGTCGTTAAATATCTACAATGACCATATACTGCTGCCTACAATATGCCAAAACAAAGTGCGACTTATTATTTGAAAAATTGTAAAATGAGAGTACAATGTCACAATGACGCCTCTGAAAGCTCAGAACAGGGGTTCCACGACAATTCACCGAACACGCAAATCACCGAAAACGACAATTCATCGAAAATGACAATTTACCGAAAACGACAATTCACCGTAAATGGAAATGCATGGTATAGTAGTTACCGATTATAATAAATTCGAATACTTGATGGAAAAAGGATTCTAAAAAGATTTTTTGATACAGCGATGGAATATAGCCAACTGGAACGGAATTAGAGCAATTCTTGGCCGATTATCATGAAATTTGACAAGTTGAATTGAATTGGGATTGGAAAATTATTTTTGGACAAAGCGGAGCTATTTTGCATCCCTAAAAAGGGGCACATAATAGCTCCGCCACCTCGATGGTGCACCTTAGATAACGCTAAATGGAGAGCCCAAGAGAAATAAACCCACTTTAAAAATATTTTGTTTCAATGATTTTTCCTCTATTTTTTGCTAAATGAAGAATATACAAGAGAATAACAAGTGCTGTATCGAGGTTACTTAAAAACATAATAATAAATAAACCACATATATAGAGAAACACAATATCAGAATAAATTAACTTTGGGAAATAATGCGTTTTCCTCATCTGGCCTAGTATATCCCCCATCAGCAGTAAGTTTACTATGCTTAAATTAAATTTAAAGACTTAGACTTTCAACTTGAGAGGCACTCATCTTGCTAGATTTACAAAGAATTCGGATAGACAACAAACATATATCACACTGCTGCCGTTCGGAATAGCATTCCGGTTCTACAATTTTATTTCAACAAAAATTTAATTCATACAAATTTTTCTAAGCAGTAACCAGCAGTAATGTTTGTATAGAGTAAAATCTAACCGTCCAGAACACATATTTCTAGCAAAATCACGTTTCTGTAGAACATACAGAGTTTTATCACAATATAACAATTTTTTTACAAATTATTATTTACATTCATACATATTTATATTAAACCACATGCAAATACTATTTTTAAGTAACATCCATATAATCCAAAAATAGCCTAGTTCTGTTCCAATTCACCATATTCCACAACTACACATATGTACATCCCCTTTTTATCCCATACGTCATTTCACTAAATTCGGCCAAGGACTGGTCTAGTTCTGTTCAAGTTGTCCATAATCCAGTTTTATTCAAAAATCATTTTACAATAGATTGACCTAGTTCCGTTCCAAATCGCTGTATTCCAGAACTTTATCCAAAAATCATTTGCCAATACCATTTCCATCAAATAATTCGAATTCATTATAATCGGTATAGCAGTTCCCATGTATTTCCTTTTTCGGTGAATTGTCGTTTTCGGTGAATTGTTGTTTTCGGTAAATTGTCGTTTTCGGTGAATTGTCGTTTTCGGTGAATTGTCGTTTTTGAAAAATTGGCGTTTTCGGTGAATTGTCGTTTTCGGTGAATTGTCGTTTTTGATAAAGTGGCGTTTTGGTGAATTATTTTTCGGTAAATTGTCGTTTTACAGAACAGAACACACGGAGATCTCTTTTCAGTCATTCTGAGGATCACACGTAAAAAAGTCAACACGTATTTCAAAGGGCAAAGTCCATGTACCGTAACCCTAGGGTTCAGGGTCGTCCTTAAAAATCTCTCCCTGGTTCAAAGAGAGAGGGAAGGAAACAAACAACAATATTCCCAAGCACATCCTGGGAATGTTTGGCCTGTCATCCAGAACATTCAATTCAATACATAAAATAGACGATCTCCAAGAGTGTAATGTCACATGCAATTTTTAAACCCACTCAACCTGAACCTAAAATCACCACACCACCTTAACCCCCCAAAAATTATGAGACGAAACCAAACTCCACGTAAACATTCAGAAACTGTGAAGATGAAGGGTATAATTCTCAGTTATTGAGCCAGAGAAAGTCATAATTGATTATTTTTGATGCACGTTTTGAGCCAAGCGGCTCAAATTTCTTATAACTTCATGAGGCGTTTAGTGCCTATAGGCGGTTAAGCGTGCTAAACTGCTATGTAGCGCTTATTAGATGTACGGTGCGTGAAGCACTCCTGTACACTGTACAGTTAGTATATAATATAATATGGCAAACTAAAAGCGCGCGATTCAAAATTCTAGTGCAAATGTTAAGATCCACATTAGTTTAACTAATGATACTGTTTGTGTGATTTAATAAGATTTTTTAATTAATGGATACTTAAATAATTAACTATCACACAAATTTTATTTATTTAACACAATAAACTAATGTCGTTGCAGTCAGTTGAGGTATTCTACTACTCTTTCTTGAATCGACAATTAATTTGTTTTTTTTGATGACTTTGAAATTATTATCTAGCATACTCGTATAATTCAAAACTAATTTAATTAATTAATTAACTAATTGAATAAATAATGTTATTAGTCAGCTTAGTTTTTTTTTATATCATGTAGTATGTATAAGAATATAACTTATAGTTATAATTATTTCGGTCTTGTCAGTTCAAATAGATAGGAAAGTAATAGAATCCTGGGAATTTATAGGTAATTTCCGGTGTGACCGATATATAAGAAGTGTTGATATTATCCCAGAATTCCATCATTCCACATCCCAGGATTTTAAAAATAATCCCAAAATTTGATATGATCATTCTTAAAAATTTGTAAACAACGCCTTTGCCAAAATATTCTTGTCGTACGAAATAACTGGCATTATAGCCTCAGACAGTCATATGAATATAATGAATTTGGATTTTAACTAATGGTTCTCAGGAACCGTAAGTATATCAAAAAAAGTTTCTTATATTTTCGACTAGGGATGGGGTATACTTGCTGTGATAAATCGTTCAAGGCCAATCGTATGTTGTAAATGGCGCAAGTGGTTCATATGTGTGGGCCAAATGTAAACGGCCCAATATATGTATTATGGATTTTAATTAATGGTTCTTGGGAATCATTAGAACCGGATTTTTCTTTTGTGTTTTCCACCTAATATGCTGTCTGTTCTTACGGTAATATATCTTTGAAGATCAGCGGTATGTTGTAAATGACGCAATTAGCTTTGAACATATACATATATGTTATGAGCTAATTACAGTATATGTTTCAATTGCACGAATTACAACACATGGCTTGTCTTCAAAGATTTAACACAACAAGTGGAGACCTTGCCAAGTCGAAAACATAAACGACCTTTTCCGGCACTCATGGTTCCAGAGAACCATTAGTTAAAATACGAATTTAACATGTTGGGCTAGAACCATATGACTGTCTGAGCCCGTAGCACCAATCCTGGGATGGAATTCTAGGATAATTTTAAGTATTCAAAAAAATTATAATTTGAACAGAATGAAGAAATTCGTTAAGTTTAAAGTTTTAAACTGAATTTACTCAAAGGCTACTAATACATTTTATTCTCTGTTCAAATAAGGAAAATATAGCTTTGCCGTATTTAAATTGGCTGCCCAATTTGTGTGAAAAAAGTTATTCAGTGATAAGTACGACAGTAAACAGGATGCAACCAAATTTCCAAGCAACAAAGTAGAATACATTTGACATTTTCGAAATAAATGGATATTTTTATTTTTTGTACACTTTAAGTCCTTCTGATGTTTGATAGCGGGGAAAATTTTTAATATACTCGAGAATTAAATCAGACAGCCCATACAGAAAATTTTTTCGGAAGTGTCAAGTTATGCATGATTACACGCGGTTGATGGAATAATTTGGTTGCATATAGAACACTGTCGCATAATTGATTTCAAACGTTTAACGCTTGTAAGCAATGTTAAATTTATAGTGCCAAAACTATTACGGAATTCGGCCAACAAGCGAACTTAGCACAAAAAAAACGCGGATTATCGATTGAGAATCACTGCATTAAAGTTCGAACTAATTTATGGTTGATATATTGTTGACATTTTTTTGATTGGCTTAATTTCTCCATACCAAGAAAATTACACAATAAATCTTTTAACACATTATATTTTTTTATACGATTATACGAATAGAAAATAACGATTTCAAAATTCCAGAAAAAATTGAAATAAATTTTCTCAAATTTATAGCCAAAAATGCAATGATACCGAGCGCGCTTGTTTATTTATATCGCACGTACGCATTAATTTCTAACACCTTGCTGCCCCCACAATTGACGTCATTTTCGTTTATAAGTCAAAATATTATAAATCGATAATTCTAATATTTTTACTTTCTAATTTGTTTAATTGATTTATTGGTTACGACGGTGCTAATAACCTTATATCAACAAAAATAAGTATATATAGCTCAAATATTTCATGTACACAGAGACTTATAGGAACTGTATATACACAGTGTTACAAATTTGGTACCAGTTAAATGTTTATGTCAATGCATTTTTGAAATAAATTCGATCAATACCCTTACTATATACATATAGTTTTTATAGTCTACAGACGGGCAATTAAATTTAATGCATCAAACACTTAATCTTTTATAGATATATACCATGCGTCTAGGTTTTGCCCCTCGATTCGTGATTTAAAATCAAAAACAGAAGCCAAATTTGAATGACAATCTGTTCCATTTAGCAAAACATACTCGTATATATACACTTTCCAATGATTGTTGTATTTCAAAAGGTATTGTCAGTAAGATGTCATAAATTAATATTATGACGAAAATAATTATAGTTGTAGTTGTGTGTTTACTTTTACACAATAAAATGATTGTTTGAACTTTTCTTTGTTTGTTTTAGAAAATGTAAAATGTAATTACCCAGTACATAGTGAATTATTGGATTGAACTTCATTGACCGGAACTGCTTTATACGATGACGACTGATGTAAAGATTAGGTTCGAGGAGAGAGCAAGAGTATAATAATTTTCCAAAATTATTAGGTTAATGATTATGTGTGTGCGGGTGTGTATACTAAAATTAATACTGCAGTAGCGGCCTAAGGGCTTTAAACCAGAGTGAGCCACATTTTAATATTGGATGTCAAAATCACAAAAACTTTCCTGTTAAAATTTGCCAATCAGTTATATATAAAAAATCAAAAAAGTCTCTACTCTAACTGTAGTACCTCCTGAGTAAAAAGAATACAGTAGCCAAAACGATATACAAAATTATTAAATTTTCTCGATACCAAATTTTACCCGACGTTTCCAAGCACTCACATAGTAAAACACACAAAAAATTGTCTTGCACCAGTGTTCGACTATTCCTCGTGTGTTTTACTATGTGAGTGCTTGGAAAGGTCGACTAAAATTTGGTACCGAAATTTTATTAGTTTTATAAATAGAAAAAAAAATTAGCGCTACACAATGAACAGTGCAGTTTTTGTTTGAAGTTGCTGGATTTTTTTCTTGCATTACAACGGACCGCGCTATAACACTATCTATAACAAGACAAACTTTATTTACCATCTTATATGGATTCAGTTTCGCTGTAAAAAGAAATTTTAATATTTTGAAAAAAATATATAGTTTTTAATCGAATCTTGCGCAGGCAATATTAAAAATATTTAATTCGTTAGATAATTAAACCCACGTTCGTTTGCTAGCGAAACGATATTTTCCTTGTCGTTCCGTCTACTCTATTTCGGCAATTACCCAATAAATTATTGATTGAGAAGAACTAAAAAAATTTGTGATCAAAAGATTGCTTGTATTGAGTGTTTGAGACATAAAGGGTTTTCCAATAAGGACTTGACAACTTTTTTTAAATAAAACGACAACCATTTGACATAACTCGAAGATTTGATTATTAGCTTGAAGTACAATCAAAACATTTATGTATGGAATTTAACATCGTTCATATGTCCACCACGGGCACGTTTGCAGGTGTCGATTCGTAGAAACCAATTTTCGATGACTCGACCACACATTTCGACGGAAACGGCCGCTATCTCTATTCAATATTGGCTCTCCTCTAACGACGCCTGCTTGGTGGTATAGAACAATGATTTAACATAGCCTCATAGAAAAAGTCAAGAGATGTTAAATCACACGATCTAGACGGCCAATCGACAGGACCATTTCTTGATATAACACGTTCATCGAATTTAGATTTCAATAACTCGATTACTAGACTCGCTGTTCTCCATGGCGCACCGTCTTGTTGAAACCACAAATCATTAATGTCTATCTCATGGAATTGACCAAAGAAATACCGTTGCAACATGCCTCTGTAGCGATCTCCATTGACTGTAACGTGACGGTCCTTTACATCAACGAAAAAAAAGGTTCAATGACACTAGCATGAAAACCACACCATACAGTTATTTTTTGTGGATGAAGAGATGTTTCTTGAAGCACATGAGAGTTTCCATATGACCAATACCGCATATTCTGTTTGTTGACGAAGCCGTTGTTCACCATGATGAAAATGTTGTATTTACTAAATGTTTTGACACTGACAGTTTGTTTATTTGTTATTCGTTCACAGTGAAAGTTGAAAGTTGTCAATTCCCAAATGAAAAACCCGAGAATTGAATTTAGAGAATTTTAAAAATTTGTAAAATTTTAAAAATTTGGAGTTTTATGAAACTTATTATTTTTATTGCAATTTTAGAAAGTTGTGCGTCTAATTTTGAAAATTTTTATAATTTTTGAATTTGAAAAGTTTTGAGAAATTCCGAACATTTTATAAACTTATAAAATTATATCAATTTACTGAAATTATGTCAAATTCGGTCATTTTTGGTCAAAAATCTAACACAAATTCTGATTTCGAACTAGTGAAAGTGCTTGGAATTAACATATACATACAAATGTCAGACTTTATCTCAGATTTAATTTTTATGCGAATTTCTTTGAATATATGGAATTTTGTAAATCTTCAAAATTTAAGGAAAATTGAAATTTGCGGAAAAACGCCAGTTATGTCTGGATGGATTTAATATATTTAGAATGTAACGGTTAAAAATAACTTTAATGTTAAAATTATTCTTTCAATTTTATAATTCAAATTGTGTTGCTTTCAATTAACCCACAAAAAACAGATTACGGAATAATATGTAATAGGTATATCATCTCGTTTACGACATTATGTATGTAAAAAAATAATTTTAATTTATTCTCGTATTTTCCAGAAAACTTATGAGTTTCACTACAATGGCTGTATATTTTAAAAATCATAACAATAATAATACGAATAATGATAGTAATAATAATGATGATGATGATTATTCTTTTTTTTTCTGTGTATTTTTTAAAAATAAACTCAGTCTAAAATTCTAATTCTATTCTTGGAATATATTTTTCTTCTTCATATAAATATTATGTCTTTATGATGGTGAAGATGAAATAAAATTAAAAAATCTGAACATAGATTATAAGAAGAAGACGTCGGATCGAAGAAGATTTGTATACATAAGAAGTGTAAATAAGAATTTATGTATGTATATATAGCTATGTAGATGAGGAAAATTCATTTTGTGTATATGTATATAGAATTTTTCCCATTCTTTTAATGCATATAATCTAATTAACAAGTGTAAGACGGTTTTTTAATAGTTTTTTTTGTCTTAATTCTGGTGTCGGATCTATATATGTATATGGTAGCGCAGCAAGTGCATTTTGGTTATGTTGGTTTGTTTTTATCATGTCAATCAATAAGGTCTAATGGTTGTCGATATTTTCAAACAGATTTCAACATACATCTACTTTATACATCATAATATAAAGAGATTGTGGGGCCGCCGTGCGCATCGGTTTTCCGGTTCGTTATAATGTTTTGTGCATTATACCGAGGAAAGTTATATGCAAATTGTGGTGAATGATATAATTTTCTTATGAGACCGGTTTTCTATATCTAGGCGAACATTGACTTCTAAATTATGTACGTGATAAACTTGAAATTATATTATAAAAAATAGGTCAGGGCGTATATATTGGTATGTAGTTATTGTGATCGTTGAGTTATTGTCCAATTACTGTAATCCGATGCCACTTACATGCTAGTCAACAAGATTATACAACAGCTCTGATAACTGTGTCCAAACCGACTACAAGTAATACACAAAATTTAATAAATAGTAGAAACTTGCCGGATTTTAAATTCTAGAATTTTCACGTTTATATAATCAAATGGTTTGAGTTTTGAAATTCCGTAAATCGCAATTTCACAGGCTAAATAATTTCAAGAAACTAGCCAAAATCAATCCATCTTTCTAAAATGTTATAATTTTGTAAAATTTCAAACTTGATTCTAAAATTTTCTAAATGTAAGTTTTAAAACTTTGATCTAATCTAATCTATCACTGAAATATTTGAATTTAAAACTTAAGTTTCGTCATGAAATCTTTTATACTTAAAATGTTGAGAATTTCGTAAGAGTGTTAAAATTTAAAATCTCTAATTTAAAATTTGAACGCTGATTTGTACATAAAGTTTCGATAATTTTGTAATCGACGGATGTTTAAAATATTCGAATTCAAATTTAAGAGAATTTTACAAAAATGTATCAAAAGTTTTAAAAAAAATTGAATGCCAAGCCTAGAATATCTTCAGATTTTCTTGATTCTGCAAATTAAAAGAAGCTTTTTAAAATTGATAATTTTGAATTGGAAAGGTATTCGGATAAGTTACTATCACCAGTCGCAAAATTTTAATTTTATTCCACAAATCTCAATTTCGTTGGCTACCCAATTTAGTTTTAACTATCCAAATTCCTAAAATTATTGCAAAATTTCTGAATCTAATTTAAATTTGTAATTTTTCTTTTAGAATATCTATTAAATTTTTAAAATTTTGTTTTGAAAACCCTTTTCTTATATTCTGTAAAACTTTCGGATAATTTTAAAACTGATTAAAAATGTAAGAGTTTAAACTGAATAATTTATTTATTCAAAATTTAAAGTAAAAGTAAAAATTTCATTAATTGTAGTTCTAAATATTTATGATTTTGCTTTGAAATTATTATTATTTAAATTTACAACATAAAAAGGTTAAATTTTTAAAGAATTTAATATTATTAATTTATAGAATTTAAAATTTCCTATCTTAAATTGTAAACTTAGAATTCTAAAATACCAGATTTGGGATTTGGGATTTGGAACTTGGGAAGAACAATTAAAAAATTTTTAATTTGATATTAATTTAAATTGTAAATTGAATTTTTTGAGTATGATATTGTACTGATTTTTAAAAAAAAAATTTTAAAAAATTAAAATTGGGCGGATTTTACTCCAGCACTCAATGCCACTAATGGGCCCACGGTGCAATACCCACCATTCATACTAACATTCATTCAACCCATTCATCCTATTCACACAAGTACAGTATACCACCTGCGCATTGCATAGCTCCATGTCACCCTGTACAGTGACATGGAAGATGGGTCGGCCATGAGTTCTACATCCCAACAGAGGGCATAGATGGTTTCAATTTCGATCGATCGTAATCACCGATCGTAATCGGGAGATGAAAAATCCCTTTTGCATCCCCCGCCTCTGTTGGGATTTGACCCGGTACCTCCCGATGCAAACGTCGCAGCTTTAACCACTGCACTATTTACTAGGTACTGATTTTAGAAAATTAATTCTGGAAATTTAGTGTCTGGAATATTTAAAATTTTAAATTTCGAAAGGAAATTTTAAGAAATCTAAACAGAACTCAAATAAGTTACTATCATTAATAAATATCCAAATTTTCAACGAAATCTCGAAATTCATAAAAGTCATCTAAAATTAAAGTTGGGCCTAATTTGCAAAACTTTTGAAATTCCGAATCTGAATTTAAATATAATGACGCCAAAATAAGATTTCAGCTATTGGCTGATTTAAAATTGTGCCTAAATTGCAAAACTTGTATAATTCTGAATAGGAACTTATTGAATATTAAAATTAGGAAATGATGATGCCACATCTGTAAATTTGAAACGTTTGAATATGGAGTAATTCATTTCTAAGGGCTAGTTTTGGAATTTGAATGCTAGAATTTTAGTTCTGAAAATTTTTTAATTTATAATTTTAAAACTGAAATTTTTAAAATTAATATTTGTTAATTTTATAATTTGGAGTCTAAATTTGAAATGAAGAAGTAATTAAAATGAACTTTGGTGGTTTATAAACGTTTTCGGATTGAAAATTTGAAATCTTGAATAACTGAATTTTAGCTATCAGTATCATGAAAATAAATTTAAAATTTGGCATTGAGAATCTCTGATAGGTACTATGAATCGAAAATTGTAAGAATTCCGTAATTTGGATGTTTTAACCCAAAATTTCTGCAATTGTTTAAGAATTTTTAAAATTTTTAAATAGTTTCAAGAATATTAAAAAAAAATTATTTTCGAGCCAAGAAAACCATCAAATTTTTTACTAAGATTGATTCTGAGTGCTAAGAGATTTTGATCTGGGATTTTTAAAATTGATAATTTTGAATTTGGTGTAAGTAATCCGAAAATTATTCTATCACCATTAAATAATCAAATGTTGAACCCAAATGTTAAGCGCAAAATATTGATTTTATTCCACAAATCGCAATATCGTTATACAGTTTTAAGAAATTAGCCAAATTCCAGCCAATTTCCTAAAACTATTGCAAAATTTGTAAATCTCTCTTAAATTAAAATTTTTTTTTCATAATTTCTATTAAATTTTTAAAATTATATTTTGAATTCAATATTCTTAAATTCAGTAAATAATTTTAAAGCTGATTAAAAATTAAAGTCTAAATTTTCTCAATCAAAATTGAAAATTTTAAATTTCCTTAATCGTAATTCTAATAATTTAAGATTTTCAGTATAAATTATTATTTAAATTTACAAAATAAAACTTTTAGGATTCTAAATCCAATTTGAAATTCTGACAGTCAAATTTTGAAAATAAAAAAATTTTAAATCTAGAATTCTAAAATACTGAATTTGAGAATTTCGGAACTTGGGAAGATATAATTTTTTTAATTTTATAATAATTTAAATTTTAAATTTAATTTATTGGATATGATATTATTCTGAAGTTTTGATACATTAATTTTGAATTTTTTTTCAATCTAAATTTTAAAACTTTGATTCTGAAAGTTTCTGAGACTTCTTGGGACTTGGGTTTAAAAACATACAAATTTTAAGACAATCTTAAAAATGTTTTAAAATTTTAATTTTGAAGGTTTTAGAATTGAAAATTTGAAATCTATAGACTAACTGAATTTTAGAAATTCTAATTTCATGATGTCAGTATCATGAAATTAGAATTTGGAATTGGGTATTAATCTTTAAAATATATTTTAATCTAAAATGTTAATAATTTCGTAACTTTTATTTACAAATCAAGAATTCAAATATTAGAATTTAGACGCTAGAATTTTGATTTTGAAAATTTTATAATTTTGAAACTTGAAATTTAAAAATTAATCTTTTCGATTTTATAATTTGGAATCTAAATTTGAAATGGAGGAGGGTGTAAATACTTTAAATATGTGCAACTTAGTATTTTAAAATTTAGAATAATATTATTAAATAAATTAAAATTAAAATTTTGGTTTATAAACGTTCTAGAATTGAAAATTTGAAATCCTGAATTACTGAATCTTTAGTTAGAATTTTAGCTATTAAATGTATATAAATTTTTGAAACTATGATTTTGGAAATTTAGAGAGTTGAATCTAGAATTTTTAGAATTTTTCTATAAGAATCAAATTTTGAACCATCTGTTTGTCGTAAAAAATTATTTCTAAACCTGTTACATCATTATATGCTTTATTATGTGCATAACTATACCAAAAAGTAAAGCTAAAGGAAACTAAATTTTAATTTTAAATTTCCTCTACACAAAAATGAAATGTCATCATACCCCAATAGACCAATAATATAATAGAAAAAAAACCTATCACATTAAATGTTATATTTCCCATTTCAATTATAATTGAATTAAAATGTTACTAAAATATCATTTTTATAAAAATTGTGTAGGTAGTAGTTTTTTTCTTCAGCGCACAACAGGTGACACTAATAAACATACTAAAATGCATTGATTGGATTATAAAATAGCACAACATAATCTAAACTATTTTAATCCTAATAAATCCAATATAAAATTGTTTAGTTTTCCGTTTCATTAGTCAGTACATAAATAATTATCGCGATATCGATGACAGATTTGCTAAATTCGAGGATTAAACAATGACCAGACTTTCCACGTTTTAATTACATTTTTTAAAGTATGTATATGTTAATTGAATTAATTTATTTAAAATTGGTTTTCGTTGTGTTAATTATCCTTGAATTGGTTCTATATTGAATGTGGAACAGCAAAATGAAATTGTATAATGTCATTGCAAATTTGTACTTAAATCTTACCAATCTTGCAATGCTTACCTGAAATTAGAAGAAAAAAAAATGAAATTAGTTCCAAATTTAGCCAATAGAGTAGATGTAAACTCATACCATTATATCAAAAAAAATTGTTTAAATATTATAAGCATGCCATGCCTATAACAAACAAAAACCTACAGATAATGCGATTCGACTATACCTGTCAGGTCGTAAACAACATGCGAAACCAGTCAACCGTTTAAAATTAATTGTAAATAGTTTTTTTTTCTTAATCTCGAGTAATAGACTGTGCAATTACAGTCTTAAGAGCTAAGTCTATATTTGCGGTACGTGCTGTACTCGCGTAGACAATTTTTAAATTATAATGATGTCTCGAGAACTTTGCTCATTCAAGTGGATTAAATATTAGACCTAACCTTTTAATCGTCTAGCTATCGATTTCATATATAGATAGCTATTGTGAGATAACGAATGCATATTAAAATACCAAAACAATTAGTTCCAAAATACTTTCACTTTTCGATCAAATTACAATCTATGTATATACTTATGCACAGCATAGAGTACATAATTCAATTAATCTCAAATGTGATCAAAGGGTTATAAAGGTAATATTAGTGATATATATAACCAAGGGTTTTACACCCGGAAGATATATCAACATCATCAACAAAATATGTGTGACAAAGACACCGCGCGATTTTTAATTTATTCAAACTACAAATAAAATTTAGAAAGTGTATGGATGGCATCATTTTTGGCGGATGATATCATTCCCAAATTTTAATGAGCTCCTTAACTCAAAACAAAATACTTATGTACGTGTTACATAATCACCCTGATGCAATTCTAGCGTGCACACATACATTCTTTGTCCGCAATACATAATATTAAAATTTTAAAGACTTACATAAATATAGTGTGACCGCTCCAAATGGTACTGGATGTTAATTTTAATTACATTTATAAGGTTCGGCTATTATATATACATACATGTATACGTATTTGTATCGCAGGATTATCTAAAAAGATTTTATATTGCTGTTGTTATTGTATAAATATTTCCCCTATGGCTAACGAAAAACTCATTACAACATTATATTGCATGACAATGGATAGTCACAAAAGTGACTTGTGTCTAAATTAATTTTCATATATCGCATAATAATTATAATATATGTTTGTGGGTTGATGGTGTCCAGTAATGGAGTTTGGGGATATCTACCTGTATATATTATTTGATTGATAATACTTCATGTTTGAATGGAGGGCATAATGTCAATGAACTACGTCATAAAACTATATATATATATATATGGAAAAATGGTCAATATTATAGTTTAACATACAAATACACGATTAGCTTAACGAGACAAGACATTTTTATTATTGGACTATTAACAGCACACCTTACAAATAAATTTGACGTTTTGAGCAACGAACTAAACAAGATATGTATTTTGGAAGAGACTATATAGGCATCGCAGAAATGAAGTTGCTTCGGCAATGGTCATGCACACTGTGATAAGAAGCAAATAAATAGAATTTCGCCTCGTGGACAAATTTAAACCAAATTTAAGCGGTCAAGCATGATGAACATGCGGTTATTAAATGTTTAAACTGAGCTACTCTTTTTAAGTCTGATTTAAGCTGAGTATAACATTATTTTTGATTTGTGCAATATGTCAAACCATTTGGCCAAACTGAACATAACAGCTCTGTAAACTGAGCAAAAATATTAGAATTGTGAAAAAAATTAAAAATTGAGCTACTCGAGATTTCATAATAGCCCAGTATAAATTTAATACTAAAGCACGGTACACATTTGACGTAAAATAAAATTTCCGAAACAGTTTAGGTACTGCAAAATGAACATTTCTCGTATTAGAGTACAGATGTTTCTATTTCATCTCTACACATCGTTTTTTACCTATTGTGAACTCTAACTATATCACACCTAAAAAAATGTAACAGGTGAAATGAATTTTTTTTTCTCAAATATGGTAAAACTAGCTCAAGCAGCATATAATTGCAAATGCAATAGTTCTTTTTTGCCATTTTATAATTGTAATTTTTAGTAAACATTCGACCGCCCTATTGTGGTCTTCCGAATTTCAGCGGTTTCTTTCTTTGGAGCCTTCGTACTCTATTTGTGTTACTCAGAATACCACGTAATTCAACAAGGAGCGTTCACTACGTACCATTTTATTTTGAAAAACATGTATTATTTTAATATTGGTTTTCTTAGTACAGCCCCAAAGCTGAATACCATAAGTCCATATAGGTTTTATAACTCGTTGGTGTAGTAGCAACTTAAAAAGTATTGACAACTCTGAATATCTTCCAATTAGCCAATACATATTTCTATATTTAATGTTAAGTTCCTCCTTTTTCTTTTTAATGTGCTCTTTCCATTTTAACTTAGCATCGAGAGTCATGCGCTAAAGAGGATATTTAGCTCGGAAATTCTTCTTCACATCTAACGCGAAAATATATGTTAGCAATATAAGATTTCAATATATGAAAGTATTGTTTTGGCAAATCTCGATACAGTTTACGTATTCAAATCCAGAGTGCCATACTTTATCGAACACGTACAATTTTTCTGGATGTAGAACAGGCCCTACATCCAGAAATATTGTTGAACATATTTTCCAAACTAATGTCTCCACCACATTAGCTTTCTCTCAAGTATTATATTTCATCCTTTTGTATAACAGTTTCTTTAAAATTTTCAAAATTACTGGAAACAGAGAAATTGGCCTATATGACTTTTTATGATTAGATGGTTTGTTCAGCTTTGGTATCATAATTATTTCTATTATACTTTCCGCTGATTGTTTAGCATATGGTTGGAACGTTTCTTCAAGATGAGATGCCAAAATTGCTGCTTTCGGTTTGGCTCTTCTTACCCAATTTCCCTCATCATTTTTTATTGTCGGTGTTTGATAATTTGGTCTATTTAGTGCTTTTGTTACTTTCCATAGAGAATACTCAGTTTCTTTATCTTCTTTAAGACTGCGAAGATAATGGGCCACGATTTTTCAGTTCTCTAATTCTTTGTTTAAGATTATTGCAGAGGTAATTAAAAATTATTTTCTTTGTGGTGCTCGGTTTCTCTGCCATGTTTTCCATTTTTCATTAACCAATCTCGACTGGAGAAGTGAAATTATGTATTATGCTCTTTGTTTTGGATTACAAGGCTTCTATCCCATGCTACTTGTTGTATATTATTGATTGATTAGAACAAAAAGATTGGTATTGTCTTCAACCAATTTCCTAAATAATTGACCAATTGGTTTTGTTATTTGTTAGTCTAGGTGGAATTTCCTTCTTAACAATCGTAGAACCAACAGTCATAATGACGGGCGAGTGGCCCGAAAGTCTCTCACTTTCACTATTTTCTAGAAAAATGTGGATTTCGGATATACCTCTTGTAATGTAGAAATTAATTAGATCCGAGTTTTTCTTGTGTCAGTAGGCCAGTACGTTGATTTTCCTCGTCAAAGTATAGTTCTCTACTCTTTGGTGTTGTTAATCTTGACCCCCAGAAAGTACTTTTTCACCTCCAATGATAAAATTAAATCCATCCTTAAATTCAATGATTTTTTATAATCCGCTTTATTGAAATTATGTCTTGGAGCACAATAAATTGAACAGACATTGAATATTTTTTTATTGTTAAGTTGAATGCTGATAGTAGCTACTTGCATATTTTCTTCTTCAATTTTTATTGTTCAGGTTTACTTTGAAAATAATGGTTTAGTTCGTGAAACACGATTCACTTTCGCACCTCGTTTATTCTAAATGCACATCACGTAAGACCTCATATGGCGCGTATCGAGCAGGCGGTGGCAGTTGTAGTGCGTAGTATTAACGAGAATCCAAATGAATCAATTCGTCATCGGAGACCAGTATAGAGACATGATTACGAATTTTTTGTGCCTCAATTAAATAGTATTGACATCAGAGACATGTGGTTCCTCGATTAATATCGAAAAATGGTTCAACTGACTATTTTCTTTGGGGTATGTGACGTCGCTTGTCTACACTGATAAGCCAGAGACTACTGAATGTTTGGAAGCCAACATTCGACCGTTACAGAATCTAGATTCTGGATCTAGAGATTCTTAAGCCATAAGACATAACTTCTTTAAAAAAAAAGACAAATCCAGTTACTTTTTAAAGTTTTTGATAAATCGTTCGTTAGCCATGAGTAATATTACATAAACTTCAAGGGATTTTTTAAGATTTAAGTTTACCCGAGAATTCCCGAGAATCTAATCGAATGCTAAGAAAATTTCTCGATTTCTCGAGAAACAAATTTTGCCAAGAAATCCGAAACCTTACATGTATGCTAATTTATTTTGATTTGTACCACTACAGGTCCAATGCACTATTTTGGATTAGGCATTCAATTTACCCCAATCGATTGGGGATTCTTTCCCTGTAAAGCATTCATTTCGGTTCAAATGTTTTCTTAAATTGTATTTCTGGTTAAGGTGAACCGACCTTGAAGAAAGTAAATCTCTTAAGTGTCATCGTTAAAAAAAACATGATTTCGCATATTTTTTTGAACCATTGAATGGTATTGAGATTTGACAGAATACACCACACTTTTTATCCATTTGGTAATATACTGTTTAGTACATTTCATTTTCGACGCAGCTTGGTTCATGAACTATGTTGTCGAAATATTAGTTTCGGAAGCACTGACCTTAAGAAATCTTTATTATTTATTTGATATCATCAACTCTGTAATTTCAGATTGTCGAAACTAATAAATAAACATAATGATTGCCAACAATTTTAACATTTGGTTTATATATAGGAAAATATTAGCTACGTCATTAGCTTTTGTTTGGATAAATCACTCGAATGTATTATTTCGTACACACAGTTGATTACTTCATCTCGCGCTGTCATGTGTATGATGTATATAATATATACAAACATATAATTTAATCACAAATCAAATAAATAAACGTTTTGAAGCAATTATAAAATTAATTAACACATCAAAAATAATTGATAGAATGTATGCCGCGCGATGTAGCTAATATGCAGGCACAAAGCTTGTTCACATGTACACATTTTAAATAATTTTCATTTAGAGGTACAGGGTCTAAAGTTCACATCACGTATTTCATAAATGAACAACATAAACAAAATGTAATTGTTTTAACAAAAAGAAAAAAAAAATCGCGATTAGCAAAATAACTATAATTTGTTGGCTTTATAACGTGACTCAGATAGGTGGATTACTTTAAAGCAGCAGCGAATTACGTAAAAAGCGCGATATATGTGTTTTGAATGAAATATTTATTTATTTATATTGTTTTCACAGTTTTGGCTTACAAAATTAAATTTCATATTCATATTATGCCACCATATATACATAGGTAGATATAACCAGTCAACACCATACCGCATATACACAAATTGTGGATGACTGAATTTTTAGTACATGTACAGCACAAATTTTTAATATACTGAATTAAGTACTTGACTGAAGATGGTTTTTCGATAATTAAAATAAAAAAAAACTGTTATTCTTTTAGTTTTATAGTATATGTAAGTATATATACGGTTAGTAAAAAGTAGAATAATAGTAGTATGTAGAACTAGAGAAATAGCGGTTATATCAATTTATATTGCGTAAGTACAAATTTAATAATGTCACATATGGTTTTAATATAATTATAATTATTTTGCATATATACATAATTAAATGTGTCGTCAAGAGTCGATGATGTACGATCTTAACTTTAACAAAAATATGTGTTTTACGAAAAATATTGACAAACAGTCTGGTGAAAATCTTTGGTGTCATTATAAGTTAAAGTTAAATTTTTTTCAGCAAAAATGTTTCGTGACTAATTTAATGGCGAAAAGAGAGCTGCTTCCATCTAATAGAGTTTCTTAAATTGAAATTTTGTACAACATTAGGAACTCAACTTGTAAATTGAGAATCGTTTCTTTTTTAAAAATTAAATTTCAGAATTTATTTAAATTTTTTAAATTATTTTCAACAAACTAATAATTTGAGCAGATTTCCAGCATAATATTATTAAATATTCAAAATTTCACAAAGCAATTTCAAAATTTGAAAACAACTTTTATAAAAAATTTTAAAAGAATATGATGAAACCTGAGAATTTAATAACTTTCGGACCAAAAGTCAGTATTTCCTCAGCTTTAACCTCAGAATTTGCGAACATTTTTAATATTTGACTGACACTGAGCGGTTTTAAACATATGTAAATAATTTTGCTGCCCTTAGTTTAAATTTTATTTAAAAATCTCAATAACAAACTATTAGCAATTGAAATTTTATAAAATCTCGAACCGAGAGTGAAGCCGGCGAAACATGGCGGCCCCAAACAAAACTACACGATAACCTTGAGTTTTTTGTTTGTTTTTGAATTTTTTAAAAATGATACGAGGTACGACTATAGACTATAACAACAACTATTAGCGAACGACACAGCGCGTGAGATAATACGCCGTTCTCCGTCGTATACTCACTCGACAAGATCCTAGGCCGTTTAGAAGCTATGGTGAACCAATAGTCTGTTGATATTCATAGTCGCAGACGTTCCGGTAGTTGTTAATATTCTCGTTCACGTTCTCGCGGCACAAATTAAAATCGCAACCAATCGGCATCCAAACATACAGATGATGTATGCTGGTACCACAGCACGTTTGGTACAGCGGCACGGAAATGCCAAAGGGTGTGTAGTATCGGTCAATCTTCTTCGACCATGAACGTTTCGGTCTCAAAAACAATTAGGCGGAAGGTGAAAAACACTCTCGCCGACTTTACATGTACGACAAAACAAATAAATTGAATTTCTTAATAGACACGGGAGCTGATATTTTGGTACTTCCTGTCAATCAATTTTTACTAATAACACTCAACTGGTATTACCAGCCGCCAATGGCAATAAATAAATATCTACGGAAAAAATGACATCGGTTTCAGACGAAAATTAACTAAAGCTTTCATCTTACTGAGTGTTAATCTATCGATCATTGGCGCTGATTTTTTAAATAAATTAAAGCTACTTGTCGATCCCAATCGAAAAAGGCTGATCGATTCAGCGACTCAGCTGTCAATACATACCACATCGGTAGAGGCCCATTCACCTAGGCCTTAAGGTCAGATCGACCGGTCCGACATAATCTAATACTTCACATTGTCACGGAAGACATCTTCCAGAGTTGCGACCACGCAAGCTAGATTCGGTGCTTCGCACAAAGCTGCACAAACCTCATTAGCCATAGTGGAATTAGGAATTTGCCGAATATCGATATCATCCGTTTATTGTCCACTACATATGGTCAAACAACTTTTTTTTTGATTTGAGACTGTGTATGGAGATTATTAAATATGTTTAAGATACCGAATCGCTACCCGATACCCCACAGTTAATATTTCTCCTTGCACTTGCATATATTCTGACAACGTTTACAAAATGGCAATCATAACGAAATCTCGAGTTCCCGAAGAATACCAACACACGTTTTCAACACTCAAGAGTGAATACCACAGCACTATGAGTTTTTACAGCGTGGCAACTGAAGCATCGAACACAGCCATTGAGGCTGTTCTGCAATAATATAATAATGATTGTTGAGAACCATTTTGATTTTTCTCAAAGAAACTTTCGAACGCCAAAAAGAAATATTCTGCATTCGTTCGAGAAATACTTACTTGCAATTCAGATACCGTAGGACCACTTCCTCCGCCGAATGGATATACGTATCTACTTAGCAGTGTCGATCGTTTCACTCGTTGGCTTATTGCATAATGAATATGTCAGCCACAACCATTACTACCACATTCGTCCAAAACTATATGTGTCAAGATTCGGTGTTCCGAATTAACGCTCACTTCGGTTACGTATAATGGCTTGTCAACCGCAAGCCAATGCCATGGTCGAATTCTTTCATCGAAGCTCAAAGCAGCTCTAATATCTAGAGGAAATACGATCCATTGGAGTTCTGAAATCCTAATGGTCTGGCTTGGAATCCGAGCAACTGTGAAAGAAAATCTGAAGTGAACACTAACTGAAATGGTTTATGGTTAAACCATCAACCTACCCAGTGAGTTTGTCGTCGAAAATTCTCTTTGCCCATACCAACCAGAGCCATAGTCGTAAATCAACTTCGCACTATCATGCAGAATCTTATCCCCATCATACGATAACTTGTTCCGAACTCGCTCGACAACTACGATTACGTCTTCGTCAGGGTTGGTAAAGTTCGTACTGGTTTACACCATACCGGATGGAAACCTGCAGCCTACAGTATTCTAAATTCAGCTGATCAGATATCAGCTACGAAACGACCAGCATCGATTGTTGAAGATGCTACAAATGCTATGCTACAAATTGCTACTGCAATTAGTGAAATTCAAAATATAAATCAAAATTTTAAATTGAGAATTCACTAACCCCATCACGCCAGTAGTCGAATCGCGAAAAGATAATTCATTCATCACGGAAAATTCTCATGCATCAGTGCTAAACAATTTTTTTTGAGTTTTACTATGTGAGTGCTTGGTCCACTAAAATTTGATATCGAAGTTTTACTTTTTTTAAATAAAATTTCGTTACTAATAATAAACAAATCAATACCAAATTATAATCGACCTTACAAGCATGCACATAGAAAAATACACGAAAATTGGTTTTACATCAGTGCTACACACTGCAATGTGCGATATTTGTTCGATATCGATGGATTTGTGTTTTAATAATTAAATCGAGATGGACGTCCTACTGAGCGCGCAATTGGCAAAATTCATGATCGTTTTGAAGAAACTGGTTCAGTGGAAGGTCGTAGACCGTATCAACATGTTCATCCAGTTCGTACTCCTGATGTTAGTAAAAGTGTTCGTAATGGACAAGCGTGTAATCCATACAAAATTCAACTAACTCACAAATGGAAGCCACCAGACCATTTAAATCGTCGTCGTTTTGTTAATTGGATGCTTGAACGAAATTAAGGTTTTTCAGCAAAGAGCATCCTTAGCGGTGAAGCTCATTTTCATCTTAATGGGCACGTCAATAAGCAAAATTGTCGAATTTGGGGAGCAGAGAATCCTCATGCTATTCACGATTCAGAATTTCATCCTCCAAGATCCACTGTTTGGTGTGGTTTATGGGCTGATCACATAATTTCAAGAAATTGTTAAGTTCCACAAACAATTCAATAACTTAAAAACAACATTCCAGCTGAAATTGAAGCCATTGATTGATCCGCCTTTATTGGAAAAAGTCATTGGAAATTTCGATGTTCGGATGAAGGCCTGTAGACGAAGCCGTGGTGAGCATAAAATAATGTTGAAAAATGCGTGTTTTGTATTCCACATACTCAGCCCACACACTCACTTGATATAAGTCCGAACTCAATTAGAATTTTAATATTCAAGGTTTGATGTTAGTTTCTTACGAAATTCAACGGGTTACTGCCCGAATATATAACTGAATATTTTATTTATATATCCGCAGGTGATAAAACTCCGAATTCTAATTAACCGTGAAAATTACGCACCCTACCGTATAGTTGGATGCTCCATATACATATAATAGTTACCTCATCAACCTGATCATGTATTCATATAAATGAGACAAAAAACGAAAATACCAAAAAATCTCGAGTTTTAATTGTTTTCTACTCGATTTAATCGCTGGTTGGTTTTTGAAAATACGTAATATTTTGCTCCAATTAGATAATATGATTTATATAACATATCTTTATATGCTGCTGGTGTGTATATTATGTATGTACATAACACGATTGTTTAATATTTTTTTTAGATGAAATTATTTCGAAATGCATCAGCATTTTAAAATAAACTATACGGAAGACAAGGAACCACTAGACAAAATGTATATAAACATTATATTACACTTTGATGCAATAATCATAACACATAAACTAAACATATATGTAATAATAATAATATATTATGTTTAGTATGTAGTGCACATGGCAACAATCCAAAATCGTTATTTTATGTTTAAATTTAACGAAATATAATTTTAGGTGCAGATTAAATATGTTTTTGTGCCGCACACGCAAATTTCATCAAATCTGGCAATGTCCCCAATATTATAAAGGACGTTTGAATCAGAATGAGGATATTGATTATGTATCAACCTACCAGCAAGCGGAAATTAAGAACACAACATCTAATTATAAGTAAATCAAAAACACTCATACGAGTATTTGAGTAGGAACACGAGTCGTATATGTATGTATGTATGTATATATAGTTTTTTGTTTTTTTTGGATCGTGACAGAAAACTAATTTTACTTCCTCAAAAAACAAAAATAATAATAAGTTTAGCAAAAATTTAAAAGAGAAAATACAAAGAAGGAAATTAACAATAGACGAACACAATCCAATTGTTAAAGAAATTATAATTAATAAATTAAGACAAAATTATTTTGCTTTTCTGTGTCACCCAAAAAATAAATAAAATTAGTCTCAATTCTCTAAACGCAATTTCTATTTCAATAATGCGTATTGAAATCGAAAAAAAAACTATAAATTATCCAAATTAAAATTCTCTTAATTAATCAAGGATTCCAAATTTTTGTAACACGCAAATTATGTTTGTATTTATATAGAATATAGGACCTGGTTATATAGAAAAAAGATGATCACGCATATTTTTTTTATAAAGGTTGTTTATTTACATATTTCATCCCAGTTCTCAAAATCAATTAGGCAAATTTTATATGAATGCGGTTCTTTCCAAATTTCATCATCGTTTTGGTGGTATGATACAAAGTAGTTAGAAGGTTGAACTTCTTTTTTTTTTTTTTGAAAGTTTATGTGTACACAAGACAATTTGTATATATGAAGGTTTTTTGGCCTAATTAATTGTATTGAAATGTGAGTGCTTAATTGTTACAATTTAATGTATAAGCACCAATCAAATCAGACTATACGAGTATAATTAATTTAATACACATTTCCTCTTCCCTGTCATAATTCTATATATTTAAGACTATTGATCCATCCATGTGTCTGTGTGTATGTTTCAAGATGTAATATAAAACTGTTTTTGTTTGTTCTGCACCCGAATTCTGGATATATGAGGAATTTTTCAGTATGACTTTAATTCGTAGAAAAATTTGAAATGGTCTAGAAACTCAGCAAATTGTGATTCCGGTTTAATGAATGAGAAATTAAAACTCATGTCAAAAAAATGAATTTAGTAATTTTGTGTGAGAACTTTACTGGTTTTGTTTAAATAAATGGTATAAAAACTCATCAAATTGCAATTCCGGTTTAATAAATGAGAAATTAAAACTCACGCCAAACGTGAAAAAATTCATTAAATAATTTTCTGTGAGAACTGTGTATAGTTACTGGTTTTGTTTTAATAAATGGTATAAAAACTCAGCAAATTGTGATTCTGGTTTAATGAATGAGAAGCTAAAACTCATGTCAAACGTCAAAAAAAAAACATTAAATAATTTTTTGTGAGGACTGTGTATGGTTATTGGTTTTGTTTAAATGAAATAGTATAAAAACTCAGCAAATTGATATTCCGGTTTAATGAATGAGAAAATAAAACTCACGTCAAAAGTCTACAAAATCATTAAATAATTTTCTGTGAGAACTGTGTATAAATACTGGTTTCGTTTAAATAAATGGTATAAAAACTCAACAAATTATGATTTAGGTTTATGAATGAGAAATTAAAACTCATATCAAATGTCAAAAAAAATGATAATTAATCACAATAATTTTATGTGAGAACTGTGTTTAATTTAAATAAATGGTGTAAAAACTCAGCAAATTGTGGTTTCGGTTTAATGAATGAGAAATTAAAACTTATGTCAAACGTCAAAAAAGTGAATTTAATAATTTTGTGTGAGAACTTCACTGGTTTTGTATATATAAATGGTATAAAAACTCAGCAAATTGTGATTCCGGATTAATGAATGAGAAATTAAAACACATGTCAAACAACAAAAAAAGTAATTAAATAATTATCTGTGAGAACTGTGTATAGATACTGGATTTGTTTAAACTCAGTATAAAAACTCATCAAACTGTGATTAATGAATGAGAAATTAAAACTTATGTCAAACGTCAAAAAAAATATTTTATAAAATTCTGTGAGAACTGTGTATAGTTATTGGTTTTGTTTAAATGAATGATAATTTCTCATTCCATAATGCGGAATCACAATTTGCTGAATTTTTACTCAGCAAATTGTGATTTCGGATTAATGAATGAGAAATTAATACTCATGTCAAACGCCTAAAAAAACCATTAAATAATTTTCTGTGAGAACTGTGTATAGTTATTGGTTATTCCCATTGACCAATAGACCGTAGTTTAGTTCTTTTTTTTCAATTTTTTAGAGGCTTGATCCACCCAACGGTGCATTTATTTAGTAAGTTTTTAAAAATATTGGAATATTTGTAAAGGCATTGAAATACTATTTTTTTTTTTTTTTTGATAAGTAGGTACTATTCACGGCTGGGTCAGATATAATAAAATCAACCAGAATTATAGGTTTGGAAAACGTAAATTCAGTTGCTTTCGTTAAAATTTGGTTAATCGTTTTTAATCTTAGTAGTGTAGTAATACAACAATTTACTAGTACAGCAATTTGTGGTTAACAGTGTTTAAAGCTGCGACGTTTGGATCGGGAGGTACCGGGTTCGAATCCCAACAGATACGGGATGCAAAAGGGATTTTTCATCTCCCGATTTACGACCGGTGATTAAATTGAACACATCTATGACTCTCTGTTGGAATGTAGAACTTATGGGCCGACCCATCTTCCATGTCACTGTACAGGATGACATGGAGCTATGCTATGCGCAGGTGGTATACTGTACTTGTTTGAATATGATGAATGGGTTGAATGAATGTTAGTGTGAATGTGGGTATTGCACCGTGGGCCCATTAGTGGCATTGAGTGCTGGAAAATCCGCCCAATTTTAATTTAAAAACAAAATACAGCAATTTACTAGCTAGTTACCAAAAGTTTAGTATATACAAAACAACAACAAAAATAGTTGGATTTGCTGTCTGAGAACCATAATTTTACACAAGAAAAGAAACCAAAAATAAGAAAAACTTATTTTTTTTAACATACATATTTAACAATAAATAGTTTGTTGTTATAAAACAACAATAAGACGAACCAGAAATAATTGTATTACAGTTTTGAAAATTAGGGTTTTTTGAATAAAAATTACCAAATCCCTTCTTTTTTCCTCTATTTTTCTCTACTACAGTGGTATTCTCGTATTTATTAACAACGAAAAAACTTCAATCTGACATTACTACAAAAAAAATCAACAGAAATTTCTAGTCCAATAAGATACAGAATAGCAAATTAAATTCCAATGGAATTTTATTTTCCATGTGAAATTAACCAACCGAGTTACAGAATAGACATGATACCATGGTCTTAACAGATTAAGTAAAATTTGGTACCAAAATTTTAATCTTTTATAAAATTCAATTAAAAAAAAATCACGCTACCAAATTTAAGCCGACCGTTCCAAGCACTCACATAATAAAACATATGAAAAATGATCTTACATCAGTGGCTAGTCAATTTTTCGTGGGTTTTACCAAGTAGTTTTACCAAGTGCTTCGGTAGGTCGAATAAAATTTGGTACACAAATTTTATTTTTTTGTAAAATTACGAAAAATAGTGTTGCATAGTGCTAGACAATGCACAATGCAATATTTATTTAGGTCGATGTATTTATGTTTTAAAGAGTAAATTTTTTCCAGGATTGTGAATTAAACATCTTGCCTAATGTGACAGGCCGCGCCTGCTTAACAATATCACCATAAACGAACTGGAAATTAAATTTTTTAAATTATTACAACGAAACGGTATTTCTTTATGAAAAGTTAAACAAAAGATGAAATGTGCATTAGTAATTCCGCACGTTTGCTAATCCTGTCAGAGAAATATCGAATTACCAAAACAAACAAAAAAACAAAAACATTAATTTTATGATCACGGAAATTCCGTAAATGTACATTGTACACATTACTTTCGCATTTTAACAATTTGCACATCTTATAAGTTTAATTATTTTACTTAGCTATATGGTATACGTAATTTATCCGTCAAGGATACGGCTGCATTTTAGATAAATATATACGTGTATATACGATTTCGAAAAAGTCATAATAAATTAAAAAGCATAATTGCATAAAAGTCATAATAAATAGAATAGAAAATTAAATTTATATTCATGTTACATACGTTTAACAAATTAAAATTAAAAATTAGCTGCAATTTGTTGTTGTTGTTAATTTGATTATCTAAGATGCTGCGCGCGTCTTGCATATTTCATATGGTATATACGCGCGATATATTTCGAAAATACTTTTAAATGTTTAATGTTAAAAATCTTTTGTTTTTTTTATTATTAATTTTAATGTTTAATATATATGTGATGATAGTTTTCTTGTAATTTATGATTATTATTATTATTTGCGTTGAGTTTTACTTTCACTAATAATAAATAATATAGTTTTATTACTCTTACTAATTATTACTTATACGTATTGTATACAATTATTTTGATTTGAAACTGTGGTGAATATTTGCGCGATGATATTGTGCAAATAGTGCAGTAGTCAAGCAGAAAAATTTAATTAGTTTTTAGTTATAAATTATCGATTATCTCGCGCGGAATAGGTATAAGGTAGCTTAGTTCATCATTTTACTTGATGAGTCACTCACTAAAATTGTTCTTGATGTATTTAACAATTCAGCTTCGAAATTTAAAAATTTGAAAAATAATAATAATACAGCCTTTAAAGGTCATTACTGGCCCCTTACTGCGTCAACAATCTGGCTCCAACGGTTTCGATGCTGGGCTTGGTCTTCATACTGTCCTAGACAATCTGAAGAAGCCAAGTCATTCTCTACACCGTGGAGCCATCGTCGCCTGCAACGACCTCTGCACCTACCATATGGTGGCCCTCCTTTCAGAGATCGCTGCACAATTCGTTCCTTTCACATCCAAACATAACAACGGGCATTCAAAAATTTGAAAGGTTTCTTCAAATTCTGTATAATTGTTTGGTTTTTAAATTTATTTTTATAATTTTCAAAATTCTGAAATAAAAATTCTGAAAAGTAGTTTTCAAATTTTGAAAATTACGATACGATTTGTCTCCAAAACAGCCCAACTAGGAAGTGTGTCGTGTGTATATTTGGTCATCACATCAGTTGCTCTTTTTGGTGAGGTATGGAAGTATTTTATTTCCATTTTGGACTTGACAACTTTGAACATTCACTGTCAGCGCACCCTTAAACAAGTAACCAAACTGTCAGTGTCAAAACATACAGTAAACACAACATTTTCATCATGGTGAACTACACGAACGAACATCGTTTACAAATAGTTTACTACAAAATTTCCGGTCACTGCAACTTCAAGAGAGTTAGTTCCAATTTTCGAAAAATTTGAGTCTAAATATTTGCTTCTGGTTCCCATTCCAGTGAGACAAGGAGTTGGTCCCAGTGCCGAAAGGCAGCGCTCAAACCACACTTTAGCGAATTTTGCGGAAGGATCTTGGCTTGCACCCTTAAAAGATCATGTTAACACAAGAACTAAAGTCACTCGATCATATGGAACAACATACGTTCTCAGATTGGGCTCTGGAAATGTTGGAAGAAGATGACCAATTTCATCGCAAAATCATCTTTTGGCTAAACGGCTTCGTCAACAAACAGAATATGCGTTATTGGTCATGTGAAAACCCTCATGTGCTTCAAGAAACACCACTTCATCCACAAAAAATAACTGTATGGTGTGGTTTTCCTACTGGTGGTGTCATTGAACGGTTTTTTTCGTTGATGAAAATGGCCGTCACGTTACAGTCAACGGAGCTTGCTACAGAGACATGTTGCAACGTTATTTCTTTAGTCAATTGCATGTGGTACTAACAATTGACTTATTGAAATCGAAATTCGATGAACGTGTTATATATGTAGAAATGGTCCTGGTATACCTAGAAATCATTGGTTTATACCAAAAAGCAGACGTCGTTAGAGGAGCTCAGAGCCAATATTGAACGGGAGATAGCGACCTAAGCTAACCTATCGACATCTGCAAACGTGCCCGTGGTGGACACATGAACAATGTCGAATTCCATACATAAATGTTTTGATTGTACTTCAAGCTAATAATAAAATTTTCGAGATATCTCAAATGGTTTGCATTTAATTAAAAAAAAAAGGTGACAAAAGTCCTTATTGGAAAGCCCTATTTATTTGTTTGCTCAACTTATATTAATACTAAAAAGCCATCAAGCTTGATCCTAAAATTACAAAATAATTTAATACCGATTTTTGATCCGGAGAAACCATATATGTAGTTAGGGAATTTAGAGATTCCCAAGAGTATTTAGGTCAAAATTCATTCAAATTGAAATAGGTTAAATAATTCTCAAAGTTCACTTTCAGCTATGTATCATCGTAAGAGATTCACAAGCATATATGATTGTGAATTTTCCTTTAACTTGGATGAGAATACTGAGAACTAAATTATATACGCACATTAAATGGCCTAGATCCACAGGCCACCAGGGCCGCATCATAGTATGCTCGAAGGGACCTGGTGTCCAGTGTCCGTTTTATTGTAGGGCCCGGCTACCTAATTAATTTATTGACTCATTTTTTTTTCTCACAATCGAAACGAGCATTTACGCCTGCCACTTAGGTAATCATAAAAATTTATACGTATACTTATGATCCAGATGAAGTTCATCTCAACCAGTTAAAAAATAATGTATATTTATAAATTTCGGCATTTTTACTTATTGAAAATTGTAAATTTCGAAATATGATTAGATGCGAAATGATGATTACCTATAATTGAAATCATATTTAACGTTTACAATCCATCGGCATGAAGCTTCTATGGAGTTTTTATGGAACGGTACAAATGTGAAAAAACCTATCAAATGTCGAATTGTCTCATGAAAATTTATTAATTAGCTTCAAATAAAACAAATTAATTTATACAAATTTAAAATTAGAAAACTTAAAAATATTACTCAAATTAATAAAAGTATTAATTAGAAACCCAAATAAACTTAAAACAAATCAATTATTAAAAAAACAGCTAAGGTGTCTAGAATGTCTAGAGTGTATATAGTAGTTAACAACTATATATGAGGGTGCAAAATAGTACAACTAGAATTGGTGAGCTAAACTAAACCTTTGCCAATCTTTTGCTTACATTTGAGTCCGAACAAAGAATAATGAACAGGATCCGTTTTTTGTTGCCGTTTAAGAGAACACGTTATATTTCAAGGTGGTTTTCGATAAAACAAATTCGAAATCGAACATATTTCTAAATTATTTTTGGAAAATATTAGCATGAATGGCATAACATTTTAATCTAAAATAAACTATGGGCCATTCCATCTGCCAATAAATTAGTTTCTCCGCGATTGCGGGTGGTGCTGCTACCTAGCTACACTACTGTGCACCAGTTGAAGCTTTATTCATTTTTACGAGCAGCCAGTTGTGCAAGTCTACATAGAATTTATAAAGCATTATTGTCAAACCTATATGGGAGTGGGGCTAATTAGAGCCTGCAAAAATTAATATTTGTTATGATACCCAGGCAGAACGGATCAATACCAAGTGGCTTTGGGGAGTTCTCTATTTTTTCACGTTCCTATATCGAAAAAATTTTGAAATTTTAGTTTATAATTTTGTATCGATTATTAAATGTAAAATAAATTTAGACCTGTATAAAATAAAATAAGAGTTTGAGTTGCCATCCAACTGAAACAGCCAACTACTTTTTATAGAGAGTCTCTGTCAAATTGAAAAGTCCATTGCGGCGATCAAATAAAATAATGGCGAGTGGTGAAAAACCGACAAAGATAAAACCTCAACATTATTAATTATTTCGGGGCGCATATTGCAAATTAGTACTTTACAAGGCATCCTCGAAATGTTCTACAGTCAATAGTATTACGAGCGATATTGTCAACGCTCCGTGATTTGTTTGTAATACAATTAGTAAATGTTATATTTGTAGTTCAACATAGGTGCACGCACACTTTAATATTTTTAAAAAAAAGTCGTTCTCACCTAAACCAATTCCCCAAACCTTTCAACTTACGACACATTTGTGCTGAAAAATAATTTATGTATTAATTAATTAAATTTATTCTAAATTTAGTTTTGTATTTTTCCAAGTAGTGTCTATAGAACCCAAATGAAATGGAATTTTCTACTCTATCACACCACACACGATGTATGTATTTGTAGAAAAATTTCACCGAAAACTATTTTTTTTTATTACTCATACAGGTGTGACAATAGATGTTCATATATATATACACTAAAAAAAAAAAGGTGATAGTTGTTGTTATAGTTTTGTTTTTATATATCAAATTCATAATGGAGCTAATGTAAATATTTATGGCACGAATAACAGACTTTTATTTTTTTTTATACGAATAGATTAAAATTAGATGATAACGTATGTATACTCATTAAAATCTATATAGCGATCGCGATGCGAATTTTTATCAAAAAATAATTTGTTTGGTTTCCACACACAAACAACGAGTCATGCGAGCGAGTACTTAAAGTTCGGTAATTTCAATCCGTATTTGTCACTTAACAGTTTTAATTATACTCGTGTACACTCATGAGGAAGTGATGATTTATAATTTAATTAGTCGTGCTTTCACTACTATAAGTCAATTAATAGTTTATAAAATTCTATCTTACTATAGTATTTTATATCTTCTCAAAAAGACGGTAACCTTAATATTTTTGTCGCTTTTTTTTAATTAGTCGCGCCTTTTGATGAGTCGAACGGTGTTTTTTCATATATAGATTTTCTGTTTAGTGGTGACGTTGATTGAAATATATATTATAGCTACATCATTAAAACTTATTTTCCATATATACATATTTTTATTTAGACGTATGTATGTGTATAGGGAGTATATATGGTTTTATTTCACGTAACGTTTTTGGTAAATTGGATTATTGATTTTTAAGTTTTCTGTATGTCCAATTCAAGGGTAGTATAAGCAACAAAATACAAATCTAATTTGTGTTTAGAAATAGCATTATAGTTATAGTACAAAAAAAATTATATAAAACTATTTGGGTGACGTAAATTGCAGGGAAATTCCAATGCGATCACGCATTTAGCATTCAATGAAATATTCTGTGTGGTATGTAATTATGTATACGATACCCTTAATTTAATTTGGTTTTCTCGGATTTGGGATTTGGGATTTTTGGTATTATACAGTTTTCCTATTTGCCCAACATTATTTATCGAATATCTACTTATCGATAAAAGTAACATGTTTAAATAAACAATTATTGAAACAATTTTATCAGTAGGTAAGTAATACTTTTCACATACTACTTTAGTAAAAGCTTACACATCAGTACCTCAGTTTTTTTGATTTGCTCAATCCCAGCTTCAGCTGGTGTATTTAAATGAGTAGAAGCCAAATTTGTATTACCTCAATTTTAAAAATTGTGCTAGAGTCAAGATAAAGCCAAAAACTCAATTTAGTAGCTCAATATTATATTAACAAATAGCGAGGAAGGTTTTGCTAATTCGGTTCTCAACGTTATCGAATCCTCATAAGAATAATTATTTTATGTTATTTGTTACTAAATTATTACAGTTATTTGTATGTAGATTAAATTAAGGCATAAATTCTTTTTTGTCTTGACTTAAACCAGTTTTACAGAACATTTTTTAATAATTTCCTCAATTTTAGGTTCTGAGAGCTAAAGTGAAATATTAAATTCGTAAACCCGCTTATTAATCAGCGCTCCTAAAAATATTAGCCCAGCTTTGGTGGTAACATGAGATTTGCTAAGTTTAAGATTCTGTTTAATGCAAATATAAAAAAAATTAAAAATTCATGACGTGTGATGCTTATTTTATATAAATTTGTTGTTCAGTTTGGTCGATTTTGATATCTCTACGGAACTCCTAACAATTTTAAATGTTATAATTATTTATGTTGAGAACACTAGAATTAGTTTTGTTGATCAAAAAAATTATAATACTATAAAATAAAAATTGTGTTGCTCAATTTAAATTTATTGATTAATTTGTCTTATAATTACAGATGTATTTACTTTATTGCTCAATTATGGAAATTTATAGTTAATAATTGAAAATTGAATTTAAATTTAATTCATTGATTATTTTAATGATCATAATTCTGAAACTTTTTTTTTTTTAAAAAATTCGTTGGCCTTTGAAACCGAAACATTTAGATATTATAAATTTATTCAAAATAAAGTGCGTTGTGTTTGATTTGTCGGGTGAAGTAACTTAAAAGTAGGAAAGGCTACATAAAACTTTATTAATTTTAAATAAAGCCAACATCGACCGAAGAAGAGAGGGTATTTTCACTAGCAAGGAATATCTACACTAAAACAAAAATGCGTTTAGGGAATGACTTAATCGTCTTAGTCTTTCCAAAACCCGAAAACCCGGATTTAAAAATGCTATATACAGGCCAAAAGATTACTGTTGCATGGTGTCAACGAATTAGGGGCAAAATTCATGTGACAAAACCTATTCTTGAGTCCACAACTGGAAATCGCTTGCCAAATCATAATTCTTTTTACAAATGCATCGAGCATTGCATTTCGGCAACATACTATTGTTGACTTGCTAACTGTTTCAAATCCAATTTCATCCAATAAATTTTGTCAAAACTTCATCATAGAACAGTCTGACATGTTTCGAAAAATAGTATAAATATAACAGATAAAACTAATTCTGTATACATTGTAAATTCTAAATTTCGAGCGATAAAATATGGAAATATAATAATTAAATTTTCTAACCTAACTTGATTTAATAACGATTGGAATTGCGCCATACAAGTATCAAAAATAAAACAAATGATGTAAATTCTAGATCTATAGACTATTCTTGAATAGTCACACCTCTCGTTTATAACAGTTTTACATTTACGGTTGTGTCTCTACTCAAATATAGAGATGTCGCCACGATCCTAACAATAGTTATAGTTATGAGAGACATCTCTGATTCAATGATATAACAAGTGATTTTTACGACTGAACTGAGTACGAACTTATGGTAATTCAAGTTGACCAAGGAAATCGAATATAGGTATCTACCAAAAAAAAAAAAGAAAACTTTGTGGTATTTCAAAAGCTTTTTAGTACTAAACAAAACTTATGTAGTTGTGATTGTGTTATCAAAAATAGTAAAGTTATAGTGTCAAAATTATTATCAGCTAGCCAGTGTTCCAATAAAAAAGTAAAAATAAATCCAACCAACGCGTAATGCCTCCCCAAATACAGAAGAATTCGATCGTTAATTCTTGAGAACCAATAGACCGTATCGCGATCACATTCAGATCGGTTTGACACAATACGAGTTTATTTTGGTATTTGTTCAAGTGAATAATTCCTGTGGTCATGGAAACCCATTTTAATTTCAAATATTCTTGAAATCTTCTGTAATACTATCCGTTTCCATTCATAATTTCATTCACTTGTATATAATGTATTGTATATGTAGATAGAATACAGATTCACTTTCAACATACATCCTTCACGTTGTAATCCATCAAGCACGAATAAAACGATCACAAAAATAAAAAGACATTGAAACATTGTCTATGATAATAATCGGCAAGTTGTCAAATTTTTGCTTGTTAAAATACGTCTACGAAAATATATATATTCATAAATTCAATTATATAAGTATATAGGATCCATGGCCATATCGCACTTATACAACAACAACAACAACAGCACTACAAATCCATTCTAATATACAAGAAAAATAATAACAAACTTGTAATAGTACCAAGATATATGTTTTATAGCTTTCATATTTAGTTGTAGTCGATATTATGATCGATTGCCGATTGCATTAATAAATATTGACGCAAAGTTAAAATCCACTTGAAAAATACAAATTTTCAATTTAGTTATGGTTATTTATTATTGGTTTTTCTTCAATCCACCACACAGAAAAAAAAAACTATTCAAGTGAAACTATTTCGACAGTATTTTGTATCTATATAAGTTTTTCAATTTACAATATATTCCATAGTGTTGATTATTTCATAATAGTATAAATACTAGTAATAAACTAATACAATATACATAGTTCTACTTTCGAATAAATGTATACGTAAATATTTTTAATCTTTGTTACAAGAATTATGTTAGCTAAAACGTTATATTTAATACAAGTATATACACAAGTGATATAATGTCTTGTAATTAATTGAATGCGATCATTGAAATCGATTTAAAAAACCAAAAACGAAGAATTTTGAAATTGAAAGTGTTTGGAATTTGTTTCATTAGAAGTGATGGTTGAATGCTATATGTAATGTACGTATATATGGCAGAGTGTTGCATCATCACAATATATACAATCTTAAGAGAACGGATTTAAATCCTAGGATTCAAAGTTTGTACTATGAAGTTGAAAATATTTCAACTCAAGAAGAGAAAAAGGGGCGTTTTTTTTAGTTAGTCATCTTAGTTGATTTGATTGGGAGAGAGATCAGATTTAAATTCCTAAGATTTAAATCAATTCTCGTGTACGCCGCTTTAAAGCATCAAAATAATTTTGTTTTGACCTTTTGAATAGTGGAGTTAAAAATTTTAGTAAATATATCACTGAAAAAAAACATGCAGCTTAATTACTAATTTTGAAAGAGATTTTTAAACGATTTTCAATTGTACAATTGAACAAAATAACAAACTAGAATTTAGAACACTTTCTTCTATTTACGAGTATATATCCCTTTTGAGATTATTTATTTATTACTTATTTCAGAAATATTAATCAAAGGGATTCCTAATTTCAGCAAAGTTTCTGATATCAGTGACCCAACCAGTTGATCAGTGCCTTGAAGCTGCACCAGCCAAATAAACCCGCCACAACGAAACCTAGCCCGTAATTTATTACAATTTTATTACAATTTATTACACCAGGTCCTGATTTTATTACACTTGCCGTTGAGAAAACCGTGAGCGGTGTGGTGTAACTTCAAATTGAACATACAACGCCACTTTGTAAATTTTGATGTAATTGTGATATCAAGATGGGACTTATTTGCAGCAGAATTTATTACAAATTTACCAGTTGGTAACACGTCGAAAAATTAAATTTAATTATTTGGTATAAAGATTAACGAAAAATGCCAAAATGTAGATTAAAATCACCTGCAATAATTTATTACACCAGACCGCCACAATATTATGAATAGAACTGGCCACTGGTTACACTATAAGATAGACCTACACCTTGTAAAGCGGCGTAATTTTATTATTTTTGGTAAAATTTTATTATTTTTGGACTTTATTACCTGCAATAGTTTATTACACAGACTGTGACCATATTTTGGATAGAACTGGCCACTGTTTACACTATATACGGTGTAGTTTAATTATTTTGTGTAAAAATCAACTTAGTTTAATAGTCTGGTGTAATAAATTATTACAGGTGATAAAATCTGATTTTCTGGTATTTTTCGTTGACTTGAAATAGATTTTACGCAAAATAACTAAATTACACCACTTTACAAGATATATATTTATATACCGTATAGTGTAAACAATGGCAAGTTCAATCCAAAATACATAGTGGAGGTCTGGTGTATTAAATTTTAATCGACATTTTGGTGTTTTTCTTTGAATTAAACTTAGTTGATTAGTGTCTTACCAATGAACTATAATTAATTTGGAATAAATTCTAGCCCAAGTTTTATCTCGATATCACACAATTACACCATGTGACTTCATCTTAATCTATCCCAATCGATGCATCAGCCTGGTGAGAATTTCAAGTAAAAATCAAAATGCCGGTTTCACAGAATCGTAACCAGTTGATAATAAATGAAAGACACACCCGGAAAATGATAAAATATCCAGTGGGAATATTACTTTTGCTGTTGGAGCATGAAAGCCCGCGTTTTCAATATCTACTGGCGCTTAGTAAATTTTTTTTAAATGTTGTAAAATGTACAGAGCTGTGTAAATATTACAATTTATTTTTACTGATTAAGATTTTTAATTTTAATGTAGCTTAATCCATAAAAAAATTAAAATAAATTACTTTACTATGCATAATGTTTTATTTGAATTGAAGTATTTTAAATTTTGAGATTCAAACTTTAATTTGTCCAATTTTATAAATAAAATAAAGATTAGTAATAAAGTTTATTGTTCAAAGTTCATAAACATGATTCTTATTTACAGTGAGTTGCCATATAATTAGAGACAAGAAAAAATGGCGTTCAATTTTTTATATTCAAATCATTATTACTAGGTTTGTTTCTCAGATAGTTCGACTCTCCAAAGTTTGTTGACAACTAATCGTTTGGCCGGACCCGCTTTGTTGAACAATTTCATCTAGATTATATTGAGCAGAGCATATGAAACATCCACAAAAAGTGATGGTTTGGATTTGATTAGGGATCCTAATTATCTAATCACAATCCCGAAATCACGAAAAAAATGTTCTCATAATCTCAGGATTTCGGTATTTTTGTGAAATGAAAACTCATGAAATATGCTTGTTAAGATCATTCTTTAATAAAAAATATAAGAAATAATTTATTCTAGGTATTATAAACTATGGGCTTCCCCATATGATGCTATACATAGCTAAACATGACTTTAAAACAGGAAAAATGCATTGCCTCTTTTAGGGTGCGGACCAATTCACTGGTAAAAGTCGACTTTTACTTTAATTTTCGGTAAATTCATTAACTCTACCAAAAAGTAGGGTAAACCGAGTACACAAAAGTAAATGTTTAACGTTTAGGTGGTTCATTTTTTAATGATCTACAGATTATAATAAACAAAAGCACATATTTCAATTAGTTAAAAATACTAAAAATCGACTTTTACCTTAGTAATTGTTTTACTCGTGAATTGGTCCGCAGCCTAAGTCACGAGAAAAGGGTTTAAAACGATTTGCTCTGTTAACATCAATCAATGATTTTCTTGGTGAGAAAGAACTGCCCCCAAATACTAAAAAGGCTAGCAATTCGCAAATTACAAGTCGATAATTATTGGTACTCGATCCATTTTTAATGAGCTCTACGATTTTCTTAAAACGATACATCGCATAAAGCCAATTTTTCTAATTGATCGAGAAATGAGTGAACCTTCTACATCTGCCTCGTCATGTAGCTTCCACTGTGTGGGTAGTGTGTCTCCGACTCCACCCGAATTTATTTATGCATGCTTTGATTCGGATGTCACAGACGAGTGTACGCCTCGAAAAAGCCACAAAACAACTGCGGAAAAAACCATGAAATGGTAGAAGTTTTAAAAGAAACATCCGATAAAATTCGCAAAAGTGTAGGGAACGTCGAGAAATTGATTAAATTTGCAACCCAACGAATGTTTCCAAATGAGGATTTTCCCGAACTCGAATGAAAATGGTTATTTTATTTTATGAATTAATGTGGTGAATTAATGTAATGAATTAATGTGATGCACACACCACTTGAATGCATCGTTTGACTTCCAACTCAATGCGTTTTAAAAAAAAAAAAAACCGCCATCTTGTTTTTAACATGCCAAACGTCTGATCAATTGTTATGGGAGCTTTGGAATGGGCTTACTTGAAGCGTGTTTGTGCTTCGGATAAATTACCGGATATCCAACACACATGTTTATTATTTTATTATTTGGATCGCAAACCGCTCCCAGTTAAAGATTAAGATATTAAATATTATTTTTACCACCAACAAATTAAATTGATCATAAACGTTTGACGTTTTGTTTTATCGTTTGACAGTTGATTTACCCCGTATTAAGCAAATAATTTCTCCCTTTAATCCGTTTTGGAGGGATATATTTACTGCAGAATTGGCACGATTTCAAAGGTAAAGTGTACTAAAATTTTGATTTACCTTACCAAACGTTTTACCTTGGATTTAGAGCGCCTCCATTATGATTGAATTATGATTGAATTTAGCACGAATCTTCAATCACGATATCCCCGAATTGAAAATGTACAGCAATATTGTAATTCCTAGATGTCATGGATATACGTATTTCAAAACCATTTTGAAGTAAATTGCATATACGTTAAATTGTAAAGTACTACGAGATAACATAAAGAGACATTTTTCTACCTGTGCTAGTGTGCTGAGATTCACGTATTTTCATTGCTTTTTTCTCATTTACGAGTTGTATCCTATTTCATGTCATTCCCTGGTTTCATAAATTCACAGTGAGGTAAATCGTGGAGTGCCGTATAGTTTATACGTTTGCGTACCAAATTTTAATCGACCACGTCAAATACTCGCATAGTAAAATGCACGAAAAATAGCATGGCACTGATCGAAGACAATTTTTCGTGTGTTTTTCTATGTGATTGTTGGAAAAATTTGACTAAAATTTGGTATCGGGAATTTTTTTATTTTTTTTATTATTATGCCAGTGATTGCATTTTTGTATACCGTTTTGCTCCTGTATTCCTTCCACTCAGGCAAACTACAGTCAGAATGGGGTAGTTTGTGATTTTATATAAATTAATTTTTGCACTGATTGATATATAATTTTAACAGTAACGTTTCTGTGATTTTAAAAATACAGCATGCATTATTAAAATGTTGCCCATCTTAAAGTTTAAGATATTTTAGTATAGCCTCATCTCGCTGTGCATATTGATTTATTTAAATTTTAAAGTAGTCAAGTGGCACTCTTAGAAATCTTTTCAAGCAAATTTAAAACTTTGTCAAAAAGTTTAAATATTGTGGTACATTTTCATTAACACATATACATCTTAAGTTTTACTTGAAACAGAACAGAACTTTTCGAAACTCCCTAATATGACTCATAAAGAAATAAGTAACCATTAAAATATTGTTTCACATGCCGTTTGGCTACTCAGGTACACATTTACAAATGTAATCAAATTAATAACTATATTTTATGGAATAATTTAGCAATTTGAAACGTGATCGTATTTATGTATACGCGATTATTAATTACATTCCAACAGTATTTAAAATATTCAACGATCGAATCGCATTTCAGCGCATAACAATTTATCGTACAAATTACAAATTATATCACCTCACCTAAAATAATAGTAGAATAGTTCTACATCTATTATTAATCATGACACGCGACCATGCATACATAGAAATATTTCTTTCAAAATGACAGTAACAGATTAAGAATACTTAAGTTTTAAATGGATAGAAATGGATTAACATTTTTCTTCTATTTTTTTTTTTTGTTCACATCATTACAATAATTTATACAAAATGTATTATGTAAAAATTATACAGATATACTCGTACGTATATATACGAAAGAAATGTGCTCTAATCCATTTATAATCCGGAACTGAAAATAAATAAAAAGTCATTCAAATTATATGACCTAAATTTAAATTTCGCTCTCTGCTTAATGATCATCGATCGTTAATCGTTTGTTCGTTCTTAAACGTCATACATCTTGCATAATAATAAAAACATAACAAAGAAATGATAGTCAAGACACATTCATCCGCGAGCATATTGATGCTCGTAAACCAAAGTTGAATATTTTGTGTGTACCTCTGTTGTTTTTGTTTTTGGAATTTGCATAACTAAAAAAGAAAAAAATGATCGTTTTTTGATATTAACAATCCAGAAACCGGTTCGTATTATTTTATTGTACATGTATATAGTAAGTATCTTAACTTCTTATATAAGACAAACGAAAAAAACATCTTTAATAATTTTACGAAAATATATTTGTTGGCCAGAAGTTATGCGTTTTGTTCTTGTCCATATATACATTACGTATATGTAGAGTGGATGAATAACTCAACCGAGATGACGGTCAAACACGCATGCTAAAAGTTTTACATGATATTCAAGGCGAATATTCTAATGTACCTTAAAGCAGCATTACAATCATATTTAAACGATTTATTTTTAATTATACAAATTTTTACAACTCTTTGCCTTTTTGTTGACCGTGGAAACCTTGGTGGATTTAACTGCGTTAATATAGCTATAATATACTAAAAGAGATTGTTAAAAGGTAGCTCATATATAATCAACATGACCTTGGAGGCTTTGTCTTACAGTTTGTTTTTTTTGTGTAAAACTGTACGCACACGGGTGAATGTGTGTATGATGAATAGATTATAAGATATTAAATTGAAATTTAATTTGGGAGATGTTCTTTCCCAAATATGGTCGTATACAGTTTCAGGTGCTAATTGAATTTGTACATATGTATGTACATATATAAAATTGAATAAAATGTAAAATGGCAAGAACTATATACTGTTTGAACGGCAATTTTAATGAGTAATCAAAATAAGTGGAATAATAAAAGATGTTAAATTTACATTAATATTTCAAAAAGTTATTTATTAAGCGCTTCAAAGACAAAACAAAACGCAGGTGAATTATTTATATTATGACTTAAGTCTTAAAGTTATTAAAGAGTCCCGTTATAAGACATCCGCTTCAGATCCATTAATAAACTGATCATTTCCAATAACTCAAAAGCCATATTCCCGACTTAATTTTCTTTTAAAATTCTCATTCACCAAATTTATCCTTTTTCGAAAAACAAATATCGAATATCGGACTTAAAATATTGGAATTTTTAAAGTTAAATTTAGGTAAAACTTTTGCAATCCCGCGCAAATTTTCAAATATTGCTTAACACTTTGTTTGCCAATGTATTAAAAATGTTTGATCTTAAGTATCAGATCGAATAAACCAGGTGTGCAAATTTATAATTTAAATTTTGACTTTAATTTTAGTAAACTAGGCCTAATCAAGACTAATAATGTCAAACATATGTTAATTAATCTCCAGGGACACTAACTTATAATCTAAAGACTCCAAAATGCCATCTATATATTCAATATTCACAACGATTTCGATATCAATTTCGAATTTAATTTTGAAAACAATTTAGTTAGATTTGGCAAAAATTGAAATTTTTTGAAATCAGTTGTAGAATTCGAAATTCGAAATCAGATCTGTATAAATAAAATTTGGATTCAAAATTTTCATTGATATCCAAAATTTACGAAGTTCGAAATTTTAAATTATTTTTCAAAATCCAGCGGCTTTTCATAAGCACAAACAAAATCTAAGAATTCGAAATTAAATATTACGCACATACTTAAAATTCTGAATCAGAAGTTTTTAGAATTAAGAAAATTTGATACCAGAGATTTTAGAATTTGAAAATTTCGAATCTGGAATTCAAAGTTTGACTTTTAGAATCTCTTCAAATGTAGAACTTAAAATTTGAAATTTTCACTCTGAAGGCGCGTACATGATACTAAAAAAAATTTCTGATGCACAAAAATTCACCACGAAGTTAGCTGTATGAAGTTGAAATATTCACTACTCGAAATATAATTTCATCAGTGTAGCCTTTGTTAATAACGAAAATATTATGACTTTTGAGTAAAAACTTTTGTTTAACTATACTCAAAATGACAATTCTCTGTTTATTTACAAATAAACAAGCAACAAAATAGCAAAACAAGTATAATATTCAGTTTTGTTAATATGGCTGGCCTGGTGAAATTTTATTCGAGTTGAGCATATTTCAACTCATGGCGAGTTTATACGTTTCTATCTTGCTGCAAAATTGTCTGCAAAGCAGGGTGAAGTTAGCCGCTTTTTATTCTAGTATGTTGGTACATGGCTTTTTGCTCAATTTGCGGTTGTCAAAAATGATGTCACTTTGACATAATTTTGACATAATTTTGACATTATTTTGACATAATTTTGACATTATTTTGACATAATTTTGACATAATGTAAATAAATTGATGTTATTTGCAAAGCAAGTATGATGATAATATATCACATAAAATACTACTGTTGGTAATTTCTTTTCATAAAACTTTGATTCTTGAAATCATTCAAGAGGGAATTGTACACACTGTAATATCACAACCAAACCCACTCTAAATACATCATTGTATGTATGTGCGTATCTTGTAAGGATGCACCAGAAGAAGGTTATAATAATCAAGAATTAAGACTATATTAGAAAACCAAACGACCTTAGAACCGAAATAAAAGTATAAAAGTACATATAAATAAAATTTTAATTAATTTAATAAATTTTATTTTATTGATCATGTATGGTTTATTGCCCATCTTACGGATTTCGGCCATATTTCTTAGCTGCTGTTGAGCCAACGTGCTCTCGAATACAATTAACATGCACAATGTGAATAAAGAATAGTACCAATATTCATCTAAGCACCATAGACCGACAGAAAATATTTGGAAAACAAAAAATGGAGCTGTGGCACGTTCAATAAATAGTTGATAAAATTCTGGCACAACCATTGCCAACTGATTCTTGCCATATGTTTTCTCGGCTAGGCTAATTTCATTCTCATCTTCATGTCCTTTCGATTCAATATATTCGCGATACGTTTTATGAACTGGAAATTCGAGCCCTCTGAATTGCTATATATCTTCATCCTAGATGTATTTGGTTTTCTGGAACACAAACCAGTAGATCACATCGTTCTTATCGTTTTTCAACCGCGTAGAATTCAGTTTGACCATTTCGGATGATCCATTATTAGACGTTGGTACTACCTTTGCCACCACCGCTGTTTGTGGAATTTTCGCCTATATAATCGATACGAGCATGAATAATTAATCAATTAATTAGGTTAAGAGATATTTTATTACTGAGTGACAATTTAAAAAGGTATGAACGTGAACACTACAGTAACAGCATAGCGATATTATTATTTGTAAAAATGCTACCACCACAATTGTGACAATTCCGGCTTCATAATATTCTTCGCCACCGAAAACAAAAATCCACAGGCTAAACCAAAGGCCATACAATACAAAAATATGTTCCCGTTCATCAATATTTTTGGATTTGGTATATGCAATGTGATGTATTGGATTAATTCATCGATTCAATTATCATTTTTTATCGCTGTCATTTTAATGCATTACATTTATGGGTACTGGCCTATTAATTTATTTAATTTAATATATTCGGAGATTTATAAAACACGGTGATTGTCCAAACTTTGTTTAACTTCCTCGCTTTTAGTCTTGACAACGTCAAGACGACAATGACATTCGGTTTCGCCAAGATATAGCAACAAAAAAAAAAATTAATTGAAAAAGAGCTAAAATTGACATAATGAGTGAAAATTTGAGCATATTTTTAATTTTTAGCAGTTGCCAGCCTGCTGCACATTTTGCATCGATTTGAAATTATTTTAATTTGGAAGGGGAAATTTGTTTACGAAATGGCTTGTTTTGATTGGCTTATATATGGTCGGTGAACATTTTGCAGCAAGATAGAAACGTATAAACTCGGCATCAGATAGCTAACTTCGTGGTGAATTTTTTTTTTTGGTATCGTGAACGCACCTTCAAATTTCAAATTTTGCGACCAGAAAGTTTAAGTGAGAATTTTTTTTCTATGTAAAGTGTGTCTGTGTTTAGGTAGATTTTAGATTAAAATTTAAACTTTAGAATTTGTCATATTTAAAAAAAACAGATTTTATAATTTGAGGTTTGGTACAATATTTGAATCTAACATGTATGTTAAAGTTAAATTTTAAATATAATAGGAACTCAGAAATACTTAGTGACTTATAGACGAAAGCTAGGAGTCGGAAAAATTTAACATTTATTATTTAACTCCGGCAATAATATTTTTTATTAAAACTGTTAGAATTATTTAAGGTTGGAACATGAAATTAAAACACTGCCAAACAATTGAGATATTTGCATCAAATGACTTTATCATACAGACGTCTAGTAATTGATTTTTAGCTGCTGAGCAAATATCTCAAGTACTGATAATTACATTCGAAATATAATTATGAGCTACTGAATTGCGTATAAAAGAAATTTTCGATTGAAATATCACATGGCCCATAATGTATTTTGATCCATCATCCAGCTTCTGTGGAAACTCAACGAATACTTATGAAATGAAATTCCAATGAAAAAGTTTTTCAGATTTTTACCAAATATCTATCAGATCTGCATTGCAACACAAGCATATTAAATATATTGAATATATAAAAAATCTTTGAAAATCCTAGGTGGATTTTGATTTTCCGCTGACTATGATAAAGTTTGAAGTTCGAAAATTTGTATACATTCTTAGCCCCGAAACGACAACACTGTTGGAATTATTAAAGGCAGAGACGCAAAATTAAAACTAAAGTGATTAGATTCTGGGACCAAGATGCTTCCAGAAATCAACGTCATGAAAATGTCTGAAACCCTACTCTTCGGGAGTCTCATAGGAGTTTCCTGAAATTTTGACATTTATAGTAAAACAAAACTGTATAACTCATATACCGCCGTTCCAAAGTAACAAAGAGTACAAATTTGTAAAAGTTCGGATCTTTAAAATTTTAAAAATTGTTAAAGCTCAAACGAAAATTAGTTGGGAATTTAAATATATTTAATGGATTCCTTCAAAAGGTTCAGTTGAATTTTTATTAACATTTTGCAATATGTCCCTATTAGGGGGGTTCAGGAAAAAATAGGGCCGTTCTAGTGTATATAACTATAACTACTACAAAGACACATACGCAAGGTAGTGGTAAGTTTTCGAAATACAATTGTCCTTGTAAATCCAGATATTTTAAATATCCAATCGCACAAATATGGGACCGATGTACAGAACATAAATCTGCATACAAAAAAATCAAATATAAGCCGAAATCTGTTAAAATCTATTAAATCACGGATAGATTTGCGTACAAACGAGAATCTGACTGCGCTGATTAAATGTCTCGTTGACCCTACCGTCACACCATCATAATCTAGTCTCAATTTGCTATGTGTCTACTAAATAGATTATTCCATGTTGAAAGTATTCAGCCTTCGGACGATGAAGAAGATGTTCTTTATGAAAAAAAAATTACTGGCGTTTTTGAACCAGAGATAAAAACTACATTAAGATTAAGATTACCGGATGAATTAAATTCGTATATTACAAATGCAACAACTATTAAACAGGTAAAAATCTTAAATATTGCGAGTAGTCTTAAAAAAGAATTTAATATATTTAAACAAAAAGGCAAACGAACTCTAAATTTGGAATTATTATACCTTGCATTAAGGACAGCAAAACCGACTTCCACTGATTCAGAGAGAACCTTTTCAGTCTCGGGAAATTTCTATACGAAGCTTAGGTCCCGCCTGTCCTACCGTCACTAAATGTTTTAGTATTTTTTGAATATTATATAAATTTTAAAACTGAAACACCTCAGCGCAATATTCTTTTCTCAAATGTAAGGAGCCATCTCTCGTACTCATCGTTCAGCGCCCAACTTTCACGCATCCAAACATAACAACGGGCCTGATCAACGCTTTGTAAAGCTTCAATTTCACGGAACTATATAGGAGTTTACATTTTAGCAGTGGCCTTAGAGGATACAAAAATCGACTGCCAACTGCGTGAGTGATAACAGAGCCTAAATATTTGAACCTCCTCACTCCCTCAAACGTGTAACGGCCAATACTAAAACCTGGTGTGCCATTGTCCCTAAGGCCAGAGATCATGTTCATTCAGATCAGACTCATTGGTCTGGAGTCCAACAGAAGCTGAAAACTCTACAAGCGGATCAAGTATTTCCTTCACTCCGTTGCTATTCAGTCTAATTACGCATATGTCATCTGCATATGCAATCACCTGATTGGACTGGCGATATAAAATGTTGCGCTGAGGTGTTTCAGTTTTACGAAAGATGTACTCCAAATGAGATTAAAGAGTATCGGGAACAGAGCATCTCCTTGCCGAACACCCTAGTTAACTGCAAAACTTGTCGATAGTCTTTTCTCAACTTTAACACAGCATTGAGACTGCGTCACTGTCATTCTACACAATCGTACCAATTTTGTTGGCATTCATAGATATTCCAGAGCATATCACAAACTCTTTCGATTGATCGAGTCATAGGCCTGCCTGAAAATTAAATAAAAGGTTTTTTTTTCTAAATTACGTCCAGGTGAATGTTTGGAAATTTAAATTATTTTCAATTGATAGAGTCTTGACGGTCTAATAAATTCGCATTTGTCAAAGAATCAAAATCTATAGTAGACATGTGCCATAATTTTATTATTACGATCAGTTAAATTTACCATTAAACCATAAAATGCATATTAAATCGGGAATAATTTGAAGTCAAGGGACATTAAACCGTATATAAAACGTAAATATTCCTATGATGCTGTAATATGCGAAACCGTTGAGTTTTATTAAGTAATTCGACATATAATGATGTTATGTACTATAAAGTTATATACAAATGTAATTAGCATTTTTAAAATAATAAAAACTAAGACATAAAAAATATGTAACAATTTATAACAACCATAAAGGTATATAAGTGCGCGCACACAACTTAACGTATATTGACTGACCAATTACGATATTTTTATAAAACCTATACTGGGTGTGTGTTAAATATAAATCGTTTAGCGTATATCTTTCAATCAAGAAATCAATCTTTATATTTTTCAAAAATAACAAACAACCTCCAACAAATCAATACATACATTCGTATAATACTTACACAGCCTTAATATTTTGCGCTATATATCTTTGTATATACCATTTCTTTCTCTTTGAGTCATCATCATCCAACAAATTGGACTACCTTGACATTTTTATTTTTGTATATATAAGTATTTTATGTATATGATATGTATGTATTAGAAATAGCCATAATTCACATCATATTCATGAATATCCATTCTTAAAGACTTATACGAACATTACATTCATACTTTGCGCGCACACACGAAATCTTACACTTAAGATAATTAGAAAATTCTCATGCTATATAGATTGAGATAAGACGAATAATTCATTTCAATGTCTGAATATGTTTTCTAGTCTATATCGTTTCGAGAGAAGAATAGAAAAATATATCGTACATATATATATGTATGTATGTAGGTATAGGTATAGTAAAAAAAACTATCTTTACCTGTATGAAAATATCGTATCAAGCAGACACAAAGGTTAATCTTATGTATGAGCTATATATGTATATTGTTTTTATACATTTTGTACTTCTTCTAAGTAACAAAAACAAAATAAAAACAACTTCTTAAAAAACAAGTTTGTACTTTAATTCAACTTAAAAAATTTACAACTTCGATATTTTTTTTTTGGAAATAAAAACGTGTCTGCTAAAAAATTCACTTATATATGCTTAAAAATAAGCCAACTATAATATTGTTATAATGACAAAGAGAAGCTACATAAAGTACACAATAATGTTCAAAGAAATAAACAAACGTGATGTCGTTTATTAATTTAATTACACCAAAGACAATAATAAAAAAATGCTTGAAATAGTGTAATTTATACTTTCGAATTAGTTAAGTAGTGTCCTATAGCACTGACCTTTTCTCATGTTTCACAATTTCACAACATTTTTTTTTTTTTTTTTGTTTGATTCTTTTTTGACATTTTGGTGCAGATATAAAATAAAATACGGTTTATGTTTCCGAATATCTAATGACTGTTACAGTTTTTTTTAGAATAGATTTTGTGTCTTTGTACGATTTAACACTATAATGTATGCTCACAGCGCGTTGGAAAGTTTGACGAAACTACCAAATTTAAATTACTCAGAACCTTTTTTTTCTGTTACAAATGTCTGGGTAATATATTTCGTCTATACTTTAGTATAGTCACGCAAGGATTAACCATTTTATGATTACGTTGACGGTATTGTTAGTGAAAAATAAAATCTATTTTATTGTTTATTTTCAATTTTATGACAGTTTGTGCATGACTCATGACTAATGAGTTTTTGTACTTTAAAATATGAAAACAATCATCCATACGCAATCAAGTCTCTCGCAAGAAAAAATTGGTCTTGTTAAAGAATTCAGAATTCAAGAATCCTCACCCAATTTGAGATTATATACATAGGTTGCCTTTGATATTCTGCGATTGGGTAACCCTAGTGGTGCATCAGATGGCACTGACGTGTCTATCGTAAAATTTGACATTTTAGACGGGATATTTACTCAGTAGACTTTTTTATATCGCCGCTATTTTCGTTTGTTATAGGGATTTCAAAATTTCATAGCAGTGAAAAAATGAGACTAAATCGTGAACATTTTCGTGCGATTATTTTTTACAACTTACAACACTAGCAGTACATTGATGAACAGAATTAATCTGTAAGATCGTCATGTGTCTTATCGTGAGATTGAGATGATCGAAAAAATATGATCACGGTGCTTCAAAACAAGTCTCTAAGATCTAGCAGTCGACGAAAAACAACAAAAATTATTCGCGCACGAAGCCATTGGTACAAGTTAAAAAGGTTAATTTTGAGAGGTACACAACCATTTGTTTGCCAGAAGTCTTCGGCGAAATAAGTAAAACCAACCGCTGACTACAAATCATTCTCCACCACGACAATGCAAGCGCTCACACATCGGCAGAAACAACTGAATATTTGAAATGTCAAAGCATCGAATTAATGGGTCGTTGTATAGACCTGATTTGACCCAATGACATCTTTTTATTACTACTTTATAAATTGCGAAGGTAATGTTTTTCGACACCTGAAGAAGTGGTTGATGTGTTCAAAATGCATGTTCCACTCAATCGAAGTGGAAAAAGTGCTTCGAAAATTGGTTTAAACGGATGCAAAAGTGTATTGATCTTCTGATTTTGAAAAACAATAAAGCCATTTTCGATAAATAAGTATTTGTTTTTGTTGTCGAATCCCGAAATATAAAAGGCAACCCTCGAATATAGTCCCACTCTATTTATTTAGTGTCCAGTTGACTTAAATTTGGTATCGAGAAATTCTTATTATTGTTATTGTATCAGAATCAAACACATCAAAATTATCGTTAAATTTGTTTAAAACCCGAGCAATCTCTATCAAGTATAGTTCAGGGAAATCAATAGAACTGTTTAGCATATCAGTGGTGACTGTGTCGTCTTTCAAGCAATGAGTCCAAATTTTTAATTTTACGGCGGTCTGAATAGGGTGACAAATTCAATTTATTCAGCCACATTGGTTTGCAGAATGAAATGGCCAGTTCATTTAGATAGCAGTAAATAATAAAATCTTTTACGAGATTCGTGATTTAATTATTAATTTAAGAAACCAACATAAATAGTTAGGACAAATTGCTGAAATAATTATAAAACCAAAATTTACTGTTCTATTGGTGGTTCCAAACTATAGTGAGACATGATATGTTATATCTAAACATATGATCTGGATGACTATTAAAGTTTTCTGTTCGCTAGAAACAGGACAAAGAAATGAAATGGTGGAAAAAGTTAAGATTAATCCGCAGAAAGCTGTTCCAAAAATTACTTCCAAGCTGGCTAAAAACTCTTCAATTGCATTGCACAAACATAAGTTGAGAGCGCTCGTTCCACGAAGGAAACTGCTGATGCGAAAGTAAATCGAAAAAATGTTTATTATTCCCTAAGGAGCATTTAAACAAGCCTCCAGAGTTTGGCAACCAAAGTGATTAGATTAAATGTTAAAACTCTGGAGGCTTGTTTCAAAATTAGTGGTATACGAAAATTCTTAAAAGTACTGTCATTCCAAACAAAAATGTTTAAGGTCTCTCAAAATTTAATAATTCAAAATAAAATTAAAAATTAATCTGAAACTTGAAATTTCCAAATATTCCAAAATATTTTCTCATATTTTCATAAACTTGATAGCTTGAAAATTTATCTATTAAAATTTTCTGCATATATAAGGTTTAGCATTATTTAGCAGAATTTGAGAATAAAATTAATTAATTGGAAATCGAAAATCACCTCAATTTACCAAATTTTAAAGAAATTAAATTTTAATGAAATTAAATTTTAATGATTTATAAACAAAAAAACTTTATATTTTCTGAAAACTTACAGGTTGGCAAATTTTATCTTATTTAAGTTCAAATATTGTTTTTAAAATTATCTTGATCTTGAAAATGTTAAATGATAAAAATTAAAAAATATTGGCATTCAGCCATAATCAGCAGCTGTAAGATTAAATACCCATACTCAAGTTGATTTTAAAACTGCATGTCTGCACCTACTTTAATTGTATCAAAACTATACGTCATACACAATAATTATAATTGGCATTGAAAACAACATTCCATAAATGGAATATAAGAAAGAAGCAAGAACAAAATGACTATGTACTTAAGGCCATGTTTTGTAAAACTGCACTAGACAAATTATGGTCTAAATAATATTATCGATTTTGCAATCTCGAGAATATCGAATAAATGTTTGTTGCACCATGTACGTCATAAAAACGAAAAGAAATGGTCACTGGACAAAATGACAAAAATTTCAGTATATTAAAAAAAAACTCATGCACAAGCGTATATAGTACGATATGCTGCTAAAATATAAGAAAACTTACCTCAAGTTTAGTGGAATATTCCTCAATAATTTTCTCCTGACTTTTAACCAATTCCTCATTTTTCTCAAGCAATGCTTTCCCCAATTCGGCCGCCAACACTAAATCCGCCTCCTTTTGTTGCAACTGGGACCATACATCACCATCACCAGATTTTCCATTATCGGGCTGTTGTCTAATTTCCATATCGAATATAAAATCCTCTAAAGTTGGCTTATGCTGTTTAGCCGATGTAGCCATTTATTTACAATGCCTGAGTATATTGTAAATATCGCAACAAAATCGTTGGTGGTTGTTTTTGTTTAATCCACTTTTTTTTATGATATTTTATGTTGTTTATGTAAATTGCATAACAACAAATCAATATATTATTATTTATGTATATTGTGTTAATAAATTTGCTTGATAATTATTATAAAATAAAAACTATACACAAATTAAATATATAACAAGAAAATCAACTTCACTTTTTTATAAATAAATTTTCTTATAACTATTTCCCTTTTTCTTATTTTCTTTATAGAACACACATTTGATATATAACAATTAGCACAATAAAATATTTATTATTATGATTATAAAATGAATTTATATTAAGTAAATAATTCATCTTACTATTCACACCCACAAAACTATATATTGAAGAAGAGCTTATAGTAAACTTTTAGGAAGATCACATCGGTTCTTGTAACAATTGAAAATCTGTTCGCAAGTCTCAGTCCACGCACATGTAAAATACCGAAATTAATGGAGATGATAAATTTATAATTCGCAACACAAAAAACGAATGTTTTAATTAAATACTTGTTTAAAATAAATAACAAACTATTTTTTAATTTTATTAACCGCGAAACACAACAATAAAATCAAAATAAATAAAAAAAATTGTTGAACAAATTGCATATAAACTTTCTCCACCAACTTTAAAACAATAACTAAAATCAATCGGTGAGCGAGAGTACCAAAAAATAACAAAACACGAAAAACAAAAATAATAGCTCAAGAGAATAAAAATGTTTGTTGATTTGTTTTGATTGGTTGTGAAAAGTGTGTTGAGAATAGAGCGATGAGAATTGTTTTAGATTATTTATATTTTTCTTGTAGTTTGTTTTGATGTGCAAGAGGTGAGAGAGAGAGAGAGAGAGAGAGAGAGCGATTAAACGGAAAATGAGCATAATGATGAGCACACCGTATAGAGTGGAAATTTTGAAAATTGAAAACAAAATAAAACAAAACAAAAACCATGACAGCCGAACTTTTTATACAAAACAAAAATAAGTTTATTGTATTTTATGTTATGTATATGTATTATAAAAATAAAGCTTAAGAAAATATTTTAAGATGGTGGTTGTTAGCATCAGATTTTTTGTTTCAGTACAATTTGAAATTGGAAGCTTTGCATATATAAAATTACACGTTTCAGTTTTGTGGAGAGATCAAATTTTTTTAAAGTTTATAGAGATTATATTTCGGTTTTAAAGTTTTGAAGGGAGAATATCTGATATGCAAATTTTTGGTTTATATAAATAGAATATGTGGGTGGCATTGTATATTAACCTATATATACATATATATGTTTTGTATAGTAATTTAAGAAAATTATGTTTATGTTCAACATATATTTTATCGAAAGTACCCACGTGAAACTATATTCGTACTTAGCTTAAAACATAAATATATGTATATAGATGAATGAATGATAACGTGGTTTGACTCGCATGAGTAGTTGAATTAATATTTAAATCGTATACTCATGTTATTTGAAATAATTTCGACTTAGTCCCTAACATAAGTATTTACATAAATAAAAATTTAAATTCATAAAAAAATTTAAATGTCGATACCAAATTAGATTCGACCTTTCCAACCACTCACATAGTAAACTACACGAAAAATTGTCCATCACTGATGCAAGGTAGATTTTCGTGTAATTTTATACGAATGCATGGAAAGGTCGATTAAAACTTGGTAACTAATTTTTCTTAGAATCTACATTTTAAATATAAAGTAGCAGCACGGCGGCATTTCGCGCTCCGTACATCCAGTGACCGCTAACACGCTCAAGTGCCGAGGCGGGCAGAGCCTTTACAGCGCAGTTATAGAGATAAAGTGTTATCAAGAATTAAACGTCAGCGAAATGCTCATCTATTCCGCCCAATAATGAGCAGATAGAGGTGCTGGACCGAGTATAGTATTAGATAGGCAGGTGGAGTTGGATGACAGAACCAAGAACCAAATCGACCATGTACTGGTTAATAAGAAATTCCTAACCTCTCTGATGGATGTCAGAACAAAGCGAGGAGCAGATGAACACATCGACCACCAACTGGTACTAGCAACTTTCAAAGTCAAACCAACCGCTGTAAAAGCACACATGAAAACATATCGGAGGAAGTTTAACTTCAACAGATTGAGAAACACTAACACAAATAATATATACAAAGAAATGCTCCAACTCAATCTAGCAAGCAATGAAACCAGTACCAACATCGATTAAAAATGGGAACAACTAGAAGATGACTATACATCACGACTGCTACTAATGTGCTCGGCTACCAAGACAACACCAGAAAACCATGGTTTAGCGAAGATACGTGAAGAAAATCGAGGAACGTCGTCAACTCAAGTTACAACTATGTCACCAAGATACGACGGAAATTCGAAGAAAATTTGAAAATATAGCCCAACAGGTGGTAAGGAGAGACCGCAGAAAATACACAGAAGACATCCTCGTAACTGCAGAGGAAGCAGCTGCAATCAAAAACATAAGCAACTAAACAGCAACAAACAGCAGCAACTAAATAGATAGAAAGAACACTTTGAGGACAACTGAGAAAATAGCGAAAAAAAATTACGAGAAGCTATCAACACCCATCCACCAACGAAGCGGAAAGTTAGATTTGCTATCCAGAAGCTAAAAAACAATAAGGCCGCTGGCACAGATAAAATACCTGGTGAAATATTCAAGGGCGACACATCTATAGCAGCAGAAACTCTAACACCACTATTAGCTGATACATGGAATACATGGAAAATTCCACACAAATGGAAAGAAGGTTTTACCATAACAATCCCAAAGAAAGGCGACCTAACAGAATGCAAAAACTGGCGAGGCATATCCCTCCTCAACATCACAATAAAAGTATTAGCGATGATCATTCTCGAACGAATATCTCCATCAATCAACCTGAGAAATGAACAAGCCGGCTTAACGCCAAGTAGGAGCTGTGCCGATCATGTCAACACGATCCGTATCATCATAGAGCAATCAAATGAATGAGACTCAACACTATATTTACTCTTCGTCGACTTTGAACGCGCATCCGACTGAATCAACAGAGGCGCAAGCTGGAAAGCACTTTGTGAAATATAGATATACCAAAGAAAATAATTGAACTAATACAAGAAATGTATCGGGATGCCGGAAATAAGGTTCAACACAAGGGAAAGCAAAGTGACAAATACTTCGACAAACGAGGAGTAAGACAAGGATGCATTCTATATCCACTACTGTCCTTGATAGTACTGGACAGCATAATGCGCAAACTTGACAATACAACACCAAATGGTATCCAATGGAGACCACTAAAGCAGCTAAATGATCTAGACTACGCAGATGATATATGCCTGCTATAGCACACAAGTATACCGACAAAATCAACATCAGTAAAACAAAAGCCATGATACTGAACACGAACATTAGTACACCAATCACCATCAACATCACGCCAATCGAAGAGGTTGAAAAATTCGTCTACCTTGGTTGTACTATAGTAAAAACAGGCGGCACTGAAGAAGACATCAGTCCGTAAAATCAGGAATGCGTCAGTCCTGTCAAAAACACGAAGCTATGCATGTTAAATGCATGTGTAAAATCACACAGAAGATCACAAATAAACTCCAGGTGTTTGTGAACAAATGGCTGAGAAAACTGATAAAATGCTTCTGGCCGAACACCATCAGCAACATGGGACTTCTGCGGTAAACTAAGCAAACAAACATTGAGACCGAAACAAGAAAGCACAAGTGGAGATAGATCGAGCACACATTTAGGAAAAATCCGAACGACATAACACGGATGTCATCAAAGTGGAATCCACAAGGAAATCGTAAAGTGCCAAGACCAGCTATAAACTGGAAAAGAACGATGCTGGCCGAAGCGAAAGAACTCGGTAAAACATGGTGAGAGCTGAAAGCAATAGCCCCCAACGCAGAGTCAGATTGTCCAGCCTAGTGGACGCCCTATGCTCCTACATTGGAGACAAAGGAAAAAAAAGGTAGAGGTGAGATAAAATAAGAGCAAGAACTGGACTTAAGTGAAAAACCCATGAATTTATGTGACGCAACGTTAAGGTGGCAGTTGATTTCAGCATGAGTTAGTTTAAAAATTGTTTCGTTAGTTGGTGCCAATAATCTTTTTTCTCCCTCTCATCCAGAAAAGGGCTCTTTGGGAGAGGACCCGAGTGTCGTAGATGGACACTACTGTTTGAGAACACGCCAGCTTCCTTGAGGTGACCTTAAGAGTTCGATTGAAAACTCGCACATTGACTGCATTCATGGGTTCTCGGTTGTCTTAGAATGTCCTGTTCTTAGCATCCACAGGTGCCTTATAAGACAGTACATTCTAATTCCGTACTCTGTTTCGGCACATTGCAGGCATCGGTATGGTCATTACAGATATTTAACGCCAATTTGAACAAGTAATGGGCTGATTGACATTACTTTTAAGTTTTACTCATCCGCTGATTGACGTCCAATCGTGATGATACTTAGCCTAAATTCTGGCTAGGAAATTCTCAATACATTGATGCGAACAAAAATTTAACGGACGAAAAATAAAAAAAATACAAATTTAATTCAGATTATTTTAAACTTCTTCGTCTATCTATTATTGAAGTTAGCACTGATAAAATAACACGGCATACTCGAGATGTTTTACAGTCCAAGTACAGTCTATTGAGTAAACCATGTTTGTATATAGTATAGAATGTCTTGCATATACATAGGGAACAAATAATCCAAATATTTATCTGGATCGGCCAACAATATCGTTATATAACATAACATTTACGTACGGAACTGTATCTAAAAGCGATCGAAACTCAAATTGTAAGGGACAATAAAATTATGAGACAAATTTCAAAAAAGTTTTGCGACACAAAAATATTTAGCTAGACAAACATAAATAGTTCTTAACAAATGGAAATAATAATAATCAGTTTTTAAAGGTCATTACTGGCCCCTTACTGAGTTAATTATTTTGCTCCAATGGTTTCGATCCTGAGCATGGTCTTCATACTGTCTAAGACAATCTGAAGAGGCCAAGTCATTCTCTCCATCGTGGAGCCATCGTCGCCTGCAACGACCTCTGTGCCTATCATATGGTGGTTCTCCTTTCAGAGATCGTTGCACAATTCGTTCCGGATCAGCACGCATAACGTAACCGAGCCAGCGTACTCGCTGCGATCTTATTTCATGTACAATATCGGGGATCTTCATCAGATCTCTGATTTCGATATCGTACAGGGCTCGGTATGTAAATAAATGGAAACTTTAAACTTTAATTACCCCGTTATTTAAGAAGAAGACTCGAAATCGAGAACTTACCACCACACCAGAAACTATAATCTAGTCCCTCCAGCTCTAGCACACGAACCATGTTTTACAAATAGACAAAAATGAAAAAACATAGAAAATCGTAAGAAAATGTTAAATTTGTTGTTGTAATTATATAGTTTTTTCCCGAATTTTTTCTTCACAGCTTGGTCCCAACGTCCGATTGGCATGATTCATAATCTGGCCGAGAAAATTCTCTGAACAATGATGAATATCCAACTCGGTTGAGGAATTTCGAAGTTTATCGAGGACATACAAAACAAACAGACAGACTTTGTGTTTTATAATAGTATAGACGATAATTTTCCAATCAAACATAAATCGGAGCATCGAACAGGAACTGATTGTAATTGTAACCGAAAATCGTTCTAACACAAAATCTATAAATTGTACGCTCGTTGCTTAGTTTCAAATTTTCAACACCAAATCTAGTACTTCTATCTAGCTATTCTCTACACATCTAATAAATTGATGCTATACTAACTTCATCCAGTTTTTTTTACAAATAGGCTTCATACAACAAAATGGCGAGTTTAAACTCGGATTTTCGTGATTCCAGCTGCATGATCAAAAAAAATCGTGTACGAGAGAATCAAAAAATGATATGACGTTTACAGAATTAGAATTGGTTTAAACTATCTATCGAAGGCCGCATTGCAGATAATTTAAAACAAAAATTGTTGACTTTTGAAGTTTATGTAAGAGACCATTACATTTTTATCAAAAGAGAATGATTTTGTTTTTGAACGATAATTTTTTGATATAAATTTCGTTTTTCTCGGATCGTATGACGAAAATGAAAAAAAATCTGTCTTCCAAGCCGTTGAAGAGATCGGCCTATTTTCATTAGAGATTGAGTTTTATATCTTATTGGCCAGCGCCAATAAGGTTGGACGTTACTGCTTTAAGGCATTACATGTCAATACTGCAATTCGTGTGATCTATATATTTATAAAATGTAAAATTATAATTTAGCAGCAATAAAATAACATTATTATTCGGTGTCGAAACTAAACCGGAACGAAAATTACTTCCCAAAACCGCAGCAGAAAACCGGAACAGAAAATCTTTTCGAACTGAATTCAAAACTGGAACGAGAAAGCCGTTGCCGAATTTCAGCATATATGATCCAATTGAAGGCGTGTGACCTAACCAATATACCTTCCCTCACACTTAGAATTTCTAGAAGTATCTCAACAGTGCATTGTTGTACTGGATTTTCTAAGAATGGCCATACTCTGCGTGGAGCAATCGTACATTCCAGAAATTTATCCAGCGTAGAAATTTGCCTCACCGAAGTGCCCCGCACGAAACAATTTTTGGTCGAACGATAGTACTCGATCTATAGTACTCGATTTAAATTTATCGAGTAGTTTTTTTCAGGCATTGCCTTGACCGAAAGGGCAGCACATTGTCATTTCTATTCTTTTGGATCGATACTGTAGTATTTAAACATTTAGTATTAAAATTGTTCCCAAGATCACAAAAATCAAGATTTTTATAAAATAAATAAATTAATTAAAATATGTAATTCAATTCAAAATGGGCAAGACGGGCAAAATGTATTTTTCGGTGTAGATCAGCACCAACGAGACGCCTAATTTTTTTTTAAATATTGTAAGTACACTCATCTCCCGATTTACACTGTATAGATACGTTACACGAAAAATCGTGTAAATCAAAAGTTTCATGCAAACCTTGGGGGCGGCTCCTAATGAATGTTGAGTGCCCAAATTCATAAATTCAATTAAATACACAGATTTTTGACAGATTCAATTCATTGATTAAAACCAAAAATATGACATAAATTAAATAAAAAAATATATTTAAGCTACTTTTCGTCAGAGCTATCAAAAATTACGAGCGATATAAAATACTATCAGAGACGCTGATGGAAAATTTATCAATCGAATTTCTTGGTTTGCCATGGTTGCCAATTCTCGATTTGATGCGCTGGGTCCATTTGATGCGCTGGGTCGACTTCCGTAGCGGTAGTAGAGTTTTGTTTGGTTGACTTTACAAAATCAGTCACCAACATTTATTTGCTTTGGCACTTCTTCATATTGGCAGCTTTTACAGATCTTTGAATTTTCGAAGCTCGTGTTCATTATGTTTAAAAAATAAGTTTGCAATTGCCTACCTTGTCGAAGGTCGCTGCCCCTCACGTACTATATTTGCGGTAAATAATGGTACCACTTACCATGCCTATCAGATTAGCATTCGATATTTCGATATCCTCGGATAACCCTTGAATATCATGAGTATTAAAAGAACTCTGAATTACAAATTTTTTTTTGTCTAAATAGTTTTGGACTTTTGGTACAAAGCCATTTTGAAAACAGTCATCCAAGCCTTTTTATAAGCTCGCCAATGCACATGTAAATCTGAAATGTTTATGCCCTTCATCGGACGCGGTCTTTATGCACTGTTAATAAACAAGGTTTTAACATAAAATCTCCTGATGAGTTGCTACAAAAAAGTACTGTCACCCGATCCTTGGCTGCTTTAAATCCGCAATCGCAAACTTCTCAGATTTCGACAAATATGTTATTTTAGGAATATATTTATTCCATAATAGACCGGTTCATTAAATACTTGAGTTCCCATGAGTTCTACATTCCAACAGAGGGTCATAGATGTTTTCAATTTAATCACCGATCGTGAACGTATTCGATTTTTCGAACCACCCTTTACTCGCACTGAATTTCGTGGTAGATATTGTCGACTCCTTTTCTATTAACTGGTTAAAAATTTGTAATGTTTTGTATTACGCATTAATATCCATAGTGGTATACTCTGTTTACCAGTGTCGTCAACCTAAATAATAAGAGAAAATTCATATATCAAAATCATAAACTGCTATACTCCAACTGACCGAGTGTAGTATCGCCTAAATAGATGGAAGACAGTAGCCAAAACGACATATACATCTAAAACAAAAATATTAAAATTTCTCGATACCAAATTTTATCCAGCCATTTCACGCACTCACATAGTAAAAGACACGAAAAATTATCATGCAACAGTGCTAAACAATTTTTCGTGTGCCTTACTATGTGACTTGCACCATGGGCCTTTGTGGCATTGAGTGCGGAATCCTCGAGGGTTCCAGCCAATTTTTAATAATACTATGTGACTGCTTGAAACGGTCGAGTAAAATATAGAAAGCCTGGAAATTTAATTTCTCAGAATTAATCCGCATTTTTGTCGGACAATCTATTTTGGTGCAATATGTGGTCAAAACCATTTGCATAATGTTTGTATACGTTGAGTCAACAAACTGACCCATGAACTATTATATAGTCACCATGTAAAGGACAATCGTAAGGATATACCACGATGGCTTGTACCAAGAATAGTGTTAGAGTTGAATATCAAACTTAATAACAAATTAATTTCATTTTGAAGGCAACCTGTCTATCAACACAGCTGACGAATTTTACCTATAAAAATATACTTTTTTATTTATTTATTTACTCTAAATATGTACCTTGACTTCTTGTTATCGAACTTGTATCGAAAATTTCCAAAAAAAGATATACGAGTATAGAGAGTATATGTCGTATATTGTTTGATGAAGGCTTTTTTCGAAAATACATAAAACCAAAAAAATAAAGGTAGGTATTTTAATGAAAAATCGATGAATCACTAATTCAAATGAAGTGTATTTGTGTATGTATATAGCTAGAGTCTATTGTTAGGTAAATGACCACTTTGCCTCTTTCGTTCGCATCGCGTATACATAACATTGTACACACGGACATTAATTAAAACACCCACATATATCACGACTATATAATATATAAACGATTTTATAGTAGTATATAGAAATTTTCAATGTCAAACCTGAAAAACACAAAAAAAAATGTATTCCAGTAAATTATTTATTGCACGACGTTCATTTCATTTCGTACATAACGTATCATATATAGCTACAATGAAAATATTGATTTTTCTTTGAAAATTTTTGTTGTGTGGTTTTAGTTTTGTGTTCAATTGAATAAACACACATGTACGAACGCATATATGTATGTATATAGATAGTTACTAACAAAGAATGTGTTGTTATTTTTCTAAAGCATACCTGTATACATATATGCATACATATGTGATGTATATACAATATTAGCAGAATGCGAAAATATTTTGGGAAAACTATAAAATTCTAATGTTGTTTTGCCACGCTGATTACAGTCCGAACAATCCTCTAAATCAGTGGTCCCCATATAGGAGCAGTTTTTGGGGTTAAGGGGAGAGGTACGAGTATAATTAAAACCCCGACCAGACGGATCAAGAAACCCTGCCAGATGGGAACACACCACCAAAGCACCTACAAAGGACCAAGAATGGGCCAGCTAGGTGAATAACTATAGTGCTACGATAACACGATAATAAAACAAAAGTATCAACGAACTTTTTATTTGATTTTATCATTCTATTTTATCATCAACGATAAAAAATTATTCGTTCATAGTGTTTTACGTATGATGTCGGGGCAAACGGTTTATGATTTTCAGTTCAGTGTGTTATTTCAGAATAAAAGAAATGTCAAAAATTCTATACATTTTTTAAATTTAAATTTAAACATTACTTTTCTAGATTGTGAATTTTAAATAATTTTCTAAATTTCAATCAATCGGTGTAATCTTTGAATTAATTTGAATGAACTAAAAAAATTGATATTATAAACACACATGTTTATGATAAGCGTATTTTTTGCCGTTTGATCTGATTAGATTTATTATTTTGATACGAGTAACAGTTTGGTTCAAAATGATGTTACAAAAACCAAAAACAGGACAATTTTTCTGTTGATTTCTCGAAATGCGGCTATAGAAATGAAAGCAACGTGCGTTAAAAATTATGGCTAACCTGAAACTGTTGATGAAAGTCCAAAGAACCGCCTGGTTGTGTATAAGTGGAGCCCTCAGGAGCACACCTACCCAAGCTCTGGAGATTCTCTATCATCTCACTCTCTTGGATCTTGAGGCCGAGAAGCTTACAACCTGTCACAATATAGGGCACTCATCTATCATATGCAACAGGGGTTTTCCGGAAACTACCGAGTACGCTATCCCTGCGCCATCTGTTGAGGTGAGGTTGCAAACTGAGTTTCCCACCAGAGAGGACTGGGTAAATGAATCGGTTATGGTCTTATGGACAATGAGACGATAAGCTTCTTCATAGATTGCTCAAAAAGGGGTGAAGGGGTTGGCTGCGGGGTGCGGCACTAGCGTATTCTTTGAGGCACTAGCGGCCAAACCTCTCTTTTCGTCTTCCCGGGTTGAAGTATAATGTAATATCTACGAGGGATATTCGCATTTTTACGGACAGCCAGGCAGCTATTAAAACACTACAATCATACTCCCTCCCTAGAGCAGTTGAACATCCGCGTGACATGGATGCCAGGGCACTTCAGATGGGCTGGCCCGCAAGGGTACAGCACGCCTTATATCGGGCCTTATATCACAAAGCAGGCTGGATATAAAGATGCTAGTCCATTAGGACGGCCACTCTTATACCTAACCAAACATACGCCGTTTTTCGTCGGGTACGTGTACAAAACATTTCGATCCAAATTTATGAAAATGTTTAACACTTGGTCGCTTACCAAACCAATGTTCAAATGGCGTCTTTTTTACTCCATTTTGTCGGTAATCGGTTTTGTATGAAATTTGCCATGGTAACAGCTTCTCCCCAGAACGTATACCCCAGACCAGCATCTAATGCTATTAATCTTGCCATTTAAATAAGCGTACGATTGTTGCGTTCCGCGACGCCATTTTGCTGGGGGGTGCAGTTCTCTGGTATTGAATGCCTTGTCGTGCAATGTATTTTTCAAATTTCTTACCTTACTATTCTCCTCCTCGATCCGACCGCAAGAACTTTATTTTCTTTTCAAACATTGTTTCGGTTATTTCGATAAATTCTTTGAATTTTCTAAATACTTCAGAATTGTGTCGCAACAGGTAGATTATTGTGAATGTCGACAAATCATCAATGAATGTTATGATGTATTTCTTACCAGATCGTTTACATAGGCCCGCAAACATCAGAACGAACTAAATCCAGAACAGCTTTTGATTGATTTTCCAACTCTTTAGGGAATTTTGTTCTGGTCATTTTTCCCTTTGGGCAAATTTCGCTGTTTACTTTTTTTTTTTGCAATCATCTTTGCGATGTCCAAGAATAGCGTGCAATTGGTGCGCACACATACTAACACGGTCTGATTCGATGTACGCTCTTTGTGGTTCCCTTAACTTATACAATATACCACAAATGTCTCCAACGGCCATCTGCCTTTTGTTATCTCTAGTTCGAATCTCGCAATTTTCACCATCGATGCAGACTCTGTGTCCTTTGTCAGTTAATTTATTCACTGAAATTAAATCTCCATCGATTCTAAGCATAAACAGCACATTCTTCAACCTCACAGATGTTTTTGTACCAGCTGCATTCAGAAAAGCTAATCAGAACAGAACCTTTTCCTTCAGAGACAATTTCTTTACCTTATTTGCAACGTGCACTTTTGCATGATGCGTTAAATCCAATTTGATTAATAATCCCTTCTTGCCGACGGTATGGCATGTTGCTCCGGAATCCAGTATCCAACCATCGCATTTTCCTGTAGTAAACAGAAATTCGTCATCCGATTCTTTATTCACTATGTTCGCTTTCTGACTTTTGTATTTGTCTACCTTTTACTACAGTATTTAAGTACATGTCCTTTCTCTTTGCAAAAGTAACATTCAGTCTCTCATGATGACTACTACTTTTCGTCTTTGAGCATCCGTTATTGCACTGCTCAACCTACCTGGTGGTATACTTTTATATGGGCATTAATTTCGCTTTTCTGCTTCTGCAGAAATCAAAATTAACATTGGACGATAAGGCCGCTATACAAAGGCAAAATTAATGCCTATATAAAAGTATACCACCAGGTAGGTTGAGCAGTCCAATCAACCAATACATTTTTGAAATTTTTATTTTTATTTGATTGCGCTTTGCTTCAATTTGTTTTCTCCAAGTCAACCTTCTGTCCAAATGTAGAATTAATTACTTAACATTGACTTGTTGCGGAGTAATCGCATTGTTTAATTTCACCGTTGGACAAGTGCATTTATTTTGGTTCACTTATATTCGCCATATTCTAGCCAATCTTCAGTTTTGTTTAAATGATATTGCAATTAACTTGAGGCAATTTCGGGGTTTTTGTGGGACACTAAAACGGGTTTGTCATGATTTAAAAAAAATTTAAAATTAAAGTTAGATTACTCCAGCCCTCAAATGCCACTAATGGGCACACTACACTGGGCAATATACCCGGACCAGCACATATACATACTTACACATTAAAAACACCCAACCGTGATTTTTGGTCACAACCGGGAATCGAACCCGAGACCCTCGAATAACAAAGCAATAACGCTACTTACTGTGCCAACGATGGCGGCTAGAACGATGCCTGTTCTAATGCCATTTAATCCAGTATAGTTTCTGCAGATATTGTCTTTGATGGAAATAGTTTTCGAGGACTGCAAGAAAATTATTTGTTAGTAGCTTTTTAATCTTGTAAATTAGTCCATCGTGCCAAACTTTATTAAAGGTTTGTGTAATATCTAAGAAGACAGCAGAGAACAATATTTCTTTTTCTCCAAGGTGAGTTTGATAGCATTTACAATTTGGTGCACTTGCTCAATAGTGTCATGCTGGTTTCGGAAACCAAATTGATGGGTTCTGGAGTAAGATGCTGTCCTACTAGTATTGGTTTCAGTTTCTTTAGTAACATTTTTTCAAATATCTATGAGATTGTGGGAAGCATGCTTATTATGGACGATATGGCGAAATTTGTGTTTCATCTTTTCCAGCCTTATGAATCATGCAATTATCTAGTAATTCTCTAATCATTTTAATGGTATTAAAGTCGTATCCTGGAGCCTTTTTTGGGTTTATGCAATTTTTGATTGCATTCTTAACTCCCATCTACTTAAATTTTATATAGGTTTTATGGTCGGACCAATTGTTCTGGTAGCACATACACAGTTATTAATTTCTTCATGTGGTGAAAACACTTTCTTAAGGTGAATCCCAAAAGCGCTAACCTTTTCTTTGTCGAATTTTTAATATTTTTGGTTTTCTTCTTCCGTCAGGGCCACTCTCAGGCGTTTAATTGCAATGGTGAATTTTGCTTGGAAGTTTATTAACTTTTTCGGAAATACTAATATTGGGCGTAGACTGTTTAAATACTATTTCAAGAGCATCTTTTAGGATTTCAACTGCCGCATCAATATTTGCCGATGTTCAGTTTGCAATTCTGTTCTACTAAAGTTGTCCCATTTAGTTTGTTTATTTAGCAGGCGTTTTGGTTCTTCCGTAAATAGGGCGTTTGTTCTAACTTTTATTACTATTACCGGCGAATAATCGGTCGACATATTATAGCCATCATAGCCTTAGTATTCGCACGTGCAATACCTTTAGGATGTCCGGCGGATATATAATCTAATGACAATTTCTCCATAGCCTCATAGAGTTGTTTACCCTTCGACGTTGTTAATCTTGAATCCCATTGAGTTTGCTTTGCGTTGCAATCATTCTCTGTGAGAAACTTATGTCCCAGGTGGTTAAAATAATCCGCGAACTGCTGCTTTTTTACTGTGTGTTTTGGAGAGCTGTATGCTGCTGGTATTACAAAGTGTCCGGACCACTCTTCCAGGCAAATATTCGTTGCTTAGACATGGCCTTTGTGATATTTTGTAAGTTCAACGTGTTTTAATCTTCTTTTCATCAATGCAGCAGTACCACCGTGTGCTTTGCCATTTGCTTTATTGAGCTATATTTGAGGAAAGTCATTTTTGGTTTTTTGGCGACTATCTGCATCACTGTTATCATATTTTGCATCATTAGATTTATGGTTTTCTAAATAATCACCATGAAGCTTGAGATATTTCCTCCTACATTTCCTTGAACTTTTGGAGTGCCATCTTTAAGAATACTTGCTTATGAATCTGCTGTAACGATCTAACATCTACCATATCCATACGTACAGTAGGTGTAAGATCGTTAAATAAGCAGATTTTCATCAGTTCATTTTGAAGTATCTGATTTTAGTACTTTGATTTTATTGACAAAAACATCTCCTATTTTTTCTCATGTTCGAAGTTTGGTGAAGACGTTTTTGAAAAATGCTGCAAATGAATCTATAAAAATGCCATGGAAACAAAAAAGAAGACTAGTCTGCACTACTCCTCTAAATTATATAAATTTACTTATACAATATCGTTCGCTATATTAAAGGCCACCCGCAGCTCAATGAGTGCACCTTACAACTGTATATTTCTTTTCGTGCGATCCGTTCCGCAAAAGGGGCATACCATAATTATTATATAGCAAGCAATATTCATGATCTGAATTAAACTAATTTTTTTTTTAACGGCGGCGTTACATAACCGCCTAATATTATTAGCAGGAAATAATTTTTGTTAAATAAAAACTATTAAATAATAAGAAATAAAATTATAAATCAAATAAAATTCTTTTGTAACAAAAAAATAAAAAAATTAAATTAGAAAGTGAATTTTATATTTTACCAATAGAATTTTACCGAAAAAATGTTTTATTTTTAAAACGAATACTCGACTGTATATACGTATAGATATATATACAGCGTCACGGTTGAGTGGGTTCAACCTGGAACCAGATGTCTAATATTTATGTCTATAGTATAGTTTATTCATTAAAGGTGGATGATTATTGTTGTATACTAAAACTATTAAAGGGTGATTTGATGTGAAATACTGGCGGATGTGAATGTATACTTACGTTTATGGAATTGTGTGTTTTTTTATTCAACAGGATATTAGCGTGCTACTCCCACTAAATTAAAAACGAATTTAAGATTTGGAGAACACAATCGACTTGTATACAAAGATTACTGATAAAATCGTATTGACGATTTATGTAGATGTGTATAACGTTAATGTAATGGCTCTCCCAACTTGGGAGTATTCAAATATTTGGGAGTTGAATTATATTCTCATTCGTCCTAATCTAAAAAGTTTGGACCGGAAGTAAGTCCAAAGTCAATATTTATTCCAAATATACTGTCTGATTTTCTCCAAAATACTATCTTGCGAGGCTTGATGTATAATCGATGGAGCGTTCGACTTTTGAAACAGTTCGTCTGACTATAGGTCTGTAAGATATACGACTGTATTTTATCAGCCAACACACCATTAAATAATAATAATAAACAGTGTTTATAAAGACCATTACTGGCCCATTACTGAGTCAATTATCCGACTCCAACGGTTTCGATTCTGAGTCTGGTCTTCATACTGTCTTAGACAACCTGAAGAAGCCAATTCGTTCTCTACACCGTGTAGCCATCGTCGCCTGTAACGACCTCTGCGTCTATCATATGGTGGCCCTCCTATTTCAGAGATCGCTGCACAATCCATTTCGGATCAACACGCTAAACGAACGTTGCTAATGTACTCGCTGAGATCTTACTTCATTTACAATGTCGGGGATCTTCATGAGATCTCTGTTATCGACCTTGTGCAGAGCTCGGTATGTACGATCTACCTCTCGTTTTCGGCCATAAATCAATAGAGTCATCTCTCGTATTCATCTGTCAAGGCCCAACTTTCACATCCAAACATAGCAACGGGCCTGATCAACACTTTGTAAAGCTTCAGTTTCACGGATAATAGAGGATATAAAGCATGGCTGCCAGCTGTCAGGTGCCCTTTTATATAGTCACTCATACTGTTATCGTGAGTGATAAGAGGGCCCAAATATGTTTGAACCTCCCCACTCCCTCAAACGTGTAGTGACCACTACTAAAACGTGGTGTGCCATTATCCCTATATTCAGAGATCATGTATTTTGTTTTGGACTGATTGATCTGTAGTCCAACAGAAGCTGAAAACTCTACAAGCGGATCAAGTACTTTCTGCACTCCGCTGCTATTCAGTCCAATCACGCATATGTCATCTGCATATGCAAGTACCTGATTGGACTGGCGATATAAGATGCGCTTAGGTGTTTCAGTTTTACGAAAGATGTATTTCAACATGAGCTTGAAGAGTATGGGGACAGAGCATCTCCCTGCCGAACACCCGAACTAACTGCAAAAATTCTCGATAGCCTGTTCTCATCTTTAACACAGCATTGAGACTGCGTCACTGTCATTCTACACAATCGTACCAGTTTTGTTGGCATATCTAGGTATGTCAGCGCAGACCACAAACTTTCTCGATTGATCGAGTCAGGAACACCTGATGTACGAGGATTTAAGTCTCATAATATTTAGATAGAATCATCCGCTGTTAAAAAACCTGATCAGTGACTGATCGATTCGGACGAAATCCTCCTTGATAGTCCTCCGCTAGAGGGGAGGATTCGATCCAATATAATGTAGGACAGTAACTTGTATGCTGTGCAAAGGAGAACAATACCCCATAATAATTCTTACACTTCAAGCGCGGGTCTCCCTGCTTGAAAAGAGGGTACATCGCGGCCTCTTTCCATTAATCAGGTATTACTTTGGTTCGCCATACTAATCGAATACGGTCGAAAAGATAGTTCCACAAAGTAACCCCTCCGTATATCTAGAGGTTTCGTTTTAGTATCTGCATGGCTATAGTGAATTGCTCATGGGATGGATCCTCAATGCAAGTCTCCGCAGTCTGTATTTGAAATGACTCAACTACAGTCTGTGACGCATGATGAACACAAAACAGGTCGGTAAAGTGACCATTCCATACGTCGAGTATACTGCGTTGATGTTGACACAGAGGTATCCATTCCGGTCCCGATGTTTTAACTGCCAAGGCCTGAAAATATGGTACAATCTAGTAATTTCTTTAAAGAAATCCGCTTAACTGCCCTCCTAGTAAGAGTAGCCTTGTTTTTTCTCGCGATTGTGAGACGCTGTTGCACTTCACTATGGGCTATATTTTGTTGCTCAGCTGCAAGATGGCACTCGTCAGCAAGATGACAGGCCAGCGAGTTTCTTGAAGAGTAACGAGTTCCAGCCGATACTCCTTCATACATGTGATTAGGCTTGCCAACGCTCCTGGTTTCATAAATCTCGTGTCCGGGTACTTGATTGGGGGTCCGGTGTTGTTTTGGCGATATCCATTTTCATTTTGTTGATTTTATTCAGATTAGTTTTTACGAATGTGGGTCCTCAGCCAAGCGATCCAACCGTTTAGTCGCCTCCCACGACCAACAAAGGATACTGTGGTGGTATTCTTGGAAAACATGTTCGTGCAATTTAGGTTTAAGGGGGATGTGAGTTCTCCCCGACTACAGGGGCCAATTCGTTGGCATTGCACAGTTTGGTTGATAATTGTTGGAATTGCACAGTTTGGTTGATAATGGATTGTCCAGCAAATTTCAGATTCGATTGGTTTTTTTCAACACAACTTAGTTATTTGGTTCAACAGCCTCAATCTTTCTATATATAACTCACTATACTAAGAGAGCCGATTTGGTTCTGTTTTATGAATAACTTGTAGACATGATTTACGTTCTCGTCATTGTTTCCAACTCATTTGCAAAAAATTGATTTTGCAAAAGTTTTTAGATAATTTATTTTCATTCATTTGTTTAATATGTAATGTATAGGAACAGCTGATGAATCGAATTACACAGAAAAAATCGCGATATTCATGTGTATAGTACAATCGGACAGGTGTCTATAGTTGAATTGTAATCAAATTTGTGTACTACTCTATTACCCAGATATTTGTGAATTATAGTAAATAGGATGATACACCCATCATATCCGTTAGTTTTGCAGAAGAAAACACCCGGCTAATTTTTCAAACTTGACAATCCAAGCAGAGAAATTTGATACAATTATATAGTTAAATATATCACACACATCACTTATCATAATGAAGGAAAAAAATCTTTCATGTTGGTAGTTGTTTGAATAATTTATATTCGAAGGCATAAGGAACAGTATAACCAAACAAAATTTTATGAATTGAAACAAAAATAAAGCAATTACAGTAGTATACCCAGTTTCTGGGGAGGATGCATAAGTATTGCATTCTTCAAATGTTTAAGTTGAGACAATTATCTTCTTTCCTCAATTAATACAATTTAATGGATATAGAACTCTCTTGAATCTTCAGCACTTCACACCAGAAGCGACAGCACTTCACACCCAGTTCTAGTTACGCTGATTTATAAGCATAAGATGTTTACTCAAACGCGGCCTCGTTCTTAAGGCCTCTATAAGTGCCGCTAGACTTAACTTAGACTTTGCTGCTTATCGTACTCCAATAAAATATGTTTGCCAAATTAGCAAACCGTCCCACTATATTTACTGCACGTATTAGTTGGATCTGCTTGACAGCACAAATATACAGGTGTCTAATAATAAAACGCATTCATTTTCAGTTGATTCATCGCATCCAAACGTGAAATATATGTATATGAAGAAGTTATAACTGATAACAGATAAATGATAAGATATTAATACATGCATCCAAGTGTACACAGTACTATAAAGTTATATGCGGATAAAAATTATTGGTGTGATAAATAATGATCGGCATTTATGAATTAAATAAAATGACCTAATCTATCAAATTGAATCAATAGATTAGGTAATAACTATATACATACTCGTATGTATATCCAAACCCAAACTAAAGTAAATTTCTAAATTGAGACTGCCTGAACTGTTTTTGATTTGTGATTCGAAGCCAATTTCTATATATTCGGTAAACTTTTCGCTCTGTTATGTGTTTACTTGAGCAGAAATTGATGAACCATATAGTCGTCTCGTCACTGTAATAAGTCACCTCGAAAAGTAATTTGGAAACAAGGCCTCTTCTGAGCGGAGCTTTTTGGTATCTTAGACTTGCTTTTTGTTATAATGGTATCATCCGTGATTTTTTGTAATGCATTCAATAGTGTGAAATTTTGATAGCCTGATTTTTATTTGTGACACGACAGAATAGATCACCTAATAATGGAATTCGATATCAAACAACCGTTCCAATACACATCGCTTACAGAGCGGTTTAGTTGAGCGAATGATTGAATCGCATCAATTGCGACTGCCGCCATATATAGTTTACTTCAATTCAATGTATGCATGCAATCAAGCAGACGGATTTGCCATAGTAAACTTTAAAATGAAATGACCAGCGATATAAAGTTGTTATCGCTGCATAAGTCGGAGTTTTTTTAATTTCCAAGTCGAATTAATGCGTTTTTTTTATGCACAACAGAGTGATGTTAGCCGTTTTTGAAGCCATTTAAATAAATTAAATAAACGGCCCGTGTGTCTAAAACCAGAGTATAGGCAACATTTTTATATTTGTAGTTAGTGTTTTTTACTACTTGCGAATGCTTGTCAAGGTTAACTAATATTTGGTATGATGGTGCAAACCAAGGATTCTTTCCCGATTCACAAACGCGCACTGCTGCCTTCGCAAACTGAATAAGTTTAGACCAAGGCTCTCTAGACAACTGATCTAAATTTAAAGACCTAATAAAGTTCAATACCTGAAGCCGAATAGAACTGAAATATATGTTGTAGATGAAATCTTTAAACCGGCCATGTCCCGTAAGAATCGCTACCAAGATTCTTAACTGGTCCTTTTTTTAAAGATAAAGCATACTTCGTCGACCTCAAATTAGGCTCCCTAATGAAGTACTTCGCCTTACGACCACTAAAAGTCTCCAGCTACTGAAACCTTTGGTCTTTCAAAGCGTAGTCCTTCATAGCTTTCTTCCCGTAGTTGAAAGATAAAGGAACCGCTGGTTCAGGACCAACTAAAGTAAACTGCGAACCAGCTTTTGTTAAACAATCCGCGATCGCATTGCCTACGATGTCACAATGAGCCGGTAACCACATGACCGTAACTTTATTGTTAGCACAAAGAAGGTTCATGAAATATCTGCATTCCTTGACGAGTTTGGAAACAGTTAAGGGATTTCTTAAAGAGTTAAGTACAGCTTTACTATCTGTACACAGTAGAATACTTTTGTTTTTAACAGCAAAATTCAAACTCTCAATAACACTACGTGTCGCTATGAGTTCCGCCTGAAAAACAGTATACAATGAGAACCAAGACTACCGAAAAGTCTCACATCAGTTCAAGGACAGTAGATTCCAAAATCTGAACTGAGGTTACAACGAGAGCCAGCTCGAGGAAGTCGAGAATATAGCCCTAGTTATGACTCTACAAGCAAGATTTTGTAGATCATTAAGCTTGGCTACAGAAGCCTTCAGGTCAACCACTTGCCACCACACAATAAAAGCGTACGATAGTAACGGTAGGACGAGTGATTTATAAATGAAAGCAAGCAGCCTAGCGCTTAAACCCCAGGATTTCTCAAAAGCTCTTCTACATTGCCAAAATATGGCAGTTGCTTTTTGAAGCTTGTAGTCCAGGTGTTTCTTCCAGGTACGTTTACTATCCAACACAACACCAATGTGCTTGAGACGTGGTCACATTTAGTGATCATTCTCCCAAAAAGAGAGGGGACAGATCGTTCAAGAGTATTCTTCTTACTTGTAAAGATAATTAAATCAGTTTTAGAAGGATTGGTGTGCAATGAACCCAGAATGTTGCAGCTTAACAAGTAACTCGTCAATGACCGAAAGTCACAGCAAAGGTGCGAGCACACCTTCCTGAGGGCAACCAGTGGCAACCTTAACAGAAACTAACATCCCATCCGCGCCCACAGTGCGAGACTTGATTCTCAGGATTCAATCCATGAGATAATTGTGTGATCGATACCAAAATTGGTACAGACAGAAATGATCGTAGCAAACATATAGTGCTATCGAAAGCTCCCGCAATATGAGATTTTTAAGATATTTTTCAATCTTGGTTACAAGTTCTTGTAGGGCGGTTTCACAGGACTTACCGACTCTATAAGCATGTAGCATGCCACCGAGTGGGGAAATGATTAGAAAATGATCTGTACTGAATCTATCGACGATTCTTTCCAGAGCTTTAAGGAAAATTGAGGACAGGCTAATAGGCCAAAAGGCCTTAGGGTCCGTATAATCGGACTTACCAGCTTTCGGGATAAAAACAGCTCTACTCCTGCTCCAAGATTTTGGGACAGTGTAAAAGCAATGTACACTAGAGGAGCAACTCACCAATTTCCTTGAATCAAGTTTATACACACCGTTCTTAGCCAAAGCTTTATTGAGTCCACTGACAGCAGATAGGCTGTTAATTTCCTCGCAGAAATTCAGCCATGAGGACCTTCTTTTATATTTAACTTTAATTAAAAAATTACAAATTAAACCCAATCAATCTTTCGCTTAGACTTTTTTGCTCTGTTCTTCAGTTTTCTAGCAGAATTCCTTAATTTTAAATAATAAATAAATAATCTCGGTGGCGTAAGTAAAGAACCTAGCTCGAGAGTGAAAAGTTTATAGAAATAAAAATTTCTCGATACCAAATTTTGTCGACTTTTCCAAGCACTCACATAGTAAAATACACTAAAACTTGTCTTGCTTAAGCGCTAGATAATTTTCCGTATGTTTTACTATGTGAATGCTAGTATATAACGACAACTATAGGATGTTTCATTTAAAAACATTTCATTTTTATTATGAAGTTGTGAAATCAAAGACGAAACATTGAATATAAAACCCTCATTTGACTGGTGCCACTGGTTTACTATTTACATATTCAAATAACAACACCATGGATACTACAGAACAATAAATAAATGTCGATATATAGAAAGCATCGGAATTGGGATGCTTGTTTATAAAGTGTTTTAATATTGGTTGCAGTGTTTAAAACTAGGGAAAAAAAGTGAAAATGGCTAGCGTAGTTCGATCCTCAGGGATTGGCGCAGCCGACCAACTAGAAATTGATCAAATAGCCGGTGATGAATTTATCAAACTTCAACGACAGGTAACTATACCATAAATTATCTGCATATATAAATAGATTTCATGTATAGGATTTATAGTGAATACACACACACACGAGTTTAATTAAATTAATATATGTTTTCATTTCGTACATCGTGTGCTTAATTTTATTGGTGTTGTAATCGAATATTACCCATTATCCTTATTAAAATATATATATATTTACTATGTATTTCGTATTAAAAACAGGGCGTAGTAATTTTCATTTCACTTTCGCGTTTTTTTTTCATTTTTTATTGTCCAATATAAGATGAAAATTACTTATGTGTGTAAACGAATGAATGAAACCTATGGGAGGTAAATTAGTTTCCAAAGTGGTAAAATAATTTTTCTAGAAATTTGATTATCAAAAATATGATTATTTATTATGGCTCTCCTGTGGGTAGGTTCAATGTGGTGTTAATTAATTTGTCTATACTACATATAATTTCTAGCATCGCCAAATGGAAAATGAGCGACTGGCATTTGGTGACGACAAAAATAAACTCCAACGAAAACATAAAAAAATTATCGATGTTCTGACGAAAGAAAAAGGAGTACTTCAGGCACAGTTAGGGGCGATACAAGAAGGACCTCATGCTCGTATGGAAATCGAATTTGAAAATGAAGCCCAACGATTGTTTGATGAAATTGAAAATTCACAAAAACTATTGGAGAATGAGCGAACCACGTTGTGGGAACTTGAGGGTCACATTAAAAAGGTGGAGAAGCAAATCAATGGTTATCGTAAAAATGAAGTCACCGACATTCGTTACAAAGAAACCATATTCAAAACCCAAAAAGATGTTATTAAATTGGAAAATCGATTGGATGTAGTAAACAAACATGCTGGTGTTGTAATGGCTGAAAATTCTGAGCTGCGCCAGGCCATCGATCATATGTTGCAAGAACGGTGTTCGTTCAATGATATGTGGCAAAAAATGGTGAATCAGCTGAATAAAGGGAAAAAATTAATTATGGATTTAATTGAACAGTCGACGGCCGCATATGATCAACGCGAAGAATTATGCAACAAGCTACAAGGTTTAAAAGATCGGGGGCAAGCGGATAAACACATACACATCCAAGAAATGCGTGAAATGCAACGAAAATTAGATCATGATGCTAAATTACAGCAATTTTTGGAAATTAAAGGCCAGCATCGTATCAATACGGAACTAGAAGAACGTGAGGCAATGAAAAAAATTCATCAGCAAGAAAATTTGGAAAATCAAATGAAAGAATATCAGAAAATTTTAGATAAAATCAAGGTAAAGTAATATCTTATTATTTATAGCTAAACTTAACTTTTTTTTTTATAAGTTTAGATATTTTCAAGTGAACAAGACGTCGATCGACTGGCAACACAATTTTCGAAACAAGAGGAAGAAAATTTTGCCCTTTTCAATTATGTTAACGAATTGAGCCACGAAGTAGAAATGCTTACGGAATCTGTTCAATTGCTTGAAGATAATATCGATGAGCAACGGAATTTGAACGCTGATCGGCAAAAGGCTCAAATGGAGACGATCGCAATATTACAACAGGACTTTGATAACCAGAAAGAATTGGTATGTAATTAAATAAAACTATTGTTCAATTATAAAATAAAATATTTATTTTTCAGACTGAAAACGCCCTACAATTAAAATTAATCGCCGGGCAACGTTTGCAAGAACTTCAAAATGGTGTTGAGAAAATATTCCGATTGATTCGGTGTGACGATGCGCCTGTATTAAATTTGCTTGGAAGCTCGAAACGTGTATCGATTCATAATGTTAATTTGTTTATCGAAATAATTGAGAAGCGGGCGAATCAAATAATAACCGCGATTAATTTTAATCAAGAACAGCCATCGAGAATTTTGGCCAAGAAGGATCGGATACCCAAGTTTAATGTGAGAGATTCGGCGAAACGGAGAATGTATGTGTAAAATCAAATATGGTTTTGATATATTTGTAAGGATTTAATTATAGATATTGTAGACACAACTATTATTAAAAAAAGTATTTTATAATTATTAAAAATTTAATGAACTATAAACGGTTTTAATTAATTATTTAAATTGTATACCCCATCTGTGTTTCGTTGTGACAACGTAAAAAGATAAGGAAACAACAAAACTCTACACTATCGACATCGATTTACATCATTTTTCTTTCATTTATTTCTAATACGATTTTTGTGATAAGCCGGAGTAGTACATGTGCTATAACTCTGCCCAAGATTTTCCATTAATTAAAATTAATTAAATTTAACTAAAATTTAAATAAAATGGTGAGTACGTTGTTAAAAAATTGTTCATATTTGAACGATACGAACAAAATGAACTGTGTATGTCACGTACAAAAAAAAAATTGTGTGGAAACATCCAGAAAATTTAGGTTATGAAATTATATTTTTCGGGAAGCCCAATTCAAAATGTTGCAATATTATTGTATAATTACATAAAATTTAACGTAGATTTTTGTATCTTTTTTTATTTTAGTCAGGTGCTGCTAAAAGATTAATTCCATTATTCGACCGTGTCTTGGTACAGAGAGCCGAAGCACTAACAAAAACAAAAGGCGGCATTGTAATACCCGAAAAAGCACAAGATAAAGTGCGTGAAGCAACCGTAGTTGCTGTTGGACCTGGAAATCGGGATCAAAATGGAAATCATATTCCCGTACAAGTAAAAGTTGGTGACAAAGTATTGTTACCAGAGTATGGTGGTACCAAAGTGGAGTTAGAGTCGAACACAGAATATCATTTATTCCGTGAATCTGATATCCTAGCAAAGTTGAATCTTTAAAAGATATCTTTAAGAATCTATATTTCAGTTTAATTTTATTGTAAATTGAGTTTATGTTCCAGTTCTTTTTTTTTTTAATAATATAATCCATCTAGCACGTAATATAACAATCTGAAGGTGAAAAAGGGAAAAATGCATTTAAAATCCGTTCAGTTTATGTTAAACTGTAGCGCTAATCAAAAATCGGAAGCCAACAAGAATTTTATTATGTAATTGTTGGCATCGTATTTTTAATAAAAACATCAAATATCTAGTATAAATAGGTGATCAAAATAAAGAGATTTTTCTTAAATGATGTTGTTTTTCTTTTATTATACACTTAAATTAGTACTAGCTATTTATAGGGTCATTATCCTTTTTTGATTCCTTGAATTCCGTCTAAGGCGTCAGTGATTGCCTGTTGCCGTGCAATTTTAGACAACGCTTCAAATGAACTCGGCTCCCACACTGCTAATTCTGATAATACTTTACGATTTATTAGTATATTATTCCGGGCCAATCCTTCTTGAAATGTTTCGTACGTAAGACCGTGTTGGTCACAAGCCGCACCAATTCGTTGTGTCCACAACTCAGCAATATCCAATTTTTTTAACTTGCGTCCCTTCGTAGCATACACTAGAGCTCTGTGAACGTGTTTTATTGTGACTGAATAGCAATTTCTTCGTCGGCCAATATAATGCTATCAAAAAATGAAATTTATTAAATCATCACACACTTATAAATTACATCTACAATAATTACCGCTGCAAGTTTGAATATTTTACGCTTTCTCCAGAATTCATCGGGCCCGCGGGTTCTTACAAAATTAATAATATTTAAAAATACCATTTTATTGGATTTTTCGAAAAATGTTGGAAACCTTTAAGGTTAGGTTTGCGTTTGACATCAAAAAATATTTTAGATTATTGGTGTAGGCTAATTTGTCGAACGGCATTTCATCGAATTTACAAATCAACTGTACCTAATACTTCCGACCTTGATGAACTGATGAATTAAAGGGCACAAGAACATACCGAAAGCCTAGCAAAAAGAGACAAGAGTGATAACCCAACCACTCTCCGTTTTATGGAACTCTCTGCAATAATTTCAAGAAATTCCATTAAAGACGAGAGATTCTTCACCGTTGAGTTTACCAGCACTTAGTCCTGACTTAAATCCTATAGAATTAGAGGGGAGTATTTTAAAAGACAAAAAATTGTGAGAGCGATAACCCTCCCGTATCAATACCGCTTTGATTGATGTAGTGAAATTCGAATGGGGTAATATTTTAAAGTTTCTATATGACATCAAATAATTGTTTTAATTAAATTTTATTCTACAAATTACTCAATTCCCTATACATTTATGCAAGTTTTTTAGGTTTAATAAACATTTTTTTAACCTTCGACTTTTGTTTGGTCATTTCCAATTGCTGTAAATGTGAATAAACTTGAGAGTAGATTTGATTCTGTTCTTCTTCTGGAATTGTGTTGCGATAATGTTTCATCAAATCGAATTTGTCTAGTACGGGCTGTACATGGTCGATCCGATTACGCATCTTGTCGGTTATATTCTCTTCAATATTTGCAACACCTTGAAGAGCTTGTCGTTCCCATCTCTCAAGCCATGGACGTGGTTTTAGTTGTACTTTTAACTCATTTATTGGAGTCTCTTGGTCTTCTGCAATAATTTCAGGCTTCATATTTTCATCGAATGTGCTGTATTCGGGAAGGGCATCTCGAAGATAATACAATTTACTATCCAATCGCTTCTCCAGTCGCAACACTTCATACTTTTGAATGGTTGGGTCGTACATATCGTAAAGCACTTCGACACCTTGATGATCGATAACATTTCGCAGTATAAATCGGGTATGTAATCCTGATCGTTCACGATCTATACATATACCAACGAAACGTGAAGTTTTACCGATGGCATGAACATCTGACGTGGTCACCGCTACTATCGAACCGACATAAAATTCAGGAATATTTATATTGGAACGTCGACTTATCATATCATGCCGCTCTAATTTCTCACGGATAACATTACGAAAACTAACATTAGGATCGGGAAGAAACTCCGGATAACTAAATCTTAAAGTATTTACATAATTTGTTTTTTTATGTTTTGATTCAGCCGGAATGGCTGTAGTTTGAGCACCGTCGACTATGGCCGCGCTAGAGTACTCTGTAACCAAAAAATTATTATTGCTAAATACTTGGTATTACGTTACATAAAAACATATTTTATGCTACTTACTGGCTAATTTTAAATAAGTATTATTTTTATTTACTAATTTTATTGTATTTCGTTGTATGGCAAACATTTTTATTCATAAATTTAAATAAAGTATATTTATTTTATAGAACATTTGCCTTTTAATTTGACTTTTTTAAACAACTGAAATAAATTTGTTTATGGAAGAGATTAAAATGGATGAAGCCGGTTTTACAAGAAAAACATGTCATTTTATTAAAACTTACAATTTATGACTAAATAACTGTAAAATTTGCATAAATCGACTATATTTTAAGATGATTACGTAACATTTCAATGAAATATTTATATGGAACATCACCCCAAATCTATCAAATCTACACTGCTAAAAATTTAACACGCCGGATACTATGTAATCTCATGGATCGGACATTGAACTCCATTCAAACAATGGGGAGCATTATTATCTCGTATATTTGATGTACGGAAGTATAAATTAAAGCAATAAGTATAATTGTTAGAATATCATTTTATTTAAGTTTTTTAAAATGAAAAATTGAACAACGATGTAAATGAATTTATAATTTATCATTCCACCAATCTGGTCCAGAGCTGTTCGAGTACGAGGTGTTATAGCTTCCACCGTAGTTTCCTCCGCCGCCACCTCCACCTCCGCCACCGTTTCCATAAAAGTTGGTTGAACTTCCTATTAATTATTTAAACTTTGATTAGAAAACTGTAAATTTTGTACGAAACTAATATTTACCATTACTACGACTCGGTGGTCCCGATTTAGAATTGCCGCCGGAGCCGCCACCGCCTCCCGAACGATAATCTCTTGACCCGAACCCTGCTCCGCCATAACGATTCGCACGATTAGAATTACCACGACGACTCCCTGCATGCGATCTTTCTTGAACCATCGCATCTTCAAGGAATGGAGGCACTTCTTGCTTAGTCTCGATTAACAATTCAAGTAAATCAGCCGAAATATTACGATTTTTGTCATTGAAGAAACTTGTGGCCACACCGAGATTACCCATACGGCCAGTACGCCCGATACGATGAACATATTCCTCGACATCTGATGGTAAATCAAAATTGATGACGTGTTTAACGTGTGGTATATCCAAACCACGAGCGGCAACTGCAGTCGCCACCAAAATTGGGCAATCACCCGATCTAAAACATTTTAGAGCATCTTCACGTTCACGTTGCGAACGATCCCCATGGATACTAGTTACGGGATGTTCATACTCGTGCAAAAATTCTTCAAGCGCATCGGCGCCCTTTTTAGTTTCAACGAAAATTAGAGTTAGACTGTCCTTAGAATATTCCGGGCTATCGACACGGAATGGGCTCAAGAGATCCAATAGATAGGAACGCTTTTCATGTTCATTAACCCATAAAATGGTTTGTGTAATGTTTTCAGAAGTAGAACCGACACGGCCAACAGCTAAAAATATGTAATTGTGTAGGAAATCGCTTGCCAATACTTGGATAGCTTTCGGGAATGTAGCCGAAAACATGAGAGTTTGACGTTCTCCAGTCGGTGGCATATTGCATTGTTCAACAATACGGCGAATTTGAGGTTCAAAACCCATGTCCAACATTCGATCGGCTTCGTCCAAGACCAAAAATCGAATATTATCAAGTCCCACTTTTCCACGGTTAATGATATCCTCGAGACGACCTGGTGTCGCAACAATCAAATGACATCCACGATCAAGATCTCGCATTTGTTCAGCAGCATTATTACCACCGTATAAGACAGCGGGACGCATTCGAGAGCGATAAGAAAATTTTTTTGCTTCCTCATAAATTTGCGTGGCTAATTCGCGAGTCGGGGCCAAAACCAAACCAAGAGGATATTGTTTACGACGATTATATGGTCGATTCGATTGTGGGGCTAAACTAATCCCACGTTCGTACATCTGATTTAAAATCGGCACTAAAAATGCAGCGGTTTTTCCCGAACCAGTTTGGGCACATGCCATTAAATCACGGCCCGACATAATTATAGGAATGGCATATTTTTGAACCGGAGTAGGTTTATCATAACGTGCCAAATTTATACTATTTCGTATAATTTCTGTCAGCTTAATATCCTCAAATGATGTGATATGTGGGGGTACTTGATTACCCGTCGCCTCCACGGGAATATCCTCATATTTATTAAAATTGATGCCAGTATTTGCCGAACCAAATAATTCATGTTCGATTCGCTCATCTTTTGGCAATGGTGTCGTATAATCGAGTTCATTTTGTCCGCCGCCACCACCGCGTCCTCCTCCACGACCTCCATCATCCTTCCATCTTCCTCCAACATTTTGTGGTGGTTCATCACCACGCCGATCCGCCGTGTTTGATGGAATTTTCTCGTTTGGTTGCGGTTCTTGCCATCTATCGTTTCGTATTGGGGGGAAATCTCTCTCATTATTGCGCGATGCACTGCTACGATTACTTCCTCGAGACCAATCATCACTTCTTCTATCATAATTATCACCTACATATATAGATAAACAATAGCAACATCATAATTTAGTATTTATAAATCAATAACCAAATAGGATAATTCAAAGGTTCGTGATTCATAAAAAAAATATGTCAATAAAAAAAAATTCTTTGGTTAAGATAAAATATTAGTATGTACTCGTATGTATGTACATCCATTAAATTTAATTTTATTCTGGAACTTTCTCTATTCCTATTCTATTTGATTAACATTTTGCATGAGATTTTCATTTAGTCTATCCCTTATTATGTCTATATAAAACTAGCAAATAACAACATATTGACGAACAAGATAAATTCAAGGGTTAATGTATTAAACAATCAAATTTAATAAATAAAAAACTGAATTTGATTATTATTAATGGTGGTAACATGGCTTCATAATTTTTGTATCTACATACTTACATAATAATTCTAATAAATCAAATTAAACAAATCGGTGATCCCCAACTTTAATGGATCTTTACACATTCGCAATCAAAACTAAATTAAAATTTGATAAACCTACACATCAGTTATGTGCATGTAAAATTCATATCGTAGAGAAATCAAAATTATATGCAAAAAATATCTTTCGCGAAATTTGCATTAGACAATGGCATACATTTTTTTTGGAACCGTAATAAACTACATTTAACTATGTACGAAAAACTCGAATATTTTAGCTTGGGATCTGAACACAATTCGATAGTTTTATCGAATTTTGGAAACTTTTTTGGAAACAAAAATATATACAAATTTGGCATTTTAAATCAATGATTTCACTATTATTCCATAGTAAATATTAAAATGTTGTATTTAAAATTGTAAAACAATCATATCTAGAATTTCATATCTCAGAATCGTGGTCTAAAATTTTAAATTCCTAAAGCCTATGACCCAAATAAAAAGTTATTTTAGAGTGTCCAACTTTTTATGGGTGAAGTAGACGCTCTAACATAAAATATAGGTCAATAAATGCAAAACTAGTTCCAAAGGAGTGATACTTTTGTAGCCGACATAACTAAAATTCTCAATTTTATTTGATTTTTGTTATGTATTACCGACATTAAATTTACCGATTTTATAAATTGGAAATCATAATTTTACTTGTGAATTTAGAAAATTAGCATTTCGATCATTGAAACTTGAATTAGGTATTTAGATTTCTTCATATTAACTTTAAATTACACTTTAAAAAATGTATTATTTTAAAAATCAATCAAATCAAATGAAATTATAGTGAACGTGAACAAATTTACTCTTATAAATGCACACTTATCTTATACTCAAGCGTGAGACGTTTCCTATATATGTATAATTTTAAACTTACCGCTCTTATATAATTACTCTATGTTATGGTCTATATAGTTCTATACTCTATTTTAATGACATAATAAATTTCAGAAAATCACTTACCGTTTTGATAATTATTATCTTCGTTTCGGCGACGAGAAAAGTTACCAAAATTAGAGCCACCGCCGCGATTATCTGCACCACCACGATCACGATCTACAGGTCCGCCGCGATCGTTACGGAATGATCCACCGCCGCCAGTATTATTGTTATTATTATAGCGACGTTGGTTATTATTTCCACCTCCTCGGTCGTTTTTAAAATCTCTATTATATGAGTCTCGATCGTTGTTCCTGTTGTCTCTATAATCACCACGATAATCGTTTCTTGATTCTTTGTCCGACGAATAATCAGATAAATTATTATTACCTCTCAAATGAGGGGGAATATAGCGACCTGTATTTGTACTAGAAGAGGAGTTCGAATCCTTTCCCTCCTTCAAGTCCAGACCAGCAACCTTGAAAATTTCAATAAGAAACGTTATATATAAAACTACTTACTACTAATCATGAGGTTAATATTCATATACATATACATAAAATGAGATATGATTGAGATATATATGTATGTGCATGTACATGTACATATGTGCATATTCATATATACTAATATATTCCACCACCACTTATAAAAATCAATCAATTAAAAAGAAAATGTAGAATACGAGATTGACTAATCAGATTATTGTAATCGTATAAATTATATGCAATCGTAATAATTCAATCATAAAAAAATTCCAAATTATCATATTTAACATATTTCTAAGACATACTGACATAATTAAGACGAAAAAATTTTTTTATGTTAACAAAATGAAAAATTATGTTCTTACTTGCTGCTCTAGACCTGTGCCATTTTGGTTAATAGCATTACTCATATTACTTCCAATCCGGGAATTTTTGGTTTTTGAACCTTTTTTACTTGAAAAAAGTTCTTTTGTGATTTAATACACTGTTCTAAACACCGTTCCAACAGAGGAAACTGTTATTTTCGATATCTTAAATTTTGCCTTCACGATTTTTTTATAGTTTTTGTTTTAAAATTGCTACACCAAATCAAAAATCTAAAAAAAGACGAAAAAAAATTTTTTTTTTTTTTGGCTTCAACCTTTTTTTTTTTACTTTAATAAATGGAACATGAACACATTTTTAATTTAAATAAAAAAAAATTACACTTCAAATCTACTAAATTTATAATATATATTAACCTTTTTACTGTATTTATTTATTAAATTATTGAATAAAATAAATAATATATAATTTCACATTAAATTAAATGTAATCTAATAATTTTCAAATATGTAATTAAATATGAAAAAATTATTTTTTTCCTTAAACACACAAAGAAACCAATGAATATTTAATCCAATATGGTGGATGTGTTGCAATTACAATAGTTTTTCTTTTTTTATAAATGGATGCTGTAAACCGGTTAATTGGTGTTAACAGATGTATGAAACTTAGGAAATTTGTTATGTATGAATATTACACGATTTGAATTTTGTCTTTGTGTTTACACTGCCAAAAATTTTAATGATTTTCGCCGAAATATTTAAAAAACGTATCGTGGTATATTTAAATTTTTGGTTTAGCAGATGCGTGTGTGGTTGTTTAATTTTAGTTGACAACAACTAAAATATACAATTTTTATTTAATTTTTTTATTTTATAAAAGCCAGCTTCTCTGAATGGAAAATATTCAAACGACCTAATTTTAATTGTTCAGTCTAAATTTGTAGAACTCCTGTATCTTGATTTATTGTATCACCTTGAAATTATATAAAAAGTATACCACGTATAATATTTGAATGTTAATTAACTATTAAGACAGCTTCAAGTCTTGCTTCGTAGTATAAAATATTGATCTCAATATACAAATGTGTGTTAACTCATCAAAACCATTCCGAGCTAGGTAGCCGATTTCTAGCTCTTGATTTAAAGAAGTCACAGATTATAGGTAGTTCCACCAAAGTACGTCATAATTTCCATATATGATTGGCAGTGATTATAAATCAGTATAGTACGTAATGTAGCCTGCACAATTGAATATTCATTAAAATAATGTGATAATTTTTTCAGCAGGTAGGTATATTTGCTTGTTGCCAAACCTAATTGATCATTGACAAAACTTAATAAATTTAATAGCAATTGATTATTATATTATTACAAGTCGCTTTTACACGCACAACTCCACTACCGAAGTGAAGTTATAAGTTAATAAAAGGATAATCCACTTCATGTCATTTTGCTCGCATTAAACTTTCTATGTAATTGTAGCACCACTAGTTGTGGCATTTGTATGAAACTGGTTTCAAATTTTAATAAAAACAATATCTTTTAAAATATGAATAATATAATTAAACAAATTGCTGAAGAGTATTTTATATAAACGATAACGCAACATCAATTAAAAATTAAGGGAAATTCAAATGTAGTTGATAATTCGTACCGAACTTATTTTGTACATTTCAGTCGACAATAATTTGGAGTTTGAACTATACTACAGTAGTGGATAGGTTGCGTATGAAGCGACTAGTCTACTAATTGTCCCATAATCTCTAGAATAGTACACATAGCAAATTCGAAACTATTGCCACATATTACTACTATACGTATCCGTTAGAACCCCTACACAACACTAATATAAAATATACACGATTGCTCAATTTTTCTTGAAATTTCAACTAATTTATTTACTCTTCGTTTTCGTAAGGGAGTTAAAGCCAACAATAATTCTATAGCAATATATAATTATTACATACTGTTAATTTAAATTAAATTATTTAATATAATGCTGTTTTTTATAAATTATTGTTTGGTATAGTTGTATTTTATTAAATAAGATTGGAATTAGTTTTCTAAATATGCTACAATTTTATATTAAAAATTGGTTATTTTTTGTAAACAAACATTACAATTTTAACATAGTAGTATTGATCGTTGGTATTCTCGTCAAATTTAAATTATATGGTAATATGTATTTGAATTAGTATTTCCTTTTATCACCGTAGCAAATTACGCCCACATAATAAAATGTATGTTGGGCAATTCTAAAATTGGCATCAACCGCCTGTCGTTAGAATAGGTAGGTCGTCCCTATTTACAAAAATTACAAATGTACGAAAAATTTGCGGTAAAATTGACCGGGAAAAAATTCAAATATATTTTTTTTTACTTTTGAATTTTATTTTATGTATTAAATTAATTACAATAAATGAATAAATACTGATTTATTGTGCTTCTACTTTGAATAAAATTTAGAAAAAACTCGAAATCGTTAAACTGGTAATGCTATATCTCATAAATCAACTTTATAACCGTAAATAAATGGCAAACCAGTACCAACGTGTTTTTGATAACGAAAGTAATCTTCACCAAAAAAGTTAAGCAACGTGATTTCTTCTAAATATATGCGATCGTTAAAGAATTTCCAGCTCACTATCGTATATAATAGTATACAGATTGGATTTAGTAATATTATTTGTGTGCCAATTGACCACCAGAACCAACCAACGTATGAGGGATGCCTCATATATCCGTAGATACCATGAGTGACTAGTTCATGTCCATCTGCATGCACGTATTGCACAACATGATTAAAATTTGAGCTGGCGGTAATCATTGCGAGTTTTCTTAGGAATTCGCCACCTAAGCAGAATAATAATCCAATAATCCATACAAGTTCATACTGTTTCATATCTGTGAATAAGAAAATACAAGATTAAAAGATTTATTTATTTTTTTAGATATATAAACGCCCTATAAATACTTGGAAAGAAGTAAAATTCGATGAAGAATTCGATCCAACTAGAAACTGCTGCTATCAAATAGTGCACCGAGTGATTCAATATAAACGAATCGATACTTAACGACGAAGGATTACACCATGCAATGCTTAAATATTCACTGTAATGAAACAACGACATAACACAACTATAAATTCCAAACGATTTTAATCCTTTTGATCCATGAATACATATTAAACATCCAATCGAAAATATGAAGCCAAGAAATACAGCCCGCACAGCAATTTCATATTGTTTAGTGTTTAACTTAAATTTAATGATCATATTTATAAGAGAATAGTATAATATTGGGCCCCAAAACATTGAGCCCCATATTTTTGGCACAAAATCGAACAGTAGTTGCGGAAATGATAGGAGAAGTATTAAGCATGTTGTCCCAGCATAGCATATTAAGCTTAATTTTCCTTCGTAGCACAACATTATTTCGAACGTTTTTATTGATTGATTTATTTATTTTCGAATTAAATGAATCATTACATTGTTATTTATAATTTATAAAATAGATAGAAATAAACTTTTCGTAGAAAACAGACAACTAAAAATAAACGTTTGACAGTACTCACTACTCAGTAGTTTTGACATTTTGGAGTAGAAGCACAATACAAATTTTACCGGTACTGCATGCAACCAAATAATTGTAAATACTACGCTAATAAATTTCAAAATTTATTCGTTACAAGTAAGTAACTTTATTGTTTATCTTTATGAGATCGCAGAAGATGTTCTCGTAAGCGGTGCCTCCGTACAAATGTCCGTTCGCAAAAGCTGCATTTAAAATGTTTTTCTGTATTATGAATCCGCATATGGCTTTTGTATAGTGATGGCCGTTTAAACGTCTTATTGCAGATTGTGCACTCAGATGGTATTGACTCGAAATGAGTTCGTTTATGTTGTGATCGAGAGCTTAATGTTGCATATGATTTACCACAGATATTACATTTAAATGGTTTTTCTCCCGTATGGGATCGCATATGTAACTGTTATAAGGAAGATAAATAAGAATATAGATATGAATACCTAGGCTGGAGGATAGGTTAACTTACGTTAATACTGTTTTTTTGCGTTGCCCTATAGTCACACAAGTTACATTTGAATGGCTTTTCCCCAACATGTTGCTTAACGTGCGTTTGATAGCTAGTATTGTGAATCAGTAGCACACCACAGAAATGGCACAATATATGACTACTCTTGTGATGAATCTTCTTGATATGTGTTACAAAAAAGTACATTTTATTGAATATTTTTAGACAAATCTCACATTGAAGCTCGTCCTTATTGATATCAACCCGACATTCATGAAATGAGCTCAAATGATCTCGTAGATCTTCTTTATCTTTACAAATTTGTCGACAGCATCGACATTTGTAATCGAAACTTAGTGGATACAAATCGGATATGCATATATTTGAAAAATCGATTTTTGTTGTACCAGACTTTCTTAGTTTATTACCTTTATTTAAATCTTCATGCTCATATACTTCATTTACTGCAGTGGCCGTTAGCTCGACCGCAGACCCAATAGATTCATGGTCATCGTCCATAAATTCATTATTATCTAAATCTATATCAGATTCATCGGGAATTTCTTCCCTACTAAATTCTACCGCATCAGTTTTATTAATCAGTTCGAGTTGCTTCATTAGCTCGGCTTGAGATTCCCAACACTTCTGTCGATATGCAAAAATATTCCTAAGTTCATTTTGACAGTCATCACAAATCGATTTTGTGATATTATCATAGCTTGATACCTAAAATATTTACATCCATTTAATGGTATTAACTTTAAATAACGATTTAATCGTATAATAAATACCTTTATTCCAGTACATAGCGTTAAAATTTCGGTTAAAGTTATATTGACCATTGTTACATCAAATATTGAATCTAATTTATTTGTGGTGGATAAACATGTTCGACATATATTATCATCCATAATTAATACTGTACGTAAATAAATATTGTTTAGACTAGTTTTTTTTATCACAATTTAGGTAATATTAATAATATGTTTTATAAAATAATTCAAAATAAAATTAGATTCATTTTCGGTTATTTTGTCGACACAAACCAAAACAATAATAAACAAAAAAATATTTGACAATTAAACAGATTGATCTGAAAAATCGAAAACATTTTAGGTCGAATTTATAAGTGGTGAATTTAGTAAAGGTACAATCATACGTTAAGATTTTATATCTTCAATAGCATCTTTTTTTTTATGTATTTCTTGTGATTTAAAATATGATTCATTTCCTGGAAATTGCTAATAGCCGAATTGCGGTTATCGTATTATATTATATTCAAATTCATATTTTATAACACCGGACATCATTTGTGCGATTAAAATACAAGGAAATTTTTATTCATAAAAAAAGTATATATCATCTATTGTGGTTTGTGGCCACTACACGCTTGTAGGAGAGAGGAGGTTCAAATATTTGGGGTCTTTTATCACCCACGATAACAGTGTGTGTGAGGATATTAAAGTGTGGTAAGGTCACTAATAAAATCTAAACACCTATCAAGTGCCGTGAAGCTGAAGCTTTACAAAGCGTTGATCAGGCCCGTTGTTATGTTTGGATGTGAAAGTTGGGCGCTGACGGATGAGTACGAGAGATGGCTCCTTACATTTTTTGAGAGAAGAGTCATGCGTGTGATTTACGGCCCTAAACGCGAAATAGATGGTACATACCGAGCTCTGTACAATTTCGAGATCAGAGATCTGATGAAGATCCCCGATATTGTACATGAAGTTAGATCTCAGCGAGTACGCTGGCTCGGTCACGTTCTGCGTGCTGATCCGGAACGAATTGTGCAGCGATCTCTGAAAGGAGAGCCACCATATGGTAGGCGCAGAGGTCGTTGCAGGCAACGATGGCTCCACGGTGTAGAGAATGACTTGGCTTTTCAGGTTGTCTAAAACAGTATGAAGACCAAGCTCAGGATCGAAACCGTTGGAGCCAGATTGTTGATTCAGTAAGGGGCCAGTAATGGCCTTTAACACTGTTATTATTATTATTACAACGTAAAATACAATAACATAAAAAAACTATTTATGACTTACTTACAGCCGGCGAATTATTTTCTTCAAATAAAATTGGTTGCTGACCGATACGTTGTAATACATACATGCATTTGAATTTACAAAAGAATTCTAAATAGTCTGGTCACCCTAGCAATTCATTCCATTTGGAAAGTGATGAATAAAAAGTATTTCACCGAATTCTAAATAGTCTGGTCACCTTAGCATTTCATTCCAATGGGAATGTGGTGAATAAAAAGTACTTACCAAAAAATAGTTCAAAAAAAAAACCAAAACAAAAGAGTAATTTGGTCAATAGCGTTAAATGTACAGTTAATGTTGCACAATGTCATGTCAAAATAAAATAAAAATTTTACGTCACTCTATGATATGTAGCCAAATTAAATCAAAAGCAATATATGTGTTGTAGAAGAATAATCATTGAAAGAAAAAATAATAAAATAAAACATATTTGTTTAGTTGAAAATATGACATTCTCGCGATATCACGTTAATAAAAGTTTTTCCCATCGCAATCCAAATTTTAATTGTTTAATTAGCACTTTTATATGAATTTATAAATAAATAATGTGTTGATGTTTAGTGAAGTGTGTACATAATAAATTTGTGTTATATAAAATTAAAAAGTTCTATTTTTATATATCTTGTTGATGATGTTGTGTATATAGTGTTTTTGGTTTTAAACTAAGTGCTCCTTTTTTTAGTTTTTTATTTATAACCGGAAACTACTCAAAAAAAAAAAAAAATTATTCGGAGAAAATAAATTAATAACATTTTTTGATATTAAATAGTTTTTTTTAAATATATTTAGTATTTATGAAAAATTATTTTTGATTTTTGCTCATTTTCTAAATTAAGTAATTGATTTTCGAATTTCGATTTCGCCACAAAATTATATATCGTGTGCATAAATTAGATTTTTTGTAATTATCGTGTAAGTGAAATAAATCAAAACAGTAAATATGTCATCACTATCAGCTGCGGATCAAACTACCAAGTTGAATAACCAAATTTTAGAGGTGATGAATGACGATGATGATGTTTGCATTGTGATCAATAATAGTAATAATAATGAAATTAGTTATAAAAAGAATAGTGTAGGAGTATTAGAAAATGAGGTGGATAATTTAAAAAATGTATTGATAGACCTTGACATCCCCACTACCACCAGCAATGGCATCACGTCTGGTCCTGATGACAAGGAGGAATTATTAGCGCCGTACGACTCACTCAAGGAATTATGCCAAAGCAATATAGCATTTTATCAAAACGATGAAACGTCCAAAGGGCAGAGGTTGCACGGAGCATTTATAGGGTTGATCGATCACATTGATATCGCAAAACCGTTGATATTACAAATCAACGAATTTGCGCATGAATTTGATTTTGATGCGAAAACACCGGGCAATGGGTATCGAAGTTTCATATACGTGACCGAGTGTTGTATCAACCATGGCATTAAGATATGTCGTTACATAACAGAAAATCGCAATTCGTTGCTATTTCGTAAAGGAATTTATATGAAGTAAGTAAAAATGTGGAACTGGGGAGAGTGATAATATGCTTGGGGAAGCCGTTAGATTCATCGAAAGACATTTCGTCGAACGTTAATTTCATTGAATTGCAAAACTAAAAAAAACTACTGTTTAGTAGAAGTCATCTTATCCAGCAAAGTATGATACCTATCTGGCATCAGTTTCTTATTTAGTCAGTTAAGGTTAGAAAAGGCATTTGTTTAGCTTCTTATTATTTGTAAACTGTCGTTCGGTGTGTTTTTATCTTTCGATGAATCAGCCTTCATCCGGTTTTAAGAAAAAATGTAACTACTTCCGATGTTTTGTATAATAACTACAATTTACTATCTACAACACAATCATTTTGTTTTATATTCCATTTATAGAGAAATTGAAGCATGCCATCACCTACTAGCAAGCCTCTGTACATGCCTTCAACATTTGCTCACGATACGTAGTTGGTCTGAATCCGGAAATTTATTTGCCTCAGACCTGCATACACCCGAAGAACTTTTCAACTCCAGTGATCCAATAAATCAATATCCATTCTATGGTCGATGTTTGGGCTTCCAATTTTGTGAATCAATGCGACCGGTGCTCAAATTTATACAAATTTGTATGGCTGGTTTTTCAGAGGCTTACTACTCAAGTGGCGGGAAACTGGCGAAAGCCACTAACTCAATGTGGACTGGTGGTAAATATTTTATGGATCCAGAATTACGATCGCGTCGTATTGTAAATATTTCATGGAATGCAAAAATCGAATTCTGTAAATCGTTTTGGGATTTGGCCGAATCCGAAATGATGCAAAAATTACCGAAATTTGGTGCCCAGGCGAAAATTAATAAATTGATCACCTTGAATCCGGATCCGATGCGAATACCAAAAGTGACGACGAATGAGTATATTGATGTGCCGATACCGATGAGTCATCGGGGAGCCGCACAGTTGAACGTGAGGTTGATAAGTTCAACTCGACGTGATGGAATGTACGGGGGACAGGCAAATTGTCGACGAAAGATTGCGCACTCTGTAACGAATGGATTGATATTTCATTGTCATGGTGGCGGATGGGTCGCGCAGAGCTCCAAATCACACGAGAATTATTTAATCGAATGGACCACAAAGTTGAACATTCCAATTCTTTCGGTAGATTACAGTTTAGCGCCCGAATCTCCATTCCCCCGTGCATTGGAAGAAGTGTTTTTTGCATATTGCTGGGCGATCAACAATTGTGACCTGCTGGGCACAACAGCCGAGCGAATTATTCTAGTCGGTGATTCTGCTGGAGCCAATTTATGCTTTAGTCTGGCACTAAAAACGATCGAAATGGGCGTCAGAAAGCCGGATGGAATATTTGCCGCATATTGTCCAGTACTGTTATCAAAAAACCCAAGCCCAGGCCGATTACTTTGCATGATGGATCCTCTATTACCCTATGGTTTTTTGATGCGGTGTATGAAAGCGTATGCTGGAATAATAACCGAACCGGACGATAAAGATAGTAGTAAGCTTAATTCACCAATGTCAAAATCATCGCTGGCCACGGTGCTCGAGACAAAAGAAGAAGAGGTGGACGGAGAATTTATAAAAGTTAGTCAGCAACAGTTAAATAAAGTTGATTCAGGTTCGGAGAAAAGTGATTCATTTGAGGAAAATTCAGTGTGGGAGCATATACAGGCGTCTGACAGTGATTTGCAGGTGAGTAATTTAAAACTGGAATAATTATTATGCCGCGTCACTAATTTGGTTTGTGTCTTTGATAATGTGAGGTTGATAAGAATTTTGTACTCACTCATATTGGTATTAATACGGATTTCCGATTTTTTGCTATGTATAAATTATTAAAAATCGCGTTAGCAATAGTTTAAAGTCCAAAAAAATTAATTTTGCCGCAATCTTAGTAAACATTTTACATCATTATTATATTAATAAAAATAATTCAAAGTCCATGTCAGTAACTTAAATGGTGTCACAGCACAAACATGATTGTGGATTGGAATTATCTCTCATTAGTCCAAAGCTTATATCATTTTAGCGTTTCTTAATATAATTTTAAGTACATTATATTGAAGTCTCTCGGAACGGATTCATTTATAAGTCTGGATAGGCCTAATTATCAAATTAGTAAATTAACGACGATAATTTAAGCGACATCGATAGCTCCGCAAATTTCTTTCGAACTCTAAAATAATAGTAAATTTTCTTCTAGCATTTACAGGCCCACAAAAGTCCCGTGAGTGATGCAACAAGTGATACACTAGCGGGAGCCTCATTTCGAAGTCAAACCGGTGGTACGAATGACATTCTAACGCCGGACGAAGCTAATGGAATTATCCTAGATGAAGGTGTTTTAGATATAGATCCATCACCAAACACAACGAATTTAATAAAAGATGAAAGTGGCCTTGAGAACAACATTACGGATGATGAAACGGGACCGAGTAGCCGAGCAGCCGAAAATTTTGATTTGGAATCGTATCTCGAGGAGACGGAACAAACATCATCCGAATATGTATCCGATTTTATTGGTCGTTATGTACTAGATACCAAAGTAGAAAGTGATGGTACCACACATCCGATACTAAGAAGTGTGTCTAGAACACAATCCGAAGAGAATATTGTTTTCGATATAGGACGTGAAGCGATCACATCACAAAATATTCAAGCAAAAATTACCAAGGTGGCAACAAATTTAGCCTCGGCTGTAACAACAACGATTAATACAATATCAGCCGGAAATAGTGCAGAAGAAATTGGACTGTCATCAAGTTCGGTGGTCAGTTCGATCGATAAACCGGTCGAGTTGAATATGTCACGCGAATTTGATTTTGAAGTACCAAAAAATATGTTTATGTCACCATATCTCGCCGACGATGCAATTCTACGTCAATTACCGTCCGTTAAAATATTCACCGTATATTCTGATCCGTGTCTAGATGATTGTGTTATGTTTGCGAAAAAACTGAAAAAATTAAACGTCCCAATTGGACTCGACATACTTAAAGGCCTTCCACATGGTTTTTTAAATTTTTCAACTCTATCAAAGGAGGCAAACAATGCATCCCAGTTATGTGTCGACCGGTTAGCCGAGTTACTCAATTTAAAATTAATACAAAAAAATTAAATACGTAATTTAAATATATTTATCGAGATTATAAAATAAATAAAATAATTAATTAAATTAAAAAAAATGCAATTAGACACTAGATATTAAATAAAACAATTTCCGTTCTATAAATTTTAAATATTTTTAATAATTAGAGATTAAAATTTGTTTATTGACATGAGATTTGTTACATTCCGTTTTATTTTTTGTTATACACATATACAATACATATATGGAAATGATTGAAGAAAATTCCTATTTTTGAATAAAATTTAAAATAAAACAAATTTATTTTATTTAAAAAAAAAAACGGAGTTTTATTAACCTTAAAAAGTTTTATTATGGGCTTATGACTCAATTTCAAATCGATTGTGTCTATAGTCCAAATTTTATCATTTTATCTATAAGGTCATACTACAATAGCGTGACATGGAATAAAAATTGTCGTTGGTTAGAAAGAAGTTTGATGATAGTCGTAGTAACTTTATTATTTTTATGTATAGACAAATTGTGATTAAGAGTTAATCTAAATTCATTTCACGCTCCATGCGCTAGGTTAATGTCAACGTGCAATGACGTTAGACTAGAGGAATAGAAATTTTGAAGCTGATAAGGCAATCAAAATGTTTTATTTGTGGGTCATTCGTAAATTGAAATCAGTAATACACAAAATCTCGTGTTTATAAATATGCACATGCCGCAAAATCCAATATAAAACAATGTTATTTTTATTAATTCATCGGCCCTGTGATATTTTTGTATGAATGGACAAAAAAGTATAGTATAAACTTGCACAAGACTGAATTATTTAATAATAAAAAAATTATTATCTCTGTGATAATTGAAATTAATGTTTTTACATTTTAGAAAAATAAAGCCGCTGAATTTTTGAACTGACTTTAGCGATAACGTCATATCATTATCATGAACATGATCAAAATCCGACTTCTAATTTATAAACAGATCAATAAAACTGGGGAATAATAAAAATAGACTATAGTCTATCCTACATAATATATAGTCTCAATTGATATATTAATCAACATACATAGATTAAATTCCAATGCTTCTTAATATGATTTAAATTGCGTGCTTATCTAATCTACATAAATGTATATAATATATGGAGCCTCGATTACTGAAGATTAAATTTCAAAGTTGCTATCTGAAGCGAAATTTTATTGAAATTTCCAAGAAAATTTGATTGTATGAATCATTCAATATGAATGAATAATTTAATAAAATTAAAATAATCAAAGTATTTTGAGACATTGATGTATGACCAATGTGTTGAGAAAATTGAACGGCTTCAATTTGAAATTCTATAGATTTTGAGTAAATAGACAAGGTTTGTGAATATCAGAATTGGTCATGTGTTGAGAGAGTAGTTCTAGCACTTCGATATTTGATATTACGAAAATACAGTAAATTATCTATACATGTTGTAAACGATATTTATAATCTCATCTTACAAATTCAACTCAATAAGCTTGATAAACTCTAACAGTTCTCTGACAAATTCTAACTACATATTTCTAAGTTATTCCCTATATGAATCGGCTTTAAGTTCTTATAGTTGGTTTTGAGGTGTTCCTGAGCTTAAGATAATTCGCTATATCTCCAGCGATACCTGTCATTAAATTCAATTCTAAGCCATTAGATAATTTTCACCATTTGTAAGGCTATACTAGACGTTGCGAAAACTTTACTTTTTAAAATATGCCCCTAAACACCCTAAAACAAAAGTAAAATTTCTAACCAATCAACCCTTTAATAGCAATCCTTCACTTTCAAATATTTATATGTAACTGAAAAATTGAAGAAGTGTTAAGTCAAGTATAGATAGAAAATGGATCGCTATATTTGGGTATTTTAACATTCTTAGAAATAGGTTTATTGTACCAGGAAACACGCTTAAGTGTAATAAATTTACTTTTTGTACAGATGGTCTTGTTGGAAACCTGTAATCCAGAGAATATTCTCCTTTTGAAGCCAATGACCGTATTTCTAATTTTCTGTGCCAGAATAGAGTTGGTAAGCTAGAGGAAAGAACGGTTAGGGAGTTAGAAACCAAAAAAATTTGAATTTTTTTAGATTCTGTAAAACTTCTTTGTGGATTTGGAGCCCGAAAAATTCATAGAAATGTTGTTACTTGAAGCCATTTTCATTATCTGGTCCAGAAAAGGGAAAGCACGGTGTCCATCCTTGTATGTCCATTCCTTCTCTAAATAAATAAAAATCCCGAAACATCCCTTTCTATTCGCGTGAATATCTGGCCTGGAATAAATGCAAACGAATCCAAACAACAAGGACGAGTTATCGATAAAACCTGCAACACCATCTCACAAATATCGATAAAATTTGCAACATAAACTCTGAGGGCTTCGAACGAACAGTATCATTAACAAAAATTAAAACAAATATGTAAAAATCGCCTGTTGTTATAAGCTCACGTCACGGTCTGCGTGCTGATCCGGAACGAATTGTGCAGCGATCTCTGAAAGGGGAGCCAGGATCGAAACCGTTGAAGCCAAATTGCTGATGCAGTAAGGCGCCATATCGCCTTTAAAAACTGTTATTATTTATTATTATGATCCTTGAAACCCTGTAATTAGTGCTAAAACCAAGTCTATGCTTTATACTTTATCAGACAATGAGCTAGTGAAATAATGGATCAAAAAACATTTACATTACACTTCAGCTACGTTAGTTCCCTTAGGAATACGCAATTTAAGAATGATGCCCATTTTATTAAACCCACATCAATCGAATTGTTTTATTTTATTTGTTAAGCTATCTAAACGTAAGCTATATCTGACAGTAGAGTGTCCGTCGTGTTTTTTGTGTAGTCCGATTTAATGGATCTGACAAATTACTTTAGATAACGAGAGCCTAACTTAACCGATGCACCTTGCAGATAAGTATTTGACGGATACTTACCTGCATCAGTTAGGAAAAGTATACAAGCACGTACTTTCCAAACATTTCAACGAATAATTCAAGTTAGTCAAATACGTTTTTAGTATATACGTTAATTCTATTCAAAAAACGTTCCCGAATATAATATTTTGAATTAATTTAGCCTACGTAGGGCTGCGAAACTTTTAGTTATTTTATTTGCTTAGTGTTTTGTTGAATTCATTTACTATTAAAATGCTTCATTTCGATCGAAGCGCTCGTTGAATTGGTTTATTTCGGTGTAACTTTTGTTTTTTTTCGTCCGAAATAAGTTCCACGTGTGGAACGTATGTTAAATAAAATCGATTGTATGGCTAGAGCACAAACAAGTAATTTTAGGTCGAAGATTTGCGAATTGCTAGAGTATCGAGTAAGTGCCCTAATACTTCTATATATATTAATTTGCAAACCACTCGATCAATTTTAGTTATCATGAAAATTATAATTTCAAATTATATTTCTTCCAGATTTTTGTTTATTTTTGAGATTGTAAGGCAAACAAAAATCACAAAACGTTGCTAACAAACCAGCAAGTTAGTCAAGCATAAAAATTAGACGATAAAAATTCGATCTCAAACAATTTTTTTTCAAGTATTTTGGCCATAGTGTGGCTGTAAATATACTCAATAAACCTTACCTTTAATTGAAGCAAAGAACAAGGTATTACGATACAAGCCACTACTCATTAAATTTCTGTACGATTTTAATTGCTTCACGCGTAGGAATCTATTGGGCCTGTTTTCAGAAATACTGTCCGGGTAACTATTTTATAGTTTGCATCTCATGCCTTCATACAAGCTTTATCAAAATTAACAGGGTTATGGAGTTATACAGAGATAGCAATAGGTAACTTGAGAATGCACTCATTCAAAACTGTATACGCATTCGAAATTGTCGAACAAGAACTTGTACACAAATAGAAGTAGATACCAGATCAGTCGGTGAATTCGGGACAACGAAATGTCTTCGGGCAATGAACTTGTTGTAGAATGGAAGTATCCAATAATAAGTCAGAAACAATTTCAAATTAGCTATAATATGTTAGGTGGTATAAATGTGCAACCCGCTGCTTGAGGTAATCATTAAGTGTTGAACAATCCCTAGAAGTGGCGCCAGTAACACATCTATGGCACTTGTTTAGTCTTGTTGAACTAAAAGAGAATGTGAGGTAGCATAACCTTCATTCTGACTATCCATAAATCCAATAGGATTTTTTTTCTATAAGACAATAAAAAATCAGCGAATCGAATGAAATTAAAAAATTAATCGAATCGAATTTTTCGATAACAAATTATACAACATTGGAGTGACGATTTAGCTGACAAACATTATGATGCGATTATGAATGTTTATCGTTGTGAATGATTGAATGTTAATGTTTACATTATAGCAAAAATATTTAGAGGTACATATGTTATATAGATATGTCGATATAGTCCTAGAATATTGTAACGTCCCTAGAAAACGTATTTAGTAAAAAAAATATATGTGTAGTTTAATGAAAACCAATTGTATTTTTATGAGGTATTTTAGGATAATATAATCCTTCAAGATAGGATAATAATTTTAGTTTAGTTATTAGTGATTATTTCGAAATATCAAGCGTTTTAGACATCTTAAGTTCGCAAGCGTTTTCTCCGAATACAAGTCGGAAAGAACGAATTCATATTTTAACTGCTCATTGATATTTAATTTATTATAAAATTAATTTGATATTAGATGCTAAGTATTATATAAGTAAGTAATATATATAACTGCGGAAACTGGAGGAAACCTTAGTGGATATGTAACGAATGCTTAGTCGACCAGACAATATCTAGTTCAAGTTTTCAACAACAGCAAAAATCAATTATGTTTTGATGAGTGTGAACAAAAAAAATAAAACTAATACTAAAAATAACTTATTTATTCATAAAAAACATTATGCAGGAAAACTGTAACCTCAGAGTGGTTTGGCACTTTCCCCACCGCTCCAGCAAAATGAAAATGGCAGTCTAAAATATAATAAAAAGGAAAAACAAAATAAAAATTATTTAACAAAAAACATTAATGGTTGGATGTTATTCTAATTATGATTATTATAATCCAAGTGCAAATCCAATTTTATTTATTGAAAATTGGTACAAACAGATACGGGAAAGGAATCAAAGAGTAATGTGAGTTAAAAGGAAAATTAAGATGAGAATGAAACAAAATATGAAAACATAGGAAATGAGGAAACTGATGAAAACTACTAAAATTAAAAAGTAAACAAATCACTCATCTGACACATAAAACTCCGTCTTATAGCGAAACATTAAACCCAACATGAAATCCGCGCCCATTTCCGAAATTCGGGTCATGATACCTGCGAGATATCGTTCTGGAGATCAAACCACCACGATATATCCAACCGGTGATGGTTAAGTTGATTCAGCAACGACAGATGTTTGGTGTTAGAAACTTCGCGGAGGGTTCCTCCACCGCAACATCCCAGAATACTGTGACTCACTAAATGATACACGATTAAATGAGTACGGTGGCACAGTGGTCACGATCACCCTTTAACACTCGATATCATTTTTTTTGAAGCACTTACTTAACGTAGCATATGAACTTGTCAAAAAAAGCTACGTACCTCGTCCTCAATTAATTTTCCAAAAAACCATCATTCCTTTGCAACACAATAGTACTCCAATGCGACCTCGTTCTAATCGGTTTTAACTTGCTATTCTAAAAATCCAATTGGTCCGTGGTAAAAATAAACTGTCTCTGCAGCCCATATCCCATCATTCTTTCCCCCACTTCGTTAGTCATGTTTGCATTAATCTATTTAAGAAAACGGTGAGCATCACACCAGACATCCCATTTTAGAAAACCCAAATATTTTATATTTTTTATTCTTTGATTTGATTGTGCCAATTTGTGCATAGTACACTTTCAGAAATACGAAGGGGTTTCTGATGTGATTATCACACTAGAAAACCCATATTTTTCCACTAATATATTACTTACATTTTTTGATATATTTCGGTTGTGCCACATTGTGCACAGGGATTGGCGAGGTAGATTACACCATGTAATCGACGTGATTGTCGACACGTAAAATATAACGTAGATTACTTGGCAGAGTTTTTTGTCAACGTCGAGAATTAAAATAATGTCAACAATCTACGATATTTTAGCGATTTGAAATCGAATGCGCCATATTGTTTGCCATTTCATCATGGAAAGACAGAGCCCGGCATATCGTCTACAAATTGTTCAGCTTTATAACGAAAATCAGCATTCTGTGAGGAATGTGTTTCGTGCGCTTAGACCAAGTTACGGTTGACATAATCGCCCTTTCGAGACCACTATTTGGAATACCATCGAAAAGTTTGAATCCCAGTCATTATTTGAAAAATTAATAATATACGAGGGCCTTGTGGTCTCTTCATTGACACCTCAAATGAAATGAAAATGAAATATGGACTGCTATAATCCCCCTCTCCAGATGAGAAACCGTAAGTTTTGAGACGTTTCACGGGATCGGATGTTTTTATATCGTTTCGTGGCTGATATTTGATCAGCCAAATTGAGAATATCGTATGCCGGTATTGCTTGCGTAAGCGGCACATAACTTTATATGGTCCATCATATGGAGTTTGTAATCCAGTGCAAACCTTCAACCCTGACAAAGGCGAAATGGCAGTTGTCGAGCGATTTTGGAACGAAAACATCGGTTTGTTTCGTTTGCCTTGTTGTCGTGTAGATAACATTTTGCATGAAGGTGCGTAATTGGTCGATTACTGGGTCGATTAGAGGTGGAGACGGTAGATGGTTTGTCCGTACACCATTTCAGCCGAGTACTTTATTGTAACGATTTCACAAAATTTTTTTTCGCTTACAAAATATTTTTTTGTACTGACCAAATTTACAATGTCTCAAGCTTTATCTTTATACATACCTTTTAATGTAATAATAATAACAGTGTTAAAGGCCATTACTGGCCCCTTACTGAATCAACAATCTGGCTCCAACGGTTTCGATCCTGAGCTTGGTCTTCATACTGTCTTAGACAATCTGAAGAGGCAAAGTCGTTCTCTACATCGTGGAGCGATCGTCGCCTGCAACGACCTCTGCGCCTACCATATGGTGGCTCTCCTTTCAGAGATCGCTGCACAATTCGTTCCGGATCAGCACGCAGAACGTGACCGAGCCAGCGTACTCGCTGAGATCTAACTTCATGTACAATATCGGGGATCTTCATCAGATCTCTGATCTCGAAATTGTACAGAGCTCGGTATGTACCATCTATTTCGCGTTTAGGGCCGTAAATCACACGCATGATTCTTCTCTCAAATGTAAGGAGCCATCTCTCGTACTCATCCGTCAGCGCCCGACTTTCACATCCAAACATAACAACGGGCCTGATCAACGCTTTGTAAAGCTTCAGCTTTACGGCACTTGATAAGTGTTTAGATTTTAGCAGTGGCCTTAGAGGATATAAAGAACGACTGCCAGCTGCCAGCCGCACTTTAATATCCTCACCCACACTGTTATCGTGAGTGATAAGAGAGCCCAAATATTTGAACCTCCTCACTCCCTCAAACGTGTGGTGGCCACTACTAAAATCTGGTGTGCCATTGTCTCTAAAACCAGAGATCAGGTATTTCGTTTTGGACTCATTGATCTGGAGTCCAACAGAAGCTGAAAACTCTACAAGCGGATCAAGTATTTCTTTCACTCCGTTGCTATTCAGTCCAATCACGCATATGTCATCTGCATATGCAAGCACTTGATTGGACTGGCGATATAAGACGTTGCGCTGAGGTGTTTCAGTTTTACGAAAGATGTACTCCAACATGAGATTAAAGAGTATCGGGGACAGAGCATCTCCCTGCCGAACACCCGAGTTAACTGCAAAAATTGTCGATAGCCTGTTCTCAACTTTAATACAGCATTGAGACTGCGTCACTGTCATCCTACACAGTCGTACCAATTTTGTTGGCATTCCTAGGTATTCCAGGGCAGACCACAAACTCTCTCGATTGATCGAGTCGTAGACCTTTTAATGTAGATCTAATTATTTTAAACTAACCGCAATTGATCAGCTGTTCGATGACTTGCATGGCTATTTAGCCGGTATTGGTGGTGATACTGATGTTGTTGTTTGAGGAGGGAGCAATGGAAATAAAATTACCGGAATGGTTGAAACCAGAACGCGGTAAAGAAAAAGGCGCGAAAAAAGAAGTAATACGTGGTAACAAGAAAATTGGCAGGAAAGAAAGATAGTCAGTCGGGATCAAAGCATAGAACGAAATGCTTTAAATATAAAAATAAAAATTACTTAGCAATGATTTATGTGCTTAAAAATTAAAATAAAAATAAAAATAAATTGTCTGTGAATAATTTGTACAAAAAAACTGTGTATAATTTTATAAAAAGTAAATCTATTTTTTTTTTGTGAATAATGTCAAGATTGTGAACTATGAAATATTGTAATAAAAATAGATTTAATGAAATATTGTTTATCTAAGTGTAATACAGTTGAGAAATAAAACACAAATGGAAATTAATAAAAAGACTTAAAAAATTACAATAATATTAATAAATATATCAATAAGAAAAAAGAAAACCATCCAATTTTGTTTTTAATTGTGTGAAAAATTATTTGGTATACTTATTACACTGACCCCCAAAATTGTGTGATTCCAACAAAAATGTCTATAGATATTTGTAGTATTGACATTTGTGTTGGTTTTGATTTTATTTTGATTCGCCTGACTGAATTTAAATTCAATATATCAACCAAAAGACTATAAAATCTTCAAAATATCGATTGTTGCACCGTTGGATGTACATTAATTTCCCTACAAATTTTTCGATATTTGATTAGTATAGTATGCAGCAGATCATGCATGACTCTGGTTCTTTGTCTATATCTTCTCTGTGGTTTAACATTAAATGTATCATATTTATTGAAAACAAATTTAATTCATTTGGATTTTACTGAAAAAACGAAAAATTTCTTATCCAGAACTATATTGGAAATCGAAAATTTTTGAATAAAAAAACACGACTTGAGTTATCTTAAATTTTAGAATAGTTATTGGCATTAACGGTTGGACATTGACCCAGCTACACGCCCTACTCGTCCCAATGTGACACCCTGTATAGTTAAATTACCTATTTTTATATTGCCTTCTTCAAGTTTCTAAATAAAATTCAATCAATAATTATTTATAATTGTTTTTTTAAATTTATTTGTATATTTACAAAATTAAGCATATCAATTTCTTGTTGTTGTTTTTTTTATTATTTATAAATTTATGTAACTAAATATTGAATTATTTTAATGTTTTGTTCTTAAGTTGATGTTATATAAATTTTAACATGTTTAATTAATGTTTTTATAGTCATTTTGTATAGTCTAATTTTAATTAATCGTGTATAACAACAAATTATTCTGTTTACATACAATAGAAAATAATTTGTATATTTATTTTATACATAATATTATTTATTTATTTTCTGTGTGTGTGTATGTGTGTGTTTATATGTGTGCAAATAGCCTTTTATAATTAATTATTGTTTAAAATGTAATATTTTTATTTATTTATGTTCTAGCTACTCTCCTGAGCTTTTTGTTTTAAAAAAATAACTAAAATTATTTTATTTATTTATTAGCTATACATATATAGTTTTTCTTTTTAATTTTAATTTTGAATAACAATATATATTTGTAAATATTTTTTTTATGTAAATAAATTATATGAAAATAAATAACAAACTATATATATAACTATATATTTATATAAAATTAATTGTTAGGTAATTGTAACAAAAGTAATATGTATTAAAATCAATTTTTATTATTTATAATTATAAAAATAATAAAAACAGTAATTATATTTTATTATAATAAAAGCCTTTTTAATTGTTTTGATCTTATTAAAAATAACAATTATTAATTACTAACACTATTTAATTTTTTTTATAGTAAAATGATGGAATGGAATTGATGGATTTGTTTTTAAATTGGTTTGATATGAATTTTTTATTTCAATCTAATTAATGAGACTTAAAAATTAAATAATTCGATTAATTTATTATTAATAATGGAAAGGATATATGTATGTATATTATATAGAAATTACAAGTATTAGTATACTGGTTGCCAGATTAATATATATGTTTATTGGTTATGCATGCGCTGGATACATTTATAGATATAGGCTTCAGGTTCTGGAACATTCGGTCAACAATTATATGGCAACACATAACTTAATACTAATAAATATAAAAATATAAAAAATATTGTTGTTTTTTTTTTGTATAAAAATAAAATAAATAATTGTTATAATAAGTAAAAGGATAATTTGTAAATTCTTAATGACGTGCGGTATTAAAAGTGTAGTGTAGAAGTTTGCTTGGCGGCCATTAAAGTGATGCTTGATTACTGTGAACTGCTCTGAACAAACTATTGCGACTTCAATTCAATTACAAATAATATATATGTTCAAATGTAAGCCGTAGTAATACCTTGAAACATATAGCCAATGAAGAACATTTACGAACTTGATAAAACTCGATGTGCGATCAAATTACAGAATTTGCCATCATATTTTCCTTAATGTAAATGAAATTCATAACGACAATGTATGTCAATATATATCTACTTTAAACCTGAATTCTAGAATCATTGCAGCTCATCTTGCGATATACATAATGTACTGTAGTTGGTGTGATTCTTCGTTTAAACTGGTTTACCTCGAATGCAATCGATTTTGATTAAATGTGCATAGACGTGGAGCTATGTTTTCAGTTGCCTATAATTATGAAATTTTATTGACTGGTATTATTTATTGTTAAAGCATTTTATTCATTTGAGTACAAATTTGAAAATTTACTGCATTTTGTCGACTAATGATGTTCTGTGTTAATATTTATATAAAATCTTAACATTTTTGATAATCGATCTAAAGATAGCCTAGAAATAGGTTCATCTAGGAAATACCTTGTGTTTGAATTTTAAGTTAAGTATACGCATGGAATGTAAACGTTGTTACAAAAACGTGGCTTTAGACCAGATCTGGGCAAACAAAGGCTCATGAGAGGCTTCAGAAAAAACTTTACAGAAGAACCGCCTGCGGCTCGGAGTATAACTTAAAATAAGTTATAGAAAAATAAGAATTTGGAAATTGTTATTTTAATTTGTTTTTTGATTCTATTTATTTATGAAATTTTGCAATGAGTCCCACGAGATTGAAGAAAATAGATAACACAACTTGAAGGTAGATCATTCTGTTATTGCGACGAGATGGACTCAAAGCATCTCCGAAGAAAACAAAGGAAAGCTGAGTCACCACCGAAATTCGTAGTCTGAACAGCTCGATCAGAAACATTATTTTGCTAAAAAGCAAATGAATAGCAATCAGAAGTTTTTGCAGAACAATTTTGATTTTATAGATGCATACGTAGTTTTTATAATAAAAAACAGAGCATTTATATTATTATGAGTTAAGGCTAATCAAGGAACTGCGATGACATAATTTAAATAATTTAACGCCAACATTTAAGTACTATCCTATTCAAAATTATTTGTACACGTCAAATTTTTATTGCAACGTAGCACAAACCACTTTAGAAAATATATAAAAAATAAACTTATGGAAAATAATAATTTTAATTTAATTAACATAACTATTCGGTTTTACAAAAAAAAAATTGTATTTGCAGACAAAAATACAGTTAATTTAGTTTTACACAAAACTATTTGTGGAGATCATTATAATATTCCAATAATTTATATTTTAATTAAAATTAGGCGAACGCAAGTTAATGTGATGTGTTTCCCTCTTTTGTCTTCATAACCTTGGTAGGGCGCCATCAATTAAATCCCGTAAGAACTCAGTTAGAATGGTGATCCACGCATCGATAATGACATTCCAAGTTACTTCTTCCGTCCTTGCAATATCACAGGGAATTTCACGTTTTAAATAAGCCCATACGTTCTCAATTGCATTGAGATTAGGGCGACCATTCTAATAAAGATTGATCCAAACCTTTTAAAAATGTTAGAATTATTCTGCCTTTATGAATTGGAAGTGCGATAAATGAACGTTTTAATTTCTATGAAGGTTTCGAATAAAAAAATTGGCTTCCCAAACTTCCATCAAGCGAGAAAATTGCCTCCTAAAAAAATATAAAATATTCCTTCAAAAATTGCAACGGCTTATTAAGATGATCCTTCCGAAATTTTAATCTTTTTAGTTTAATCTCCTGTGCATGGTTGGTTGGCTGATGTATTTATATCTGGATTGATTTTCACAGCTCTAGTAATTAGTACGTCTATATACGTTTAATATAGGATGTTGCTCGATTTGGGCCCCTTCTATCGACATTTTACATTGTTCCATGTATAGTTTGGTTTTTGTCTGATACAAAATGGTATTTCTGGGGCAGCCATATTTTTGTTAGATAATTCCAGTGGAAATTCCATTTTTGTAATCAGCGATCATTGTTCTCTGACTTCAACACTAAATTCGGCTTTTTAGGTATTTTTACTGAGTAAGTTACTAGATTATGGAAAATTATGATGTTTGATCTGCAAAAATAGTTTTGAATAAATTAACTGTATTTGTCCGGGTTGGCTACGAAACCCTGTCCAAAAATACTGGTTTCAAAATCCTGGTTTTTAAAATCCCGGTTTTCAAAATCCTGGATTTAAAAAAAATATTTTTATTAATTCGGCTGCCCGAATTAAAAAAAATATTTTTTATAAATACAGAATTTTGAAAATAAGGTATGTTAATTTGTATGTATGTTTAAAAGTGTTTTAAGTGTTCAATGGTGGTTTCAGTGAAAAAATAAATAAATTATCAAACGTGTAAAATACCTATTGTTTTAAACTGTTAAAATAAAGTTGCATAATGGAGGTATCCATTGTACCATCAAATAAAGATAAACCTAAATTAATTGTGGATAGATATTCGTATTATTTAGAACGGAACAATAAAACATTTCAATAGTCATGTGCAGATAGAAAATCTTTGCTATGCAAAGCAAGAGTAGTAACAGTTTGTCAAGATGATCTGCATAAAATAAAAAAGGGACCTTTTAGTCATTCCCACGATCCATCCGCTTTTGATCAAAATCAATTTTTCAAGTAAATAGCGATTTAAAAACAGAAATGGCAAAATCTACACCGATCCGTTGAATTGCGTTTATTTACCGAAAAAGAAGGCGCAGAAGCAAAAAAAAGTCGAGTCAGATTTAGTGATATAAAGCAACCGGCCAGCATTATTAATTAATATTAAGATTCCGGAAGTATAAAATTTTTTTGGAGGAGAGCAATTTGAGCTGTCCGAAAAATCTTTTTCTGAAGAGAAAAATATACTCCTTGAAACACCATCGAATTTTAAACTTCTGAGTGAGGCCGAATTTTGGCTATTGAATATCCACGGTAAAATCGGTAATGAAGTGGTACCATTGCTATTTTGCGTAATGAGTTCCAAAAGTAAAGATGCCGATTTTGAATTATTCTACGAAATGTACAAAATAGCATGTGATTGCAAATTAGATTTAAACCCAAAGACGATAGTATTAGACTTCGAGAAAGCCAGCGTATCGCTTCTAAAAAAATTTTTTACCGGATGTTAAATTTAAAGGATGTTTGTTCCATTTCGGGCAAATCATCTGGCAGAAAGTGCAGGCCCAAGGATATGCAGGTAATAGTAACATTTTAGCATACAAATTCGTATGCTAAAAAGTTTAGCATTCGTTCCACCCGCTGAAGTTTCATTGTATTATAATGAACTAGCGAAACCCATCGACCTGGATGCTAGGAAAATTAGAAAATGGTTTGAAAAGAACTACGAGACAGGGACAAGAAGCCAAAGTAAAGGGAAAATACAACCAAAATCCCAATATTCACGCAGCTTTTGGACGGTTTTGGGTCGGCGATTGAATGTTATAGTTGGCAAACCACATATTGGGCTTTACGATCTTATTGCAGAGTTAGAAACGAGCTAATTTTTGCCAAAACGAGTAGGTTAAATGTGGTCCGGAGCTTCATTACCAGTTTAAAAAAAACCTACGAACGGTACCAAAATATTATCAATGTTGTCAATCAACGACAAAATTTAGATAAACTAAGCAACGATCTCTGAAAGGAGAGCCACCATATGGTAGGCGCAGAGGTCATTGCAGGCGACGATGGCTCCACGATATAGAGAACGATTTGGCCGTATGAAGACCATGCTCAGGATCGAAACCGTTGGAGCCAAATAGTTGGCTCAGTAAGGGCTCAGTAATGGCCTTTAAAAACTGATTATTATTTTTTGAAGTATTATCCGTTCTTATCAGAGCGACCACATAAATATTATTTAAAAGAATACGTTTATAGAATATTTTATAATTCTGCTTTAAGCTCTCAAAATTTATAAATTTTTCAGCTTCTATTGTAGTTTAATAAAAAACCAGGATTTCTAAAAATCCAAGATTTTTTTTGTCTTCACAACAGGAATTTTAAAAACCAGTAATTTGAAAACCAGGATTTAAAACCAGGATTTAAAAAACCAGGATTTTAAAAACTCAGGTTTTAAAAAACCCGTATTTTGACCAAAACCGGGTTTCAGGAAGGAGAATTTAATTACCATCCCATTTTTACCTACAAATAAAATTTAAAATTTTTTGATTAGAATGTAAAATCCAACTGTAAAAAAGTTTATTATTTTTATAATTAAAGTGGTTTTTGTTACGTTGCAATAAAAATTTGAGTTGCACAAATAATTTTGAATTGGGATACTATATTAGTATACATGAATATGTTTTTTTTTGAGAAACTAGTTAACTGCAAAAACTAAATTTTTGGGAAATTGCTATTAAAACAAAAATGAATATAAATCAAAAATTTTAGAAATATTTAGATAGTCAGATAGTCAATTTTATTAACTAGTTCTAACAAAACTTTTGCATTTGACAACTGTAGTTAAAAATGTTACACTACAATAATTTAGGCGTTTTTAAAATTTTCTTTATAGCAAGTCGATTCAGTCAACTAGTTTCTGAAAAAAATCACCACTTGCCGTTCTTACAATTTCACTCCTCGAAGTTAATATACATATATACTTGGACGAAACTGTTTCATACCCTCTAATATTCGATCAAACTTCTAAATTACACTTCCAATAAAGGTAAAGTTCAAGTTTAAAAATAAAAACTTAAAAATTAAATATAATGTATTGTATAACACAAAATATGTTGTATCTATACAAAAAACATAGATGTACGTATAATTTATAATTAAATTAATAATTAATATTGGCACACTATTTGGTGTTACCCCGTGGTGATTTTAAAAATAAAAATAATAATCCATTTTGTAAATTAATTAAACATAAAAAAATAATAATTTAAATCATATTTTGTTTTTTATTTTAATTTGCATAATTAATTTGGTGCCCATTTATTGTCTGTGATTTCTAAGTAAGTGTTCATTCAATTTTAAATAATTAATTTATTTGTTTTCTTTTATCAATCGTTTAATTTTAAATATAATATATATGTATACATAATAGTAATTATTAATGAGCAATCCTATAAATTATTTCAAATTTTAATTTTTCCCCATCTCATTTTATGTTAAATTTATAAATTTTCAACCGTTACCCAATATATAAAACACAAACAAACCGAGTGAAAAACACAAAATCTTAAGAGTGCGTTTTCCGTAACCAAAAAACCGTTTTCTTTATCTTGACTAAAATTAGATCAGTAGTTTTAAAGTAATATTATTTTCTTTAAAATACGCCGCCATTTTATTAGCTATCCTTATTCGACGCAATTTTGAAAACACATGTATAACAAAATGTCTGCTTCAAAATCATTTATACAATTGCTTCTAATATATACGATATAGTAAAAAAATAGTGTTTTTTTATTTTGATTTAATTATTATTTGAATTAATTAATAATTAGCATATTTTTATAATGTATAAGAAGAAAGGGTTAATATTTGCAAAAATACTGAACAAAAAATAAAAATAATTTTGTTTTTTTTTATTAAATATTATATATATATGTATGTAGTATGTATATTAATTTGGTGTTTTACAAAATAAAAAATATATCGTAATAATTAATTAATAATAATTCAATGTTTAATAATTTTTATAAATTCATTTTTTTTTTAAACATAAACAAAACAAAGAAAACTTAATAAAAATAATTAATCATAATTAATTATAATATGTAATTCTTTTTCAAAATAATTTAATTAATTAATGAAATTTGTTGAATTAGTTGATGGGGTGGTGGTGGTGATGGTTGTATTTACACATAAATAAAACGGAAAACATAAACTCGAAAAACTCAAATAAAATGTTTAGCATTTATCTACGTCTGCTGGTGTCGAAAGAAATTCATCTGCACGCTTGTGCTCTAGTAGTGCTTTTACCGTTCCAATATCTTGTGGCAAATCGGATTTTTTTCGAATTAATGGTTTATCTTTATTTATACTATTTCTTGCCTAGAATTGTAAAAATATAACAAAATGGATTTTTTTTTTGTGTTTGTGGTTGGTTTTTGATTGATTTATGTTTTAAATTAAAATAAATGTATATTTATAAAATTATATTACATAAAAAACCAGACAAAAAATAATATAATTATAACATCTACATAAACACATAAATAATTAAAATGTACATAAGATAAAATAAAATATGTTAGTTAAATGTTAGGTTTGTGAAATGGCCAAATTAATAACGAAAATGAATGTTGGTGTGTGTAGTGTCCTGATTTGTTTATGATTTAGCTTTATTTACATATTACATTGTTGATAATTGATTAGTGAATTTATATCGAAGGTTATGGAATTTATGAATACTCCCGCATTTTTCAATCCGGCGAAATTTTTTTTTCTGCCAAATTTTATTCAAATTATTATGAATCAGTAAACATTTTTGGGCTGTTATCTTAAAATTTTAAAAATAATTTCTATTCCAGTTGAAATTATTCCTTTTCTAAAAAAAAATGTTAAATTTCCATTAAATTGTTCATACATTTTATATTCTGGGTTCTACTGGACTTTAGCGATATTTTAAAATCTTTTCAAATTATGAATGCTTTTCTGATATTATTGTGTGACTCCAATTACTGATTGTAAGTTCTATCGAAAGTTCATTTGTTATTTTGAAAAATTAAAATTTTAACGGAAAACTCAATTTGTCTTTATGTTCATCACAAAATGAACAATTAATCGAAAAATTTGAATTTCCTGTTAACATTTTAATTTTTAACTATTATTTTAACCAATTGAAACACGGGCTATGTTCATAAAATGTTTTCAATATCTCGTTCCGACAAAACGTTTCAATTATTTCGTTTCACATTTGTCGCTATGACATTTTAAGTCAAAATGCAATTTACAATGGAACGTGTTTTTATTGTGAAAAGTTATTATTTAAATTTGAGTACTACAAAATCAACATTTTTTTCAAAAATCGTAATTATTTCGGTTTGCGTAATCGTCCATCAGAGTAATCAACTCTCAAAGAAGAAAAACGAGACGATCCAAGATTGTGAATTTCACGCAGTATGCACTAATTAGGCATTGAAGATGGCCCTCAATACCACACATCCAGTGATATGATGATTTTATTACGATCAAAATTCAAAGGCAAAATTCCTTCGCAACAAGGAAATTGCAATTGTCCGTCAATTTTAATTATAATTTTTAAACTATACCACAACGTTGAATTACAATACATATCATTTTAATCCTGGAATTAAGGTTTTCTAAACGTTAATTCTGAATATTTAAATTCTATAAATTCCACTCAAATAAGTTGCAAATACGAAGCAAATATTCATATAGAACTGGGCAAGATAAATCCAGTAATCTAAAGTTTAGTTTTGGAACAAAGCGGGACGATTTAATGTTTAACTAAATCCATTATCTTCTAAATATCTTATGTTTTCCTTGCGGACCAATTAAACCGTAAAATCGATTTAAATTCTAGTCCGACCATGCCATATGTTAGCCATATTTAAGGCAACGTGTCAGTCGTAATTGTTCTTATTTCGAGGTAAATTTCGTATTGAAATACAACTACACTTAATCGTTGAAGTAAATACCATAAATTACAGTGAAAACTATCTAGTGCTACCGACAACTTCATAAGCAGTATTTGAAAAAATGTTATGCAATTTTTGGCACACAGTCGTAATAACAATATTTAAATGATTCGATTCACATAAATCCTTAAACTGCTGCAAGAGACATGAAAGAGCAGATGGCCTAGATCTAATGTAATGTTATTAAAATACATGAAGAAGCAGTAGTAATTTCAGTTTGAGAGATTTGCATACTTTTTGTTAGTACATAGATATATTGGTTAGAAGCATTATAGAAAGAATAGAGCCGCTGGCTTTATAATTATAAAATTTAACCTCAGCTTTCAATGATTTTATTGTAAAAATTCAAGCTTATAATTGCTTTGGGGAATGTTTGAATCTTTTATGCAAACTTTGCTACTTCAAATGTAATATTGGATAACTCAACATTTGCAAAATTGATTATTCTGAATTAACAACTTGCTAGATTTGATCTAGAATTCAGAATTATGAACTTCTGTTTTAGGGTTAGTAAATTTGAAGTTCTATTTTAGTTTATGTTTATTTAATTTAACTCGTGTGATTCCTGTTCTGAAATTATAAAATTCCATGTATATGTATGAAATAATAGCATAACAGATGAGAGATTAGTCACAATATTACCTTACCTTTCTTTGATCGTCCGTGTTCGAAGTTCGTCTTCTCAAATTATGGAAACCTATTTTTATTTACATAGTTGCGCGCTGCTCTATATTACAAAAATTAAATGATTTAGACGAAAACATCCCACAATAAAGAGACGACACACACACACGCAGAAAAAAGAAATAGAAGAACCCAACACCATATTACAAATTTTATTACTTTGTGTGTGTACAAGATACCGAAAAGTGTAATATATATTATTCTAAGTGTACGTAAAATGAAATAAATAAGTAAACAATTAAAAACGATTTATATACATTTTTTAATGTGAAAAATGATTATTAATTTGGCCATTTTATCCTTTATTTTTTGAGTGTCTCGTGTTTTAAGTTCAATACAAAATTACCAAAATAATTATTTGCTTTTTTTTTTTAAATCAAATGATTCTAAATAATTCAACAATATAATTAATAATAATTATAACCAAAATAATAATAATAATTAATAATAAACAAAAATTATATTCGTAATCTAACAAAATAAAAATGATATGAATTTTTATACAAAAAATAATTTATTAATTTTATTTTATTTTCATAGAAATTAATTTATTTATTATTTTATATTTAATTTAATTAAAAATAATTAAGACAGAGCAGAGTTTTTATTAATATGAAAATAAAATAAAACTTTTAATTATTATATCAACGGATTTTATTAATTTATATAATAAATGTGTGTTCATTTTTTTTTATTTTTTTTATTTTTTTAATTATTATAATAGTTTTGTTGTTTTTTTTTTAAATTTTATTTTTGTAATAATAATTAAAGATAGGAATATGTAGTTTAATTTACAAGACTTACTTCTCTAGCTTCTTTTTCTACTTTATCATATGTTAATTCACCAGCATCGATGACCATGTCCTGGTCGCTTGACTCATTTGTTAAATTATTATTATTGTTGGTTTGGTTATTGTGAAATTGACCAGCTACTCGTGGCCATTCGGGATGTTTTTTTGCTTGCGTCTCTATTTGTTGCCACACTTCTTGGCGTTGCGTTAATTTTTCACGTTCTCTTTATAAGAGAAGATAGTTGAAAGTATATAAAAACATTAAACATCAATGGTGTTCGCGACTGTATATACATTTCACCGTATGAACATTTAACTAATAGTCGGGCATTCGATAGTAAAGAGGCCGAAATTAAAAAATTAATATTTTTGTAAGCTGTAACTGAATTATGGTATTACACCAGCATGTTGTAAACGAGGATTTGTGTCTCTTGCATATTTTGGTTTATCCATTTACTTAAATAGAGCAACAGGCGATACAGACGTTTTATTGATTTATTTAACAATAAGCATGTAAGTTCGTCGATTAATTGTGCGCCTATAATACAGTTAATCTTAACTAACTTAAACAAGTCAAGGTTCTCACTGAATTTAAATATTAAACAAACCACATCGCCGTTTTTGATAAACGTTTGTGTATCGTTTTCAAGAACAATATTGTACGCTATTTCGTTTATTCAAATACTCGGTTTCGTTATTGCTATGTCAGCCAGTTAGAATAAATTTGCATACTATCCTATCCTTTTGCCGATGGTATTTTATACCGTACAAATTTATTCTTGATAAAAGAGGCCCAAATGTCAATCGAATATCGAAAATAACGATGTTACAAAATACCCACAAGTAACAAATATCTCACAATTAACAAATATTTAATGCAACATCTTTCAAGCACGATATATTTTATAATCAAAACTAAATAATTGATAAATAATGCGATAAGTTCGGTGTAAATTTACCGAACCGAATACCTGATTTTCTCCTATTAAACGAAACAACTGTAATTCAACCTATGAGTAATATGAAACCACTCCTAGAGACAGTAAGTATTCTCCAACAATTTACAAAACACCAAACAATTGGCCATGCTAAATTGTAATGAAATTTACGTCATAGAGACTATAACCTATAGCAAAAAATCATCAAATTTCCATTTTAGTATACGGGAAAATAAATGATGTTAATTTGCAAATCATCGTATTTCGAAATAGTTCATTTAACAAAAATTTCAACCTTTTCCCACCCGAATTTTAGATAAAGTATAGTGAAATGTTCACATGATGAAATGTTCATAAAATGGAGGTCTCGAACCCAAAACCTATAATAAACTTACGATAGTTTTTCTTGCGTATAATTTTTGTTACACTCATCGAACAGCTTCTGATTCATTTCCATAAACAGCTTTAAGGCATTATAAATTAGGCCATGTATCGATTTGTTCCAATGATTTTTAGAATTTTTATATAGCGCCGGCAACATAATCGGTAATATAACTTGAATATTTTCCGATATCAGCGACTGTATATACTCGTTATTCCAGTAGTAGAGGGCTCGCTCGGCCACCTGAAAATGCGTGGATTGTACGCACATTGCAATTTGTTTGAATAGAGGATCCATAATTTTTTGAAATTCATTTGGTTCAATCACGTCCAAAATTTCTTCGACCTCGGTTAAAAACATTACCTCCTTCGGACTATGCGTCTTTGGCCAAAATTTCAGTAGACTTTTCATAACCGGTTGTGTTAGGCTAGCATCTTTTTCTAAAAATTGTACAACACAGTAGACTAATTGGGGATGATATATGTGTAGGTTTTTTGTTTTATGAAGCGGAAGCAAAACTTTTAGAAGGAATTGTTTGTGCTCGTCTTTTAAGGGCAGCGCAAAGCCATTGATAATACTTCCTAATATTTCTAATAATTCAGCAATCCCGTTGTGATGCTCTGTTTCATATATAAATCTGAAATTTATTTTATAAAATTACGACTTTTCTCACATCCAGTCACTTCGAGATGGTCACTTACCTATAAAATACGTTATTTATTTGCTTCCGTATAAATGCTCGCAATCCTAAAAATTTACCATAAATTCTATGTAATACATTTTTTAGAAAGTCTCGTTCACGCGGATCTTCCGCATCAAACAGATCTAATAATTGTAATATAAATTGATGGTCGATATAGCGCTTGGCGATGTTTGGCTGAAAGTCAGGAGATTCCAGAAATCTTAAAAATAATTCATAGACCAATTGTAGGTGGGGCCATGACGCTTCTAGTGTTGGTTCATCTTCCTCGGGATCAAATTCAGCGCCATTGGCTCGGGTCGATGGTGGAAGTGTACGAAATAAATTAACAGCAAACTGAAATTGAAAATTTGTATTAAAGACTTGCCAAAATGTGGGTAGCTAGTATTTATCGGCAACTCAGGGCGAGCGGTCGGGAGAAGAAGCACCAGGATTTAAAGAGAAATTTCAAACGTTTAGGACATCTTTTGATCTCCGCAAAATAGTTTATCCAATTTTCTAAATTTTCTGACATTGCTGCATACTTTTTATGCTTTAATTACTCTAATGTTTCAAATTTGCTAAATTAGTTTGTTTCTAAACAAATTTATATTCTCAAAATACTAAACGTTTTCTGAATTCTCAAGATACTCTAAAATAAAAGTAAGATTCCTAAATTTTAATATCTAAAATCTAAACTATTTCAATCCTTTTTATTACATTGAAATGCTAAATACTTTTAAAGTAGATCTTCTTTGGGCTCATCCAAAAAATCTTGGTGAATTATTTGGTGACAGGCTTTGAAAAGTCGTTTTTCTGTTAAACTTCCGGGACTTTTACATATCGTTACGCACTTGTTGCCACTTTAATTGTTTTTTTCGGTTTGTTAACTCACCATATTAATTGCCTCTGGATAGATAGGTTCACTAAGCACCCCACTATGATTAGTACTGATATATTCTACCATTTCGTGCAGTGCCGCCCTTTTCACCTCTTTCAATTTTAAATCACTCAACGGCTCTGTAAAATCGAATAGGATACAGCATTGCCGCAATTTCATCGTAAACAATTCTTCTCGTTTATTTGGCTCAGACTCTGCAAAAAAAAAAAAATAAACAAAAAACAAAAGTGAGAAAATGATGGAATCGGTTAAATATAAAATTGCGAAAAAATTATATTTTGACGGGGTGTGGTCTTGTAAAGTCATAAGTCATAAAAACAAAAATATGTAACCACCTCGCAGTAATGGTAGCGGTACGACAGCTGTTGTTATGGCTGCATTTTGAATATTATATAAATGGCGGTCACGTGGAAAACGGCCAAAATTCTGTTGTAGAATCGATTGGGCCAGTGCAATATTTTGCTGCTGGATCATATAATTGTTATTATTATTCCCATTTTGAGATTGATTAAAATTATTTAAGTTATTAAAATTATTAAAATTGTTGAGCTGCTGCTGCTGCTGCATTTGTTGTTCTGATGACGGCATATTGTACGACTGGTGTTGTTGCAGTGGTGAATGATCTAAATTATTGAAATCGTTTTGTTGCTGTGATGATGCCAATGGATTGTTGGACGAAAAATTAAAATCTTTAGCTGCTGCTGCTAATTCAAGTCCACTATGGAACGATGGTGATTTTGGTATTCCTAGACCGGATGAACTACCGGACAGCAACATAGCATCAACAACCATTTCATCAGAACAAATTTTTATTTTACTTATTTTCTTGATGATTTACGGTGTTCCGTTCGGTATCTACCAAACACAAAATTAAATCGAATACGTAAAAAAAAAAACTAAAACTACTGCAATAGCAGTGGATGAAAAAATAAAATTAATTTCTCCGATAGTTTTCTCCCTTCGGTATACACACACAATACGCTTTTTTTCAATTTTCTATATTATTAAATTATAATAATTTCACACCAACTAATTACACAAAACTGTCAAATTCTACTTCAAATAGTTTTTCCAAAATTGCCAATCTTTAATATAAAGTTTACGAAAATACTATACGATAAATTTCCAAAATAAAAACTTAAAAAAATAAAATGAAAACGGGAAAAAGAAAATGACACAAGGTGTTGCTTTTTTACTTTTGGTTTTCTTTTCTATATATGCTATGCTATACACAATATTTTCCCAACAAGGAAAAGCGAACACGAAATAATAAAATAAATCCTTTGTGTATGTGTGTGGAAACGAGATAGAAGATATACACATATATCGATCGATATTATGAAAGTGTACAAAGTTTTCATATTATCATCATGCCACAATGTTACCACCCGTAAGTCTCTAAAACATTTGCTACCCCTTCAAATACAAACAAGTCATACTAATAAATTTCGTCCCCTATCGCCATCATCCTCCAAACCTTAGTATATGACTTCTGGTTACCTAACACAACACAAGTACACAAATGTGTGTAGTATGGCGGGGAAATGGAGAAAACGAAAATAAACTTTCCTATAAAGCTTTTATATTCATAAAATTTATGTATCCGCGCTAATCCAAGATTCAAACTTTTTAGTCGAGACAATTTTTTATACAATTTTTATTTCGAATCTTGAACTTGGAAAATACATATTATGTTTTTCAATCTATTCTTTAGTTTTCGCAATTTTATTTGGCCATGACCCAGTTTCGAGTTAATTTATAAGTAGGGATTTCTGTTATGTTTATGCAGGATTTTAATGCGTAGGTACTATTTTCGATTGAATCTCGCGTGTTTTGTGAAACTTTATTTAGAAAAACTATTGTTTAATTTGGGGTAATTTAATTATGAGGTTAATCTGATTTTGATGGCTCTTTTTAAATGATTAAATTGATTTAAAATTGCCAATATTGGCCAACTGTCAATATTTTCTTTAGAAGTTGCAGATTAAATTCATATTTGTTAAGAACATGATCATAAATAAATCATATTTTGGGCCCTTCTAGGCCTTCTAAAAAATTATTATTGGCTTAAAAAGAACGGCGCTAGTTCGGAGGTTGGGTGAAGTGCTGGTTTGATCAAATCGTAAACCAAACGAGGGTTCACGTCTGTATCGAAATCGTAAAATGGAATGTATCGTTTGAAAAAGTTTACCAACCGGCTAATTAACCCGGTATTATTTGGTTACTTCTTTATTTTTCAAATCGTAGGGACAGATCGATTTTTTATCAATTTACAATTTAGATGGATATATTTGGATAAATAAATTTTGTGGTGAATCACATCGCATTACGTTTGGTTTAATTCTATGAGTATGACAAAGTGGTTTGATCAAAAGTTTCCAAAATGTTGTAAGATTTAAAACTAAATATATATTTCAGCGATATGTCTTAAAATTCAGATCAAATTTTGGTATATTTCGTAATTAGTATTTTGTCAATGCTTAAATATTTATCAATTTATTTTCATTACTTCGATAACTGTGATAAATTTCATGATAGTGTGTGCATCATGATATAGGAATTTTAATGAGATATTCCAGATGTCTCAGAAATCTCAAATTAGGACACAAAACAAACACATAACATAATTTTTCAAGGTTTTCACGTATATTAAATTTAGAAAAATGTTGAAATTACAAAAATATTTATTGGTAAGTTGACTTTATAATTAAGCTTAGAATTTTTAAAGAATTAGGCTAGCTTATGGAGTGTGTTATTGGAATGTTAAGTTTTCACGGACAAGTCGTCTTTAGTGTTTTGTTGTTTTAAAATTTATATTTTTGATAAAACATTTCGAATTTATAAATTATATTTTATATTTTTTGGGATATTTTTTGGCTGTAAAAGTAAGTGTAAACCAATGAACAATTTTATCATAAAAAAACTGTAAATAATAAACAAATGTTGCACAATTGAGATTTCAACCTAAAATATTTAAATTCCGTTCTACAAATTAAGAGCAATTAAAATCAAAAATTATCATTTAATAGTGAAAACTATTGAATACGGGGGCTGCTCTACTATTAGACATATCGTTTAAAATATTGACTGAAAACATTCCTTTTATTTGTGAATATTTCATACATATAGAATTAATCATAAATCATACAAACAAATCATTTGCGATTCTAAAAGTACATTTCTCATTCATCTTAAGTTTGACACATTTAAATGTGCCAAGCCCGCAAAATTAATACGGAATTAACGTAAATCTTTTAAATAAATACCACCCACAAACCATGGGAATGAAATTAGAAACACGATTCAAACGATAAGATTTAATTCTAACATTAGCGAAAAAAAAATTAGGCTTTTTCTGGTCCATAACTTGAAAATACAAGTTTTAGTTGTGCTTTAAAAAATATTACGCTTGCAATATTTAAGACTTAATATTATTTGGAATAAATGTTAGGACTAATTAGTTTGAGATCAATTTTTCCTTAAAATATGAAATTTGATTCGAGGGTTTTGGCAGTTTTCATTTTGAAATTGAAATCATGATTTTTAAATTAGAATTATACTATTGAGAAATAGATTTTTTAATTAAATTTCACCATTCACGGTTTGAAGGACAATACGAGATTGAGTAGCAAAGTAAAGTGTATTTTATTGTTTGAATTTAAAAGGGCTATCATTTTTAGAAATTTACGATTGTAGAATTTTAAAAAATGGGCTTCCAGTGTATATCAGTTATAACTTTTCGAAGCATATGCACATATTTCAAATAATATTATGACATCTAGAATTGTAGACTTCAACATTTATTAAAATGTTTCTGATAGATCATAAAGTTCCCTGCTCTGCTACTCAGTGCCGGATTAAGGATACTACCTTAAAGAAAGGGTAATATAACAAATTCCTAACAAACATCATTTTCGAATCTCATGTTCAATCAACATATCAATTTTTTTTGTTTTCTATTTGTTCTGTAACCCAAGGATCTCTTAAGACTTTGCCTTACGTCTTTACCAGACAAAACGAGGACGCACCACTACAAGTCTGATTAAATTGGTATATTGTATAACTCTATGCCACTCTGTGCCGATATAAGCGATGGTTCGGCTCATGAATTCTGTACTTTTAATAGAAGGGCAGAGATATCCTGATCGAAATCAAGAATAAAGAATCCCTGTTGCATTCTGCCTCTTGGGATTAGTGCCTCTCGATCCAAACGCCAGAAGGAACGTTCGAAATTTTTTCTAAAATTCATGCAATATTATGAAAATTTGATGAAAGTTGATTCATCGAAATTTTGACACGAATAATAAATTTATTGGTGACTTTTAAAAATTCACCAAAATTTGTTAAATCTCCAACATTTTGTTTCAATTTTTTTAATTTTGGAAAAATCATGTAAATTGCGACAGAATACTCAAAATTTGAAAAATATGCCTAAGACCTAGTTAACTTTTTCTAAATTTTTGAATTTTGAATATTGGAGAAACTATCTTTAATTCTTCCGCCATAAATTGGAAATATTCATGAGCGTTTAATATTCCAAATTCAATATTTCGAATTTTATCTTCAGAATCGAATGTGCATTCAGTTTAGATTGAAAATTCATAAAGTTAAAAAAGTGTTTTGAAAAATGAAGTATCCGTTAAAATTCTTAAATATATTGTAAAATATACAAATATTTAAAAGTATTTAAAACTTAGTTATTTAAATTAGTTTGATGTTTGTTCAAATAATTTAAACAATTTTTCATCAATTTTTTTATTACTTTTGAGACAAAAATCAACAAATCAGTTTGATATCCGGACCCTACAATACAACGGGCGCTGGGACCCGAGTCCCTTTGGAGCACACCGTGTGATCCGGCCTTGCTGCTACTCAACAACTAGATCGTAAATTATAACTAACAACTTCTTTGGAACCTTCAATGTTCATACAAGTATACTTGTATTCAATTAATCAAAACCGCTAATGAATAATAATCACACCCTAGTGTCTTGGTACCGAGTGCAAGTTCATAGCGTGATGATCTAGCTTCGTTATATAAAACGATTTAACTATATAACCTCATGTTGTTGTACTGCAATTTATTAAAAGCGTATATGGTCAGAATGTGGTTTTTCACATTTATAAAAGATGTATGTGGTTTTTCACATTTATAAATGAAATCTATTGAAAGATTTTCAGATTAGTTTTATGTGAACGCAAGACCCATTTTGTAAATAAAATAGTTTTCTACAAATTCATTGATTTAAAAAAACAATTTGGAAAGTAAAAGTATATAAATAAAATGCAAAGATGTATATAGTAACCTTGTGGCACTATTTGCAGACACAAAAATAAATAGTTATATTCGAAATGAGAATCAAACTCTTAAAAAAATTAATAAGCCCATATAATACTTACACACACGCACATATATGTACATAGTACATATGTATATTGAAATAAGTCCCAAACTAAAATTTCACAATTTTCTTTTTCAGCCACAAATAGAAAGAAAAGAAAAGCTATCTGGTTTTATATCAAACGCCTAATATAGAATAATGCCAAACTTTATTTATCACTAACGAAAATTATCTATAGATATAAAGAAAATATTCAACAACCGGTACAGTTCTGAGTTTTAGATTGAATATTATAAACAATTGATCCCTGTTGGCAAATATATATTTATGGCTTGTGGTCAGGTCAAAAGCACGATTTAAAGTTTTAAAATAAAATATTTAGTTAAAAGTGGATTAATTGAAGGATTTACACCTTCTTGCTATAGGAGTCTGTTTAAGAGAGATATCTTAGAGAAATTCCTATCCCATTTTCTAATCACCGATACATTGCAGCAGCTTATGAATTTGGTGACAACAGGTTTCGGGCCTAGAAAAGAGAGGCATGCCTTAGCAAAGGTTACACAGTTAAGCACTTAAAGTGTGGGAAAAGACAAAATGTTGTGTAGCTTTCTACAGCTAAATTTTAGAATATTCTAAATTAATTGATACATTTGTCTAGTTTTCCGTTTTCATTTTAAAATGTGAACTTTGAAAAGGTTAACGAACACAAAATGGATGGTAAAGCATGCCCGGCGACAAAATGTTCGCCTATACCACATGCTAACCACTATTCTAGATTAATTTATTTGAAAGTCCAAAAACATTCATTTTCGAACAGAAACAATAATTTTATTTGTTGAACGAAAATTTAATCAAATTAAAAATGCTATAGAATCACAAAATATTTACAAATATACCAAATTATAAATTTGATTGCTATTTTTGTGAAAACATTCGAAAATATTTACCAATTTTCTCTCTACAATAGTTTATTGATGACAAGGGTCTTCAGCACATTACTGAAATATATCTGTCTATGGGGGTATATACTCGTACTACATCATAATATACATACATATACATAATTACACAAGGAATATAATATTTAAGCTGTAAAAATGCTAAAGCCATGTACAACTTCGCTACGATCATTAATCATTCAATATACTCGTAGCAAAAAAGCTTTTGTTTTCCCAATCATATACCCCAAATAATAATGAAAGCTTAAAAAACTACAGAACAAAACATAACAAAAAATCTAGAGCACAAAACTATTAAGTTGTGTGTGTGTGTACATGGCACCCATTATCCGATTCTGGTGTGTTAATAATATATGAGCATTTAAAATGTAGACATCTTGGCTATATAAATCGATAGGAGTTACTATCGATTTATAGCCATTCACAAAAAAGAAAGCGAAAATTAAATTTCTTGAAAAAATGTTGAAGAAAATTTTTATTGCGCGTATAATCCAACATCGCACTTAATTACATCAGACACAAATTTTTCAAACAAATTTTATGAATAAAATATTTTAGGACTAACATTTTAGGACTAAAACTTAAGTAAAAATAAAAGATTATTCGGTGCTAAAACAGTTTGACTGAAATACGTTTTCCGTATTTGGACTAAACAACCTTCTTGAACGGTTTTGAAATGGCTTAATACACCTGATTATTTTTTCCTCATACGGCCCATGCGTGAAATTTCTCTAATATTTGAGACGAATCACTAGACAATTTGACAATTTAAAAATGTGTGTTTCCCTTATGATGTAATCGGATTTATGATTCTACAAATCGCTTCGTCAACCTTACAGAAACAATTCAAAGAAATTGTATCGCTTTTATCGCTTCTTCTAATAGAACCACCATAAATGTTAAAATTTTAAAAAGATTCATCATTACACACTTATAGGACTTTGAAGAAATCATAACATTCGTATCAATGTTCACACTGTTGATTAGTGAATTTATTGTGTCTGGAAAGCTGAACACTACAGCCGACAGTTATAGATGTTTCGAATTTAATCACCGATTGTAATCGGGAGATGACAAATCTATTGTATGTCATGAATACCTTTTTAGCTATTTGATTTCTAGTTTATAACCGAAACTCTTTCCGTGATATTTCGTACCCAAATTTAAAACAAACTGTAGTTTCAAAAATCCATAGAATATTATTATTATTTTTATTTAGTGGTCAGTAGGGTCTCAATCGCTATGAGGAAATATGCATACATACAAAAGCTTGGACAAATGATAATTTCTTCTATTTTAATTTACTTTAAAAAGTTTGCGCTAAAATATTGCGTAATGCCATCCCTGCTAAAGATTGGACATACGATTTGTTCTTCCATCTATTTACATTGAAACATTCGGCGAAGACGGACATTTATTTTTGTAGTGGCGATTTCAACTATCAAAAAATTATCAGCGCTGGCCAATATGCTCTCAAACTCAATTGAAAATATTCGACCCTTCATCGACTTGGCCAGCAGAATTTTTTCTATAGAATCAAAACTGTACATATTGTGAAAAAAGTCTGGGATGAGGGTATCTGCACCAACTGTGATGAGTCAACTGTATAAATGTAAAAATCCTGGGATGAACCAATTGTACAAATTATATATTTAAAAAAAATTTGGAATGGATTTTTAACGCTCGTGTTGTTAAAGATAATTTTAAATTTTCCTGGAATGAAAATGTGTAATAACTTCAAAGCGGTCTTACATAGATACATCCATGCTACATAGAATCGTTTTAATAATGTCAGTAACAGCTTCAATAAGGCCATTGCGAAAATGTGTCCCTAAAGTATTTGATACGAATGCACGTCTCACAATACTGTCTCGAGCTACCGGTTGGACATCACTGGCCTAGGTCCTAGTTAATGTTAATTCCACGCAGGTGTGCTGCTACTCAGCACGAGTTCAATTGTTCTGCAATTTGACAAACTGGTAATGCAGTTGAGGCTACATTAGTATTCCATTGTGGCGTATAATACGCAACAATTGTCTCCATTGATCAAATGGATGTTGTCGGAGCGATTTGTCGAAATCTTTTTTTGTTTATGTTTTTTCTAATTTTTCGGGAATTCAAAACACTGTGTAAATGTTTGTTACGGCTTATATGAACAAATTTCATGATATCATGCCATTGACCTTAAAATCACGTGCCATTCTTCCATCAATATTGTATTTTATATACAAGCTGTCGATAAAATATGTATATGAGTAACAGACAACTGCATACATTTGTAAAGTATTCATTAGACTAATGCAGTAAAACATTAGAAATCACACGGGCACACGTATATTAGTAATGTATGAATATATGTTATAGACGAGTTATCGATACACAACTCTATATACACTATTTGTTATATGAGCGGAACTATACAACACTATTATTAGACGATATTGCATTTACGATATAAAATTTCGCGTGTCAAAGGACAGTTTTACCGATTTATTCCCTAAAGAATTGAAAAATTGTTTATTTTGGTATGTTGAGTAGTTAAGATTAGGTAAAAAGAAAATTTTATTTATTTTAATTTACAAAATTGGTTTACATAAAATAAAAAATGAACTGGTTGAGATAAGTGATTTAGTGATTAGTAGAACAATTTGTACTAACTATAAAATAAAAACAATAATCTAAACGTTTTATCTATTATGGACAGTTTCGAGCTGTTCTGTATAACAGACTACTTAAGAAGTTTACAGAGATTACCACGTTTTTTGCGAAACCTTTTAACACGCAGTATTGTCTCAGTAGTCCACACATTTGAATATAACTCCTAAAATGTAAGCTTTGTAATCTTCCATGTCACTGTACAGGGTGACATGGAGCTATGCAATGCGCAGGTGGTATACTGTACTTGTGTGAATGGGATGAATGGGTTGAATGAATTAGTGTGAATGTGGGTATTATTGCACCGTGGGCCCATTAGTGGCATTGAGTGCTGGAGTAAAATCCGCCCAACTTTAATTTTTTAAGCTTTGTAATAATATAAAATGTGAGATTTGAGAAGAAGTGTCTGTGATACTGATATCTACGCTATATGGTAATATACGGACAGAAATAGACAAACTAGCCGATTTGAGAGTGTGTTGTGAAATGAAGCTAATACTCTTCAAATTAATATTTCTAAAAAAAAATCCCGAAACTAGCATGCCAGTGGTTTTATTGTACTATTGCCGAGAATAGTTTGTATGTTACTTCTAGGCTCCTGATGTCTCCAGACCTGGTTATTACAGACCTTTAGAGTTTCTAAACATTTTCGATGATTGAGTTGAGCTAGGGATGGAGCTAAACTGAGATTGGTGAAGAAATTGTGGGTCATTGTGGTTTTTGATCAATCATTATAGACAAAAGTTAAGCGACCAATCAAATATTTCGTGAGTTGATGTTAATGTGATACCTATGTATATATTAATCTCAGAATGGAGTGAATACTAGACAATAAAGTGCACAAGAGATGCGATTTGTGAAATAAATGGTGGATTCCTGTCCGTTGAAAATACTGAACCTCAATAAAGCTAAGTGAACTTAGCTCTTATTAAAACTTTAAGTTCATTCTTAAAACAATCGTTCTTGAAAAAAACAAACTGGATGTCAAAAGGCATTATTTAAAAAAAAATGTTGGTTGTACTTGATGATAAATTCCTCGTGCTGATAAACAAACCAAAGTAAAATCAAGTCCATCTAGTTCATACATTCCACTCATATTATATCGTAGATGCCAAATAAAACCAATTTAGGCTTGCTCTGGATATCTGCCGATCGCCTAGAGAATGCAATTGACACCAAATATTCCTTTTAACGAATTAGTTAGATAAGAGCGAGCTCTATATTCACGATCGATGGTGGATATTCCGACGACACAATAATTGAGATCTACAATAATTTCATCATTAATGTTCTTTCAATTAACCTAAGTTAAGTTCATTGGCACACTACCAGCTCACTTTCACAGAGTAGAGAGTTTGTATTTGATAATTATATAGTAATTCATATTTTGAAAAACCAGTTACAAATCATGTTTGCGGATTTGACGGTGAAACATTAGTTGAAGTCAATCCAGGCAACAGTTGTTTTAACACATTCAAAAGATATATCTTCTGGTCAAATGCAACAAAAATCATGTTCGAACAAAAAATTAATGAAAATTGAATGCTCTAAATTTGCCCATGGATTCAACTAACCCAAAGATCATTTCAATACAAATAGTTCCAGGATGTGGAAAATCAACATTGATCCTAAAATTTCATACACATGATAACGATCTATCTCTCAGTTCCAAAAAACATGCTAATAACGTAATCTAAATGAAAATTCCCTGTCAATGTAGTGAAGTGGGAATAAATTACGAAGAAAATAAGGCCAACTATCGCCCAGTGGCGTCTAACCTGTTAAATATTATAAAAAAATATGATGAAATATTGATGGTGCATGCGGGGCTTCTCGGTCTAGTAGCTATGTTTAATAACTGTCTCAGAAAATTTATTTTGGGAGATCAAAATCAAATACCATCGACAGACTGAATTACGTCAACATATTATTTGACGCTAAACATCTACTAGTGTTATGTGTGTTCGACTGTCTTATGTAGAAGAAAGCAAACTTTACAAAACCGCCTACCTCATGCTTTAGTAGCATTAACCATACATTTAGCTACTATGCACTAGTTGAAGGTGACCAATCATATTGATTTCTGCGAGCAACGAGTTGTGCAAGTTTACAGAATTTTTATAGCATTATTGTCAAACCTGGGATTAATGGAGCTAGAAAAATTCAAATAGAAAACATCGCAAATGAAAGTGGGTGTACCAAAATTCAAACCGTGGCTAACACAATATACCAAACCACCAAATAATATGAATCTAACATTTTAATTCCAAAATGTAAACAAAATGTCTGCGAAAGCAACTCAATTTCACAACTTTGTGTTAAAAACGCTATTTCCAGTTTACATAATTTGTGAAACGTCTTTTAATAAAGAGATCCAATACTCTGAATTCTTTCCATAAATTTTAATTTACCATTAATTAGTAGGACTCATGACGCAGAAATAGATGAACTGCTGTCTCTCAATGCTGATTTGGATACGGAATGTCTAGTCATCGAACCAAATTTGTGACAGAAAAAATGGACGAGACAGAACGCTACATTTGATGTTTACTATTACTCCAGAACTCTTCAAACCTATCGCTTCGAAATAATTTTGAAAAGTTGACACAACTAATCTATATTTTGAACGTTTCGATTAGAACAATGAATTCAACAGCGGCAGCATTGATGAAAATGTAGAAAAACACTACTGCTTTTTATTTAATGGTATAGAATCCTCTGTAACCACTGTGGTGCTTAAACCTAACCTGTATCCTCCATGGTATGATTATGACAAACCTCAGGAATTTCCAAACACCCTTATGCATTGCCAAAAAATAGCAATGGCCTTATGCAGCTTATATAATCAAGGTGCAATTTCCAGGAGAGTTGACTATCTAGAATAATGCCTAGGTGTTTGACGTGCCCTGTCCTTGTAATTGCTCTACCAAATAGAGTGGGAACATATATATTAGCACAGTCTCTACGTCTGGAAAACACAATCAGATCAGTTTTCGAGGGATTGACGTGCAACCCCTTTTCAAGGTACCAAACTTCCACTATATTAAGAGTACCGTTCTGCATCAGATCAGATAAGACGTTCAGGTATTTACCATAAATTGTCAAAACGAGATCCGCCGCGTAGCTTTGTACGATGAACCCAGATCGCTGCAATTTAACAAGTAATTCATCGATAACCATGAGCCACAGCAAGGGTGAGAGTACTCTTCCTTGCAGGCAGCCTTTGGCTACTTTGACAGACACTGATGAGCCATCTAACTCAGTCTCAATTATACGGGACTTGAGCATTAAACCGATGAATGTAACAATGGTTTGATTAATATTAAAATTGGTACACGCACTCGTAATCGACGAAAATGAAGTGCTATTTGTAAGAACTCTTTGTAATTAAGTGATCTTTCGATTCTAGTTACGAGTTCATATATGGCAGTTTCGCAGGGCTTGCCATCTCTGTAACCATGTTGCATGTTACTGAGTGGGGAGGTAGTTAAATATTTATAAGACTAATGGGCCTAAAAGCTTTAGGGTCAGTATAATCCGACTTGTCAGCTTTAGGCATGAAAACTAATCTACTCCTGCTCCAGGATCGTGGTACAGTACTAAAACCAATGCACGCCTGGAACAGATTGAGCAGGTGAGTACAGATGGGTAGAAAACCATGCTGCAGTCTAGTGTTTTAGTGGACTGGTTTAACTCTTACCTGAGCAAAAGGACTCAATTAAAATCCTGTATTTTTCTATCAGATCTCAAGTGGAATATGCAGTCAATGTTGGGAACTTGGAAAGACGGTTAGCCGTGGGATACTCTTTTATCTAAATGTGAAGCGACTACCAACATATTTAGCTGGAAAACATGTTTAAAAGTGCGTTTATTGGTAACATCTTACTTCATCATATCGATGCAACCTGAATTTATTATTATATTAATTAACATAACCTACCACAAAAGTTTTGCGATCGTTGTACTCTTTAACAAATATATAACAAATATCTAGTTATATTAAAATTGTATTCTCCAACTAATCATTTTCTATCGATAAATATGTCAAACATTAACTTCAAAATATGATAATAGTTACTATACCTAAATTGATAAAAAAAAAATGTAATCTGGCGCCAAGATTAATCGCTATCATGCGGGTAACAAAAATCGATTGTTTTTTTTTAGTTTTTACATACATACCATACACTCGTGGACAAAATTAACTGGTCAATTTCAGTGGAACTGGTATCAAATGATCCCAAATTTATATTTTTCTCAAAAGAGGCACAAACGTGGCGTTATGGAATTATTTTCCCATTGAAAAATATTAAAATGTGTCGAACTATTTTATTTTTATTTTCAAAAGCGGTTTATAAACGGGATTTTAAGCTCTAATACGACGTTTTAGAATGTTCCATACGTGTTCGATCGGATTAAGATCCGAATACATTGGTGACCACTTAAGTGCACGAATGCCGATATCTTTGAGATATTGATGTACTGTTGCAGCTACGTGGACTGGATCGTTATCATGCATTAACATAAAACTGTCATAACCTATGAAGCCCACATAGGACAAAACGTGATCGTCAAGAATGTTCCAAACATATCAATCAGTATTCATCCTCAAACCGATCTCCACCAGCTCCGTACGGCCCTTCCAATTGATTCCACCCCAAAATAGTATTAAACCTTCACCAAAGCTTACATCTTACGCGCAGCGTTCTCCAACTCTTCAGTATACAAGATTACGCCCATCTGGTTTTCATAATTAGATTCTGGTCTCATCTGAAAAGAGTACAGTGGTCCATTGATCAGTTCCCCAATTTGCCTGTGTATGAGCAAATTCTAAACAGCTGATTTGGGACAGGGAAGAAGCCGTGGAATTTTTACGGTCGTTTTGGCGTTAGGTTACCTTCTTTTATTCTTCGTAAAGGGTGTTTTTTTTAGTGGTTCACAACTTTTAGTTGGCAACACCGCTTTATTTGACAACCCATTTAACAGCTGGAGTGTATTCATAAACTCGACATAGTAACAATAAAATTTCCCCTTATTGTTACAAACTAAATTACCAACTCTACTCGGTACTGCCTTTCTATACGTCAAAATGACAGTCGTAACAATATTGTTACAATGTGGAGTTTATGAACACACTCCTGATAGTTGCTTTTGTTTAGTTTGGTTTGACATTTCATTATGGATAGACTTACATCAGACCAACGCTTGCAAATTGTTGAATTTTTTTATCAAAATAATAGTTCTGTTCGGCAAACTTATCGTGCAGTTCGTCCATTTTATGGCGTACATACTCGTCCTTCAGAGCGGCTAATTCGAATAACAATAGATCGTTTTCGGCCATCGTTTACTCTTAATGATAATGTGCATCCCGTGAGACGCCGAACAATGCGCACTGCAGAAGCTGTAGCCGCTGTACAGGGAAGCATTGAAGAAGATCCAAATCAATCAATTCATCGCCGTTGTCAGCAACTGGGGTTGTGTCCTTCCACTTTATGGAAGATTTTACGAAAGGATCTTGATTTAAAAGCTTTCAAGATTCAACTTGTGCAGGAATTAAAGCCAAACGACGTCGTATGCGCCGGCAATTCGGCGAATGGGCTGAAGCACAAATTTATATTGATGTTGAATTTCCATTCAAAATTTTGTTCTCCGATGAAGCCCATTTTTGGTTGAATGGGTACGTAAATAAGCAGCGTAAAATTGTCGCATTTGGAGTGAGGATAATCCACAAGCTTCTGTCGAAACACCATTACATCCACAGAAAATTACTGTTTGGCGCACTTTATGGGCTGGCGGAGTCATTGGTCTATATATGTCTTCAAAAACGATGATGGTCAGAATGTTACTGTCAATGGTGAGCGGTATAGAAACATGATTAGAAATTTGTTCGTACCTCGATTAACTGGCATTAATCTTGCTGACATGTGGTTCCGACAGGGCGGAGCCACATGCCACAGCGCGCGCTACAATTGATTTACTCAAAGAAACTTTTGATGAAAGAATAATTTCGAGTAATGGTCCAATTAATTGGCCACCAAGATCGTGTGATTTAACCGCATTGGATTATTTTCTTTGGGGTTATCTAAAGTCACTTGTCTACATCGATAAACCAGAGACAATTGAACACCTGGAAATCAACATTCGAAGATTTATTGGCGAAATACGGCCGCAAATGCTGCGAAAAGTTTGTGAAAATTGGTATTCCAGATTGCACCTTGTACGCGCCAGCCATGGCGGCCACATGGTCGAAATCATATTTAAACATTAATGTCAACATTGATATTAAAAATATATCTTTGTTTTATTATGATTTAAACTTGTGTAACTCTATAAAAAACACCCTTTATAATTGTTCTGGCACTAGCATTCACTTGACGGGCACTAAGCAACTCATTGTTGTCGAGTAGCAGTATGCCTTCGATCTCGTAACGAATTAATTTTTAAAAATCGGTCCTCATGCTCGATCGTGCACCTTTTATGTCCTTGTTCGGACTTTCTTTTATATTCTACGGTCTCTCGATATCGCTTAAGTCGTTAATTTTCGTGCGATTTGTAATTCATTGGCTTGCAGTAGACTTTATTCAAGGTGGTTTCTGATAAAAATATATCATTTGACACTATAGTAGTAATCTATTTATTAAAATACCGCAATCAATACCAAAATGACGTATTCGCGATGAATTATGTTAATTTTAATTCCTTTTCTTAATCTGTTTATTACATCGAAAGTAACTATAAAACTATTACACTATTGTATTTATATACGAAAGTCCATTAAAATTAAAATTAACTCCTTAATAGCATTTTTATATTATTTATTACACAAATTGTTATTGTAGTTTGTTTACAACAACAAATTTTTTGTTGGGTGAAATTATTCCATTAAAAAACTATAAATTAGACGGAAAAATTCTGTTTTGTATATTATTATTTTTTTTTTTATACACAAAACAATTTTCGTGGTGTTGATAGCTAATAATGTTTTTCAATTTTTTTTTTTTTGAAAGAGTACTGAAAATAAATATTATTGGTTTGCTGTATTATATTGAACGAACGAGGTTTGTGAACTTAAATGTATTTTAATAAAAAGGCAAATATAAGACTTTCATTTCGTTAAAAAATAATATTTGCTTAGCCATGCACGCCACTTTTTCGAAAACAAAATTAAACATAAATATTTGTTCAGGTATACTAACTATGTAATGTATTGGAGTTTTCTAGTTTTGTATTATTGATTATAAATGAAATTAATTATGCTGTTTGGAGGGTTAATTTGGAGCTATGAGTTAATTAAATACATAATAATAATATATTATTCTTACAAAATATAAATAAAATAAAAGCATCAATAAAAATATTAATTTCTGCTTCTTTAAGCTAAAACCAGTACACAAAAAGGTGTAGATTGTTTACTGACGTAAGTGGAAATGTATTTAAAAAAAACCGAAATTATTGAATTTCTGGAATAAACAAAAAAGATGTGTGTGTTATGTAAAATAAATATGATTTGGGTGCTAGAATTTGCATTTTATTTATTATGAATATGCGTAATCAACATGTTTTTTTTTCTGGTAGGACTGTAGTTCAAATATTTACAATATTACTATCCAGTTATTGGCTTACTAGGTAAAACTAACCATAACTATAGCTCCAATAAACTAAAATTATCTTTTTTGAATGTGATGTAGTACATATACGAGTATGTATTTGTATACAATTATTATCTTAAATTGATATCGATCACTGTCACTCAAAACATTATCGCGCCAACATACTACCGGATCAATGATTATTTACGATAACAAAATTAATTATTAATATTATGATCGAGAAAGAAAATAATGTTCAAAACTTGATCGCAGTTTAATCAGAATAGAACGATCATATTATATATGATCGCGATCAAAATAAAATGATTGCATAATAAATAAGTATATGATCCTGAATGACATGGAATTACAGATATCTACATAATAATAATAAATAGTATATAAAGAGCAATACTGGCCCCTTACTGAGTCAACAATCCGGCTCCAACGGGTTCGATCCTGGGCTTGGTCTTCATATTGTCTTAGACAATCTGAAGAAGTCAAGTCGTTTTCTCCCGAAAAGACGGATATCAAGAGCTCCCAATTAATGCAGTCCACCCCAGGCGACCGATTTCATTTTAGACTCTACATGGAAGAAGTGAATTCCTCATGGGATGGATTCACAATGCAAATCTCCGCAGTCTATATTTGAGGTGACTCAACTACAATCAGTGACGCCGCATGAATACCAAGCAAGTCGGTTAGTGTCCATTCCATGCGTCGAATACTGCGTTGATGTTAACACAGAGGTTTCCATCCCGGTCTCGAATGGCAGTTGACGCAGGCCTGAAAGTATGGTGCAATCCAGTAATTCCTTTTAAGAAATTACATTCAGAACATCGGCCTTCCACCATTCCCTCTTTTTCGGTCTACAAATCCGCTTAGCTGCCCTCCTAGTAAGAGTAGCCACTTTTTTCTCCGCGATTGTGAGACTTTGTTGCACTTCACTATGGGCTATATTTTGTTGCTCAACTGCATGACGACACCCGTCATCAAACCAATTATTCTTGGGTCTGACTTTCACGATACCTAAAGTCGGTTGAGCAGCACTGACAACCGAAGTTTTCAGTACTTCCCAGATAGAGATCACAGAGTCAGACTGGTAATTAGCTTCCTCAATGTTGTCGCTGATATTTCTTTTGATCTCCATTTACCAGGCCTTCACAGTCGAAAGCATTCGGTTTTACACCTGAATTTATTATTCGGTTCGAATCGTATCTAACAAACTGTCTACAATATTAATTTAATAATTGGATATGAAAAATCCAACGTTGAGTTTAAATGAATGTTGTTCATTTTATGTTTTTGTGTAATCTTTTGTCACTATATAACTTATTTTAAATAAAAATAGTTAACAAGGTACTGAGGAAGACGCAAGTCGAAATCGATTTACCGAAAAAAATCAAAAATAAAAATTGTCACAATAAGGAAGAATTAAACTATAAAATCAAAAATAAAAGTTTTTTATTTAAAATAAGTTATATAGTGACAAAAGATTACACAAAAACATAAAATGAACAACATTCATTTAAACTCAATTAGTGAACAACCAAGTGATATTGTGTACAACTATTACCATTCATTATTAAAATTACGTGTAAATAAAATAAACCTGAGATTCAATAGAACATGTAAACGAATAAAAGTGATTCCAAAGTATATCAAAGTGAAAATCAATGACAAATCAAAAAGTGCTCAGTTAGTTAGACAGAAAGCCCAACAAATGTGGTTAAACAAAGTGATTCAAGAATTATATACAAAAATAAACAATCTTACAATAAAAACATACAATGCTCAATTAAAAATATCAAAACACCATCATCCAATAGAATACAATGAAATAATAAACACAGTGAATACAAAAGTTAAAAAAGTAATAAATAAAAAAACATACACAATAAACAAAAAGTTAAAAAGTTTAAAACTAACACAATCAGCACAACAAAGTAACAACATTGACACTCCTACAACAACACATTTGTTCAACACCAAAGTTGAAAATTTCACTGAGATAGAATTCAATAACAAAGAAAAACAACTATTAGATAAAGGATTAAAACACAACATTCAACCAACAAACAACAAGAATAGTTAACAAGGTACTGAGGAAGACGCAAGTCGAAATCGATTTACCGAAAAAAATCAAAAATAAAAATTGTCACAATAAGGAAGAATTAAACTATAAAATCAAAAATAAAAGTTTTTTATTTAAAATAAATCCAACGTTATCAAAGTGATATCTGGTGTTCCGCAAGTATCACATATTGGACCACAAATTTTTATTGTTTTCATCTATTGAAGTTAATAAGAACTCAAATATTCTAATATTTTCCGATGACGTAAAAATTCCTAGAGTATACGAGATCATTGATTTCAACCGTCATATCGATAATTGTATTGCTAAAGCTAACTCGATGTTTGGTTTTGTCAAGCGGTGAACTAGAGGAAATACTCTACGTACATTATATTACGCTTATGTAAGATAATATGCTGTAATGATTTGGAACCCCTATTACCCACATCAATAGAATTGAAAGCAAACAAAACAACTTCTTAATATTCCTGTAATTATGATTATAATATCCCATTCTATGAAAATGTGGCTCGCTTAGAATAAGGAGGTAATTATTCTACAAGGTGGCGCTTGAACAAAACCCAACCAATTATGGCGACAACAATCAGTTTGTTATTGATTGATGACCTGTTTACTGGTGAAGGTAGTGTTTATCCTAAAATTTGATTATCAAATAAACTTGAGATTTTCAATTCTGAGTTAAGGTGCTCTTTCAAGCAAATAAGTAAGCCATTTTCATTTGCAGAAACAAAATATATTTGGTTCAATAACACCAGTTATTGTGTTATGTAATCAGAATTGATTTTGATAAATTTTTAGGAAGATATTATAAGCTCGATGATCTGACCAAGACCTAGAGAGACGTTAAGAATCTTCTTACAAAACACGTTGACAAGTAAACTAATAATATTGACCATCGCTTTGATAAATTCTGGACCACCGTACCCTATAAATTCTATGAGGTGTGATAAATTCACTAAGTTCTTTGACATTTCCATCAACCTAACTGATGTTGTATATAGATCAGTGTTCCTACATTTTTGGAAGAAGCTTCCTAATTTGCCACGTGCGCTTCACTTATTTTATAAGAAAAAAAAATGTAATTCCTTGCTTTCTTAAAAGCAATTTCTGTAAAATCTAATGTTTAAAATCTGTTATTGCTCTAAATATATTGTCAAAGCTACTTTAAATCTTATGTCAATTATTCACGCATGTCAATTAGAATAAGTGAACTTTCCAATAAATTGGAAAAAGGCAATAGTCAAATCTCAGTTTGTTATTGATTGTGTCGGAAAGTTTTTTTTCAAATTTTTAAATTATTTTTCATTTTAAAAATTAACAATTTTAATTAAAAGTATCATACTTAAAATTTCACTACGTACATAAGTAGTTCATCATTAAAGTCCGTGACGAGAAAATTTCATTCCGCATAAATGGAATGTATTTTCTCATTCCATTGAACTGGAATGCAAAAATTTTATTTAGTACGTTATGTTATTGAGAAATAACTTGAATACAAGGAATATTCAATGGTAACTTTCTTGGATATAGAGGGGGGCCTTTAGCAACGTAGGACCAGGAGCAATCACTCGGGCCCTTGCGTGGGGGTCACGGGTCACTCAGAGGTTGGATAGATCAAATGCTTAGAGGCCGGATCGTGACAGCTTATCTGGGTGAGACGTCTGCCGGCAGATACGTGAGCAGAGGGACACCGCAAGGTAGAGTTTTACCCAATTTTTAAGTTTGGAACTAGGTCATTGATGACCTGTTACTAAACCTTGAAAGGCAAGGCTTCAAGGTGGTTGCCGACGCGGGTGATGTTGCTATTGCGATCTTCGGTAAATATCCTTGTACGCTGAGTGAGCGCATGCAGTGCGCACTCGGCTATCTCTCAGAGTGGGCACGCAGTTGCGGACTAAACGCAAACCGACAGTAAACGAAGCTGATCCTCAACCAAAAAGCACAAGCTTCCTCAGTGTGACCCGCCAATGCTAAATGTTATTCGTTTGATCTTTACGGATAGAGCGAAATAACTCAGACTACTTTTGGACAGCAAGCTAAGCTGGAAACCAAACATCTTAGAGAGAGTAAAGCAACCTATACTATAGCGCTCTACTCCTGTAAAAATGCCATTGGAAAGAGATGGGGTATGGAGCCCCACATAGTACACTGGCTCTACGTCTCAGTGGTCAAGCCAATACTGCTGTATGGGGTTGTCGTTTGGTGGCCTGGGTTAAAAATTATTGCCAACCTTAAAACATTGATGAAAGTCCAAAAAACGGCCTGCTTGTGTATACGTGGGGCTCTCAGGAGCACACCTACTCAAGCTCTGGAGATTCTTTTTCATCTCATTCTTTTGGATATTGCGGCCGAGCAGCTTGCATCTTGCACAGCCGTTCGGCTCAAATCCATATCTATGTGGACTTGTAACAATATAGGTGACTCATCCATCCTATGCAACAGGGGTATTCTGGAAACTACCGACTAAGATATCTCTTTGCCACCTGTTGAGATGAGATTCCAAACTAGGTTTCCCACCAGAGAGGGTGAACAAAACGGTTATGGAACGGATTGCTCAAAAAGGGATAGAGGGGTTGGCTGGGGGGTATTCTGTGAGGCACTAGGTATTATCGCTTATCGCGATAATGGAAGCCATGGGCTGGTTGAGGTATAATGTAATATCTACGAGGGATATTCGCATTTTTACGGACAGCCAGGCTACTATTAAAACGCTACAATCATATTCCCTGACGTCGAAGACGTCCCAGAACTCTGGCATCTTTAAATGAATTGGCTGATCAGTTCAACATCCGCTTGAAGTGGGTGCCAGGGCACTTCAATATCGCAGAAAGTGTAAAGGCAGATGAGCTGGCCCGCGAGGGCACAGTTCGCATTATATCCCAAAGCAGGCGGGATATAGAGATACCGCTTGCTTCATGTAAACTGCTGCTTCAGGAAGAAGCCATAAAACAAACGAACGTCAAATGGTCTATCACTAGTTCGTGTGTAATAACAAGGCAGATCTGGCCTGGACTTGACAACTGATATCGCTTCGACGGCACCATATTGGTATGGTCGTGGGAGCTATAACGGGACATTGTCTCATTGGGGTACATGCAAGCTAGGTGTTCCTGCAAATGATTTCTGCCGCAGCTGCGATGATGAGGAGGAGGAGGAAACTGTGTTCCATCTGCTTTGCACCAGTCCGAGTCTAACGAACAGCAGAACGAAATCACAAGCTCCATCGTTGACCCCTACTTAGGTTTTAATCTAATGTTGGAATTTCTACGTAATTGAATCCGAAGTTCTGAAGGTTTAATGCCTGGATAGGAGCTAACTATACTCATTTGGCTTATTTCGATGGAATCTAGAATATTCATCCATATGATAAATGACGACTTCATTACTTCTCCACTTTACTATTTAGAGGATAGAGGAACTATGCGAGCTTAATTTTAGAAATGTTTACTTCTACTTAGAGATCACTAATCTCTGATTCTTTGTAAAGGGTTTCATTCGATTCGATTATAGGCACTTTTTAGGCGTTTTTTATATTTCGTTTTAACGTTTTACAGAAAGGTGAGAAAATAAATAGAAACCGTATACAGAAGCTATTGTTGAGTTTCGAAACGATATTCAAAATTTTTTCGTTCTGCAACAAATACCTAAAGAAATTAGCAAAATTATTAAAATTATGAGCATATCAAGTGCGAATCGATTAAATTTTTCAGATGATCGAGATCAAATTTACACCTATCTAAATAGAGCGATCTCGATAATTAATGATTAAAAAATATCATTGAATTCGATCAAGTTACACAACATTTGTGAATTTAATTCATAGTTGAACAATAAAAAAAAATAAAAAACTCATTAACAACAGTTTAACGATTTGTTTACAGATAGCTGAGGAACAAATTGAAATGCAAATATTTCGCTTTAATACAAACAATGAATATAATATAATACACAAAGATTAAACCTCGCCTTTGTACTGATCAATAATACACAATGTATCACCCTGTAACATCCACATAATATATATATGTACATATGTACACATATGATTACTTTTTTATATACTCGACAATTCCACCTCAAAAACTAAAAATTATTAATTTTTTGTTTATGCGATAAACAACGCCAGATATTTTAATTAAACTGCCTGACTGGTTGGCTGATAACTGCGCCGCATATACATCAATAAAATGTCATAAATTAATTACAGTACACACACGACATGTACTTAGTAATTTTTTTTATGAAAGAATGTTATACGAAATGAGCTAGGTAATTTATGTAAATAAATATCGCCGTACAATTGCTAAATTTATTTCGCTTGTACACACTTAGCATTTTGTTGTTGTATAATAAATTACTGATAGATCTCATTAAGTTTTATAAAAAAAAAAAAATTATATTATAATCGAACAGTAATGTACTTATACTGTACACAATAAATCAATATTGTTGTTATATATAACGCTATAGGTAATTTATACTGACTGATTGATGTCTGATGTAACACATTTTTAAAGCGTCGTCTCTGCTGCTCATTCTTAAGTTTGTAATTAAATTTTATAATCTAATTTATATGTTTATGATTAGATTTTAGATTGACAATTTAAATATACATACACACGAATAAGCAAAATTGTTATCTTCATCGTATAATATCGTTTTATGTATATATACATACATATGTATTTAAAGATGCGGCGACAACCTTCAAGAAAATCTTATTATAAAAATGCAACTTAGGCATTGAATAATAATATATTTACATATTATACAAAATGTTAAGGAGAAAATTAATGGTTAAGTCGTAAAACGTAATCTGGATTAATTCACATTTACACAAATACATACGTATCATGGTGTTATCATAAAAACGAGATACTGATAATGAATGACACGGGCCTTAAATATAATTAGTCGTCGCTTCATAATCTATAATCAATGACAACACCATTTTCATGAGGTATGTACGTTTTTTTTTATTTGGCATCGTTTACGGGAGTTTACATATACGTATTGGCATGATATCAAGAATGTTTATGGTAGAATAACTTTTAGTTGTCTGAAACAATCTGGTTCCCATAACTACGATTAATTGTTCAAGTCAATTATAATTTGAATGTTTTAATTCTGAAGAATATTTTCCGTCGGATTACATCGTTCATAGAAAGGACAGGCATTGTTTCAGCACCTATCTCAAAGGAGGCGGAGCACTGATCGCAATTAAAAATACAATTTCGAACAAGGTAATTGCGTGCCACCCTAGCCTCGACGTGATAGCTGCTCGTGTAAAAATTGAACGGTTTTCGATTCTCATTGTCGCACTGTATATTCCTTTTGGGTCACATCTGGACCTCGACCTCAAGATCTTCTAGTTCATCGTTTTGGAGGTGCTGCCAGCAATACGTGACGATGAACAATTACTGATTATTGGCGATTTTAATCTTCCGAGTTCTACTTGGTTGGATATCGATGGTGGTTCTACGGCTTTTCTGACGAGGACAAGGCCTTGGCTACGATGGATTACTTCGCAAGCATTTCTGGAATACAAGTTAACCGTACGTGTAACAGTCGAGGGAAATTTCTAGATCTTGTATACACAACTGACCATACGTTCTCAGAAGTTTTGGCATGCGAGGATTTTACCGGCTGCTCGACCATCTACCACACCTCTATTAATAATAAATATATTTCACGAAGAATGCGTTATTCCTTCCAGTAATAATTTGTTTTTTGATTTTAGAAATGATGACTACGCTGCTCTTTGAATGACATAGTTTCACTATTCAATGAACGACTCAAAACAGGTATCGAAAAGTATGTTCCGTCGAGGGCTACTAAACCGCGATTTCGAGAACCATGGTATAATGTTAAGTTGACACGCCTTGAGAATTGTAATATTTTAAATTGAAATAACTGATTTAATTTACAGAGCTTTTGACAATCAAAAGTAAGTGTGTGTATTTTTATATTTACGCAATGCTTTACGGATGTTGCTCATGGAATTCTCCCAATAAATGCTTTTATTGAACTTTTTTTTATCGCTTTATATGTACAAATGCCCCTGTGGTCGGAGGGCACTCACATGCCTCTCCGCTTGCTCTACAGTGGATATGACCTCGGAAATCTTGAAGCTGGATTTCTTCTTGGGCCGCAGGTAAAGAATGCTGTTTTGGATTTCGAAGCAGTCAATAACCGATTGTGTAAGCTTCGCTTGCGCATGAAGTTAGCCAACCTGTCGATAATTTGTGTACATGCGCCCACAGAAGTCAGCCAGCCCCAAGATAAACACTCATTTTACAATGACTTGGACGATCTGATGGGATCTATACCCGAACACGATGATAGAATGGTAATTGGGGACTTTAATGCTAGAGCTGGCATAAATCAGACCGACTTGTATGAAAACATAGGTCCGTACTTCCGACACGAAACTGCGACCGATAATGGTGAGACAATGATGTACTTTGCGGTTGCTCATGATCTTAGAGTAACAAGCACATTCTTCCCTCACAAACACATACATCTAGAGACATGGACACATCCTCGCGGAACTTCCCGCAGCCAAATTGACCATGTGTTAGTTTCTAAAGGACGGGCTCAGGTTGTGCGGGATGTGAAAACTTATCGGTCAGCAACCAAATACGTATGCCATTTCATAGTGAATAGACTTACGTTAGAGCCACGTTTGCAAATTATTCATATTTACTTTGAAAATAATCATCGCGCGCTACGTCCGTTTTATGGCCGAAAATGGACCTGTCAACAAATGGGCCACCACGTTGTGTGATTTAACACCGCTGGACTATTTACTTTGCGGATATGTGAAGTCACTTGTCTACACTAATAAGCCAGATACTATTGAACACTTGGAAGCCAACATTCGACGCGTTATTGCCGAATCATGTTCAACTATTAACAGCATAAAATTAGCTTTGAAATAAAAATTATTTTTCTGACTTTTATTTAAATTCAAATTTCTGTGCCTCAAAATGACACACCGTTTACTTATTCCATTTGACAATCTGACATATTTTTTTATTATAAAGGGAACATATTGACTTTAAAAGGACAAAAAATCGATTAGCTGATCTGTTCATCTTATTTAATGGTAAGTTAAATAATTAAACTTATGAAATTTTAAATTTACAATTCGATGGTCCAAAATATTCAGTAATTTTACTTATTCCAATTGAAATTTCGAATTCAGAATTTTTGATCGACCCCTATGGGCAGTACCACTAGTGATAAAAATTAAGATTCTAAATGCTAATTTATTTATCATATACAGCTATCGATAGTAATAATTTATAAGCTCAACTTTAATCACACTAGTTACTGACACTAATTTGATGAATGGATTGTATAGGGTTCAATAAGAGGTTTCATTTTGAATAGCCTGCTATTTGGACAGCTGTCAATTTTGAAGTTGTTATCTTTTGACATTTGATAAGTAAAAACTACGCCATTACTAAAAACGCTTCAACAACGCATTGAAATTGTTAAAATTCACTACAAAAATGGTGAAAATTTTGTAGTCACAGTTTGCAAAACTAAAGCACATTTTGGTCGTCGTGAATCACCTTCTCGGCTGGCAATAGTGAAACTGGTGGAAAATTTTGAGCTGTTGGGACAAGTGTTGCAGAAAACCCAGGTTTGTCGATTCCTCGTCGGTCTTTGGAATTAGACATTCCACAAACGACATTACACCGTATTCTGCATTAAGACTTAGGTCTTAAGGCTTTTAAAGTTCAGTTAACACAAGAACTCAAGCCGGTCGACCACCATAAACTTCGTATCTTCGCGTCTGATTGGATCCTTCAAATGTATCAAAATGATCCGGATTATCATCGAAAAAACCTCTTCAGTGATGAGGCCCATTTTCACCTCGGAGGCTACGTTAATAAGCAGAATTGTCGCATTTGGAGCTCAGAAAATTCAAGAATGATTGTTGAAAAGCTTCTCCATCCTCAACGTGTCACTGTTTGGTGCGGTTTTTAGGCTAGCGGTGTGATTGGATCTTACTTTTTCGAAAGTGAAGCTGGTGCAACTGTTACGGTGAATGGATTGCGCTACCGAGCTATGATTAATGATTTTTTATGGCGGGAATTGGAAGATATTGATGTGGACGACGTTTATTTTCAGCAAGACGGCGCTAGGTGCCACACAAGCAACAAAACAATCGCAATTTTGCAAGAAAAGTTTCCTGACCGTGTTATTCCTTGAAGAGGTGATCACAATTGGCCACCGAGATCTTGTGATTTAACGCTTTAGACATTTTTCTTTGGGGCCAAGTGAAAGATAAGGTCTATGCCAATGCTCCACAATTAATTCAAGACCTTAAAGATGAAATTCGTGGAGTTATCGAGGACATACAGCCGCAAATGTGCGAATTGGTCATGGACAATTTCATGAAATGGATATGGTGCTGCAAGTGGCGGCCATTTGGCTGATATCGTTTTCAAATGGCATACCTTACTGTTTACAATTAAAAAAAACATTCATTGATTTCTCTTAAAAAATACTCGTTTTTTTAAATATCAAAATGAAACCTCTTATTGGAAAACTCTTTATGTAACTACCGGAAAACTCAACCCAATTTTTAATTAACTTTATTAGAATTTTGATTTTACGATAACTTTACCAACATTTCTTAAGTCTAGAATTATAATAACTTAAGGGTAACAATCGACAGTTATAATTGAATTCATGGTTTGGAATTTGTTTTTCACGATCTTTTGAACGTAGAAGAAAATTACAATAATAAATATATTATAGCAGGTATAATTACTGGTTATACTATGATAATAATGTATGTATATCTATGATCACGCGATCAATCAATTACTTGATGACTTCAGTAAATAGTGTGATCTTTGATATTGCTCGATCATTTTTGAAGAATAATTCTAATCAATCAATAATAAATATTTGTGTGATCACGTACAACTTTTTCGACTAATATAATAATTTAATAACTTCACACCCATTTTGGAGTTAATAAATATCGCAAGTGTATTTTTAAAGGCAACGCCGATTGCACTTGCATATTATACGCTTTATTATACACAAAACACTCATTAGTGCACAAATTCTAATCAACAAATTCATGACAAATCCAATATTATCGTATATTATCGATAAACAAAAAGCACTTTATGTAAAAAAATATAATAATTTAATGAGTTGACACAACACTATCAGGCACAATATTTAAATGAATAATTCGAATTACATATTCGTCAAGTACCTTTAGAGTAATATACTCGTTAAATATGAATATGAATATAATAAATAGATAGACCTACCATTTAAAAACGGCAATGCCACCAAATCTGGATTATTTGTTACATTAAAACGTGAACTAGCTTGTCGTTTATCCTTTTTTATTAGCGGTGCGTTTAAATTCAGCGATCTGGTGACTGATGTTGGAGGTGGTGCCGACTGTTGTTGCTGTGATCTCTATAAAATAAAAAAAAATAAAAACAAATTATTATTAAAATTATATAACGGATTGATGATGCTATAAAAAATTATGTACAGATAATTAAGTATAAGAATACAAATGTATATAACTTCCGCGCCATAAACAACTGCAAACCAATAATTTTAATTAAAAATCAATTCATGTGTGTATCCAAAATATTAATTTACCTCAAAAATGGTGTGAAATTTTCAAATTAGGATATGAAATACGCACACACGCTAAATGGGCCAAATAGATCACAAAACCGTTTATTTATACATTTAGACATTAATACAAATAATTTAAATAACCGTACACATTTCTTATGTACATAATATGTATAGGTACGTTGTTGCACTTAGAACAATAGACAAATCAAGACTAAAACATAAAAATTCATTATTAATTAATAATTCGTTTTATTATCAATATAAATTCTCTACATGTAAGATTTCTATATATTCTTAAGAGAAACTATATATACGAGTACATACATATAAGACATACAATTATTACCAATAATAAGAAATAGAAAAGAAATTACAAAACTTGTATTTCATGATTATACATATGTAGATGTTTGCCACTTGTAAAAAGGTAAGAGATATCTTTGTAATTATCACGATTCTTACTTCATGGTGTTGAGAACTAACGTAAAATTTTCTTTTTTTATTATCATATATGTATATAGACATTCCTCTTATATATATTCATATACATTTGCCTTTCTTCCTTCTGAGAAGCAGTTAATTTCATTTCATTCACTGTTGTTTGCAATCGAATGAATCGGATGTGAAAATTTATGAATTTTGCTGCTTGCTAGTAAAATACTTTGCGCGCATCGGTTGTGCTGTTATTAAAAATATGTCAATTAGTTTTATGAGACTTGCTTAGTTGTCGCCGTACACAGGTCTAATTCGTTTAACACGGTATTACGTGTGACCAATATAGGTGGTCAGCAGACAACTAAACGAACGATTTTAGTACGTTAGGTTGTTTCTCGTTTAAATAATGCTATATAGATTTGACTAATCCTAATAAACCTGAGGAAGGTAGGAAATAATATAAGGGTACAGAAAAGATTTTAATTTAAGAAAAACGGAATCGGTACTTAATTCGGTTTTAAAAAACTTTTGTTTTTTCTAAATACAAAATTTCAGAAAAATTCTGTTTTATAAAATAAACACACACACATACCCACAGTGAATAAGGAGTATTGAAAAATCTCTGATGTACAGGAGGAGGAGATTCTGGGGGCTGGTAGGAAAATGGAGCGCAACATGGCTGCAGGCTCAAATAAAATACCTAATAAAGCCTACGGCACTATTGAGCAACCCAAGACCATTCGCCGAAGTAATATGCTCGTGTCTTAAGGAAGGAATTTTCTCAAAGAAATGGAAAAGACGAAGACTGGTTAAATGCTATTAATATTAACAGCCGCAGTTAATTATTTAACTCTAGAAAAGCCCGATACCGTCATCACACCGTCTGATATGAATACTCAACTCGATGGATAAAGTGTTTGAAAACATCAACAGGAATAAATTAACTTCGGTCACGGAATGTGATGATAGGCTATCGAGGCTTAATCCTGCTTAATTGTCCCGCTTGGCGTTAGGAACTCGTTTCCACGGCGAACAGGGGGTTGGATTATGGAGACACTAAGAAATTTAAAAGTCCAAGGATTCTTATTAAGTTAAAATCGAATACTGGAGTATGATAGCGTTGGAAGCCAAAACGAATACAATGTCATGTCCGGTGGTCCACAATGTGCAGTATTTGGTCCAAATCTGAGAAATATTATGCACGATGGAGTTCTTAATAGGGATACATCTGAACGGGCAAAATCATTTGATTCGCCGATGACATGGATATAGTTGCGGTCACAAAGTACATTCCGAAGAGATCGCTAACTGTATAATTAAAGCGATTAACAACTGGGTATGGTGGTTAGCAGTCGAAAAGTAGCAGAAAGCGCAACGGTCAAAGTGGAAGGGAAGACGCTATTAAATACTTGGAATCACGATAGACGCTAGATTATGCTTTGGAGCCCATCTGGAGTATGCAGGCGGGAGAGCTTCAAAGATATTAGCCGCACTTTTTGGTATACTGCCAAACATTGGGGGTCCCAAGCAGCAGAAGACGTCTGCTGGCCAAGGTGATTAGTTCGATTCTGCTGTACGTGCACAAATGAGAGCGAAGGCGTTAAGAGCAACGAGTAATAGGATGTAAAGACTATATAAACTGAGCACACTGATAGTGCATTATTATTAGTGCATATAAAACAGTATCGAACAATGCAGCTCTCGTTCTAGTAGGAATGATGCCGGTAAATAAAGAACCGAGACGCTTGTACGAGCGCAGAAGTTCCATGCACGGGATAGAACACGAAGCCAGAAACATTATAGAGGGAATGGTTAAATTGCAGAATGCGTGGGACGCAGGTATTACGACGTAAAAAAATAAAAGAAGAACTACTTCACGGTGGATTCGAGGGGAGTGCCCGATTTGTCTACTCTAATGTAATTTTTCTAGTTTATTGTTTCCACCTGCACTTTTCATATAATTATCTTCTTTGGCAAATTATCTATTAATTTAAGCCTACCATATAGTGTTTCTCGGCCACCGCTTTCAAATGCCATATTTCAACACTGTTTTTCGTTCTTGAGAAATACCCCGTTCCGGGTTTGCTTTAGTCTACTGTCCAAAAAAATGGAGAATATAACGGCCGATTTGTTCTACACAATGTAAATAAAAATTATATATGTACGTGTTTCATATAATTCTGCTAAAAATTAATCCTACAATTAATGTTTTTGTGGCATACAAATTAGAATTTTGACAAGAATTTTGAGAAAAATTCAAACAAGAATTTTGAGAAAACGAATTATGTACAATAAAACATAATTTTGTCTTACAGAATAAAACAGAAAATTATACCCAACCCAAGAACAACTCTACAATTGAATGTGTGGAACAATTTGTATGACAAATTGGCAAAATTATGAAAACCAATTCTCACGAATTTTAGATTTTCACAGAAAGCATGTGAGTGGGTAAATGAATTTATGAATGAAAGAAAAGTTATTTTGAATAGAAGTGGATATGAATTGGAGTGGGCGTGGTGAATATTGAACTTTCTAAGGTAAGTAAAAGATATATCCTATACCAGATATATCATCATAGACCAGCAAGATATATCAAACCAAAATTATATATAGCCAACCAAATCGTTCTGCAGCTTGAAAACGATTTTGTAGTAATAGGCAGTGAATGCAGAATTGGTTAGAATAGTAGAAAGACTGGTTGTGAATGGAGGGACACATAAACCAATAATAATATTTTCCGAGTCAATGAGTTGCTTATGTTTGTTAAAATTTGGAGATGAAATTCAAGGTAATGTGTATGTGGATTTAATTTTGTTCAATCTAGTTAATGATCAAACAGTGGCTCCACCATATTGACAGATTTAAATGAATGAGAGCGTTGGTATGCTAGCTAAAAGGGATGTCGTATCTTGACTCATGTGGTTTAGAGTAAAACGTTGACCTGTGGAGAAAATAAGTAAGTGTATATAATGAGAAAAGTTTATCAAATGGGAAGAAATACAAAGCCCTGTTAGTTAATCCTCTGAAAACTCTTTTCTTCAAGGAGCCCAAACCAGACACAAAAATGATCAGAATGATTAAAATAATAAGACTATTCCCAGATCAAAATTATCTTTTGTTTTGAAAAATAATTTAGTTACGCCTATACGTTCTCTTTACGAGAGTGTATTGTTAATGGAACACTTTCTCCCTATATTTTTTTCAAGGCAGTGATCATATATTTTATTTGATTTTATTCATTAGTCTCAATAAGTATGTTCTTATTTCTGTGGTAATTAGTGCTTCGATAATAATTTTACAATCCTAAGAAATCGGATGCAAAATTTATATCGTAAATCGAAGAAATACAAAAGTCCTGTTGATATGTAGATGGGCGTTCTTAGGTATATCCTATTAGGTATATATATAAATTATAAATTATTTTGAAATTTTTTTGAGTTTGATGACGTAAACATATTTGGTTCTTACAGAATTTTATGCTATTTGAATCATGGTAAATAGAAACGTAATTTTGTGTGAACATAAAATGAGTGATTTGTGTGAAAAAATATTGAAGGACCTATTTTAGAGTTTATTGAAATTAAAATCATATTCTTTGGGGCCAATCCTACATAATGCCCACAACGATTAGGATCGATCAACCTCCTGTTGTCGTGATTAATTTATTTGGCTCAATTTTTATTTAAACTCTATTCATAGATTCTACAATTCAATACTTAAGCCTGTATTCCATTATGAAATTTTATTGGCTCTAAAATTCTATTAGGGTCAAAAAGGATACATTTTTGTTTATTTTAATTTTAAAGTGTTGTAAGTAACGCAACAACTTAGCATTAATAATAAAATTCAAATAAACAAAAAGATTGTCTTTTTCACCCTAATAGAATTTTAGATTACTTTACTCCTTTCGTTTTTCCAGTAAAAAATACTGCCAGTCAATTTTTCATAGTGGAATACAGGCTTTCGAATTAAATATTAAAATATTAGAGCCATAACACATTCCCTCTGGTGTACTTACTATCTATCTTTATATGGTGTACCTAGAGTTTCCAAATATCCGATGTTATTCAATACCGCATATCGAATAAAACTCCTTCTGTAGCAGTTGATGTAGGTTTAATTGTCAAAAGGGCATTGGATAATACGATTAATTTATTTGATCGCTAGCGCTTGCCAGTAATTGAAAGTCGTTACATATAAGTCCAGCTTGAATTTCTGAGCCAGAAGATGTGGGGTTTAGTAGTAAGTAATTGACGATATGGCATCGACTAGCTGTTTTGGTAGTAAATTTAAGTTTTCTTCTGTTGTGTTCGTATTAATTTCCAATGCATTTTCATCAGCAACGACTTCTGACGACACATTAGTATATGTATTCTCTGCATTATTTGTATAGCTAATGTAATAGCAGCTGATTTTGGGGAATATGCGAAATATTCACTATGTTGGAGAATACTGCCAGCTTCCAACAAAATCATTAATGTTAAAAGAGAGTTTGTCGCGAAGTTTATTCATCCGTTTTTTAGTTGCCTCAAAAGAGCTTGGCTTTATTAGTTTATTATAGTTTATTAGTTAATTATAGTTTATTCGAGTACAATTTTTTTTTTTTCTCAAAAATGGATTATCCGGATCACAGAAATTTATCCGGATAACGGATTACTTTAAAATAAACGGATAATCCGGATAGTCTGATATCCGGAATGGAAACTCTAGTACCTTAATGGTGTTAACTGTTTGGGAAGTATAAGTTCGTTTCAAACATTAAAAATCATCATCATGACAAATATCTTAATCAAAATCTTCTCACATTCTCTACTTTTGATTTGGGCACATCAAGATTACCAAACAAAGTTCCTTGATTCGATTTATTGTCTTAATTTGCGAAGTAAATAAGCGTGTCAATTGACTCATACATTTGTTTCCTGTTGTTATGCAAATTACCAAAAGTGATCATAGCATATGTTTTAATATTAAAATTAAAAAAAAGTCATGGCGTCATGCTAATACAGGAAATTATCAGGTATAATCAAAGGGTTAATCATCTGGTTAAATTATACTCAGTTCATGATGGGGTAAATAGAAACTAATCTTGAATGGAAATTTGTTATACCACTAATTAATGACCAACATATCACTCTTAAAAAACTAATATCAACACTATACTAAACGACACATTGAACCCCTATGGCGTTTCATCATCGTAATACTAATAATAATTATTTTCAAACAACAAACTTTTCGAAATTCGTCAATATTCTTAGTTAAATCGATTTCAAGGATAATAATACATAACTAGCTAGATACATACATAGATAGAAAAACAACATAAGAACATGAAGGAAAACTAATCAAAATTAATTAACTAATTTCATATTTCGAGCTAAAATTTATTATATACATGCTGTCTTTGTATCGAATATAATCGAATCGATATAACACACACACACACACACACACACACACACAACACAAGACACAACAACAATACGATTTCCAAAAACACTTGAGATTAAGTTTATTGACGACACACATATTGATTTCTAATAAACTACAGAGAGATGGTGGGCATAATGATATTGAATTGAACGGGGGAAAACTAAACAAAGAAAATAAAGGAAAATTAGAATACTTAAAGCAAATATAATTTGTTTGAAAGTTGAAGAGAACTAGAAGTTATGAGAGTATGTGATATCAGATCAAAAGTGATGACAGTTTTGTGACAAAATAATGTCAACCGCACATTATATATGTATGTATACCACATACCACATATGTATGTAGGATAAAGACACACGTGTGACTCTGTGTGAGTATCCTTGACAATAAAACTAAGCTATTGTGTTGTAAACTTTATTTATATGCTAGATTGTACAATAAGAACATGTGCATTTGAAAATTCAACCGCACGTGATAGACATCTATTAGTTAACTAAACTTGTTAAGAGTTATGTTTTCAGACATATTGAATGTAATACAAAATTTAAATTGGTCAGTACTACAAAAATATTATGCAACCGTACCAAGTGTTATTGGAGATATATTCTGGAAAATATAAGTAGTATGTACATAATATATAGGCAATAAACATTTTGATTATAGTAATTTTAAATCAATCTTGCACCAAATTATGTATATAAACACAAAACTATTTTTTATCGAGATTTTAGATTACATTATCATATATTAAGAATTTTTACCGTAACACTATTTCTCTCTTTGAACTTACTATCTTCTCTCTATCTATATAGTATACATATTTGATCATTAAATATATATTGTAACACGAAAACTGACAAAAAACTAGAAAAATATCAAAATAGTTATTATGTAGATATGTATATAAAATAGTAAACTAATGGTTATTGTTATAGTCTTTCGAGCCCGTTAGAGTTTTGTATTATATTTTTTATAATCTGTTTGTAGAGGTTATGCAGGAAGTTATTTTGTATATCTTATAGAATCTAATCTTGATAAAATCTTTATTGGTATTTTAGGCTATAATATAACAACGCAAAAGTAACACCCGACACAAGACATAAAATCTATAGTATTATTTATGCTAGTTTCCATCATTTCATGCTATATAGCATACTAGGTGGTTTTATTTTAAACCGATCCAACAGTAAATGTATAGTTTTTAAAAATTATGAAAAGCAATGATACTGGGTGGCAGGGAGATACCCTCTATTCCCAATACTTTTCAATCTTATGTTGGAGTACATCATTCGTAAAACTAAAACACCTCAGCCCAACATCTTGTATTGCCAGTCCAATCAGGTGCTTGCATATGCAGATGACATATGCGTGATTGGACTTAATAGCAACGGAGTGAAGGAAATACTTGTTCCGTTTATAGTTTTCAGCTTCTGTTGGGCTCCAGATCAATGAGTCAATGCGTGTGATTTACGGCCCAAAACGCGAAGTGAACGGTACATACCGAGCTCTGTATAATATCGATATAAGAGATCTGATGGAGATTCCCGATATTGTACATGAAATAAGAGTATACTGGCTCGATGACATTCTGCGTGCTGATCCAGAACGTATTGTGCAGCGATCTCTGAAAGGAGAAAGGTGGCTCCACCATATGGTAGGCGCATGTCTAAGATAGTATGGAGAACAAGCACAGGATCAAAACCTTTGGAGCTAAATTGTTGACTCAGTAAGTGATTATTATTATTACAAACAATATAATCGTTTAAATCACCTTCCAAATGATCGGAAATTTTTGAGGAATCAAACGGAGTATAAGTATAGAATAGTAATAATCTGCGAGCTACTTCGACTAATCCAATGCATTTGACGGGCTTCTACCGCATAAACAATGTACAATTTTTTACAATTATTGCGACAATTTGGATCGTATACCATCTGCCAGTACTTTAATTTAGCGGCAATCAAAAAATTATAAGCACTGGCGTCGTATAGGCCAAGGGGGTTTCAACCGCTATGAGAAAATAGCCGAGCCTCCATACAGTGGTGGTCAAAATTATTTGTGCCACGCAAAAATTGTACAATGTATTCTGCAAAAGTTAAAATTTGGGCTAAACACTTAATTAAACAATTAATTTTTTTTTATATTTATTGTTAATTATTGATATTTTATTTAAGGTAAAGGACCCATTTGTGGATCGCTATTTTCAAGTTAAGCATTTGATGGCTTTTATAAAACTTATAATAATAGGAAATAAACAAATATTTCGATTTTTAAATAAATTTATACATTTTTTCAAAATAAAACCCTTCAAAACCTACATTTTGCAATAGTAAACGCCAATTTTTCGCAAAAATGTGAATTTACTTCACGGTCCGTATTGTAGATCGCTTTAAAATTACATGCGGCTAAAACGGATCGTTTCATGATTTTAATGTAGATCTCAGTGTAAATTAAGTCAATAATTTTACTTATTATTTCCATAAGAAACAGTTCTTTATTTCATAAAAATTGTAAGTAAATAAAAATTATGAATTATTAAAAAATAATAAAACATGTTTTTAATAATAAAATAAAAATTTAGCAAAATAAATATTTAAGTATAAAGTATTGCATAAAAGTTTATGCATATCACATCAAATTTCAAAATTATTTGTACATAATTACTTATGTTTGTATTTTATGCTCTACATAATAGAGGTTTTTTCAATTATTTATATGGCGCAACAAGTTTACTTCTTGGACGGTATAAACTCCTCGCGCGTTGATCAACACTGGTTCGACAATTTTTTGGATAATATCCAACTTGCTATACCAACATTCATCATCTTTATCCGGCCATTTCCAATGATTCCCGGACATACACATCACCCTCACATAATATTCGTCATTTTTCACATTCTGTATTATTCCTGGAAACAACTCGCCTTCATATTTTACTATAACATATTGTTGAACTTTAAGTTCAAGATCAACATCAGTAGTAGCAGAGCCACCTATATATACAGAGCCGTAAGGATCAGCCATGTTTTTTTTGTTGAGCTTTTTCTAGAGGAACTACTTTTTGCATTATCCCATAAGAATCAATGTAAAAATGACCATTTTCGAATTACTTTTCATCAATGAAAAGTTAAATCTTTCATTTCGATAAACACTTTGTGGAATTGATTCTATATTGAAGCAGCACATATCTGAAAGTCAGAACCTTAAACCTTTTATTAATTTAATAAACATTAAATCAAACTTAAATATGAATTTATCATATTTATCTAAACATGAATTTATTTGAATGGGTAGGTAAAATAAATAAATAAAACATATATTGTCATCCTTTCGATCGATGATTTTGTCTCTTTTTTAAGAATTAAATCTCACATTTTTTTTTAATTTCGCTTTTTCTATTGCGATCGCAGCATGCTCGTATAAAGCATTATTCTATTTCCTTTTATACATTTGAAAATATATCACCACATATTTCTATTTCATTACCTTGTAGCGAAATCGGAAAAGGGATAGAGTGCAAAATTATTCCAATAGGCTGAGATCGCAATAGAAAAAAATCAAAATTGAATTCACGAAATAGCGTAAAATTTAAAAAGAGAACAAAAACATCGATCGATAGAAAAAAAATTGTGATATTGACAACTTACAACATGTCATAGGGAGTTCCAATAACAGCTGCACAATTTATTTAGAACCATAATTATGCACAAATGCGTAACAAAACTTTACCAAAATAAAATAGAACCGTGCCAGAAGAACTGTGATAGTCATGGTGTTCCATTTATAATCTAAAATTCCAAATTTACGTTGAAATTCAAGTGAAATTAGTTTGAGATTTATTCAAACAAAATCATGCAGCTTTTATTGAAATACCCTTTAAATATTTTATTTTATTCACAAAAATATAATTCAAAAGGAAACATAACCACACTTTTACTATTTTCTCTTTTCGTCTTGCAGTTTAATTTTATTGCGTTGGTATTTGTGTGTATTTATATCAATTCAATGGAGAAATTCTTTTTTTTCTATAAATTTTATTAATAAAAATATATCAAAAATTAAACAACTTCTTTGATCAAGCTTTGAATCAATTATAAAATGATAATTGTAGATTCTATTTCAATGTTAAAATACTTAATCCATCGACATTTTCATTGAAAAATATCGCACCAAAAAAAATTTAATTTTTCATATGTTTTGTATGGAAAAAATGTTTTTTTCGTCAATTTTAGTTCCTCTAGAAAAAGCTCAATTTTTAACCTTAGGGCTCTGTATATATAGGTGGCTCTGGTAGTAGTCGCTGATGTTACAGTTTCGTTTTTTTCTTTTTTTCCCGAATCCGTACAATGATTGCGTTTTTTTGCAATTTTTTCCTGCCTTTGTCGCTTCCGTTCTTCTTTTTCGGTGTTTTCCTTTTCCTTTTTTTCTATTTTATTTTTCGAATATAAAATCCATTGTTGGGATGAAATCACTGCTGGTAACTTTAATCGTCTACATGACATTGATTCCAGCTTCGGTGTTTTTCTCTACATCCAGCCGGAGTCGCTTCTTCCGATTCCCCAACTATCTGGCATGCTCTTAGCGATATTAAGAGGGATTCTCTTGTAAGGAAATACTACCATTGGAGGACCAAGTGTTCCTTTTGCGTTTCCCATCACGAGCGTCGTTACATTTTCTTTTTCGTCATTTGCTACAAACGAATAAACGGATTTTTGTCCTTTTTTACCAAAACGGAACTTTCTTTGGGGCTTAAAAAGAACGCCGTTTCATCACAATTGAAGATTCGTTCGGCATGATCAAAAATAGATAGATATCCGTTTGTTTCGAAATATAATGTTATTTCCTTGAACCAGCTTCTAATTTTTGCTTCATTGACTTGCGCACGATTTTTTGTTAAATATTGTGAAACCGTTTAGAAATTGAAGGGTTTCTCTTCAAAAATCCGTTATACCAATGGCGACCTAATAAAATTCATGTTTAGACAAATTGGAATGCAAACTGGAGAAAAGACAGCTGAAAATAGTTTACCTGGTCTGCCACCTCGAAAATTGTTTGAAATTTTTAAATTTTTTACGATCAATTGAACTGAATCTAACAGCATTTCTTTAGAAATAGGGAACCCAATTTTTGCCATGCGGTCAATCCAGGTGCATAAATATCTTTCCTGATCTTTCGATAAAATGCTCGGAGCACCTTGTTTTATATCGGCGCTCAGATTCTTTATATAATGGTTATATAACGTGGTTTTTGGAACTTTGAAAGTTTTGCTGGCAGTGTGAACAGTCATACCAGATTTCACTGCTTCCAGAGCATTTTGTAATCCATCCCTTCTAACTTGTACAGCTGTACTTGATTTATTAGGAACCATTTTAGTTGTCTAACAATTAATTACCTTTAATAAAAAAATAAACTAACACGATCTTCAATAAATACAAAATGTTTCAATAGTAAAACCTAATTCGGATCGCGCGGTCTGCTTTTGAACCATTAACATGATTTTTTAAAACTTTAAATTCATTATTAAATTTAATTAATGAAAATTAGGTGTAAACTATTATCAATTAAAATAATTTAGATATATCAGTTGGTATAAATTAGATCTAGGATTTTTTCTCTAATTAATTAGTAATTAATCATATTGTATACTCGTTTTATACTCTAATTATTTATAATAATATGCAACTTTACCTGCAGAAAACATATAAAATAGCATAAAAAAATGTAGGTCCAACTTAGCTCATTTTAAAAGAACAATTGTCAACTATAAATTGATGTTATTATTTTCAATTTTATTGGAAATTATAATATAATAAATTTAGATTAAAAATATTGTGTTAGTGGCCGAAAAGTGGATCTAGCGATCCGCAATTGGACGATTTTGAAAATATATTGCACAGAAAGTGGATCTAGTTAAATTAAACTAAATCGACGCTTTTTCTTAAAAATAATCATTTCTTTGTTAAGTAAAAGTTAATTACATACCTTTAATTACTGGACAACTTATTTATAAAGAATAAAACTTGATTAAAACCTTATTTTATAACTTCACTTCCCTTGCGGATTTTATAGCACCATATCACACAAAGCACTTTAATGCAACTGCCATACGATGTAGTGCACGTTGAAGCAATAAAATTAATAGTTATTCAAGGTTAAATGAGACAAAAATTGAACACCTGCAGCTAAACACATCATTACATATAGATCAATAACCAATACATGTAAATCCCGAATATTTTTCTTATTTTAACAGAAAAACCGTTGAACGATCCACAATTGGTACAGCGATCCGAATTATGGTCTTTTACCTTAGTAAAAAAAAAAATAAAAAATCATAACAATTCATATAAATAAAATCAAAAAAGAAATGGACAAAATTATTAGTACCTCATCACAAAGTTGACTAAAAGTAACAAAAAAACTAACCGTAATTTATCAATTTTCTCCGTAAACTCAGTAGGATGTATTGCCTCCATTGTTGTTAACCATTTCTTGAAGGCGGTGCGGTATGGATTGAACCAGGTTTTCTAGAATTTGGTTAGGGATTTCATCCCATATGCGTTTTATGTCGTCAAACGTTCCATTGGGCGTTCTTCCAATACTTGTTGTTATTTTTTGTTTAATGTAATGCCATAGATTCTCTATGAGGTTAAGATCTGAGCTTAGTGGTGGCCAGTATATAGTTTCTTGGTCCAAATCTTTAAGAGATTTAGTTATCGTTTTGCTTTTATGGATTGGAGCATTATCTTGCTGCAATACGAAGTCTGTTCCTATCAATTTACAACCATTGCGTATTCATTAAGGACCTCCAAATATGTGCTTGAGGTAACTTTTCAACGATCGAGGCTCGAATTTCTAATGATAATTCCTTAATTGTTCCCATTCTTTAAAACAATATAGTTCTTGTGGAGACGAAAATTAGGACTATATGAACACCTGCAACATTTTATAACAAAAAAAAACAATGTTCCGCCGGTACTAAAAATTTTTTAGTGGTAGGTACAAATAATTTTGTCCATTTGTTTTTTGATTTTATTTATATGAAGTATTATGATTTTTAATTTTTTTTTACTAAATAAAATATCAATAATTAACAATAAATATAAAAAAAATTTATTGTTAAATTAAGTGTTTAGCCCAAATTTTAACTTTTGCAGAATACATTATACATTTTTTCATACTATACATTTTTTCTACATTTTGGTATTCCATCAAAAATACATCAAATAAATTATTTAAAATTACTTTTAGAATTGTCAAATTGAGCCCTTTAAAACGATATAAATAAAATGTAACCTTTTTTGGTATCTACAACTAATTATTATTAATTAATTGTTTTTCTGAAAAAGTAATCCAATGATATGTGTGTGGAATAAATGACCTAATGTACATGCAAAATTTTCACTTGTTACGAATGATAGTTTAAAAGATATGATCCTGTGACAGACGAGGTAGACGGACAACGGAGTAAGACCATAAAGGTTTCATTTTATATTTTATGTACGGAGCCCTAATAAGAATAAATTAATAAACTAAAATATGTAATTTCAATTCATGACGGGTAAAGCAAGCTTTAAGTAATACGTTAGCACTCACGAGACGACTAAAAAATAATTAAGCGAAAATTTTAAATTATACTATCAGAAAAGCACAGAAGGCGAGAAGCAAGATTATCTCTATTTTTCTATGTTTAAATTTGACCACTTGTTCGCTCATTCGAAATCATTTCTTTTATTGCGATTTCAGCTTGCTGGACTAATAGTACATTATGCCATTAGGATTAAAAGTGATACTTTGTTTGACGAGCAACTATATTTGCATTCGAGGCGAAGCGCAGCGTAGCCGAGCAAAAGCAAAGATTGCGAGTCAAACAAAATCACTTTTAATCCGAATAACACATACTATTTTTTCTCCAACGAAGAAAAGCTCATTGTAAACTAATTGTACGAGTAAGTACAAATTATGTAATTTAAAACTTCAAAATTGAAACTAATTTTAGTGAAATATTTTGTGAAACTAAAGAGATCATGACTTTTGTTTAGTTTGACTATTGTACGCGTCAAACTGCAAAGCTATAATTACAATATTTTCTTTGTTGCGAATAAAATGTTTGAATCGGTAAAAGAAATTGTTTAAACCTTGCCATCAAAATCACGTAAGATTTATGAGTGCGCATATCGGATTTGGCAGTGGAGTAGTGAAAATGTACAATCTGGATTATATTAAGAAAGTGTTTTATTGGCATACTTTGCCAATTTGTCGACGAAGATGAAAAGTTCGACTCTTTGGGGGCATTATTCAATGGTTAAGGCCGCATTGAATTATAAAAATGGCGTAGATATCGAAAAATATTCCAAATTGCGAGCATTTAAAAAAAACAGAATATTGGTTACACAGCAAAAAAAAATCACAGGGTTCTCGATAAAGCACAAATCGACTTGTTTTTAAATTTTGTTTTCGATAAGATATATTTAATGAAGACGGTAAGCTTTAAAACTTAAAAGATAATATATATACTTATTTTTTGGTATTTTTCTTGCTGGTTGATTTAATACTGGGACTAGCGGGTGCATTTCGTTTAGACGAAGCAGTATATTTAATGATAGATGACATTGAAGAAGTTCAATAAGCTTTGTTGGTAAACATTTCCAGCTCTAAAACGAACAAAATGCGACTCTTTACTTTGCTCTTCGTCCAGGAAATTTCGAGGTACGACGTGTTTTTATAAAATACCAAGGTGGAGTATGTCATCGGGTAGTAGTTGGCATTCACAAAATTAGTAGCGTTGCAAAAGAAGTGGCATTGGATTAAAATTTAAAAAATTCAAGTGAATATACCGGCCATTGCTTGCGTCGGACTTCAGCCACTCCTTGTACATTTTAGCGGTGACCTCAGTTGCCATAAAAGGCATGGTGGTTGGAAATCTAATACTGTAGCTGAGGAATACTTAGAAGATTCCACAACAAATAAAACAAACACTGCTATAAGAATATTACGACCCGGTGAACTTAGTACCAGCTACAGTACTGAAAATACCGGTCATGATACTTTAGAATATGAGGAAAACATTGCTGCAGAAATATTAAGCCCCGAAGATCCCAATACCTGTCCAATAGTTACCAATATTGTTGGCAATATGGTTACAAACGATAATAAAGTTGACAAATCCGGTTTGCCCGGTTTGCTTAATTTTTATCAAAGTTGTTTAAACTGTACTTTTAACATTAATATCCAGAACAAATAATTTCTTTAAATGAGTATGTAAATATTGAGTTTTTTGTGTTAATGAATATAAAAAGTTTTCCCGAAATAAAAAAAAAATACTTATTTCATATACATTATACATATTATTGGGGCTTCACTATAATATTTTTCTCCTAGTATTAAAAGTACCTACTTTTACACCAAGGATTAAAAGTGTAGCTTAGCAGCAACACACACATTTTTTAAAATAATAAGAAAAATACCAACTTTTATACTCAAAAACAGTATTAAAACAAGAGACTTTTAAGACGTTGGGAAAAAAATGTATTTCTATTTCAATTTACAATTGTCTGTGTCACTCGCCACTATTTTACATAGTGAGATGGAATAAATGTGACAATCGATAAATTTATACTAATTGGAAATTGAGATCACAGTAGACAAAGCAATGTCATGTATGTGGGATAGTGTGGTAATTCATTTGTAGAAATAAAGACGTACAGGCGGTTCTCGCTATTTGTGCAAAATCCCAATCCAATAGACTAAACGAAATGCAAAAATGTTTCCCTTGGTCTTGGGAAATAATAAATTAATTAATAAATAATAAAACAGACGAAAAATTGAGTTGTATCAGTGGTAAAAACATTTTCATGTGCTTTAGAAATTTTCATCATCAATAATTATAAAAATTTAAAAAATTCTCGATACCAAATTTTAATCGATCTTTCCAAGCACTCACATAGTAAAACACACGAAAAATAATCTTGTATAAGTGACAGACAATTTTTCGTGTGTTTTACTACTATGTGCTTGGCAAGGTCGACTAAAATTTAGAACTGACATTTTATTTTTTTATAAAATTCCAGTTATATACAATAATTTTTAAATAATGTTTGATGTCAAGGAATTTATATTTTTATACATTTTTTCTTTAATGGTGAAATCAATAGATGTGTCTGCACGGATTGTTTATAAATTTAAGTCATCATTATAAAATAAAAACAATTGCCAATGGCCGCGCACATGCTAAAACCGGCACTGTTAACGTTCACGCTACATAGAATGTTTTTAATAATGACAGTTACAGCATCAACAAGACTATTGCGAAAATGCGTCTATATAATATTTTAATAATGGATTGTTTTATAGCTTTTGAGGTGAGTTTACAAATATGTAGGTGTTGGTATAGAATAATCAACCAACAATCAATTCATTGAATTTGGGTATAGGCAATTGGAAAAATCTAGGAAAAAAAAAATCTAAAAGTATTCCAGTTTTGATCATGTACGAATACAAATGCGAATTATTTATATGATTGAAATCGCGGCGAATATCTGAGCGGAATAACTATATAGATGAAATTTAATTAATACAATTTTTTTTATGAAAGATTGAATATTATTATTTTTACCGATTTGCTCGAACTCTTAAGTTTTTAACAAACAATGTTTCAAATGTTTGGTTTGGAACTACAAAGTGAAATTCTGAAAATGTTCGAGTTACTAGAGATAATTATGTCTTTTGTCTTTCATAATTTCGAGTTCCGCGAAATGATAATAAAGATGTCACTTGTAGGAAATAAGCATTTAACTAGAAGCACCGCTTGATGCTGTCTATACAAAGCATAATGTGACCAGTCGTACAAAACCGTACAGAGTACCTTGCATACAGTGCGCAAGATGCTGATAGTCAAAATTGGTAAGCTAATCATTTAGTTGGAAATATGGTACCTTTTGGGATTTTAAAAATACCATTCTATATAGATATTATGCTTCTAGAATATTTAGTGCTGCCAAGCAGAATTTAAAAAAAAATATCGATTAATAAATCCAAGGCAAAATAGACAACAATAAATTTAAATTTGTTGACTATTTTATAAAAAAAAAATCGTATCAAATTTTCTATACATTGAACGTAATATAACGTCACAGTTGTGTGTATTCTTTAAAAAAAAATATAAACATCCGAAATTCCAAAAGTAGAACGCGTCAACAAGCCTGATTCAATAAACATATATACTTATAAGTATTGTACATATATTTCAAAGCAATAACAACAAAATTACGAAATGCTGCGGTAATCATAATTTCGCTTAATATTATATTATATTCAGCCGTTGATATCTTTCAGTACCATCACTGAGTCTTTACAGACATGAATTACGAAATATTATATTTATATACCTATGTACAATTGAATTGATGTTAAGAACATAACAACAACAACATCATCAAAAATGATATATTTTAGGTGTATATAAGCCTCACTTACAACATTTTTTTTTGTATTCAGTATATAGTTATAAGAGTGTATAACTATATACTGAATACGAAAAAAAATGTTGTAAGTTTTTGAAATGGGATCTACAATTAGTGGGTGGTTTATGTTTTCTACATTCAATTATTTTTTCGTCTGTTGTGGGTGCCACAACTTTCTGGTGTATTGAGAAAGTCAATTACATTTTTTTTTACTGTAAGGATATTATTTATCAAGAATTGAATTACTATACATGTTGTATTATAACAAAATTATGTGCCTTTATGTATTATAAAAACTATGATTAATTTAATATGTCCATTGCCCTTAATGAAATTAATTAATAGTGTGATGTAGCCGAAATTAAATGAATTGAATCGAGGTTATTTACGTATGGCTATTATTTATAAAATTTTGGGCGGTTGTAAAATTATAAAGGTTGTCTAGGGTTTTTAAACTCGGGTACCGAGTACCTTCCGGCCACCCGAGTAATTATTATTTAATGATTTTTCAACTACATATTCGAGAACTGCAGATGCACACTTTCGGATATACTAATGGCTTTGAAGGAGTTGTATTATTTTACCAATTAACTCGTTTTTCGGATAATTTCGTACTATTTCGCATCTATATAATTGTAAAATTTCAATTCGTTTTATTGAAATTTTATTTTGAAATTTTGGATGCACGATTGAAATATGTGGACATTACTGGTACGTAATAGAGGGTGTTTTTAAGCATGATAGAACTTGAAATTGTAAAAAATAAAACAAACAATTAAATTTTTATGAAAAACATACTCTAGCAGATCTCAGTATACTCTGACAAATCATCATATGAATAGTCTTACGCTTGAACAACGCGTGGATTCGCGCACTTAATCGTCCATCTGAGCAACCCATCCGTCGAATCCGTCACATACTCTCTAGCGGATGCAATAACATCAACATGTCGAAGGAATGTGCGTACTGAAGAGAATATCGCAGCTGTATTTGAAAGTGTGGAAGAAGATCCAAATTTATCGATTCGTCGTCGTTCGCAGGGATTGGGGCTCAATCAATGATTTTTTGTTTAAAAATATGGATCACATTGATCCGGACGAGATGTGGTTTCAACAGGATGGTGCTACGTGCCATACGGCGACCGCAACCATCGATTTATTAAAATCATAATTTGGCGATAGGTTGATTTTGAGAAATAGACCTGTCAATTGGCCTCCAAGGTCATGCGATTTGACGCCTCTCGATTATTTTCTGTGGGGCTACGTCAAGTCACTGGTTTTTCTTGATAAACCAGGACTTGAAGGCGAGCATTGTTCGTGTTATTCGTGACATACGGCCAGCAGTGCTCGAAAAAGTGGCCCAAAATGCGTTTCGTCAACAGCCGCGGTGCCCATATGCCCGAAATCATTTTCAAATATTAATGCCATGTATTGATCTTTCGAATAAAAAACTATTTTTGTTTACAATTTAATTTTTTGTGTTATTTTTTATAATTTCAAGTTCTATCGGGCTTAAAACAACACCTTTATATGCAAATATACGGTGCTAACCTGTTTATACATAGTCCTACTCCTAACACAATGATTACTCTATCGGTTCGATTTCTTATTGATCATGTTATCATGTCAAAGTTAAAATAAATTAACAATTTTGTTGATCAGCTTATAGGACCCGAGTATAATGACTGCATACTCTTTTGCATTCTCAAATATCTGGTCAGCGTTAATAATCAACAGAACTCGCGCTTACGCGGGGATTACCTCTTCTATAAATAAATTTTTCATTATTGTTGTCTGGGATTTTTGCTAATCTTTACATACCATATAATATGTTCCACTATAAAATTTATAATATAATTATTAATATTTTATTGCAACATAAATGAACTACATATACGAGTAAGTACCGCCTCCAGCAATTGAAGTGTTCGGATTATGAAACTAAAAGTTAATTCGCGATGTCGGATATTTACCTGAGCTATTTATATCCGACCATAAGATAAAAATAAGAAATAGATGATTTTTTTTGGTTATGGATGAATTATTTTGGTGATTTTATTGGCTCTTATTTAGGCTCTTTAACCAAACAATCATTTTTTTTGTTGCTGCTCAACATAAAAGGTTTTCTATTCGGAAATTTGGTAAATCTCCACGAGCGAGCAAGCCAAGTAATTTGATTTTTGGAAAGGAATTTTTTCTATGTTATTTTATGTTTTTTAAAGGCCTTACTTCCGAACACTTTTATAGCCTATATATCATTGATTTGATATTGTTGCTAAACTTCGCTCCGGATTATAAAATAACCGATTACACGCTTAGTTTATGTTTCACTTAGTTATAAGACCGCCCTCGTTAGCACAGTAAGTAGCGTGCTTGCTTTGTTATTCGAGGATCTCGGGTTTGATTTCCGGACAGGGATTTTGGTCGTTTCACGCGAAAAAATTGAACATTTCGTATACGTACTAAGTATAATGTACACAATTTTATAGTTGTGTATAGCTATTTGCTTTCTTTGTATTAGTATGTTTTTGCTATGGTAAGCACCAAATGTATATGAATCGGTTCAAATCGGGTCATTTTGTTGGTGCTTACGTTTATTTTTATGACACTTCTCCCATGTCATTTACTAGTGGAATTGTCATAAGTTATGTTTGGTGTTTCGATTTATTTGACATAACTTTATTTACTTTCGTTATGTCCATAGCCAACCATATAACAATAATAGAAAAGCACACTTGATGGACTGAAATTAATACACGCACATTTACCAATACCATTATTTTTCGGTTCATTTTGTCTCACAGTCTCATAAAACGACATAAATCCCTGTACCGGTGGTGACTAAAAACCACGGTTGGGTGTTTTTAATGTGTAAGTGTATGTGTTTGTCCGGGTATTGCACCGTGAGCCCGTTCCAGGGGCCGAAAAATCCAGGGGCCCTACAATGACTTTCGCCGACTATTTTCGACGTCTATCGTTTTCCTGTAGTGGGCAATGGAAAAAAGGTAAACAATAGAAAATTTATAATATTGTTTTCCTTTTAATTACTTTTCCTATATAGAAAAACGACAGTCGTCAAAAATAGTAGGCGAAAGTCATAGTATAGGGCCCCTGAAGAATTTTATAAGGTTTGGAGTGTTGTGGCACTGAATTTTCGAAATAAAACTGTTCAATATTTCAAAATGAACATTCATCAATTTGAGAACTGTAATTTTTTTAGGCTGAATGCTCTCTCTCCCAACTGTTTACTTGTAGCGTCTTTATCTTACACGACATTATTATCCAAATTGATGATGCATGAATAGAGGTTCGTTTTAATTAATCATCTTCACATTATTGATTTTGCAATTGCCAACCCCTTGTAATTTAAAACACACATTCAAATTTGAGGGGACGAAACAGTATATTTTATAACAGGATTTGAAAAACAAAGAATTGGAAAACACAACTTTCAATTCACAAAACGATGAGGTACGAGTTCTAGAAAATTCTTTGACATATGAAAATTCAAAAATTTGACATTTATCATTATGGGGTCGCTAACAACACAACAGCGCATTTTGATTGTCAAAATTTATTATGAAAATATTCGGTCAAAAACAATATTTCGTAAATTACATGAGAGTTTTCGTCGACATGGACGTCCAAGTGAGCGTGCAATTGGCAAAATGATTGATCGTTTTGAAGAAACTGGTTCAGTGGAAGATCGTAGACCATGCAGTGGCAACTGTTAGTAAACGTGTTCGTTATGAACCAAGCAGGCATCATTCACAAGAACTAAACATTTCACGAACCACATTACGACGCATTTTGCATGTTGATCTTCATTTGCATCCATACAAAATTCAACTAACTTAAAATTGAAGGTACCATACCATTTAAATCGTTGTCGTTTTGTTAATTGGATGCTTGAACGAAATGAAGGTTTTTCATCAAAAATCATCTTTAGCTATGCAGCTCATTTTCATCTTAATGGGTACATCAATAAGCAAAATTGTAAAATTTCTGACGGAGAATCCTCATGTTATTCACGAAGATAATCCTCCAAGAGTCACTGTTTGGTGTGGTTTATGGGCTGCTGGCATCATTGGGTGGTTATTCTTTGAAAACGAATAGGAAAATACCTTACAGTGAATGGGACACGTTATCGCAACTAGTTTTTTGTGGCCCACACTGAATGAATTGCATGTCAACGACCTTTGATTTCAACAAGACGGTGCGACATGCCACGCAAATCGTGCTACAATTTATTTATTGTCATCAAAATTTGCTGATCGCATTTTCAAGAAATTGTGAAGTTTCTTGGCCACCAAGCAGCCCGGATTTAACACCACTTGATTATTATTTGTGGGGTTGTTTGAAAGGTTATGCTATTTATAAATGGTAATTATCAATAAAAAAAATGTAAATTAAAATAAATTTGTTTTATTTACAAATTGAAAACGGACTCACAGATGGCCCAAACTGTATATGAAATCGGATATTTCGAAGAAACATATTACAAAACGAAAAGGCGATTATATGAAATTAGATTTGTGGGTGAAGTTCTGAAATATTACATGGTGGATGGAAATGGGATTATATAATATGGTGATTATTGATAGAGATTTGTAACATGGCCAACTGGAATGGAACTAGATTATTTTTTAACGAATGACGAAATTTAGCTTGTTGAAAATTCAACATGATTTAAATCGAATTTATGAACTGTGATTGGAAATCCATGACTACCGCTTTTGGAGATGAGATACCATCTCAAAAAATGATTTTTAGATGAATTGTCGCGTGCATATTTTATTTATATATCCCAAAAACTTTTTACTACATAATATGTGTTTTCGAGTTTAGCCATAAATACTTAGAATTTTTTAATTCGATTCGTTCAATTGAGAATCATCACCGCTTGAATAATACATTTATGATTTAAATAAGATTTTCACGAGCATTACACTCATTCTCGTAATTTTAGCACCACGGTTCAACGTTCTAATATCACTGACATACTTTTTTTTCATCAATATTTCTACTTAAGTATATGATACATTTTACTAAAGGAGGTTATCTACAAATTATTTATCGAACACGATTTGTATTTGTAATTAATGTGCATAATATGTAATTAAGTATGTTATGTAACAGAAACTATAACTACATTATAAATGGATTATCTATCGTATAGGTTAAAAGTCGAAGGTTATAGATTATATATAGCGGTGTTTGCATTTTATTGACCGAAAAAATAACAAAAACCTGTATTTCTCAAGTGCACGATCGCGATTTTTTAATACATATGTACATACGAGTATATACAATAAACGTTGGAATATAAAGATAGTCACGTTTGAATAATTTGTCAAAAACTTTGTGTGCGCAAATGTTGCCTTGAAGATTTATTTAAATTAGGCTTTGTCCTAACCCAAACGGAACAGTTGTATTATATATAAATTAATCATAATATATTAAAGAACCTTGACAGATAAAATGAAGACCACGGTGTTTATCGAAATATGTAAGATGTGTGTCTATACTCGTATATTCGTTATTACATTTTAGTAAAAAAAATAGTCCACTTATCAATTTAGGTCATTAAATTCAAAATTGTATCGTAAGTAATACCCGATATTGATCGATATTTCTGGAATTAGAATCGATCTCGCTCAATTGATACGCGGAAATTACACTGCAACTACAAATATAGAGAAAAACAGTAAATTGGGTTAAACAATTTTTATCTTATCTCTAATTGTACCGTATAAATTCTTAAAGATTATGCGGATTGGAAAGTAAATATAGAAAACGAAAGTTGAGTGATTTTGATTTTTTATTCTCACACTCCTGATAAAATATAATAAGAAAAATTAATTGGGGTCAAAAATTGTTTGTGATAAGATGAATTTTATCATTAATTTAAAATCTCAATTAAATAATGAATATATTCTAAAATGACGGCATTTGACGGGTCAATTATGGCTACATTAAACATTCAACACATCGCTTCTATTTATATAATGTTATGCGCCTTGCACATCAAAACATCGTGTGTCTGGAATAGTTTTGTGGTTTCGTTTAACTATCACGATAATTGAACATTGTATGCCTCTATGTATGACTACGTGACTTGAAACATTAGCTGTATGGAATAATCACACACACACACACATATTTTAAATATTACGCTAATTAATACGCTATACATAAGGCAATCATCTTATCGATTTAAAATACTCAAAATGACAAACAACAGAATTTGTATATTTATTTGAATTTTGTGAATGAATTAGCACATGTTTAAAGATTAAAGAAGAATTTTTACAAGAATTTGAATAAATTCGGATAACATATACAAATAATGTATGATATTTAAGAGAAGCTTGAGAAAAAGATAAACATGTGATGTTTTATTTGTAATCTAATATAATTTGGAAAAATGAATGAATACTATTGTAGTAACCTTCAGAATGAATTTGAATTTAAACGATCATTCCACTAAATGTCAGTCGGCTATTATTAAAGTAATTAAAATATATTTTTTTGGATTTTAGAGTGGAGCTTTTGGGGTAATTTAGATGATGTTTAATTTTTATTAAAATACAAAATCAGAATAATATTAAAACAAATAGAAGAGTCATTTAATGAATTGCCAGTATATTATGTATTTTAGAGCGCTACAGACGATTCAACTCGTCGGTTCAACATTACCTTCCCCTTCGCATTAACTTTGGTTGGTTGATTGGATGGATGGATGGAGTTTTCATCCGACACATTTTTTTTTATAAATTATATAATTTAAAACTAACTGATATTCAGAAAATTTCTTAAATTTTGAAGGTTCTTCTAATTATAGAATTTTTTGTAAATATTCGTATATGAACAATATGGGTAAACTTGAATTTTTCAAGCGTATAGAAGATATTGTCAGGTAGCGTAATATAATATTAAAAATTATAATTGTATGAAATTTATATAGCTCGCTTATTTGTTATTAATAAATTAAATACAATACAATTTAATAATAACATTTATTAACAGAGAAAACCGATCTATATTAACCATTGCTGCAAAAGTGGCAAGGAAGGAGCACAATTCAAATTGAGGGTTGGGCAGAAAATTACTCTGCATATTTCGATCAAGCATTTACTCGTTGTTTGGTTTGACCAGTGACAAACAAAACGTGTGTCGATCCAACCCAAGTAGCATTTTACAACCTAATGTTTCTTGTGTCATTGGCGACTAGGTCGTTACATCCCTGTTACCTAAATTGCTTCCTAATTAGAAACATTTTACACACTCGATAGGTAACAATTCCTTTTTAGGAATATTCCTATTTACAAACAACCAAACACACAAAGTAGTCTGTGCGTCTAAAGAGTTTGTAAAATAGCTCAATTTTGACACAGTGTGAGTTTTTGTGACTTGTCGACACATTATGCACACAATTCCCAATTTTTTTTAAAGCAAAGTGCAATGTTACAATCAGCGCCGGCATTACGTTTAACAATGTGTCAATCTAAAAATACTAGATGTCAAACCATTCAAAGCGCAACACGATTTTTATGAGAAATTTATTTATTTATTAAAATAATGCCAAAGATAATAGGATATCGGCCATTTAAAACAACAACATTGTTTTATCGAAAAGTTAAAAAACAAATTAAACTACAGAAACATAAAGTTGAAAGCAAATTCACTACATCATGTGAATTAAACAATTTCGAACCAGTGAATAATCTTCTTGCTGCTCATATTCACGACCACCTCTTGCTGACTCACATCATCTGTTACGAAATTATTCTCGATTTCGGAAGTTTCGTTTGACATGTTCGGGATAGTTGAATCCAAATTTGTCACAGCTTCGTTCCCAAACATCTCGTTGAAATTTTATTGATTCGTGCTAAATATCGCCCGTTTTCTACTAAAACATTGTTTAACTTACAACTCTTTTGCTTCAGTGTCACTAAGGTTAGTCAATTGTATTTCTAATTGCCGCCCCTCGACAAACGCATTATCTATTTCCTTAACTACACAATGCGAATAACTCCAATTTTATGATGTGGTTCAGTTAGGATTAGCCCTCAATTTATCTAAAACTTGTATACTTACGAGTTGAGGCCATCGCAAAATTGTATTGCTCTTCCATTTAGCTGGGACCGCAGAATAAAAAAAAACAGATTTTTCACCGCAGAATATTAAAAGAAACATTTTTCAAACAAAATTAATACAATTCCAATATTTAGGATTTATCTAAAACGCAAATAAAACACAATTCCGAAATAGGCATTTTTTTAGACGCAATTCGCAAATAGGAATATTAATTGCCGACATTATTTATCACATCTTAAAAATGGCGTATAAAAATGTGTGTTTTAAGTGTTTTAATTTCATGATTTTAATGCTTTATCTCATGCTTTACAATATAAGAAATCTCAATTTGATCAAGTATAGGAAGTATTTTATAATTATTTCCGTTTTCCAGAAATTACATTTATTTAATTTAAAAGAAAATTATGATTAAATTAATTAAATAATATTTTAGGTAAACAATTGGGTTTTTCGATCTATAACAGCAATATTCACTGACAAAATGTTATTTTCCATAAAATTCTAGTTTGCAATGCAGCAAATTTCGTATTATAAAAATTGACATTATATATTTAAGTTATAAATTAAGTTCTTAATTACTAATACATATAAAAGGTACTTATAGTTATGATATTCATTAGAACAAGAAAGTATTCCCGATTTGTGTCAAAAAAGTGTATCAATTAAACATATATTCACGCAAATACGTTATTGTGCATCGAATTGTTTCGAAACAGAGAATTAACTGCATGCAGAAAATGTGTCAAAGAAGGCGCACATTTTGACACTGCGTATAGAAAATGTATCGTTAAGTCATAATAAATGAAACTGTGTGTCAAACACAATTCCTACTTGGCGTTGCACCACTTCCGAAACTGGCAACACACATTGTCAACGCCTTTTCGAAACCAATGTTTCTAAATAGAAACTGTTTGCGAAATAACAACACTAAAAAGCACCACTTCGATTCACTTATATTTGTATATAAAACTACAATAATTATTCATTCACAAATTTATTTATTAAAAACGGTGTTAGCTGAGCGCAAACTGTCTCACACGTCATTAACCTAAAATAAAACAATAATTAGTTATAACATCATATTATATTAATTGATTTATGTATATTTAAATATTTCTTTAAAAACTTATCTTTATTAATTAAAACCATTACAAATTAACACAATCCAATCAGATTTATATAGTTATACTTGTGTATGTCAATCACTTGTAAACACAATGTCAAATCAAGTTTGTCAATGATTTTTTTGTACTAGATTATTAGGAACAATTCGGTTATGCTAAATTTTAGAACATATATACTATAATTCAAATTTATGCGCATAAGCTTGATTTTAAATAATAATGTTCCTATAAAAAACATGAAAATCTTGATAGAAATTAAAATTATGTTCTCTTCCTCATCAACTGGCGATCTATCCAGGCGTACCAATAAATAATAAAAATTAAATCATAAATAATAAAATATCAATAATTAAAGTTATTATCACATTAACTTCTTTATTAACTTCTTTTATTTATAATAAATTAACTAAAGTGGTTTGCTGTGTTTAACAAAGCGGTGTTTTAGTTCCTCACGCAATATTACATACAGAAACGAATATTGACAACACGCCGTCACCACGTTCAAAAATTTCATTTAAATGCTACTTGGGTAGTCCTCTGGCTGAGATTTAATGGATTTTCAGATACACTATATGGCTATATAGTATGTTTAAATACTATATGGCCATATGTTTTGACCAAGAAGGACTGACCTAGAATGAACCATTACCACAGTAATGATAAGTCTATATAAAAGCGCTCAGTGATAAATATATAAAATTCCTAATACGAAAACTCTATACGAAATTTAATTATTCAGGAAAACTAAACTTATAATCTTAAATGGCTAATCATTGCGCTAAACAATTCGTCAGAATTTGGTGGTCACAAACCATATTTGTTTGAGTTTCACAGGTGTTTTAATCAAACAACATTCAGTCAACTATTTTTATTCAAATTAATAGGAAAAAAAATCCCAACTCCACTTTCCAATAGTTTGAAATCTGATGAAATGTTAAGGATCAACACTTTTGTGGCATAGTTACTACTAGTGCCATGTTGTATAGTGGTAGATATTGCATGCTATTGCCATGTTGTATAGTGGTAGATATATACCTACAAGGCTCGCGTGCTATGTATAGGCAATATCATTCCATTATAGTTCTAAGCAATTCATGTAAGGCCAGACGAAATCAGAAGTCATTTTATTTATCGCCCGCTCGTGATGGAAGTTTGGAATACCTGTTTCCAGTATTAGCGGCACCTTCGCCAACGAAGACATTTTTGAGTTTCCATCATCATATTCACTTCCCTTCTATTAATTTTAAATTAGTTTTCGAGTGAACTTGAAGTAGCACTACTATAACAGCTCGATTAGTATGTTATTGGTATTTGTGATGTAGTTGTTTCAACTCCCAGATTTAATGCCCGATTGAATACTTCTTTAACGATAATCAGATTTAGCTGATGATCATGTTTATGTTGTTGGAGATGATGATCTTGTTTATGTTTCGTTTTTATCCAACTTTTTATTCTTTTGAGCTATGGTTATTGTAGCATTATTTTAAGAATTATATAGCTGTCAAAATATTGGCGGGCAACATTTATTTCAACTGGTTCGCTACGATTTGGAATGTGGTTAACTGTTCCATATTTTATTTTATTTCTTTAAGACGTGTGGATTAATTGTGCAATGTAAGTATTAAATTAACTATTACAGATGTTTAAGATGCTTTATTTATTATGTTTTTAAACTAATTCTAATTCATTTTATTTAAATATGTCATTTTAAATAAGCATATCACATATGATAGTTTATGCACTAACAAATAATTTTTTCTTAGAAAAATGGATTCGCGGCCACGTTATTTAACTCAAGAAGAGATTGAAGAGATCGTTAATAACTGGTGAGGATGGATTTGAGGACGGTGATCAATTAAATGAAGATAATGTTTACGACAAGTAGAGGTAAATAAAATAACAGAAGAATGCATTGAAAATGCAACTTTAAAAAAGTTCCATTGAAGGAAGGTTTATCGATTGATGAACAAATGTGTTCCACAAAGATTAGGTCATATATGAAGCAATACATGCCGATTAAACCTCACAAATGAGGATTTAAATTGTTTGTACTATGTGCACTGAGAAAAAAACTAAACATTTAATTTAAGAATCAGAGGTTCTTAATAATAAAATTTCATAAAATGGTAAAATTAAACAGTAAATATTGTTATTTTGAAGGAAAAATTCTAATTTTTAAGATTTTTATTTTTATTTTAAAATTCAACGTACAACTTATTTTGAAATTTTAATATTTCTCAATTTAAGCAATGACTATTCCTTCTTATTGAAAAGTAAAACTTTTTAAAACAAGCAAGTATATTCTTAATTCCATATTTTGTTTTCTTGGTTTCTCATTTCTCTTTCCTCTCTCGCTCTTTATTAGTGAAATTAAAAGTTAAAATATTTTATTCCTACTAAACAAATATAAAATACACCTTGATTTTACATGTTTACAACATTTATACCGTTATGTTTCATATTACATCGATTAGCTTCATTTTCAGACAGCATTTGGTGTGTCAAGTGGATTTTAGTAAATTAGAAAATAAAAATCTTTATATTTTTAGTTTCAAAATGAAATCTAGTTTATTGTTATCACTAGTATTTTACAACCCAGTGAAAAGTGTTAAAAATTGTTTTAAGCACTCTTGCAAATAAAAAAAATAAAAAAATTGATATCAAATAATGTGAAAAAACGTGGTTTTGAAAAAAAATATTTGTGTGATTTTTTTGTGCATTTTAGTTATAAAATTAAATTTTTTTAAACAATACTCGCGAAAAATGTCTACATCTTACGTATTAGAAGATGGTTCTGTAGCATTAGATATCGGTAGTACAGAAGAAATTACTGTAACATATGACATGGAAGAACTGGCAGTGTCATGGGGTTTATCAGAGGCTACAATCCAGCTTCTTAAACAACAAGAAATCACCGCAAATGTTTAATTAAAAATGGAACGAGAGGATATTATTCGATTGTTCGATAAAATTAATGCGGCTTTTGGTCAAGAAGTGTTGTTTAAAACAGGATTAAAAATGTGGCGAGATTCAATCGTAAGTTGGTGTTCATTTAAATATTTTCGTCAAATTAAAATTAACCAAAATTTTTTGTCAGGGCATTCCATTAAATCCAACCGAAAATACGACTGAATCAATGAATAGCAAAGTAAACAGTTGGTTAGAAAACTTTTCACGGAATTTAAATACGTATAGTGGTTCTTCAAGCCCAACGCCATGTACATCCAAAAGTGTTAATTTCGATCCAGCGTGCTCACAGACTTTGTAAGAAATTGTATAACATTTAACTGTATGTAACATTTGACTATATGAATGTATTAAAAATTCCGTTTTAGGTGTGCATTTGATTCTACGTGGGTGTCGACTATATTAACTAAAACAATTAAAGGAAGAGATGTTCTGCAATTTTTTAAACAAAGAAAAGTATTGAATAAAGTTTCACAGAAAAACCTAGTTCAGATACTAATTGATTATTGCATTGATCATAAGATAAGACTAATGAAACCAGATTTTGTGATAATTGCAGCATCGATCGTTGAAATATTTCCTACGGAAAATAAGGTAAACATTTTATTATTGATTCTAAATTTAACATTACGTCAACCTAAAATTGCTAAAATATCTCAGATACGTTAATATTAAATTAATTAAATTTGATGTTGTAACAAATAGACCCTTAGGCACTTGTGTTATCCTTATCAGGCCAGTTTGTTGAGATTTTAGAAAGTAGTATATTGGGATCGCGATTGAATTGTTAAACGCCAATTTTAACGTTACCTTACTTTTAATCTTGTTTCACCCTAATACATAGCATTAATAACTCTAATTTATTAAATTATTTAAAATTCGTTTTAAGGTGCGTTTTGTAAAATCACTCTTCCTAAATAACTACATTAAAATTTAAAACCTGTATAAAAGTAAGGCAACCTAATAATTGGCGTTAACCAGTTGCATGGAAACCGGACAAGCAAATTTCCATCATCGATTTCGATCGTTGGTGTTAATAAACACAACTATGACTCTCTGATGGGGTGAAGAATCGAAAAATTAGGTGCCGACCCATCGTTCATGTCAATGTACAGGTTGACATGGAGCTTGCAATACGCAGGTGGTGGTATACTGTAATCCCTTTCCCCTTCCTCCTTCCCTTGTGGTCACAATGGGCCAAAACTGGCCTAAGTGTGCGAAAGCAGCCACTCCAAACTATCCTATCCTAATTGCATGGAAATTTCAATGTACTATTTTCTACAACCCCAAAAATAGATCCTTCACAAAATTGCCTAAGGGTCCATTTGTTAGGACATTGAGACTGTAGATCCTTAATAAAAATACTTAAGTTACATTTTGTGCCAGTAATGACTCGATTACTAAACTAAATTCGAAAACATAAAAAAAATACACTTCTTATTTCAAAATTCATGTTGTAATGGGCGTGACGTGACTATTAGTAATGTTAAAAACACACTGCCAGACACATTTTTTATTATCACAAAAATTAAGTAAAAAATCCAAGCATTTTAGATATTTCGAAAAACGGAATCGGTATTCTGAATATTGAATCGTTTTAACCTTTGAAAATTTAAATCTTAACAATCAAACATTCTCGTAATATTAAACTTTATAAAAGAAAGATAACTTAAGAAACGTATCGTATATTATTCTTTGATATAGGAAACTTATTATAAAGAGAAAGACGTTACAATCGGTAAAAGAAATCCTTCGGGGAAGCTGTATGACAGATACACTAATATTTGCTACACAACAAAATACTTAAAAAAAATCAAGGTAGATCCAGAAAGTAGCTTTTCTGAAATAAACGATGACAATTTACCTGAACCGGATTGCGAATATATTGAACAAAGAAGTGGTTAGCAGAAAACATTGGCCCTTGGGATACAGTAATCGAGTATTGGAAATCTACGTCTACTCAAAGGACCCTAGAATTTGAAAAAGCCAAAGATCCTAATATTAGTAGACTGTGTAGTGAATGGCCAAGATATAATGATTTTTATGGTTTTCAATTGGTAAAAACTATTGTTAATTCTATGGATTATTTTCATTTTAACAAATTTTATTCATAGATTGAAATTGATTTTGAAACCATGTTTCCAAATAAATCAAGTTTATTGATGGATAATTTTGAGAATTTTGTGGAGAAATGCAAAATTTTGTTTGAAAGAGAAATTAAAGACCGAAACTCAAAGAACTTATTGGAGAAGTTAAATTCATCTGATTTAATTGGTAACTATTTAAATAAACAAAAGATAATACTTTGAAACGTTCTTTAAATTTCAATTTTGATTTCAGATGATATTAACACTCGAGATTGGATGGTCTGCAATTTATTACATGCGATTCTTCTACCCCGTAGAATCGACAAAAAACAATTACCAACTATAATCGATGGACAAACCGATTTTGCATTAAAATTAAGCAATATTAATGATTTGCGAAACTCCTTGGATATTTTAGAAAATAAATTTTATTCAAATAAAAAAAGGATCCAACCACGTATCATCGTAGTTGAAAATGAACCAGGCTTATTAAAAGAATTTTTCGTATATTGTGACGGTGTAAAGTATAAACTTCCATCATTTAGAAAAAGTGTTGATATATTAATTAAGTTAATTTTCGTTTGTAATTTAAATTATTCGGACGTAAGCAAACAGGTATGGTTATTCTTGCAGCAGTATTTTTTTGAAATAGATAGTAAAAATCCGATAGTTTTTAATTTAGTAGAACAATTTAAATTCCATAAACAAACATCAAACAAATAACCATGCCTGAATGTTCTATATGTAACGAACATTTTTCATTAATTTCTCAATATAAAAATCATTTAAAAAAATTTCATAAAGTTCCTTCACTATATAACTTAAGAAGGAAACATTTTTATTAATTTTATTGTTTTATTAATTCATATTAGTTATAAAATTAGATGTCTTTAAACCATGTAAAATTAAACTGAAATAAAGCAAAATATTTAAATGTTTAAAATTGAAAAAATTAAAAAAAAATCTTTTATTTCCGTTTTCGTATTATTGAGGTGATAAAATTTCGTATTAGTAAGGTATGAAATAAAAATTATAATTTCTTAAAATAACAATCAAAGTTACTAAAATTAAGATAGATTATCTATTAAAATTGATAAATTCGACTTTTACTTTAAATAATTTTAGCTTTTAAAATAAGAATTAATTTTATTTACAATAAGCGATATTTTCTGTCAATTCAAACGTTTCATGTTGTTAATTTAAAAATAAATTATAATTTATTTTAACAAATAATACTATTTAAAATAAAGAGGCAAATTATTTAGTTTTACTATTATTTATGATCTTTAAAATAAAAAGTAAAATACTTTTGTTTTAAAAATTTATACTATTTAGCTAATTTCTATAAGGAAAAACTGCTTAAAATTACTCGTCAAATCATTATTTTTAGCCATGCTTTTTTCTCAGTGTGGCACTTCGGGATTTGCATACAACATAGATATGTATACTGGTCAAATACCGAATTAAATTTAGAGGCAGCTTCCACCATTGTTATACGTTTATCAAAACCAGTACCATCCAACTCGAACCATAAATTATTTTTTGATAATTATTTTACGTCAATTTTATTAATTATCGAGGTATCCAAAAGAAGAATTCACAGTCTAGGAAGTGCCCGTAAAAACCGGTTACCAAATTCGAAATTGCCTAGCGACGATTATTGGAAAAAGCAACAAAAAGGCTCTTCTGTCGAGATATAGCAGCAGTTCAATGGAAGGACACAAATAGTAACTCTTGTTTCGAAATTTGTGGGTAAAAATCCACTACAATTGTCGTCAAGAAGGCAACAAAATTCTGGTAGTATCTCTTTGGATTGGTATATGAGGAAGAAATGCTATATGAGAGTATTTTACCATATGTTGGATGCAGCCACAGCAAATGCCTGGATATTGTATAAGTGAGTTATTGTAAATATAAGATAAAAAGGGTTAAGACATTTAAATCGTTCAGCAAATGAGAAGTGTATTGCCACGAGCATTTTATGAGTTCTTATATGAGAATCGCTTAAGGTTGGAGGAAGATTCGAATTTAATGTTTTTAGGGCATCCACAACGTTATTTATAAATATATCGGTCGTAATCTAGTGACTATAATAGATGCGATTTAGCCTGGAGTCTCGAAACTTTTTAGATCTTCTCCTCCAACTGCTCTAATTTTTCTACTCCATGACTGATACCTTAAAAATGAATCGCTTCCGATATTCTGGAGGGATACAATAGCGCCTAACATCTTAGCTTCAAGATGAAATCACAAATTTAATTCGACGATTTAAAATGTTGAAAGTTTGCTTGAAAATTTTATTTCAATTTTATGTATTACGCATGCTGCTGTATATGTGTCGCATCCATTCATTTGTAAATTTTTCATTCCACTTCTAAAACGCTAGATGTATATCTGCCTTCGTTTTTGAAGTTGTCATTAATTCATAGTTAAAGGGCCAACAAAGATTTAATATATCTTAATACATATTTACATAACAAAAAAAATTAATATAAAATATTACAAACAAATATCGTCTAACGTCCTATAGAGCTCTATACAAAACATATGTACATATATCTGTTCCATAAATACATATTTTAAAAATTTTGTGCATGCCTGACATACATTTTCAAAACATATAAAAATATACAGAAGGTAAATGTTTTCCATATTTTCCGTATGTTATCTATATACAAAATCCACAAATTTAAAGATTTATCTTTGAAAAACATTTTATGGAATTTGCATTTTGCAGATGTTACCCTATACAAGTACATATATTGTGTATTTCATTATGTTGTATATCCCGTGCTAGTTTTCTACTCATATGTGTGTAATATATTTGATTTCTTAGCCGAGATGTTGGCACGATGCATCCAAAAAAATCTAACGATTAAAATAATTATCCCCTGAAAAATACAGCAAAACGCGTCATAAATTTGTAATGTTATTATATAAGATGGTGTATTCTTATATATGTAGTGCTCACAAAAAAAAAACAAAAACGATAAAATAATTACGAGTCCTTCGAGTGTTTTGCTAATTTCTTTCTATACATTTTGAAAGTAAATTTCTTTATTTTACTTTTTAAGAATAAGTATGTAAGAACCTTTTTAATACACCTGGTATCACAAATTCACAACAACACACACACACACACACACAAAAAATGCTGTTAAATTTGAATACGAGCACAACAAAATTAAGAACATAACATCTGCATTATAAACAATGAAAAATGGAAATTTTTTAGAATTTTCAATCGAAAATTGAAAAAATTATATTCTGTTGTAAATTATGATCTAGTTCGCGCGAAGAATCATTTTAATCGTGAGAATAATATTGTCTGATTCGTCGACGCGCATAATTATTCTAGTTGTGAATTTTTTGCTCTTTTATTATTCTACTGTAAGATACCGACAATTAATAAGTATTAATTGGAGTAATATAATATTTAAGATTTGTGGAACGATAACACAATGATGAATGAATCAAATATATATGTATGTACAATGTACATATATAAATAAAAGTTACATTTTGTTGTATATATGCGAGGTTAAGTCAATCTGTCATATTGATTGTAACTGGCTTATAGAGTTATTTATGTGCTGTATGAGTACAGATTTTTAAATCTGTTTACGATGGCGTTTAAAGTACTAAGGGCGAAGAAGATACTGATATATGTAACTCTAAGTTTATGAAATTTAATCGTGGCGACTAAAATGCGCGTAAATGTATGACCGTGTATTTTGTGTCTGCAAAGCTGTGGAATTGCGGGAAAACAGTCAACCAATTCAAAATGCAGAAAATGTTGTTGCTTTAAAATCTGTGTTTTCGCAATCCTTTTATATTTTTCTTGTAGCGTCCTTATCTTACGCTATAACCAGCCTAATAGAAGACGCACGCTTCGTTTTAATTGGCCACCTGCACATTGCACATAGCACCATGCCAGCTTTTAGTATGAGCCTAGAGATATAATTTGGAGACAAAAAATTAAAATTTTGAGCCAGATGATTAAAATTTAATAGCTTCATATATGATACAGCTTTTCAACGCTTCGCAATCAAATTCAACTATGTATTTGCACAACTATTTCCAATCAATTGAAGAAATTCGAGTTTTTAGATAAAAATTATAAGTTTTAATATTTGGGGATTACAATTTAGAATTTAGATCTTTTAGTTTTAGAAAACTTCCACAAAAGCGCAACCCTGGTTTTTCATATCAATTCATTTCATTTTCAATTTGTATTTGTTGTAAAGAAAACGAGTTCTTTAAAAGATAAATTATCAATTTTAAATGATCTTCAAGATCCTAAAGCTCAAAAGAGATTTGTCGAAGTTACAACGTTCATAAGTCGACGATTACGAGAATAAAAAACATCAAAGAAAACTGAGATGAATTATTGCATCAAAAACTTTAATGTCGATAAACAACTATATTCGTGGTTTTTATGATGACGGGAGGCAAACGAAATGGTTTCGATCGTGATTAGAGTAAATGCGCTGGAATTGAATAGATCACTCAATGCCAATGGGAACGAATTTTTAGCCAACGATGGATGATGGCTCCTCGATAAATTCAAAATAATCACAGAATTCGAATTTTGACAAAATATCCACGATGTTTTACAAATGGCAAAATACCATTGTATAACATGTCATCTAAAAATGCTTGACATCTGCGCTGGAACAACGAATTTTCCATCCCTCAAGTTGCTCGTCACTTGGAAGCTAAAAGATTACCAGTAAAAGCGATAACATTTTTTCGCCTAACAATACTCCCTTGGTGCAGCCGCTTGAGCAAAATATCATAAAATTCCTTAAACGTTTTTCATTGTTGTAACCTGGAATAAACTCTTGCAGTCAATTGTCAAAAGATTTCATCGATTGGCAAAATTGTATTCAACATAACAAAGAGAAACGTGAACTTTTGAAATATAAGAAAATGATCATATACCTTAAGTCAAGGGGATGGAAAACGAAGAGACAGAAAGCACAAACTTTAACATCAATAATGTAAATGACTTCTTCAACGTCGCGGTAGAATGGGCCGGGGAAAACAATCTTCCGAGCAAAGAACTTTTGTTTCTGCGTAGAATCAGAGAAAACCTGTACTTAAACGAATAAACCTGTTTAATTATCTTTAAATCGTTAATCTGATCTTTAATTTCATTTGAGCTCCTTATGTTTATATAAGCAACCATTTTATTATAAAGGGTACCCCAAAATTAACGCAAGATTTGAATTTGCCGCCATTTGTGCAGTAAAGTGTTGGCAACCCCAAAAAAAAATAATAATTTGACAGCTGACAGGTTAGGGTTAGTAAAAATGTTGCGTTACACGATAGAACAACGTATTTTCATTATTGAAGAATATCTTAAAAATAATGAAAATTTGGCAGCCGCAGTTCGAAAATTTGTGTTTTAGCATCGTCAACTGTTAAGAGATTAATGAAAAATTCAAGGAGACTGTATCAGTTGGAGACGCTAAACACACTGGTCGTCCAAAAACACTGTTTGGTGCTGATTTTGGGCTGGAGGCATCATTGGATCATACTTTTTTGAAAATGAGGCTGGTCAAGCAGTAACTGTTACTGGTGCTCGATATCACGACATGATAACACACTTCTTTCTGCCTCAGTTGGATGATATTGACATAGACGACATGTGGTTTCAACAAGATGGTGCCACATGCCATACAGCCCGTGAAACAATTCAATTACTGCATGAGACATTTCCTAGTCGTGTATTCTCTCGTTTCGGTGATCAGAATTGACCCTCTAGATCTTGTGATTTAACACCATTAGATTTCTTTTTATGGGGTTATTTGAAGTCAAAGGTCTACGTCAACAAGCCCACAACCACCCGTGAGATACAGGAGGAAATTAAACGCTGCATCAACGAAATTCGGCCACATTTATGCAATAAGGTCATGGAGAATTTCGATATCTTTTATCGTGCGTATGTGCCATCAAAGCTGTGGAGGCCATTTGCCAGATGTGATATTCCATAAATAACTCTATCCGATGTATTTTATGATTCAATAAAAAAATCACAATATGAAGACTAAAAACTGTGTTTTCTATTTAATTCAAATCTTGCGTTAATTTTGGGGCACCCTTTATAAGAAACTTTTTTTTCAGAATTGGTTCAATTGAGTTGCTTATATATGGACTGTTTACTGTATATCATATTTAGAGTCAAAAGATTAGGATTTGGAAATAAAGTAATTTTGATTTGGTTTCAATCAAAATGATTGTACCTCTGGAAATTAGAACATTGAATTTAGATTGTTTAGAATTAGAATTAGAAAATTTTATTCGGAGAATCACAAAAATAAAATGAAGATCTTAATTTTTCACTTAATTTTATAAAACAATTTTATTTTTATTTTCCAAAACCCGAATATTTATCTAATAAATTAAATAATAACAATTCAATAGTCAAAGAACAGACGAAGGAAGAGCAACTCTGAAACCGGTCTTCAAAATTTATTAAAAATAATTTAAATAATGTCAGTTCAAGAAAGTTTTTAACATTTTTTGTTATTTATTAATTTATTAGATAAATATTCGGTTTCTGGAAAATAAAAATAAAATTGTTTTATAAAATTAAGTGAAAAATCAAGATCATCATTTTAGTTTTGTGATTAATTTTGTGACATATGCGACAGCAACAAACCTATTAAGAATGGCATATGACTATTTTTATGGTAGTTAATTTGGAGAGCTGTTTAAATTTGGAGACTATAATTAGATGAATTTGTATTCTAGAATTTAAAATAATACAAATTAGAATTTATAATCTATAGGTAAAATAAATTAATATTATAGATTTGGAAAATTGAATTTAAATTAGAAGCAGTTAAAGACCTTCATAAAATTTTTATTGTCTGAAATAATTTTATAGTTATAGAAGGCAGGTTGACAAGAGATTTGTGACAATGTGATTAAACAGCGGATACAAATTTCCCTTTACATTTTTTGCCTACGGGAATAGAATACAACAAAACTATCTTGAATATAATAACCATCATGCACTGTAGAGAAATAAAATCTATATTCTACCGTTAAATTAAAAAAAAATAAATAAATAAACTTAGAAAAGAAAAACTTGCTGATGGCTGGTTGTAGATACGCGCCTCGATATAAAAATAAATATTTTAAATAATATAATAAGATGAACCTTGAAAAGAAAAATTGAAAATAATTACAATCTTGTTGTATAACTATATAACTGTTTTATATACAATATGTATTATATATGTACATACATCAGTACAAGTATATAGTAGCGCTATATACTCGTCTATTATAATGCATAATATGATTTTAAATATTCTATACTTCAAATGTGTTTGTCTTTAAAATTATATTATACAAGTACATATCTAACTATATGTACATACACATTATAATGATAGAGTAAGTAGTTGGGTGTTTACTTCAGGGAGTACCATAAGCTGCGGGAGAAAAGGAAACCATTTTATGAGACGGTAATTTTATTATTGAAAATGGTTGCGGAAAAAAATATATATTTTCTCGATTGTCTATACAAATTTTAATGGCAAAATTGAATTATTCATTTTTTGCAAAGTGTAATTTTCAATAGAAATTAATAATTTCCGGTTTAATATTGAAAATTGTATATACATATGTATAATAGTTGAGTTGTATGATATGTATGTGCATATTATTGTGTTTGTTATAGACAAACAGGATACTATATACTAATGAATTTTCTAGTTTGTACCACCGTCTGACATCACACAGTAACAAACCATAATGTAAAGGTTAAATATCAAATCAATTATTATTATTAGAAAAGAAAAATTATCAGCCAATAAAATTTGTACATTATATACTTACTGATAAATAGCTGGTTCAATTAGTTAAAATGTATATGCGTTATTATGTTCATCAAGACGTTGAAATTGATTTATCAGATCACGCGCGGGTATTTATTTATGATGCTGTAATGTGTGTATATAATAATATATGTATGTACATACGTCGTTTATATAAATTATAAAACTCACAAAAACTCACAACAATAAAATGTTTTGTTTTGATGAAGTATTTTGGATTTTATTGCGGTGCGATTTGACGCAATCGGTAAAATTGGTTTACGTTATTATATCTCACATGAGCTTATCTGTTATTCTGTTTATATTCGACGACCTAGAAGATTATAAATTTCGCATATTTGTGTGTCTAGATATGATTATTGAGACAATGGATAAGACGTTTTACACATTGGTGAGTACATAATTTGCTTGATTTTAGTTCCAGTTCTAACTTATCGCAGTTTATAGAGGACAAACTTACAACTGAAAAACGCGTCGTAAATAAGTTCTACCTATAGGCGTGAAGACTCCGATACTATTGACACATATCTATACAGTTCCACAATTTCGAGTTAACTATAATTTCTATTTCAATCAAATGTGTCATGATTAACCATACCTAATTTAAATTAAGTTTAGCAAAGAGCTATTTGTTCTCCGTCAAACTGTCCTAAAAACGAATTTTCGAACACTAATCTCCGCGCTCTTTCCATTGACTTGTTTAAAAAACATGACGCTCCACCATTCAACAATCCGGCTCCAACGGTTTCGATCCTGCGCTTGGTCTTCATACTGTCATAGACAACCTGAAGAAGCCAAGTCGTTCTCTACGCCGTGGAACCACCCACGCCTGCAACTGCCTCTGCGCCTACCATATAGTGGCTTCATCAGATCTCTAATCTCAACATTGTACAGAGCTCGGTATGTACCATCTATTTCGCGTTTTGGCCCGCCTGATCCTTCTCTCAAATGTAAGGAGCTATCTCGCGCACTCATCCGTCACCGCCAAACTTTCACATCCAAACATAAGAGCTGTGGCCTTAGAGGATACAAAGCACGTTTGCCGGCTGCCATGCGCACTTTAATATCCTCAACCACACTATTATCGTCAGTCAAAATAGAGCTCAAATATTTGAACCTTCTCATTCTCTCTAACGTGTAGTGGCCATATAACGAGATCATGTATTTCGTTTTGTACTCCTTTTGTACTGATCTGTAGTCCAACAGAAGCAGAAAACTCTACAAGCGGATCAAGTAAATCCTTCATTCCTTTGCTATTCAGCCGAATCACGCATATGTCATCTGCAAATGCAAGCACCTGATTGGACTGGCTATATAAGATGTTACGCTGAGGTGTTTCAGTTTTACAAAAGATGTACTCCAACAATAAAATTAAAGAGTATCAGGTACAGAGCATCCCCTGCCGCACCCCGTGTTAACTGAAAAAATTCTTGATAGCCTTTTCTCAACTTTAACACAGCATTGATACTGTGTCACTGTCATTCTACACAATCGTACCAATTTTGTTGGCATTTCTAGATATTCCAGAGCAAAGGACAAACTCTCTCGATTGATAGAGTTCTCGAGTCATAGGCCTGCCGGAAATCCAGGAACACCTGATGTACGAGGGTGGAAGTCTCATAATATTTAGATAGAATCATCCACAGTGAAAAGATTAGTGACTGATCGATTCGGACTTTACCGCGATGATACGCACACTTCAAGCGGTCTCCATTCTTGAAGATTGGACACATCGCGACCACTTACCATTCGTCAGGCATTACTTCTTCATTGGATGGATCATCAATACAAATCTCTGCAGGCTGGATTTGTCCATTCCATGCGTCGAGTACTGCTTCGATGTTGACACAGAGATTTCCATCCCGGTCCCGAATAGTAGTTGATCCAGGCCTGAAAGTATGGTGCAATCCAGTAATTCCTTTAGATTAAGACATTACGTGAACTGGGCTCATTGCTGAGTTGCTGTACTTTCAGAACCTTGTGAGACGTTGTTGCACTTCACTATGGGCTATATTTTGTTGATTAACTGCTAGACGACACTTGTCATCAAACCAATCATTCTTGCGTCTGACTTTCACTATACCTAAAATCTGCTGAGCAACACTGACAACCGAAGTTTTTAGTACCTCCCAGACAAAATTGACACGGTCAAACACACAGTTTTATATTTAACAGACATTTTTAGTTTTGATGTTGATGTTATTTAAATTATATTATCCAAATTCATCGTTTCTGCTTAGAATTCGGAAATTTGGTACTATATGTAATACAAATTACGAATTTAAATTTCCAATTTTCACAAATTGATTCCGAAAGTGAATGTCATTCGATATTTTTAGAGTGTCACACCCTACATTTCGATTTTCGAATCAAAATTTGCGAAAATCAGAACATTTTACTCGAAAGATATATCGGAAGAGGTTCTAAAAGTGAAATTTATCCAAAATTAAAATTAAAAATAACAATATTTAAATAGAAAAATTTGGATATAGTTAATTGATAATTAATTACTAATAAAATCAATTTTATTTTACAGATTATTTTCCGGGCCTAATTTATAATCGAATTATTTTATGGAATCAAAATGATTTAGATTCAGCTCGTGTATGTTATTTTTATACCTAACATTAACTCTATAGCAATTAATTCAAAATGAATTCTTTGAATATCCCACAGGCATTTTTATTGATGATGCTTTTGGTAGTAATAGGCCTGATGTAGTATAGGAATATATTTCCTTACAAAAACCTTTAAACAAGAAATTTATCGCCCATATTTGAATGAAATACAAGTCTCCTGAAATCCAGATCTTTGACATATTTATTTGACATATGATATTTTTTGATGTAATTTTGATCTAAACGTGTTATAAAAATGGTTGTTCTGCAAGAAATACATTTCGCGCACTGTAAGATTTTTTCGGTCAATATAACCGCTAAAAAATCCCGGTCGGCGAAAAACGTAAATACACGAGTGCTAGGCCTCGATAACCTCAATTCGCCATAACAATTTTTTTGTGGCCTAAATTGGATGTGAATGGGTATGGAATTGAAAATAATATGTGGTTTCAGTAGCACGCTGCCAGCTGCCATACAGCGCTAGAAATAATGGCTCTAGTTCGAACGAAATTCCTAGGATGCATACAACCCACAAAGTCAAAAGGCCGCCGAAATATTGCGATTTAATTTTAACTATGATGTGAAAATTAACGTATATTCTAATAAGCCCGAGACGATTGAAGAGCTGAAGAGCGAAATGATGCACTTTGTAAATGATATTCAGCTCGAACTATGCCAAAAAATAAAGGAACATTTTGATACGCGAATTCAATGTTATCAGAGGAATCATGGTGGGCATTTGGAGAATATTGCGTTTCATAGAAAAAATCTATACATTAAAGAACACAATGAAATAAAAAAAAAAATGGTTCGGCAAATTTTACTCTGTTCACTGTTACGTGTACATACATAAGTATATAATAGCGGCTTTCCAATCGGACCATTACAAGATAAGTACTTAGGTTTATAAGTATTCAGATTTGCTTCTTTGCTTAAAATTAGCAACTCACCGCAGTTCTTACATTTTATCAAAACCAGCTACGAGTATTTTATTTAAACATGGACGCAAACTTAATTACTTGCGGTGGTTGATTGGTCACTAAATGCCAGTTGGAAGCCACTAATATACATTCCTCGTGTGCTAAAAACATCAAATAAAACACTACACAATTTCATCGACACAACCATCATTTATAAAAAAAAACACAACTTAGTTGCCCCTTAGTATAATCCGAATTTTAATGCCAAATTACACAATCTAAACATCCCAAAGGACGTAAATATTATAAATGACAAATAATTTTGATAAGTCATCCAAGACGCGAATCTCCAAAAAACATTCATAAATTGCATCCATTTAAAAATTTGACCAACCAATATACAAGTTCTTATATAGTGCGTAAGAAGTATATTTTAAAAAATAATACTTACAAAATATATTGAAATTTTTGATTAATTCATTGTTCAAGGGCCACAAAAATTACCGAATCTGCGATTTGATATTTACACAATATACAGCCTACTTAACCACTAATATAAACTATCAAAATAATATATACAGTGCACAACTCTCATAAAACTTGCACTTACACGACCTGAAATGGTGAGATGAGCCCCACCGGGATGTGACAACCATAATAGGGGTAAATATCAATTGTAGATTCTACATTCGCTAGATGCGGCCATTGAAAATTGGATTGTAGTTAATTAGGCAGCTACGATTCTGTCGAAAAATGTTACGTTGTACCAATTCACATTACATTTTTGGATTTAGTTTTCATTTCAAAATACATACATAGTAGGGCTCCAGGATATTTCAGCAAATTTTTTTTTATAATCCAATAAATGTAAACGACCACAATTACGCAATGAAAACTGTTGCAACAAACAGAATCTAACATAAAACTGACAGCAATTATTTTCTAAAAATTAAAAATTTTTAGGTCGGTAGGAGTTTTCAATTTGGCCAAATAGAGTGATTTGATTGACTGAGGGTACAAGTCAAATGAATTGTGTGGATTTATTTCTACTCTTGAACAGCCGCTTAGAGACCACTTCAATCCACATTTTATCTAAATTATGATGTAGAATAACATTTGAATACATCAATGAACCTGCTGTAAAACGGTCCCATCAGAAAATATATAGAATATTCCGTTGAACTATTTATACCAGAAGTGGATCGAAGGCTTTTTATTATTCGAATATTTCGAGATATTGTTGTTTTGATAATTTGACTCAAGAATTTTAAAAGAACTGTTTACAATAAAGATCGATGCGTTTAATCGGTTCTTAAAATTTTTCCTCAACCATTTTTAATTTTTTGAGTGTACTTTTACTTGAAAATAATTCCAAATAAAGTAAATTGGATACGGCATTGAAATGTAAATATGTACGTGTATGAAAAATATTCGCAAATTTTCACGCACAAAGTCTAACCTTCTTAAACTTTAACTCCAAATAGTCAATCTTAATTATATCAAAAGAAGAATGAAATGATAAACAAATCTTGATTTAATTAAAATATTTCCTTAAAAATCGACAACAAACTTGGGACAAAGTAACTCAAGTGTCAAAATATATTTTAATAACAGACGAGTTACTAAGAAATTTGGTCGTTTCGATCCAAGTTTTCATAGCATATATAGCTGTCACTAAAAATAACCGCATATACATATGTATATACACACACACACACACAAACAAATTTCATTATCTCATAACCGAACACATAAACCACCCAAATTCATTGATAAAAATTACATTAAAAATAAAAATAAATTTAATTGATTAATCGTGACGACCGAAACTATATAATCATTAATTTAAAAAAAAAAAACTAAATAAAGTAGTTTTTATATTTAAACTACTAGGGAGTGAATAAACGAACGAATCGAAGAAAACACATTCTAATACATAATTTTTTTTTATAACGATCTTGACCTATAACAATACATAAGACTACACTATGTATACACATTTTACAACTTCTTATACAAAACAACAACGCATAGATACAATAAAAACAGGATATAGTCCACATGTAACGTAAGCCAACATAGATAAATAGAGTGGTATATAAATAAATAATACATAAATAAATAATAATAGTTTGTATAGATACATACTTCAATTTTTCAATGTAGTACAAATTATATTGTACAATAAAATATAACCTAGAAGGAGGTCAATGTCAATATACTCCACCACCGCTGGCGCACACGATACACATAGATGGGGAGTAGAAATTGAGAAACAATAAACACACAAAATGGTTATTACTTCAAACAAAAATGTTGTTTTTGGAAAATTGATTTCCAATAAAATTATTATAAAAATTAAATGAAAGTACAACGAATACGGCGAAGAGAAAAATTATTCGATAATTTTATGATATGTGTACATACTCGTATATGACGTAGATAAAGACCAGTGTTATAAATATGCAAACACATCACAATTAGATACTGTGTATTGTTTCTCATAAAATATTGCTGGTCTAATCAAATTAGATATTGAAAGCTGCAACATAATTGATATAAATAAAATATTCAACTTATAAAAATAAATTTGTATAAGTAGTTCAGACATTTGATTAAATTATTCATCGTAATTGACATGCATCCTTGAATAACATAGCAGAGTTTGATGCCTGATTCATATTGTGACAAATAATTGAATAAAATAAAATACTTACAATCTATATATAGGATGGTTGAAAGCACTAAAACTAAATAATCCAACTTTGTTGACGTATAACAAACTTACCTAAATGAAAAAAAAAATACAAAAAAATCGTTATTACTCGACCCATTAAACTAAATCAAAATATATTATTAATTATGATTCATAAATGTACATATTATACTCTTTTCGGTGACGATCTAGAATTAATTCCAGTAGCGAGTCGCATCTACAGTGCAGAAAACTAACCGCGTAAATTCGACAAATGATGACGAAATCAAAATTCAATAAAACTATTTGTGTGTTTAAAAGTGTTTAATTTTTTTGAAAATAGTTTAATGATTGTAAATCAAGACCATTCAATCTGAATATTTATATATATTCAGCTTAATTTTGGAATGTTATAATTAGTTAGGTCAGAAAAATCAAATTTAATTGTATTTAATTCATATGTGATTGTATTAGTTCTACAAATTTTATTAATGATTTTCATGTATGTACGGAACATAATCAAACGAAATAATCAAAAAATTAAGGCAATAAAAAACTAATTTCGTTGGAAATTTCATAGCCAGCATCTAGCAAGACTAACCATGAGCTTAACCCTGTAAGTGGGTTAATCAATCATATGCTGGGAAGCAGGATGGTTAACTCGAAGCTAGTGGAATCCACCATTAGGAGGCGGATGGAGGTGTCCTATCTCCTCTTCTCTGGAACATAGCAATCAATGGATTGCTGTTAGAGCTGGAGAGAGAGGGGATCGGAGTGATTGCTTATGCAGATGACGTAGCGATAGCTGTCTCTGGTAAATATTTAAACACGGTAAAGGAGGTAATCCAAAATGCATTCCTAATCATTACAAGGTGGGCCATCAGATGTGAACTGCAGGCAATCAGCTCGTCCAAAACTGAACTGGTACCCTTCACTAGGAAATATAAAATCCCGGTAGTTGATCCACCTATCTGAAATGGCAGGAGACATAGCTTTTACTGATAAGGCAGGATTTCTGGGCGTAATCTTGGACAGTAAGCTTAGTTGGAAGCCCAACATTTTAGGCTAAGATAGCCATGTACTCGGGCAGAAACGCCATCGGAAAGAGATGGGGCCTGAAGCCGGAGCTGGTACACTGGCTATTCATTGCCGTAGTAAAACCTGTACTTATGTATGGGGTGAGCGTGTGGTAGCCAGCTCTTGATAAAGTAACCAACAAGAAGGGGATCGAGAAGGGGCAACGAACGGCCTACATGCTTATAAGTGGGGCGCTGAGGACAATATCAACACGTGCCTTGGAGGTTATGTTTCACCTTCTCCCCGTCGATATTTATGGTTAACAGATGGCGGCGATTACGGCCACCCGACTATCAGCAATATCTCAGGACACTCGACGATAATTAGATCGCTAAAGAAGGAACTTGCGAATCTAGACTACGTTACACCAACATTATGGTTCGAGAAAAGGTTTCGAACTACCTGCCCCTCAAGAGAATCTTGGAGGAGCGGGTCTGTTTCGGAAACAGAAGCATTGCAGTTTTTTACGAATGACTCCAAGCTACACGGTAAAGTAGGAGCTGAAGTCTTCTGTGATAAATTGGAAGTAGATATATCAGTTCGTCTCCCTGATCACTGCAGAGTGTACCAAGCAGAGGTGTTAGCGATTGAGGAGGTCTTGAATTGGTTGAGACATAATGTGGTATCATTGATTGATATCGCAATTTATTTGTACAGTCAGGCGGCAATCAAGTCGCTGGATTCAGTTTCTCTGACATCTAGGGTGGCGTTGGGTTGCGACTTGTCTCTGAATGAGATGAGCGAGCATTTTAACATTCAGATAGTCAGGGTATGCAAATGATTTATCGATTCTGCAGAAGCTGTATGGACGAGGAGGAACAGACGGCAGTCCACCTCCTGTGCTCATGTCCGGCTTTCGCACACAAAAGATATAAATATATGGGTAGATTATTAATGGACTGCCTCTCTGATCTCGAAAACTATAAGGTGCGAGATATATCACGCTACATAAGTAGCTTAAACTGGTTCACATAAGGATGAACACTTACTTCCTTGGAAAGTAAGATCCTGTGGTATCACAACGGACCGTCATCAGTCTAACCTAACCTAATCATGAGCTTTCTTAAAAAATGTACAACATATCTAGAAGTATTTCAAAAATATCATGAAATACGTCAATCAATTGACTGATAAATCGATCGATAGTTCATTTTTGAATTACTGGTAAATGACAAAAAAAAAATTCCCGGTAAAACAATAAAAAAATTGATAATAATTTTCATTTTATTGATTTATTCAATCCAATAACACAAATTTTATTAATTTCTCGTGTTCATTATTTCATTACTGTATTTGAAAAACAAGTGTTAAATAGTATGAATGAGAGGGCAGGAAACAAGGGGCTTTCGCCTCATCTTTCGAGACACATAATATTATATAGATTTCAATTTGATTTAATTAGTTCAAATCTCCTGCCTTTTACTTATATTATTATTCGCATTCTTACAAAAAATGAATTACACGCACGATTTCTCGAGTATCTCATCCCATATCTGAAGCGCATATGAATTGCAGTGAAATCGGATCAATTGACCCGACACCAATTCTAAGTACGTCGTGCTTTGTGAAAGGGGAAAAATTCGAAAATTCCACGAAATTACCAATAATGAACATAGTTTTTGACTGTCTAAGTACATAGAATGAGTAAAATAACGCTTTATGGCACTTCTGGAATATTCGGAAATAACCGCTTTATAACGTACAAATATTATAAATATTGAATAGCACACATTTTGAGAAGTCATCTAAGACGCGAACCTCGAAAAAATATGTATACGTGCATATATAGACTCTAAAAGGTGAGACTAGTTTATATTTGAAATCATAGTGGCGATTTTTTTGGCCAAATTTAACATGGTAAAAAAATGTCAAAATAAAATGGATATCAAAAATTTAGTTAAGACTCAATAAGCCAAGGGGCTAATTATGGTATTTTCGCTAGTGTTTGTTTTCGATAATATCAAACATTTCGATAAAGTCGAAAGTAGCTATTATCAAAGTTTGATAGTGTTTTACTTCGATATAATCTCGAGTGTTTCGATAATTTCGAAAATATCTATTATGAAATTTTCGAAATCGAAATTTGGAGTATGAGTGCGAATCGAAGATTTATGGAGCAGAATTAGAGACGAGGGGATAATACCTCTTGGCTTTTAGGTAATTTACATCAATCGATCTCTATTGTAGATTATACTATCACTACTAAATTAAATAGGCGGTTCCGGTTACACTTTGGAGCCATGAATGATGACTCGCTATAGAAAAACATTTTAAGGGTCGGTGGAATCTCAATACGATACAGCTCATGGCCAATGCTCGTTCAATAATTGAGTGCTTATTTGGTGCAGTAAAGGGAAAGTGGAAATGTTTGCTGCTTGCGAGAGAGTTGCACTATCAACCTGAAAATGTTACACAAATTAAATATGGCGCGAGATGCGAGCGAGGATAATCAAACTTCAATTGAAGACAATGAAGATAATGAAAATATCGCGCAAGAAGCCAGAAGGATAAGAGATCACATAAGAGACCATTTATGAATAACATATAGATCGTAAATAAATTTGTTTAAGACAAAATTATAAGCACGTCCGTTATTTGATTAAACTCACAAATAATGTTCGCCATATAAAAAGCAGTCATAAATTATCAATATTTTCGATAATATCGATAAAACTCGAAATCGAATATTTCCATAATAGCTCATTTCGATAATATCGATAAAAAAAACGCGTTCGGAAAATGTTATTATAGGCCACTTTCAATAATATCGAGAAAAAACGCTATCGAAAATACCATTATAGGCCCCCAGCGGTGGTGGTAGTTGCCGTTCTGGTGATGGTTCTGGTTTTATTCGATTAGCTGGTACCGACATTGTTGATTCGCCATTATCGGTGAGTAGGCGTACATCTTTCGCGGAAAACTTTGATTTCACCCGACGGTAATTATGTTCTGAAGCTTCGCCCTCATTCTCATCATGGCACGAACTCTCAATAGTCATAATTCTTAATGGTTAGTATCACGCCATCACCAAAGCAGTCTCTCATGTCATCTCTAGTTATGTAGAGATATTTACGATTTTCTGGATTCTCCAAAATATTCTTAATATTTTGTTTTATGTACTTAAAGCGTCTGTCTAAAATCTCTTCCTCATTTATAAGTAGTGCTTGTTTTAAAAAAAGCTTTTCAGATTTATCTTCTGTTTCTCTGATGCTGAATCCCTCACCAGTCCCACTGTAAATTCGTAATTAAACAAAATAACTAAAAAATAATATTGGGTTTTCAAGTACTACGTACAGATTAGGCTAGACATTCACGAATACCAAAATTCGCCTTAACCTTAAAGATGTTCCGTAAAGTGTTAATAAGATTGTCGTAGTCAATGAGTTAAAAGAGTTGTTTATTCTTCGTAGGAAGAGATGTAGTTTTCATATTTGTGGATTGGGAAGGGTAAATGCAAAATGTTTGATGGCGGGCCCATGATTTATAGTTACGTGTAAGCATTGTTTATGTGCAATAAGAGAACATCGAAGTAGTAAACATTTTGTTTTAGTACAGGCTAAAAAAAAGGAGCAGTAAAAAAAAGCAAAACATCTTCTTGAATGGCACGCGTCGGAAAAAACATTTTTTTCTCGGTTCGTCAATGCAAGACATGCAGTAGGATTCAGCCTTAAACATTTTGAACACCTCAAATTTGTTGGGGGAAATTTGTTTACAAAATCCCTTTTTTATTGACTATTATTATACTTTGCTGTGCAAAAAAAATCCATTTTGCTCTAATTCGAACAGAGCAAAGTTCTTAATAGATTTCTTACCACAATTAAAAACTATACAGCTGGTTCCGGTCTAATAAATTTTGTACGTGAGCCAGCTTTGGTTAAGGAATTAAAAACTTCATTACCAACAACATCCTAATAAACAGATACCAGCCTGGCCGTAAAAGAGTACAAAGTACATATAATCAAACAATCATTAGGGAATTTAACACAGCTTTATTGTCGCAGTTCACATAATAATATAAATATAAGCAATATTTACCGATATTTTAGGCAAGTCAGCACTGTTTTGAATGAAGACCATCCGCAAAAAGGACTATCGAATAAGTAGGCCTCCATTTTGGCATCTACTTCTGGTTGCAGTACTTCCAAAGAATGACAAATAATACTGATTCACGCACCTCAATAAGTATGTATAGTTGTATCTATAATCACAATCAAATTCTGCAATTCCTAATACACAATAGTCAATAACCCTACAGTAATAAAGAAAGAGTTCATTTGGGATTTGTGGAAGTTTAAAATGGTGGATGGAGTAGTCAAGAAGTCGATGAAAGAATCTCTTCACCAGCTGACGTGTTATTTTTGACGTGTCATGTTTTCAAATGACCGGAACTGGCCGGCAGTATAAAGTATATTGTAATTGGCACTCTGCGGTAGGGCCAGTATAAGAACGTAATTAAACTCAACATTTCACTGATGCCAACACATAACAAAATAATGATACAAAACAAAGGACCCATATATCCACTTGGCTGGGCTCCTTGTGACTTTTTTAAAACTAAAACGCTAATTTAAATCGTGCCAGTGATTGATGATATAAAATCAAATTCACTGGGTTGTGAGTATAGCTGGTGCAGAGGGTTACTTAGACGCATGCTATGTCACGCTTGAAAGAAATTAGGATGCAGAACCGAATGAAGGTCATTTGTTAATTTTGGCCACAATTGCGGTCCAATGAATGGATTTGTAAATTTGTTGATGCCGAACGCCAAGCGAATAACGAATCATAAAATATGAGACTCTCTATATCACTGAAAGTTGTATCTTGCGAAATTCAGAAAGATTTCGAAAAATGAAGATTTAGTCTGCCGCCAACATCAAAATTTCAAGTACCCTGTCGTTATAATTATTAAATTTATTTAGACATTATAAAATTAGACGGTTAACAAAGATAAATATATTAAATCTTAATTGAATCTCTATAGTCCGTACCCATTTCAATTCGTATATGCCACAAAACAAAAGGATGCGATTAGAAGAAACAATAAACTTCAAAACAATATAATAATTTCGCGAATCGCGATAAAAAACTCAAAAAAAACTTTTATCGCAAATTACTTCTTATATAATATACATATAATGTTTTATATATGTATATGTATTTACAAAGTATATACATCTAATAGCTATATAAGTATATACTTAATATACTACAATTTCTTCTTATTTAATTAATATTTGACCTTCGAATTATGTAAATAAACGATTTTTCGCGTATTTTTGCTTGTTTGCTTCTATCTCGGGCGATCGTTCGAAGCCGGCCCTACACCACCGGACACAGCAAAGCAAAATATCTGTATACATATAGAAAGTAAGTAAAAACAATTCAATTTTTCAAAGTACATAGGGCGAGTATGTATGCAGCGTCTAGCGACTAGCGAAGAACGCAAACCTATATTTGACATGCGAAATTTGTACAGTAAGAACATGTAAGAATAAACAAAATCTTACGAGAGTTAAATACCAGCTAATCATATAATATGTAAATAGAATTTATTGATGCAGTTTTCTTATTCTTACTGAAAGTATTTATTACATAGGTTATTATATAAACACGTATGTATAACTGCATCTTTTTGGAATTCGATTTTTTAGTTATTGAATAACACACACAATCTTTTTTTTGTTGTTGATTATTTATCAATATTATTAACGACGGAAAGAAAGAGATATTATGTAAGATGTATATAAGAAAGAAAGCACACAGCGTGTGAGGTGAATAATCAAATTTGTATAATGATGATGACGATGGCTGGTATATTATGTATATACATATGTATATATTATTTAAGCTGGGTGAAATTCTGGAATGTACCCGCAGCAGTTTGATGACATTTTGATTTTACATATATGTGTACATTCAAGGTGCTGTATATGTATTCACTGATTATAAAAGAAAAACGAATCGCACGACAAAACCGTTTTTATATTTGTTGGCCTATATTGTTTATGCGAAACGGAAATCTTTAACGAAGTTATTTTTTATGTAATATTAGGCAAACACGTTTTTTGTATAGGGTGGTCTCTATTTTAAGAATAATATGTTGTACACATAAATGAAAAATCAGTGAAGCAATTCCTATACTTAATATAATTATATAAATTAATTAATTAAAATTTGGAAGTACTCAAGAAAACCAAACTTAATTAACATCTTTGTAAGTGGATGTATGTATGTATATATGGATGTACATATATTGTTAGTGTTTCGGTTCAAGGTCTTTGATACATACAAACACCAAAAATAAGTAGAAAGTGGTTTTGATTTTTTAATAATTTTGCTTCCTACAATCTTTCTACAAAAATGTTTTGTCTATATGTAAATGTTCTCAGGGACGGAGGGATTAGAATTGTAAATCGATCTCTTATACACGTATATACATATATGTATGTTTGTATATAAACATACAGCCGATGGCTAAACATAAAATATCAATATTTTATTTTTGATATACATACATATTATATATCCTCCATCATCATATTACTTCGAAACCTATTTATTATATAAAATATAAATACAAGTCATAAAATGATACTTAAATGTGTTAGTTAAAAATTCTAATTTATTCACCATTTCCTAATCTTCTATCTTTGTCTTAAACATTCTAAGTAATTCAATTATGTCTATATATGTATATGTATATATAGACCGGGCACTCCTGAAATTACAACAAACTATCGATAAAAGGAATAATTTTGTATATATAATTCGTTAGTTTCGATTAATCACAATCAGTATAAAATTTACAAAATTTACGACGTGTCTAAATTAAAATTTGATATATTCTTGTTTTTAACTCCTGTGGATAAATCACATAATCAGCTAATTTAATGGTAATAAGAGACAACTAATTTGCGTTAAAATTTACATAATTACTTCATATTATTCATTTTCGTTGGGTATGAATCAACCTGGATTTATAAAACAGGATCTTGTTAAACATCTGAAATCGATTCTGATGAGATTCCGAAAATTATAACTAAGTATAGAATTAATTAGACTCACTCCATTATTTTAAATGAGAATAGAACTTAACAAATTAATTTAATACGTTTAAATATAACGAACATTATAAAATTTCATTAGATTTAATAATTATTGAATTTAGCACTTATGATGAATTCTTTGGATGAATTCCAAATTGGCAAACATTCAGAAGAGTAAGAGATATGGGACCAATTCTGGAACGATAAAATTCATGTTATGTTATTTTATTTTCCCGCTTCCTACATGTATGAACAACGAAAACAGCAAAATCGTCACAACAGAAGATAAAATTATAGGATCCAGAATTGGCCTCAATATTACATAAATACTATTTGAATCTGGATAGAATTTGTTCAAGTTGGAACAAAACAAAAATTTTGTAATTTCATTACATCTTTTGAAGGACTTTGTCAAATTTTGAAATGAAATAAACTTAAAATTTTTACTGTAAATTGAAAATTATTGATATTTCGTAGGCAAGAACTATTCAAGGATGGTTCTTTTAGAAATTTCGTAACATACCACAAATTGTATGGATTTATTAGGTCAAAAAATGAGAATATAAATTTATTAAATATACTTGATAAATTACTCAATTTCATAAATATTTTGAATTAAGTATACTTAGAGAATTTTGAAAATCAAAAATTAAACCACTTCTTAATCAATTTCACAATTGAAATGTTGAAAGCAATAAAACTTCGCTAATAAAACGATTGACAGTAAACCTTCTGTTTGCAAAAAATACCATTACAATTGGATGATGCTTAATACTTAATGGTATAAATTAGGATGAAACTGGATTTTTTGAATACGTGACGATTAAATAATTCCATGATCTAACTTGTTGACAACATTTAACGAACGCGCGAAAGTACCATTATTTGTATGAAAACTACATCAGTGGTGTCCAAATAACAAATTTCGAAATATTTATTAGCCACAAATTAAAAAAAAATTTGCTTCTAATATTAGAACCCAACATACGTAGCGCTAATGATTAAAGTTAGTGGGGTACACTCGTTCGTTTGTCATATACGCGAATTTCTTTCATATATCATTTTTTATTCAATTTTTATCGTTATAGTATTTATTGTCTTTTTTAGTTGAGGTTTCAAAAAATTGTTAGCGCTGTAGATGCTCGTACGTCGTACGTCGAGCAAGCAAGCAAACATTTTTTATATGAAAAATAGATGACTTGTATGATTCAATTGTTTTTTAGGCTGTTTCCGAAATCGATAACTTATTTCGAAGTTACGCGATCTTACATAATACGATGTTACATCAACATTTGGGAAAAATGACTAGCATAGTAGATCTGTAGGACAAATGAAGATAAGAAATGCAAATGAAATAAATATTATGACAATTTTATAAAATTTCTTGCTGTTTGTCGCATAAGCTTGCATGTAGAAAACTTAAGAACCAATGATAAACTGCTAACTACGAAAACAAGCGAATTTAGAAGCCAAATTTCTGCAAGTAAATGTAAAGAACAAAATCTTTTAATTGTTAACATTTTTTTAACCTTTACTAAAATAAATTTAAGTATACCTCAGCCTTATATTATCAAACACATATTTTAAATTAGATTTTCTTGTAAGAAAGAGTCAGAAAATAAATCACCTCGCCATGATACTTATTTATTTATTATATGTATTACCTACAGTACAAATAGATACAATCGGTAATAAAAAAATAAAAAATATATACAAAAATATAAAAGAAATCAAAACGCAAGTCAAGTAGGTCTAAGAAATTTATCAAACTCGACTCTGAATGAATTTTTAGATATTAAAATAAAAAAAAACAAAAGCGCCATTGAAACAACGCGACGTGTTCAAGACAGGTTCCGATTGACTGATGAGGTTCGTAGATGCACTATCGATGTATAAAAATCCGTCACAACAACGCAAACGGGGCTCGGGAGCATACAAATTTACACGAGCAAGTAACTCGGAGCAATCAATACGCGACATTAAAAGATCACGTACGAAGAGCGCTACAGCTACTTCTCGTCGATGATTGAGCTGTGACAATCCCAATAAATTGCAGTGATGGCGATATGGTGGGAGTTCGTATACATACGTTAGTACGTGTGGATGGTAGACGTCGGAGGGCAAACAGGACAAACTGATTTTGAACGGACTCGATTCTGGCCGAGTGGCACAGATATGAAGGCGACCAAACCTGAGAGGCGTATTCCAGAACCGGACGAACAAATAACACATACAATGATTTTAATGTTAGCGGATCAATAAATTCTTAACAATTTCGCTTAATAAAACCCAGCATAAGGTAAGCTTTAGAAATAGCAGAGTCAATGTGCCTGGTAAATAGACTGGATCCGAAGAGAACGTCACTCCAAGATCAGTCATAAATTCGACTCGATCTATTGGCATATCATATAAGAAATACTGATGAAATAATGGACATCGGATTCTATAAAACGAAAGAGTCTTACATTTGCTTACATTTAACCGTAAATTGTTGCTGATAGCACAACAACAAAAGTGGTTTAAATCAATTTGCAACATCAAACAGTCAGATAAATTGGAAACTGGAACAACAATGGTCCCAAGTGGCTGCCTTGAAGAACCCCGGATGTTATACGAAAAAAACGAGAACGGGAATCGTATAACTTGACAAATTGCCAACGATCTGATAGGTAAGAGTGCAACATGAAATTAAACTCAAACCTCATCCCAATCATCTGATTGGGATGAAGTTGGGAGTTTAATTATATTAGCTTGTCGATCAGTATTGCGTGATTAATTTTATCAAAGGCCTTTGAAGAATCAGTATATCCCACGTTCAGCTGTAATCTGGAATCAATCGTACTGTGAAGATGGCCGCTGAAAGACACTAGGTTTGTGATTGTCGACCTTCCCGCAAAAAAATCATTTTGCACAGGCGAAATATACTTTCATTAAAGATAACAGTAATGTGATCACTCAGGCTCTCCGCGCAATTTTTAATCAGGATTTAAAACCATCATGACCTGCACCCTTATTGATGTCAATGTTGGATATACAATCAAAGACTTCTTCTGAGGTAAACGATAGTTGAGTGAATTCCTGATATTTCCAAGCTCAAAAGGTTTGACATTTGGCGTATGATACGGTTCACCGACTGATTCGAAGAAATTAGCAAATAAATTGCACATATCAACGGGGAGCCTAGCAGAGCAGCTCTGAAAGGTCATAGGAGAAGGGGCTCCGACAACCTTCCTTCTAGTGTTAATGAGCTGCCTATTTCAATAAGTTAGGTTCCACAAAGTATCGGTTTCGGAAACGGCCATAGTATTAAATGTCTTTCAAAAATTTAATTTAACAATAAAATTTGCATAGCGTAATTTGCTATAATTATCGACTTGCAATTTACGAATTGCTAGCCTACCGTGTACTTGGGCGATTTTTTTCTCATCGTTCAGACCACTAAACGATTTTAAACCCTTTTCTCGAAATTCAACCAGCGGACCTTAAAAAAAAATAATATTTTTGATTTCAATAAATTTCGCTTCTCTTAAAAGCTGCACAAATCGACAATATTTCTTAGCATTACTGCGAAATTTGCAGGCTTAAGGGGCAGTATCTGTCACCCTTTTCAAAATATCTGTTTCCGAAAATGTAAGTACAAATTGTTTACACATGTATCATGGAATGGAAAGATGATAAAAGATACACTTGCTTTTGCTGTTATAAGATCACAGCAATTTCAGATTCATATTTCAATATGTTTAGCTATGGACCATCATCTGTTGTTATGGGAAACTAGATAGTTTAGCCACAATATTAAGGCATATGTGACCACTGGATTGGATAATGCGGATCTACAAGATTGGAAAAATCGCAACTCAACAGAAAGTCTTTAAAAATCGTATACCCTGATTATCATATTATATTATGCACTCATACCACGCAAAATTGCAAATCAAACCACAATAATTTCGCATTAGCATGTAGATTCATTCTGGTAGGAAGCAAACATTTAACTTTTGTTTTAAAATTCCGCACAGTTCAGTATTCTATTTGCCAACAAGTTGTCAACTTACATATAATATACACTGGGATAAAGTCCGACGAGCATTTCAGATTCGGCATCGCATTAATTTCAATTTCTGATTTAGAATCGATAACAGTTCCCATATAAATTAAAACGAAAAAACCGAACTCATTTCCTAAAACCACCTCACCGAATTAGAAAAGCAATAGAATACTAACAAGATACGAAATAAGACATATGACATATTATTTACATTTATAGTGATTGGGTTTATAATGTATATAATTTTTATATAGTTGTTGAAAATAATTAAAAACAGATATAACCTAAAAATAAAGCAAAAAAACTGTTCGTATTTTATTATTAGAATGTTATAAAATTATATAAAAAGAAATTTGTGTATAAATGTTTGTGTATTTTATCAATTACATATATTTTTTATTACTACCGCGTATTATAATGTTGTTTGTGCGCGAGCATAGTAGTAGTACACCGCACGATAAAAATAACTAAATAGATTGTGGATTCTAAAACGAATGTACGTATTCATATGTATGTGCTATATGTGCTCATCTATTGTAAAATTTGTATAAATAAAATAGCCGCTAGTTTGAACTCTTCAATTTGTTCATAAGTATGTGTACTTATATTAGACAAAAAAGTAATGTAATGTGTAATAAACTAATAAGTTTATAAAGTTGTTTAATAACGGTTAATCTTAATTGTGGTTGCAAAATTAGTGAGTTTTTTTAGATGCGAGATAGAATAGTTGGCGCATTAATCATCACAAATGCTTACTCAAATAGTACATCACATGAGTTCGATAAATTAAGGTAATAATATGATGAACAGCTGATGGTTTGTATTTATATTTTATAGCTTATATCGGTGTTATCAAATTGGCAGCAGCCCATGTAGGCCGGATACAAATTTAATTTATAAAATTATTATTATTTCAGTCTTTTACATAACGTGAAAGGTTTTTAGATGTTAGCAGTGGTCTTAGAGGATACAAAACACGATTGCCTGCTGCCAGCCGGTCATATCCTCACATACACTATTATCGTAAGTGATAACTGAGTCCAAATATTTGAACCTCCTCACCCTATCAAACGTGTAGTGATCACTCCTAAAATCTGCTGTGCCATTGTCCCTATATCCAGTGATCATGTATTTTGTTTTGGACTCATTGATTTGGAGTCCAACATATGTCATCTGTATATGCAAGCACCTGATTGAATTGCCGATATAAGATGTTGTTTCAGTTTTACGAAAGATATACTCCAACATGAGATTCAAAAGTATCGGGGACAGAACATCTCTGTGCCGAAGACCGAAATAACTGCAAAAGCCCTTGATAGCATGTTCTCAACTTTAACAAAGCATTGAAACTACGTCACTGCTATTCTACAAAATCGTACCAATTTTGTTGGCATTCCTAGGTATCCAAGGGGAGACCATAAACTCTCTCGATTGATCAGTCTAGGCCTGCCTGAAATCTAGGAACATCATCCGCAGCGAAAATACTTGATCAGTGACTGATCGGTTCGGCCTCAAACCTCCTTGACCAACGCTCCACAAACTTGTATGTTATGGCAAGAAGGGCTATACCGCGATAATACTCACACTTCAAGCGGTATCTGTTTTTGAAGATGGGGCATATAGTGACCATATTTCCATTCGTCAGATATAACTTCGCTTCGCCATACTAATCGAATAAGCTCGAAAATACAGTTCCACAAAGTATCCCCACCGAATATCAAGAGCTTCGAATTAATCCACCCCAGGTGAGCGATTTCGTTTTATATTCTGCATAGATTTAGTGAATTCCTCATGGTATGGATCCTCAGTGCAAATCTCTGTTTTTATTTGAGGTGCCGGTAATCTTTTTAAAGAAATTACGCAAACTTCACTCCTTGCTAAGGTTGTTGTACTGTCAGAATTTCGGCCGTCCGCCAGTCTAGCTTCTTCCGTCTACAAATCCGCCTAGCTGCCCTCCTATCAATAGCAGCCTTGCTATTCCTCGCGATTATGAGACATTGTTGCACTTCACTATGAGCAATATTTTATTGTCCGAACTGCAAGACGACACTAGTTATCAAATCAATCATCTTGAATCTGACTGTCACTATACCTAAAGTATGTTGACAACCGAAGTTTTAAGTACCTGCCAGACAGAGTTCACAGTCAATTAGGTGGTAATTAACTCCTTCAAAGTCGTAATTTACAGAATATATGTTTCAAATAATGAAAATTTGAGCTAATTTTAATAATTATTGCATGCATGATTTCATACTACAAAATTATTTTTCTAGAAATTCTGTGTCGAATTTAGTCCTTAATTACACAGTTTGGGTTTAACTCAAATTTCTAAATTCGTTCAATTTTTCAATTCATTAGTTCTCGAATTCTAGGATTTCAATTGTCTATATAAGTAAGGATAATTCTTATTAATTATTTTTTCAAAATTATTAAATTAATTTGGAAAGTTTTCGATGTACATACTTAAATAATTCGGATCTGAAACATCGAAAAAATTAACTACTAACGTGTTAATGTATGAATATTGAAAGATATGAATTGATCACCGTCATTGGTAATGTTGTTGTTTACTAGTTGCAGCCAACTAAAATGAACTTGACCGAAACGTTATTTAATTATTTTGATAAACGGGTAAAAATTTGATCAAAAATTACCTAATCATCGAGCAATATAGTAAAATAGTGAAATTGTATACATCTTGAATAAATATTATTTGGTAATTGTTTCTTAAAATTAGCTTAATTGAATTTATTAAATGGTAGAGTAAACACAGCAGCAAATTTTCACAATATCTTAGCCTTAGTCGGCTCAAAACAACTAACATTCTTTTTTATTTCAAATTGCAAGTTTTTCACTATGTAGAATTGGGAATCGATGTAAGGTTTACAGTAGGACAGAACTCAGGATTAGTTATTCTAATATTCTAGTCTTAGTCTTGGAACTCAGTAAAGAATGTAAGCTGAAGGATAGCCAATAATAAACCGATTTATTACAAAGCTCACTTGAGAAGCAACATGTTGATTGATATGAAACTTGTACTATAAGGTAGCGGTTGACTATTTAACATTAGTATAACCAAAATTAAAAATAAAAAATTCATTAAATGAAATGTTTTTACAAAAAATTTTCAATTTCGGTGGGGTCGGTCCTAATCTTAAATACCTAATTTGTGAATAAACACACAAGATACACTTAACAGTTACTCCATCAACAAGATACACAAACAAAAATATTGTGTACATACATATTGTATATAACCGGGAAATTAACCAACCACAAAAAAATTGGATAATAACCGAACACACAAAAAAATAACCGGCATTACAAATTGCGTCATCAAAACATAACGCAACGCAAGACCTATAATGTCATGACGGCAACAGACAATAGAATCTCGCTGTATTGTACTGTACAGCAAATTGTGTACATAAAATAATTTTCAATATAATATATTTCATAAACACGATATAAAATATTGTGTAGTGTGTAATGTGATGAACAAATAAAATGATTAAAATGTTATTGCACTTACCTCACTGTTATTATTCGTATTATCACCATTCTCTGTATTATCCATGATTGTTGTGTGTGGTGTGTATGTTGCTCTGTTGTGTGTTGGTTCACAGATTTTTTTTTTTAATTCACTAGCACTCTATAAAAATTATACAAATTCTTATATATTCTATACAATATATATATACATATACATATATATTATATATATATATATTAAATATACAAATATTTTATTTTAATTTTAAACCAGAAAAAAAATATACAAAAAAAAAACAAATCACTTGATATTAAAAATGAAAACTACTATAAATAGTTGACATTCTGACATGTTTTTGTTATACGGCGAAAAGCTGACATGGCAGAACCAAATAAATTAACATATTTTTGTTGTACTTTTTATTAATTTTATTTGATATAACGAAAAAAATCGGAATAATGAAACAGACAAAAAAAAATACGCACCGCTATTTTACCATCTAATTATTTTATATTATTGTACATAATATACATACTATATACTCTTCTTTCTTAAATACACATTCAAAAAAAAATTATATTCTTGCTTTTTTTTTAGTATTTTGTATGATTTATTATTCTAAACAAACACATAATTTTATTTATTTATATATTATTTTAACTATTTAATCGAGTATTTTACAAATGATTTTAAAATTCAAACAAATTATTAATTTATTTAACTAGGAATAAAAAAATAAATAAAAAATTTCTACTTTTCTTGTATTTTTTATACACACTCGAGTTGTTTCTTCAAAATCTACTGTTTTTGATATTTGATGGTTCATTTTTTTAAACCAATTAGATGTTATGAATGGTCGAAAATTGGTTGCGTGCCGAAGTTTCTTTTAGTTGCGTTGTTTCGGTGTGGCGTAACAGCATATTTAGGTGTGAAATGGATGAGTACATATTTCGTACTACCTGTGTTCCGCGGAATTTGTATTTAATTTCGAATTACATTTTAAAGATATATACATACATATTAGTCCTTATATTTACGCATACAATCTTGAATGTTGATATATTTTAAAACATCAGCGAACTGATCTAATCAAAATAAGATTTTCCTAGGCAATTTCACATATAAATGAATCTAGCGACAATTTAATGAAACAAATATTTATTATATATGTAATACTAAAAAAATTTAACCAAAAAGGTTGATATTTTAAGCGCAAATACAAAATGTAGACCTTCACTTTTAGAAGACCTTTATCTTCCTCAAACATGTGAAATGACGAAAATATAAATAAAGAATGAATATCCACCCGTTCTAACATAATTCTTAAAAAGGAATAATATCTAATAATATGTCTTTTTATATGCCTTTTCATCAACCCAACCATCTGTAAAAAATATGAAAACAATCACCACCTCAATTCACCACAAATCTGTGTTAAGAGCATTAATGTTTGACAACCACTGGAATTCAAATATAAATTTTTCATTCATCGTTACTGTCAAAGTGTCAAACGAAGTGTCAACAATTCTCGCCCACCATATACATATTCCACAACACAAAAAAAATGAAATTAACCATAAAAGTTCTTAAAGGTGATGAATGCCATGTCGATGTATGTATAGAAAGCCGTATATAAATCATCATTTAACTATAATATTATCCAATTTGCTAGGTTCAAGAGTCTACAACAATCGCTCGAGTCAAGCAGAACATTGAAATTCTTATGAATATTCCGATAGGACACCAGAAACTCGTGTACAACGGCAAAACATTGCTCGACAACAAAACCATTGGATTCTATCCGAGTGTTAAAGATGGCTCAAAACTTATGTTGGTGGTAAAGAAACCAGAATCCCTACACGACACAATGCTCAAATACTTCAAGAAGTACTACGATGAGGTGCAATCGGAGCGATTGGCTAAAGAATTTATGCTCGATTTTGAAGCGAAAATTAAACATTACAGTCTAGATGATTTGGAACGTGTGGCAGGGCAGTGTTTGGCCCAAGAAATAAAATAATTTTGTACATATATATAATTATTATTTGTAATAAATAAAATAAGGGAAATCCAAGAATTTTATTCACCACCAACAATAATAAATAATTATTTATTCACCACAACTGTCAAATTTATATATTTTTTGTTGTAAATTCGGTGGTCGGCTGTCAAACTACGACGACAGCTACCAACAGTAGTGTCGCGCAGTACAAAGAATCGAGAAAAAGTAAAGAATTTTCCCTTGAAAATAAAGAAAAGCGGAAAAATTATTTAATAATATATTGTGTAATAAAAATGTTAGTTTAGTTTAAATAATTTATATAGAAATATACGAAATGGATATTGATATACGTGCTTTAGAAGAGTCTGTGATTTTATTTTATCGATCGGAGGCACCCCAGCAAGCAGCTGCCCACGAATGGTTAACCCAGGCCCAGTGTAGCCCGCAAGCATGGCGTTTCGCCTGGGAATTAATGCAACAAGGAAAGGTTCGTACGTGCTAAACACTTAATTTAATTCGCATTTTATCATTCGCTATCTATTCCAGCCATGTGAGGTCCAGTTCTTTGGTGCGACAACACTACATTCGAAGCTGATGAAATACTGGCATGAAATACCGAAAGAAGCGCACGAGGAATTAAAACAAAAATTGTTAGAGACCATCGTAAACTTTGGCAATGGACCTAAATTAGTATTAGACCGTTTATGTATTTCGGTGAGTACACATCCTCATCTATATACACTCTTGCTCGATATTTATCATGAATTTATTTTCAGTTAAGTGCATTTATAGTGCATATGCTCTCCGAATGGCCAACTGCTATAGAAGATGTAGTGAATACGTTTAAAAATCAACAAATTCCAAATCTAAATGAAAATGCTCAAATGTGGATCATGATGGAAATCTTGTGTGGAATTCCTGAAGAGGCCAATGCGATATATACATCAGTGGCTCGGGTTAATATGCAAATGGAGATCAATACGCGTGCTCCGTTTGTAATAAACACCGTAAATGAGTATATTATTGCGGAAACCGAGTTAAATTTGAGTGGCGATGACATGACCACGGTGCTAAAGGCAGTGAAATGTGTTGCAGCTTGGATTAAACACTGTGGAATCCCGCTAGATGGATGCCAATTTATAGTCAATTCTTTGCTCAAATTAATTAACAAATGTTATTGGCATAGTATAGAGAGCGACGGCTGTATGTCGGCCGAAGCCAATGAACTCTCGGATGTATGTCTGGAAACGTTACATACGATTATGGTGCAGCCGGATGCTCATCGATACTCCAATTCTGCCCTGCAATTGATGAAAATGTGTCTTGATTCACTGACGCAGATCACACAAGCTGAATGGAAAGAGAATAATTTCAATGAAGACATAGCTGTAGGGATCTACAATTTAATTATCTCATCGATCGAATGTCATTCTAGGCTGTTATTGGCCGGGTTGGCCACTGAAAGTGCAGAACATAAATCTCTTTACATGCGTCTAATCCAAATTGTGCTCGAATGTACAGATAAACCGGGCATTTATCCAGTCGAAGAGTCTTGTAGTACTCTGGCCATGGGATTTTGGTACATGTTGCAGGATGAAATACTATCGATGGGAAGTGCTGAGCAGCGGACACAGTATTTAGAACTAATCAAACCCCTGTATACACACCTGACAAAAATTTTAGTTAGAAAATCCCAGCACCCAAATGAAATTCAACTGGAACGCTGGAGCCTCGATGACATGGAATCGTTTCGTTGCTATCGACAAGATATAGCAGACACTCTAATCTACTGTTACGAAGTGCTGGGTGATGAAATTTTAGGGATATTCTCGCTGCTATTCGAAGAAGCGTTGCTCTTTATCCAGAATGACATAAACGAGTGGCCAAAGCTAGAGGCGAGCATATTCTCATTTCATGCAATTGCCGAACACTTGGATGCATCCGAGTCGAAATATCTTCCCAAATTTATCGAGATTTTAGCCGAACTTCCATACAAAAAGCTAAATTCTAAAGTGTTGGGTACAGCACTGGAAGTAATCGGAGCTTATTCCGAATGGTTTAAAGAAAATCCGAGTTATATTCGACTGGCTATTGAATTACTGGTCAAAGGACTTAATTCGACTAAAGCGTCTCAAGCCACCCTAGGATTAAAAGATTTGACTCGAGAGTGCCAAAAACAGATGAAGGAGTATGCTGAACCGCTCCTTGATGCATGTCAACAATTGCTCAATGGCGGACAGCTAAAATCAGCTGAATCCATTCGCCTGATGTATAGTGTAGGTAAGCTAATGAGTATGCTTCCCGCGGATAAAATCGCCATCTGTTTGGATTCAATGGTTTCGCCGTGCTTTAAGGAAATGTACATGATTGCTGAAGTGGGCACAATCACGGAATCGTCTCGAATCCGAATCATGTACTGTCTAAAAATGATTTCTACGCTATTCTCATCCCTCAACACCAATACGGATGAGGAGAATCCCGAACAGTCTTCATCAAATGCGGCGGCTTCGTCAGGCCAAATCCAACCCGTCCTCATCGTGATGGAAAAAACGATGCCCATATTCAAGAAAATTTGTGACATTTTCATAAATGACGAAAGAGTGATCGAGGAGCTGTGCAATGCACTCCGTTACGCAGTGTTAAATCTGTTGAATGATGTTACGCCCATGTTACCTGATATTTGCTACCTAATTTTAAGTATGTTTCGGACCAAGTGTCCCCCGAAGGCGATGGATATAGCTCGGATATGTATACGAGTTTTCTACAAACAGGACCAATTCAAACAAACGATGCAAGAGCTTTTCTACAGTATCGTTGATGAGATTTTCAAACGGTTCGACCAAACGGACAAAAATCAATTCTCTGATATTTCGGATGTGGTGGAATCGTTCTATGCGTTTCATGCACAAATTTTAAAAAAACTTCCAAACATTTACCAAGAGACGAACATCGATTGTAAAAAGCTCATGATGTATGCCTCGATCGCGATCACACTTCCCGAAAATGGCCCCGTCAAATATGCGATCGCATTTATATCACATTTTATACTACAGTCCCGGAATTATCCTAATATGACGAGTACGGTGCTCGAATATGGGGAGAATTTAATCCGCACCACAATCCTTTGCATAAGTGAGATAACGCCACGATCGCAGGTAGATCTATTCGCTGATACTTTCCTATCGATCAATAAAAAATATCCGAGTGAATTGATCGCATGGCTTAAAGTATTAGAAACACCAAATTTTCCGAACGGTAATACAACTCCGGACGAAAAGCAATCGTTTATGAAAGCCGTAATACGCGAGAAAGTGAACAAACGACTAATTCAATCACAAATTCGAGAATTTGCGCTCAAATCACGCGGATTAATCGAAAAAGCATAAGAAAATAAATGGCCCAAACAATCCCAACAAGTTTTCTAAACGTTTTTTTTTTTATGTTCGTTGGGTTGTATTTGGGTCCCATTCATCTCATCAATAAATAGAAACAAAAATCTGTCTTTTATTATTTTTTAAAGCTTTTATCTCTCAATTATGAATGTATTTTCATCAATGTAATAAAAATAAAATTTACAAAATATTCACTCAAATGTTTTGAGTATTTTTTTTTTCTTGTAGAAGGGATGTAGTGTTTTTAAGTAAGTTTAGGCTGATATAATTAACAAAAATTTCATTTTATTCTTTTGAATACTTTTATTTCAATTAATAAAATGAACAGTTCATCTTTAAAGGTTTGCAAAATCAAAAATAAAACGAGTTATTTGTTGTATTTGCACTCAAAATTATGAGAATTAAATTATTTTACTTTATAGTGGCGATACCATCGATGAAATACCCAACTAGAAAAATAAGCGCTTATCGCGAACTATCCGAGCTATTGCTGTGTCTTCGGCGGCGAATAGGACTGCGGGATCTTTGGCGACGTCGTGGACTACTCCGGCGTGGTGGAGATCTACGTCTGAATCTAGGCGGTGATCGCCAACGAGGTGGTGGACGATAATTCATTCGCATTGGGGGTGACATTCGCCGCATTGGGAGTCTCTGTTTTGGTAGCAATACAGGGGCACATGTAATTTCGTGGCCATCTATTTGGCCTCCGTCCATGTGTTTCATTGCATTCTCAGCATCGTCAGGATTCGCGTACTCAAGATAAGAGAATCCGCGTCCACTACTGGGATGGAATTTATCGTGTGGGAATTCAACATGTTTCACCTCACCGTACACACTGAATATTTCATATACATGCTCTCGAGTTACGTTGCGAGTTAGACGCCCGATATGTATACGTGTGGGTCTTGGAGTGATTGAACGTTCCTTCTTACGCCTTCGCGGTGAACTTGATTTTGAGCGAACACGGTCACGATCCCGAGACCGATCTAATGATTTTCTGTTATCCTTTTCCTTTTCACGATCAACACTACGTCTCGATTTGTTATCTCGCGAACGACCTCGTGAATCTTTACGCTCCTTATCTCGGGCATTTGACGACTCTTTGACTGGACTCTTTGAATGCGATACGGATTTACGTTTATTGCGGCGATCACCACTCGATGAGGATGACGATGAGCTGGAGCTAGATGATGACGAGCTGCTTGAACTGGATCGCGATTCCGACGAGGATCTTGACGAACTGGAGTCCGAAGAACTGGCGATACAAACCGGTGTTTTTAGATTACTTATATATAAGATATAACAAATTTAAGAAATATTTACCTAGCACTACTATCACTGCTGCTCGATCGACTTCCTCTTTTCTTGCGTTCCCGTTCACGGCCCCGGCCGCGTTTTTTATCCTTATCCGAGTCTGCCGATGGCGACATGTCCCTAGCCCTAAAATATTACAATTTTGAATCAAATATTTTTATCCACTCGTTAATTACTTACATTTTATAAACTATTAACTATAGTAATTCGTTATTAATTTACCAAAATTGAATTAATTCCTTTTATTAATCGGCTAAAATACTTTGGGATGCTTTCCTTTCAAACGATTAAAAATAAAGCAAGATGGCTGACAATTTGACATATCCAGTCGACGGCAAAAAACAAATTTTTACTAATCTGCGAGACATCTATTATCTGATATTGAAAACTCATCCGGTTAAATCGGTAAATATTCTTTTAAACTTATGTATGTATTTAATTAAAATATTATATGTAACATAAAATTAATCACATTTTAACACTATTTAATTTCTTTTCGCATAGTTTAACGATATAACTTTGGTTTGTTTGCTCAGCCTGTTTTCGAATTTTTTTAATATCATTCAACCGATTGGTTTGAACCGCAAGTAAATACGCGGTTTTAAGTTGACCGCAGACGATATGGCAATTGATTTTAACGGATTTATCGATGATTAGCTTCATAAGATTTTCAAATGAAGATTTAATTTGCATTCCATAAGTGTCGACAGCGATTTGAATTGATAGAGCAATGATTTCGTCGCAGTTGAGACTGTCCATCCCATTATTACTTTTCATGCAGTCAATTAATTTTTCAACTTCTAGGATGCGATTGTTACCAGCTAGGTAACGGGCAGTAATGGCATATATTTTATTGCTGTTTAAATTGAAATCCTGGATTATGCTGAAAATAGAATCAAATAAGGTTTGATTGGTTCAAATTCGCTATTTTATTCGATAAGTCTTGCTCAGTTTTTTCTTACAAATTAAAAAAACCACGTTTACTCACCGATACACTAGCCCGAAACCTTCCTCGATATTCTTCCCGCACACGAGCACCAGCACGCATAGTTGTACTTTCTCCTGAACCGAATTAAACAATGTCGGTATGTCAGCCACTGCACAATTATAGTCCATAAATATTGTCGATAACACCTTGATAATGTTGATGCCGCCACTCTCGCATCCGTACAAAAATTTAGTAATTTCAATCTGCCGTAAAATCGTATTGATATGATTATTGAGCGTCTTCGAGTCGAGTTTCATGATAAAAGTAACGTCACAACTCGATTTACTTCCGCTCACACTACTTATTGTACTTGTACTTGTGTTCATCGACACTGTAGGATTTGTTTTAATCTCGACCCATTGACACAATTCTAATTCGGTTTGTAAATGTTGCTGCGCATTATTCAAGTGATGCAGATTATTTTGCAGTTCCTTAAATGTCTGGCAGTTTATTGAAAAAAATTTTACGCACGTCATACTAGCCCGAACTGGATCGTTTAACAGCATCTGAAGTTGATATAACGAGTTCAACATGCCTTTGGATTCAAGAAATCGACACGTTTTTATGATGTAGTCACGCCAAATAACTAGCGTATCACTATATTCGATCATTAGTTTTATGATTCGTGGCATTTGGCCGGATTTTAAATGCGACAGGAATATCGTGGCGATAAAAATATCCGCCTCACATTTTTGGATGAGTATATAGGTTAGGGCCGAGTTAAGCTGTTTATGCTTGATCAGAAATTTTATAATATCGGTGTGAGAACCATAAGTGGTAAGATAATACATGGCCTCCTCGTAGTACCGGGATAGTGTGATCTTTTTACCACTTTCGGGGTTCGGGTTTGTTTTTGAAATTTTTGTTGTGCTCACATAATTCCCTTGTGCCGTTTGTTTAAGCGTTTCGAGTGTGTTCATAATATTTATAGCCGGTTCATAGTTTGGAATGTTATAGTCGCGATTATTATTCAATTGCTGCGATTTTAGTGATGCATTTGAGTTTATTGCGGATTTCGCACGTTCAAGTGTAGTGGCCGACATGAAATTTGACGATCGATAATTTTGTTCCATGTTTTTAATGATCTCGTATAGAAGTGGAGGACTTTTTTGTGGCCGTTTCACTATAGTGACATGCTCATCCAAATTATCGAGGAGTTTAGCAATGCTTGTGGCGAGATCCGTATCTAGCATGTTTATTATTTTAGTGTTGTTCTCGTCAACGGTGAGGCGAACCATGCAGTGTGTGAATTTTTCTCGCGCCGTCTCGTAGCATCCTGATCGGAGACATGATATGCCCCAGGCTGCCATCACACCTGTATTGGTGAGCCCACATTTGAGTGATAGCTCGAGAGCCAAGTTCCATTTTTCGGCCAACACTAAATTGTCACATAGTTTGCGAATGCTTATACTGCTCAACGGTTCCATGGGCAGTAAATATTGACAATCATTTTGAACGATTGTTAGGAGCACTTCGACATGGTCGATCATTTCGCTGCACTCGATTGATGATTCACTCCCATATACTTTCGCCGCCAAGGCCAAACAGTGAAGTAATCGCGTGACAAATATATAGTCAATCTCGGGATTTGTATATCCGTTACGAATCGGACGCAGCAGAGACACAAATTTGCGACAGTGATGCAACAAAAATTGTGAGTATTCGTTCGACTTGGCATGATTTGAGAGAATCGATAGGCAGAGCGGTACACTCGGCGCAAATTCATAACTAAATTCTTCGCGCACAATGTTGTCATGTTTTAAATTCCCATACAATTCCCAAAATTGAAATTTATTCGATTTTCCAGTATCCTCGTCGGTGTTGTCATCTTTAAATGAAATGTCCGGATTTTCGTTCAGTGTCGTATTCGCAATTTCAGTTTGCCTATAGCAATCGTCGCAGAACCGAACGAATATATTGTCGTACATATTCGGTATTTTCATTCGGTTTATCGAACACGAATGGCATACAACGCGTCCACATCGGCGACAATGGTGCCGTCGTGTAAGTAACGTAAATATCGATCGTTTACAACACATGCATAGCGATGTATCACTATCGATGATCCAACTTTCTTTGGCCGGTGGTGTTTTTGGCATGACGAACATTTCAATTCGACTCGAATCAATACTCAGCATAGATTGTGATAATGAATTAGAGAGCAGATCGGTTAGGGAATTATTTTTACCGATTATGATACGAAAATCGAGTGATTTAGTGGCGTAAATTCTCAGCAATAGATCAATGCATTCGTTACTGATGATATTTGCGTGTATATAATCGACATTATCGTGCAATCCGTCTATACTTCCGCTCGTCATATTCTTCCGATAATACTGAATTATATCGTAGCCGAAATTATTCACATTCGAATCGCATATCTTACATTTCGCATTTGGTGCGATCAATTTCCGAACCGCAACGATAACTTTTTGCAAGAGATCAAATTTTGAATTCATCAAAAATTGTTCGATAATCAGTAGCGGCGAATTAAATAGCAAAAATAGATTATTGATATTATCGTAGCTCAAATTGAGCAATATTTCGAAAATGTGCAATGAGATGATTATGTTGCTGTAGCCGTAATCATTGTAGTAGCGATCGTTTGATTTTAGATATTCAAGCAAATATTTTATGATGTAAATGTTTTTAATTTTGAGCAAATTTTTTTTATAAAATTTTAAAATAATATCGGCCGGGAGGTGCTCAATAATTTTAAGAAAATTTTGAACATTTTGTAAATCATAATCATTATTGTAGTTATACTCGAAGAGCTTGGCTGAGAATAGACTAATAATTTTCTTGAATTTTAGAGCATAGTTCGTTAACGTATGGATTGTGCACCACTCGAGCAGAAGCACAAAATTATTTTTGATTAACAATTTCTCGATAATTATCTCGGGTTGATTTTCCGACAGCTCAGATACAGTTTTCCAATTCATATTCAGTGCTGTACTAATTTTATTGTAAATATTAATCCGAATCGAGAATTGATTCAATTGCGATTTTAAATTTTTATCTAACTCGATCAAATGTCGATCGTATCGAATTAAATTCACATAATTATTAATTAATGTTATATTTTCAATTTGATAAATATTTTTTATAAGAATATCACATTTATTGTTAATATTTGTTATTTTTTCAATCAATGGGAAATTTGCGTGTGGATCCTGATCGATCAGTTTTGCCACAATAATATCGATTAAATTGCTTAACTCGCTGAATTGTTTTAAATGTTGTAAAATTTTTAATTTCTCGGGTAGCTCAATCGTGCGATCGAGTAAAAATTTGGACACGACTTTATTAAAACTAATACTATCCCAATTTAATACTGTTAGGTATTTGTTTTCGTTGCGAAATAGACGCGCTAATTTACGAGTAGTTTTTAATTGGACGAAATTTTGAAATAAATGCGAATTTTTTACGATCACTTCGTCGCCCAGTTCGACACCGAATATATTCGCCAACAAATACGAGATTAATATATTTTTGTTGTTTACGTAATTTATAATTTTCGGATCATTTAATTCGTACAAAATTTCCGCCTCATCTGGTTCACAAAACTCGCCAGTATACAAACGATTACTAAGCTCACAAAAATCTATATTCTCTAGCAATTTAATTTCCACACGATCGACACAATTAATCGCGATAACATAGATCAAGTTAAAATTCATCAGACTTACAATCTCCTCAATTTTTTCCACTTCAACCTTCTGCACAAATACAATCTCACCAATTTTTCGATTAAAATCTACATTCAACAACTCATCCAAATTTAATACGCGCTCATCCCCAAACCAATGCAACAGTTTCATACAATTACTATAAAAATTATTAATTTTCATTAATAAACTATACGCGTTACTATTTAATACTAGCACATTACTATTATCACAATTATTATTCGCGTTAATAAACCGTTCAATCTCCAGCTGATTTTCTAACGTTACCAAATCAAACGAATACACCTCATTAAGTAACAATGTTTCAACTGTTACATTGTCATTTGGCCGATATTTTTTATACACACACAAATTTTCAATAATTCGCTTAACAAACGAATAATAACCGATATTATCAAATCGACCAATTTTATTGTCATTCGAATCATTATCACAATCATTGAGATTATAGTATTTGTTAATTAGATTATAGAGGATCAAACAAATATCGTAGCTGGTCGATAGACTAAGCATAATATCGATTATGTACGAAATTTGTAATCGATCACCAATGTAGTATCGTAAAAACGAATAATTATGACGATGCTTAGCGAGCACATCGAATACATCCGATGATTGTGTGATCCGATGCAGATTTATAAAATTCTCAATTATATTCGTAATTTTTGTTACCTCGAGCCCAATTGCGGCAGCATTTTTAATTATCTGTATCGTAGATTGTCCGGGTGGGCTGTTGTTCAACATAATCGGTTGCTCTAGAATATTTCGAGCTCTACTACTACTACTACTACTCGTTTGTACTATAGAATTTGATAAATCTTGTTCGTCGTATTTTTTAAATACTTCTGCTAGTTTTAATTTAGTTTGAACAAAATGATCAGTTAGATAGATTTCGTTTGAGAGCGTTGTCGATTCCATTTTAAATTTCTGAAAGAATATAAAACACAATGTAAAGTTAAATAAAATTACGTTTTGTTCATTTGAAGGATGGTTCGATGATTTTTAAGGTTTCGTTAATAAAATGAATGTGATTAATTGGCGCCCAACGTGGGGCCACGTATTATTTGATCATATGTTATGCAGACTGTTGTATGAATTACAGATAAGAATACAAAACCGAATAGAACTGCAAATATAGCGACACCACACAGTGCACTTATTATCGCATTCAATAACAAACATTAAACCAAGTCAACATCGATAAACAAATTTGTTGCAATTGTAATATAAACAAATAAGTCGTATCAATATTTTCTAAACGATTATACACCAAAAAACTATAAGACAAAATGTTATTTGTTATTTTAATATTTGTGCTCACTAAGTTTGTGCACGCATTTTGGCCTCAAGATCAGGAGATCCGATACCATGCTGAAGAGACCATTAATTTATTCGATTTGCTTAACGACAATAGTACCACCGGATATGTGTAAACGTATCACTTACCTTAATTATTTGCCTCACCGTTGTAAAATCACCCCGATTCATACATATCACGGCTAAAGTTTCGACCGAACTTAACATTTTCACAATTATATTATTCGAACTATTAGATGATTTATCGTCATTATGCTGATCCTGGCAGCAGTATTCCGTTAAATCAGATTCACCGACAACAATAGCTTCGGCATTCGATGAAGTTGTATTATTATTGTTTGGATTATTAATTTTATCACTTCCAGATCGATGAAGTGATCGTCGCTTCCTTGGCTTCACACGACGATATTTCAACATTTTATTTTCATCTCGTTCATCTTCATCATCACTGCTGTTATCGGGGGGACGTTCGGCTATTTTATACGGACTCAGAATATATTTTATATTATTATTTTTGATTACAATGCTAGGATCACTAGCTAAACTTAGTTCATTGGTCGTTTTATTCGCGAAAATTGAGAGCCTCCAAAGCCCGTCGCTTATGTATCCGATTATGCGATTGAAGCGTTCATTTAAAGTCGCATCACCGATCTGATATTTTTCGAAATGTTTGTTCTGCGTTATGATAAAATCGAGCGACGTGAGGATTTTCTCGAGGACCGCTATTTTAGAGCACAAAAAACGATTGTATTCGGTTCGCATGAATATCAAAACGAAACAACTCTCCAGGAGTTGGATAAAATTCGAGAAATTATCGATCAGGCGAAATTTTTTCTTTATCACATTGAGATTGTCCGTTACGATTGTAAGGTAATGTTCCGTGGTATCATCCCACTGCATGATTTCGATATATTTTGATATGATTACGAACTCATTATAGATCTCAAGCTCGGATTTGGTCTGCCGGGTGGATACTTTCTGCTTGTATTCGAAATGTTTTGTGATGCAGTCGGGCACATGTCGATTCTCCAGTATATTGATGTCGACCTTTCCTAGAAGCTCGATTATATTCAATTCGTTCACCAATTCAGTGAGTATAGTTCGCGTATCGTAGGCTTTCGCCGATTTTAGAATTACATTGGTCAGGATGTGCATTTGCCTCGAAATTTCATGGTAATAAGATTTTAAGGGTTCATCAAGCAAATCTGGATTAATTTTTGGCAACATGGCTTTTATTTGATTACGTATAGTCCGAATATTTATACTGTATGTACCTTCATTGTTTAGTAAGTAGATCACCTTACAAAACAATAATTTATTGTAAAATTCTGAGCCATCCATTGATGACTCATCCACCCCCGATTTAATAAATTTCTCAACAAAATGTTCATGTTTTCGGATAGCATTCAGCACTATTGATTCAATATTTAACACGTTTTTAGAGTCAATGTAGCATTTTGTTAAGATTTTATCTAATTGCTCGATCAAACTAAATTGCCTCGAAGCTAACAGGACCAAGTACAAGTTTAACACAAACTCTTCATGTTCCAGATTGGTTTTACTTAAAATCTCACTAAAATGAAATTTCTGATCAATTATTTCACTGCACGCCGATAAAAGCGAATAGAATTTATCGTAATTATTCGAATTTCGGGCTAAATCCGTTAATATATTTACACAAAGCAATTCACACTGGTCACGAACTTCTTCGCTTTGCGCTTTTGTGTTTAGCCAATTTTTCACCAACTCCCACGTAATAAATGGATTATTATATAGGTTACGCTTCAGTTCATCCCAGTTAATCGTAATTCGATCATTGTTCACAACGAAAATCGCCTAAAGTAAATACAACAAAAAAAACAAAAATGAAATTGAAACTCAAAAAATTTTCCATCCATCTCAACTTACATGCTTTAAATCTGGATATAATACCGTAACATCATTGCATTCATCCATCGTGTGTAATTCATTTAGGTCATTTGATTAAAATGTAATAAAATGCAATAATAATTATCATAATTTCTTTATTTAATTTTTATAATTTTTTCAATAAACAAGCTTATATGATTACAGACTTATCGCATCGACCATTCACAAAACAACACACAAAATGACAAAATAATAATAAAAAAAACAAAGTGACAGAAAATAGTTGTTATTGTTGTTGTTTTTGGCTGTCAACATAGTTTAGCTATTCGCCGCGTGTATGATATGATTTTGGTTGCGATTTTTTACAGAATGGTATAATAAGTGGTCGAATATTTAAATGAAATGTCAAAATGCGGTAAAGATTTTTGACATAACAATTCCTTGCCGAAATTGCGTCGAACATGATAGATCAACGAAAACGCAGGCTTACTGAAGAGTCCGGTGATTGCTCCACAGGTTAGTTTGTAAAACTGTAAAACTGATTTGGCCTATATATTTTATACTTTTCTCGTTAAACGCAGATACCGATTCTGATTATTCAGATGTAGAGCCAGCTACAAAACGTAGGAGGGCCGACGAGCTGTTTGAAGAATTACGATTGTGGCGAGAGGCCCGAGAAAAGTTTCGAATAGAATTTATGGATTTGATGCGATCATATAATGAAAAGGTGGATAAGTTGGCGGAAATGTTATTAAAAAATAAAACAAGATTTGATTTGGGTGATAAATAAAATTTATTTGAACGTTTAAAATCTCTTCATCAATCTTCTTGGGTATGACCGTTACAAAACCGCATTTTGCGATAATGTAACGAGATAAATTATGTTTAAAAGGCTTTTCGTCGCACACGCAACAAATTAAAAAAAATTTGGCCATCTACGTTTAGTTTGAGGGGAAATATGTACTTTCAATACTTTTTGATATTTGGTGGTGAATAAATTATTAAGTTTACAGTAGCCTAGTACTCTGTAGTCATATGATTTACGACCGTAAATAATGTACATACATATGTATTTTTGAAATTTTCAATTATTTATTGAATTTATATTTATTTATAACTCATTATCTACTAACATTAATTCAGTCTTATTTAACCATTATACCAGTAACATAATTAAAGAATGCACATGCTCAACTTATGTCCGTGCGTGTCTCATCCATCATCTGTCACCGCATATTCGCAGAACGAGTATAACGACACAACCGAGTGCAAATCAACTCGCAGTTGTGTCGAAATTTTGTGTTGGGGTTGTGATAAATAAAATAATTCGTGAATTCTAAAATAAAATGCTTATCTAAACTGTATAAAATAAAATAAATATCTGATTAATCCATAGAAAATCTCGTATCTGTGCTGTGGGTGCCTTTAGTGCGTACAACTACAAATACAGAGTTCCCAAAATAAAAAAAAAGATGACAAGTTGTATGACAGTGACATAAAAAACCGTGTAAAGTAAATAAAATATTTATTTTTATGTCTACCTAGCGTCAAATCAACAATTAGTTTTTCGTTTCGGGTTTAATTCAAAATTATAGTTATAATTTCCTATAGATAGTAAATAAATAGTGTGTGTGTGAGCTGTGTGTTGTGCGAAACATAACCTAATTAGTGAGATATACTCGCAAACAAACATCTCAAAGATGACCGATAAAACTCCTACAACATTTTCCCTGCTACTGGATCCAGATACATACGATCCGGATACAGTGGACTTGAAACAAGACAAAGAGGCTCGCGACTATTGGTTCGATTGTTTCAAACAGTTGATTAAGAAATTTTCGATAAAGGCGGCTGAAAGCCAAAATAGCGATCCGTCAGCCGAAGAACGGGCCGAACAATTTTACCATGATTACAAAGATAAAATCGAGAGATTAAAGAATAACGAGGAGTATGTCAATTGAATTATAACGAATTACGAAGATGCTAATTAGATTTCTGAATAAAATATGATTTTCGTTTTTTTTTTACAGAATAATCGATCGGCTGACAATACGAACGCTACTGGATATGAATGAAACGGGTTTGAAAAACTATGGGTTTGATGACCCGTGGAAGAAGCAAAAGGAGTATGAAAATAATGTCTCGATTGGATTACTTAAAACTCGGTTAAACGAAATTGATCAACTGCATGATGATGCGAGATGGATAGAACTGTTTCGAGGTGTACTAGCTGGTATGTCGGAATGACCAATGTTAAATCGTACCGGTGATTAGTTGCTAGGAAGAAACAATATGTAGTTTTAATTTACAGTTTATTGTTTAGTTACAAATATTGATAAATTCGTTGTGGTTAAAGCTTCGCCACATGAATGGTGATAATTATCTAACTAGAGCAATCAAACAACTCTACCCTTTTACTTCTAGTGGAACCAATCATAGTTACTTTATGTAGCGTAGTATAACTCGCACTTCACGTTTTACAGACCTGTTTACATAGATTGCAATATTAATCGAAGATACCACATTATGTCTCAACCAAATCAGGACCTACTCAATCGCTTTCACCTCAGCTTGGTATACACTGCAGTATTCAGGGACACGAATGGAAATATTTACGTTAAGTTTCTCATAAAGTACTCCCGCTTCTACTTTACCGTCTATCTAGCTTGGAGCCATCTGTGAAAAACTGCATAGTTTCGGATTCCGATAGTGAACCGCCCTCTTGAAGAACAAATAGTCCGGTGGCCGTTCCTAAAGCATAAAGTAGGTGTATTGTAGTCGAGAGCCTTATAATTATAAGAATTATTATTATTATTATAAGAAGTATAATCTTATAAGAATTATCTTATAAGAAGTATTATCTTATAAGAATTCAGGCCAACCTTTGCACTTTCTCGATCCTAGTTCTATAAGTGGGTTTCTCAAGAGCTGGCCACCACACATACTCAATACATAAGTATGGGTCTCACAACGACGGTGAAAAGTCAGTGTACCAGCTCCAAATTCAGACCCCATCTTTTCCAAATGACGCTTCTGCATGAGTACATAGCTACAGTAGCCTTGTTTACACTTTCCAAAATGTTAGGCTTCCAGCTAAGCTTACTGCCTTTTGGTCCAAAAATCTTGGTTTGTCAGTAACGGCTAGCCTAATGCCGTTTAAGATAGGAGGATCCACTACTGTGATTTTGTATTTCTTCGTAAAGAGCAACAGCTTAGTTTTGGACGGGTTGACTCGCAGTTCACATCTACTGGTCCCTCATAATTTTTAAGAGTGAATTCTGCATTTCTCTCTCCAGTTACAATATCAATCCATTGGTCACTATGTTCCAGAGGAGAGTTATTGAGACGCCCTCTTGCGGGGTATCTCCAACCACACGTCTCAGAGACCGACCGTCCTGTTCACAAGGATATGGTGGACCTGCTTAGAGCTTAATCCTTCCCGAGGAATAACAATCATTCCAAAATTGGCTCTGTCCTTACTGTTGTTAAAGGCGCCCTCAATTTCGAGGGTTTGCAGAGCTGTGTCCACCGATTTCTCTTTACAGTAAGCATGTTGAGACCTTGCCCAGTCACTGGATTGTATTTTTGATTGTATGACTTCTATCAGCCTTTTGAGTTGTATTGTAAGTCTTAAGTCTTTTGGATAGCCATCTGCCCATTTATTTTAGAAGCTTCAAAAATCCGTTTTAGAAGCTTCAAGCATGCAGTCCAAGAACTGCCCGGTTTAATTAAATAGCTGGGACTTGTTGGGTTAGTATACACAATCTTCCTAAGGCAAGTCATCTCGAAGAATCCCTCTATTCTATCCAGAGGAGTCTCCAAGGCTTCTTCCTACCTTCTTAAATACCTTTTAATATAATTGTGGGTCCTCCTTATAGTAGTCCCAATCACAAGCATCTACCAGAGGGTCCATTTTTCATGGAGTAAAATGACCTAAAAGTTGTCTGACAAAGATTGGACTACTTTATTCGTTCGGCTAGTAAAGTCGCTATGTGTAGACCCTGAAGAAAGTTAATCCTGTATTAGTAAATTCGTAAAATTGTGTATTTTTAAACTGCATATTTTACTAAGAAACACATAGTAGCCAAACTTGTTGGGTCACACATTTCTCAAATCTTTGCAATTCTAAGTTCCATTAAGTAAATCAGTTTTTCCATTAAGTTCCATTAAGTAACCAATTTGCTTAACTAATTGTTAATTTAAATTGGTACCAATTCTAAAATTTAAATCAATTTCCAGTTGGACTTTCCTTCATTATAAAACACAAATATAAGCAAATTTCAACATTTAAAATTGGTCGGATTTCCAATTAGGAATATCGAAAAATTCAAAAGTTTCTGACAGTAAATGGCAGTATTTGGTACTTTTGGGACTTCAACAATTTGATGATGAGAGAGTCGATAAATATTTTCCGCAATTATGAAAATACAGAAGCACCTAATTGTACTATCAGTACAGGATATTGTTCTGAGGTGTTTAATTTTTTATTTACTAAAGATGTATTCCACCATGAGATATCGGTCGAGCTCCAAAGTTAGGTAATTGCAAATATTTCATAATAGCTAAGTAGTTTAGTGATAATCAACTATTCGATTCACCTTACATGTGTTTTATCATTGTACTCATTGCCCGGTAATAGGATGATTATAATTTATCGATAACAATGATTGCTGATGTGGTTTATTTTAATCAGTTATCCCCCGTGATAACTGACTGACAATTTTTAGAATTCAGGTGCGGTTTCTATTTTAAAATTGGGATCACTCCGCATATGGCACGATATGTATTATTATCTCGTCGTTATTTCCCACGAAAAAAAAGACTTTGATAACGTTTTCTAATCACCGAAAATCTGATTATGTTGTCTGGTTTACATTATTTAATCAAAAATTATTATTTGACCAAAAACATCATATTGACTTAATTTGTATTTTATTTGCAGGGAACGTATTCGATTGGGGTGCTTCGGCCGTTACCGAAATACTTCAAAATGATGCATCGTTTGGTTTAAGCGATGCACTTGAATGCATCGAAAGTCGTCCATGGCTGATCGATAATATGGACGAATGGCTGGAACGAGTGAAAGGGGAACATCATAAATGTGCCATCATATTTGTCGATAATAGTGGCGTCGATATTATCCTAGGTATAATGCCATTTGCCCGTGAACTTCTACTACGCAATACCAAAGTTATATTATGTGCCAACACAGAACCTTCTCTGAACGATGTAACATACCTGGAATTAATCGATATCGTTAATAGATGTTGTCACAAATGTGAGGTGATAAAAAAAGCATATATCACGGATAAAACTCTGTTGCTGTATCCGAATGGGCAAACGGGCGCTTGTTTAGATCTAAAACATATGCCACAGTCATCGTGTGAAGCGGTTTTAGCAAATAATACTGATTTAGTTGTAATTGAGGGTATGGGTCGAGCGTTGCATACAAATTTAAATGCAAACTTTAAATGCGATGTGCTTAAATTGGCGGTCATTAAAAATCGATGGCTCGCTAATCGTTTGGGTGGTGATATATTTTCGGTTATCTGTAAATACGAGAAAGCGACGACGGAATGACGGGCCAATGGACTACGAAAGATGCAATTATGGATTGTTTTGTTTGTTTTTTTAATTTAAATTATTTAATCATTATAAAAATATATATTGTATATTTTATAATTTTAACCACAAACAGGATTTAATCACACCACGCTAATGTACGAAGATGCCCCCGCGCGCGTTTCAAATCGGTTGCCTGATGAAATATTTTTTATTGTTTTTTTTTTTTTAAATAAATAAAAGTAATTATTTCAGAAAAACTTTATTTTAATTTATTGTAAATAAATTACTAGTTTGTATATAAAATTTGTAATTTAAATAATAAACAAGAAAAATTATTAATTTTATGTTGCAATTTTTATTGTTATCTCGTCGTCGTTGAAAATTTCGATCTGCGAAGATCATGTCCTAAATTGATAGTTACATGTAGTCACCAAGTTACCAAGATCATCTACTGACCTAAAACGTTACGACCTAAGCTTCCGACAAACATTAAACTGTTCACGATATTACAACAAAGTTAAGAAAAAAAGCGACAAACAGTTTAATTTGTTTGACTAGCAAATTGCACCAATATAATGAGATACGTGACTAACGCGGTCAACATCTATAATGATTTTTACATTAAATTTAAATATCTGATTATAATCTCATTTAATCTCGATACTTACCGAATAAACGAGCGACAAATCGAAATGAACATACGCAAACGATGCAGTCGGTCGTTGGTGTGCGACTTGAAACGATAAATACGCCAAATACTTAGAAATATCTAGATTCTCCGGTAAATTACAAGCCTGATGAACTACCCGTCCGCTGGCTTCGCCCTCGTATTTAATTAGGGTCCCTGCCGAAATCACCATAAAATACATGGCCGAGTAAATAGCACTAAAAGCTATATAGATGATAGCAACGGCCGCAATACCTTTATCGTATCGCTGAATGAGCAAAAATATTGAAAATGATCCGAACACCATGTACACGAAATAGGCTGCCATACATAAAATGATCGGTGTGCCTAGTAATTGATTTATTAGATCCACCTGAATGTTGAGTTTTATGAGCAGACGGCCTAATTTTTTGATCAGATTGCGCGAATTTGATTTTGAAAGTTGGAGATTTTTTGTTGGTAGCTCAACGAAATAGTACCTGTATAGAGTAAAAAAACGATGATTGGACTATATAATTGACCCAGAACTTTGTAGTTTTTTATGCAGGGAGACGTCACTTATGCCACTCACCTAATAATCCGATTAATCTGCCGAATTCTCACATATATTAAAATCACATAACAAAAATAGAACGTCATCACAAATCCATACGTTCCACTTGGCAATATTTGGAAAATCCCCTCAATAAACGTTAACTTCAATATCGAAATGACCGCAAAGATGACCACTATTGAATATGTATTGCCCGTAATAAATCCATACAACAGCAATTTGTAATGTAAATTATTATTAATTTTAAACTTTAACTTAACAAACTCCTTATCAATCTGATCGAGGATCAAAAATATATTCCAAAACTTCTGATAGTTAAACGTTATGGAAATATGTACGTAAAACGAGAAGAATATCGAAGCAAAGATAAACATTTTATTGCCAATATTCAGCATACCGATATAAATCAAATTCGTTACACTTCGATCTGTGATGATTTTATTCGTGGTCGAACAATTATAGCAATTTATTAGGCTCAAATAGAAGAAGTAGATATCGAGTCCCAGTGTAAAAATGGTATGCAAATAATCGCTTACGTATTTCGTTACAATAAAATCACCATATTTATTGACGGTGAGCGTAAACTGGGCAATATTGATCACCTTGTACGATATGAAAAATGGATAAATCACTTCACGTATGTCACGCTTTGGCATACGGCCCATTTCTTTGAGCGGTGAAAATTTTTTCATGGTACTTTTACACTTGTCGAATGAAGTAGTCATTTATGTATGTATGTACATATTCCGACTGATTTGAACTAAATCGACTACATATTTCAATTTTTAATCCTTTTATGATTTATGAATGATGGTAATTAAATTATGCATGCATAATTAATCGAAAGTCCATTAACACGTTTAATGGGCATACAACATTTTTGATTTATATTTTGATGTCTAGACACAAATTCGTCCGTAGCTGTACCTCATTTGAAACTTCCTCTTCCTCACTGATCCTTGACGTTGATCTTTCTGTGCCCTAGAAGACAAGTGCAAAACAGGTGGAGTACCGTTTCTTATCTTAATCAGAAATTATAAGCGAGGACACCCAGTCTACCCGTATGTTTATCTATGAGACAATGCTCCGTTATACCTTTCACGACCATACCAACATGGTGCCACTGAACCGATATCAGCTGGGGGCTAGATCTGCCTGGTTATTACTCACAAATTAGTTGAATATTTGCGAGGGCAAGCGTTTTTGCCTCGACCGCTGAAGAATTGAAGAAGGTGAATTTCCAATCGATGAGCACACCAGAAATGAAACACGTGGCTGAAGTTTTATAATTTTAGTTTATTTGATGTGCCTTCATCGATGGTTGCAGCAGAAGAGAAAGTAATTTATTAATTTTAATAATTGCACAAATACAGTAATAAATATAATAAATAAATAAGTTAGTACATAACAAATACTATGACAATTTAAAAGAACAGGAATTAGCTTATATACATTAAAATGAAAAATATAGAAATACATAATAATAATAGGGGAATGCGGAGTATGGTTGGTATGCGTGTTCATTCTCCCCGCCTTGAACTACCGTCGAGTTCAATATCCAGTGGTAAAGGACACACCTTTGTGATGGCTCGTTGATAAATTCCTGTAAAGTGTAAACACACTGGAATGGATGTGCTGCGTCGACTCGCTCCTTTGGTAGATTTCCCATTTGGTGACATATTGGAATTGGTTTGACTCTGCGGCATCGAACACAATCTCGAACTACTTGGCTGGCCAATTTTCGTCCATTGATAGGCCAAAACTGCTCACGTACTGCAGTCAATAGAGCCTGTGGTCCAACATGATGATATTTCCTGTGAAAGGAAGTAAGCAAAGTTTTGGTAAACGGATGGGAAGGAGGAAGTAGAAGAGGATGTTTTGTAGCGTATGGAAGTGAAGAGAACTGTAATCTGCCACCGACACGAATGAGACCATTTGCATCCAAAAACAGCGACAAACTTCTCAATTTTTGTGACCGAATAATAAAATTCTTTTGTTGTAGACCATTTTTTACTTCCGAAAAGCATTCAGTTTGAACAAAACGAACAGCCATTGACAATCCGTCAGCAAAGTCTTTGCTTGCTAGAGGACCAGAGATTCCATTAATGTTCTTGTTGCGAATGTTGTGCAAGAATCTGGAAGCATATGCCATCACTCTGGTCAATCGATGATAATTATTAATATATTTCATATTGGCAAAAATACTGTCGTCCTTGGGAGACACAACCATCAACGTCGTAGATTTTTTGAACTCGCTGTAGTTTGGTTCGACTCGTGGTATCTTTGTAGTAAGCCATGGAGACTTAGACGATTGTAGCATTGATGGTCCAGAGAACCATAAATCGCATTTCACCAAAGCAGCAGGCATCATACCACGAGAGACAACATCCGCAGGATTTTGTTTTGATTCAACATGATACCAATGTTGAGGGTTCGTCAGTTCTTGGATATTTGCAACTCTGTTAGCAACAAAGGGTTTCAGTGTTGACGGCGATGACTTCAGCCAATGGAGCACAATAGTTGAGTCTGTCCAATAAATGACGTCACTGATTGGAAAATTTACAATAGCCCGAACTTGTGATACCAGTTGAGCTAGTAATAGTGCTGCACAGAGTTCCAAGCGTGGCAACGTAGATTTTTGTAGTGGTGCTACCCTAGACTTGGAGCACAAAAGTTGTACAAGGAACTGTCCGTTCGGTTGTATACATCTAGTGTAGATTGCAGCGCCAAAGGCAGATTCACTAGCATCTGCGAAGCCATGAAGTTCGATGGAACTATTTGGAATAACCTCTCCAAACAGAAATCGTGGAATTGTGAGTTGATTAAGATCACACAAGTTTGATCTGAACGTTTGCCAGTAGGTGTAGTAGTTCATGGGAAGCGCTTCGTTCCAATTCACTTTCAGCTGCCACAACTTCTGCATGAATAGTTTACCTAAAACCACAACAGGCGAAACCAGTCCAAGAGGATCAAACAAGCGTGCAACTTCGGAAATAACAATTCGTTTCGTTAATTTATGTTGACTGGAAATCGGCTGTACACGAAATTGAAATACATCTTTTTCTGGTTGCCAAAAAATGCCCAATGTTTTAATATAATCGTACCTATCGAAGTGCATTAATGTTTCACGATGTTCCTGAGGTATATCAGCAATAATATCTCGAGAATTGGCACACCATTTCCGCAGTTCCATGCCACATGTAGACAGAACTTTGATTATTGCCGTCTTTAATAAGTTGGCTTCTGCTATGGAGTTGGCTCCGGTTAACATGTCATCGACATACATGTCATACCGAATTGCATCACTGGCAGCAGGATAGCTATTCTGATTGTCAATTGCACATTGTAAAAGACAACGTGTAGCTAGAAACGGAGCAGCCGAAGTACCATAAGTTACCGTTTTTAAGCGGTAGCTCTGAAGTGGCTTATTTGGATTGTTGCGCCAGTAGATTAGCTGGTAGTTGGAGTCTTCGTGGTGAATAAGTATCTGGCGATACATTTTGGAGACATCTGTGCTAAATGCGTATTTGTGTGATCTGAAACGATATAAAACGGCTACTACATCGTTTTGAACCATAGGTCCTACCATCAAAATGCCATTCAATGAGTAGTCATTACTCGTCTTGGCTGAGCCATCAAAGACGACTCTCAACTTAGTCGTTGAACTGTCTGGCTTTAGCACGCAGTGATGAGGAAGATAATAATTGGATGTTGGTATTTTATCATCTGGTACGTGTTCCATGTGTCCAAGTGCTAAATACTCATCGATGAATGATTTGTAGACAGCGTGAAGTAAATGGTTCTTACACAATCGTTTTTCCAAATTGTAAAACCGTTTCATGGCGTTTGTTGAAGAAATGCCTAAACTGTGCGGTGGACGAATAAAAGGAATCCTCACAATAAATCGACCAGCTTCGTTTTGGGTGAATCGCTCATTAAAATGTTTCTCACATGGATGATCCGTTATGCCAAACATTTTGGAGTCAATTGATAATGTTTCGAGTTTCCAAAACCGTTCGATATCATCATTGATAGTGGAAGTGGATGATGCCAAGAGAGATACATGATGTCCTGAAGCTGAAGAATTGCACGAAACACGCCCGGATACTATCCAACCCAGAACAGTATTTTGGAGACACGGCAAGTTATCGCCTAACTTCACTTGACCCACTTTTAATAAATCAAAATAAATTTCAGCTCCAAGCAACAGGTCGATTTTTTGAGCTTTTACAAATTCTGGATCAGCCAATCGTATATTTGCTGGAATTGACCAGCCATCCGTGTTTATCGAATTTGATGGAGATATATTGGTGATGGATGGCAGTACAAGCACCTCAATATCAGTAGAGAAGTTCGATATTAATGACTGTAGTTGTATCCTTCCACTCGAAGAGGATTGTATAGATGAAGTTCCGATTCCACCAATCTCTGCAGTTGTCTTTTCCAGCGGAAGTCGAAGTTTTGAAGCAAACGATTTGGTTATGAAGTTGACTTGAGACCCGGAATCTAATAACGCCCGCCCAACAACAGGGCAATTAAACTTGTCCAATACCTTTACCATAGCTGTAGCCAACAAAACATGTGAAGTTCCATATTGTCGTTCAATGGACGTAAGCGTAGTAGCCTTGGACGGCGTTGATGGTTTTAGATTGGTACATGATGCAGCATCCGAATTATCTGTCGTCGAAGATGAACAATTATGTGTGCTAGTGCTCAAGTGTAATAAAGTGTGGTGCTTTCTTTGACAGACTTTACATGAATCTGGCACTGGACACTTATCTACAAGATGTCCAGGTTTGAGACAATTGAAACATAAATTTTGTGTTTTCACTTGTTCGCGTCGATCATTCGCTGACAATTTTAAAAATACAAAACACCGCAAAATTGAATGAGACGATTTATTGCACAAAACACAATGGTAAACATTTGTGCCAACGTGATATGAATTAGAATTGTGAAATCGTCGTAGCCTTGATTGTGTAGAGTTTGGCGTAGATGAAGATGAAGGTTTCATATTTGCTGGAGACGATGACGGCTTAACAGGTAACAATTCCATTTTCGCACATCGCCCTTTAATAAAATTTGAAATGTCTTTGTAGCTCGCAATTTTGTCCACAGGAGCAGCTTCACACCATTTCTCCCTTGTTTCACTGTCGAACTTGCTGGATAGTAAGAACACAATTAAGTCATCCCATTGGTCCGTAGGTCGATGCAGAGTTCGAAGAGATCGTAAATGGGAATTAAAACCGTCCAGTAATTCCATTAAGCGACGTGGACAAGGTTTCTCCAAAGTCTTCACGGTAAACAACCATTTAATATGATGTTCACATATTCGATTTGGTTTGTTGAATCGTTCCTTCAGAAGATTCCTAGCCACCTCATAATTTTCTTCGGTAAAATCCAACGATTCTATTGTGTGGGCTGCAACTTCCTTCAAAGCATGTTTTAGATATTGAAATTTGGTAATTACTCCTAATGCAGGATTTGTATGGACCAATGAGTCAAAACACTCAATGAATTCAGACCACTTCATTATATCGCCGGAAAACGTGGTCAGCGAGATTTCAGGCAGTTTCGCTGATAATTTAGGTGCCATCTTGTTCTCGTCGAACTTGGAAATTCGTTGAGCTGCTAGTTCTTCAAGTTTATCTTCTAGCATAGGGCGAACCGTGAAGTATAATGTTTCTACAGTAGCACGAGTTGCCGCAGCATCCGTATCCTCTTCCATTTCAGTGATGGTTTGGTCCTTTTCATAAGGTCCATAGTTTCTCGTGACTTCATCCACGCGAAGGCGCACTTGAGACAGTGTTGCCTCATGAAGCGAGTTTTTGATCCACGTGAATTGGCGTTGCAATGATTCCATATAAACAGCAACACCATTTTTAGCACGTTTAAGATGGGCCATATCACAATCAAATCGTTCTTTAGGCTTCACAATTCACAAAATATCCGCGCACTAACACTTTATCACTTTATTAGCACAAAAGCACAACTCACCAAATACAGCAACAGCAGCAAACAGCAATCGAATTGGAGATGAACAATTACACAGCGACAGCAAATGCAGCAAATTAAATGTTGAAGAATTCAATATATGAATGTTATAATTTGAGGGATAAATATCCCACTTCTGACACCATGAATATTTGCGAGGGCAAGCGTTTTTGCCTCGACCGCTGAAGAATTGAAGAAGGTGAATTTCCAATCGATGAGCACACCAGAAATGAAACACGTGGCTGAAGTTTTATAATTTTAGTTTATTTGATGTGCCTTCATCGATGGTTGCAGCAGAAGAGAAAGTAATTTATTAATTTTAATAATTGCACAAATACAGTAATAAATATAATAAATAAATAAGTTAGTACATAACAAATACTATGACAATTTAAAAGAACAGGAATTAGCTTATATACATTAAAATGAAAAATATAGAAATACATAATAATAATAGGGGAATGCGGAGTATGGTTGGTATGCGTGTTCATTAGTGTTAGACCATCTGTCGTTTGTTTCTCTCATAGCTTCCTCCTGAAGCAGCAGTTTACATGAGGCAAGCGGTATTTTAATATCCAGCCTGCTTTATGAAATGAGGCGTGCTGTGCCCTGATGGACAAGCTCATCTGATATTACATGCCCTACAATATAGAAATTCCCTGGCACCCATGTCAAGCGGATGTTAGACTGATCAGCCATCTCATTTATAGATGCCAGACAATTTTGGGCTACCTTCGACGTAAGCGTTTGATTGTAGCATTTTAATAGCAGGCTGGCTGTCCGTAAAAATGAAAATATTCTTTGTAGATATTACATTATACCTGAGCCAGCCTAACTTCCCTTATCGCGATAAGTTCAGCCTGAAAGATCCCCAGTGTCTCACAGAATACCCCAAACGCGACCCCCACCCCCTTTCGAGCCATCCGTGGCCAGAAGCTCAGCATCTCAAAGACCATAACCGCCTCACTCACCCAGTCTTCTTTGGAGGGAATGAGGGAATCTCAGTTTGAAACCTCAGGAATACCTCTGTCACACAAAATGGATGAGGGTCTCATGTTGTTACAGGCCCACATAAATATGGATTTTATCTGGATGGCTGTGCAAGTTGTCAGGTGTTTGACCACAAGATCCAAAGGGGTGAGATGAAAGAGAATCTCCTAGGCTTCAGCATATGCGCTCCTGAGTGCTCCAGTTATACACGAGCAAGCTGTTCTTTGAACTTTCTTCTAAACTTTCAGGTTAACCATAATTTTTAAAGCTGACCACGACAACCGACAACAATAGTTACACCATTATACATTAATAGTTGTTCCGAACTAATTATTGCGAATTATACGTAAAAATAAATAAATAAAAAACAAAAACAAAAACCATTTTATCGTATTTAGCGAGATCATCGGCGATGCGAGTCTATAAAAACGGCGTGATTCGATCAATTCTACGACAATTGCAATTTGTACGTTCAAAATCTAGATGATTCCTACCAAATTTTATTAAGTGTCTAAATCAAAATGAGATCGGTTTCCTATAGATTTCATTCATAGGGCTGTGAATTGGATGACCATAAGTGATATGTGCGCGATAATTAGAGATCATGTTCGCTATACAAAATATAATACAGCTTGACAGAATGATACGCTGATTATATGTTTATATTTGGTTTGATTTTAAATAAATTTGAAATGAATAATTTAATGTTGTATGATTTTTATCTTTTGCCGCAAACCATTCCTGTTATATATTTGTAGTATTCGAAGTGTTTTGAATCAGTTGAACGAGTACCTACGACACACTTGCAAATCATGAATAATCAAATTTTATTCAGTTTTATTTTATTTGTCGTGTTAATTCAAATACTGGTAAGCCGAATCAGTTTTAAATTTGTACTACCCTCTA